>CM066606.1:96003117-96603117 GCA_033816785.1 Picus viridis | reverse complement strand
ACAAACTCTGAGGAGACCGGATCAGAAAACGAGTTTCATGGCTCCAGACCAACATTACTTTGTTTCCAGGGATGTATGTAGTCAGAACAAATCCAAAGTTTAGGGATTGCCAGGAGTTAATCAAAGGGGGGCCCTCCAGATCCTACCAGGGACAAGGTATACCATGAACCTCAAAAACTGCAAGCCCCTCATTGGCGGGGTGGTTGGAAGAGAGGAGCAACTTCCTTCAGATCCCCAGTGCTGCAGGGTGTGGGACTTCCCAGCATGTTTCTGCCTGCACAGCCTCTCCCTAGGTAGCTGCACTGCAGACTGCTGTACTAGGCGAGATGCAAATCAGCTTTCAGCATCAGCACTTAAGCCTGGAGCACAACTGCAGCTAAGCCAGACACACAGTACAATCATTGATGCTCCTCTAAGCAAGCTCCCTGAGGGACAACACAATAAAGCTAAACTACCAGGTTAGTCACCATTAATGCAGGATTTTAGAAACAGGCAAAAGCACAACCTGAGTCCTGAACACAAGCCGGCACGCAATCACTGCGCAGAAATAATACAATACAATACAATACACCAGGTTGGAAGAGACCTTCAAGATCATCGCGTCCAACCCATCAAACAATCCAACCCACCCAACAACTAGACCATACAGAAGTCCCCTTGGCACTTACAACTTAGTAGTTATCTGGAAACTGGGAGGCCTCAGCTTCTCCCAGATAGCTGCACTTTGAAAGAGCTTCAAATCAAGAACTTCTCACACTGACCCATCACTTACATTCCTTTCCATCCCATGGGTGTGAAGAAGGAGTTTGCTGATCAAAGGCACAGATTTTTTTGTAGGCACTTTCTTGAATGTACAAATAATTACCAGAGTCCTCAAATACTTTCTTTAAGCACTTCAGCTCCATGTGGCCAGGAATGACTGCAAACACCACCTCTGCCATGATGGCCAGACCAACAGTGTCTTCTGTCTGGAGAACCTACAGAACAGGATCAACAGTGACTCAGCCACAGCTCCAGTTCAGACAAGTGATGGGAGGGCTGACACGATTGTCACCCCCACCTCAAAATGTCATCCTGGATGTTAGGAAGAAGTTCTTCCCAGAAAGAAGAGAGATTGGCCATTGGAATGTGCTGCCCAGGGAGGTGGAGGAGTCACCATCCCTGGAGGTGTTTAGGAAGAGCCTCGATGAGGCACTTGGTGCCATGGTTTAGTTGATCAGATGGTGTTGGGTGATAGGTTGGACTCGATCTCAAAGGTCTTTTCCAACCTGGTTTATTCTAATTCTATTCTATTCTAATTCTATTCCTTATCTGGTGGCCTTTCTTTCTCAAATTTCCCTCCTCTGTGTAGCTGTATCTCATATTAAATCCTTTCTTCATCAAGGGTGAGTACTTACTGTGGCAGTTAGTGATTTATCAAGCTGTATCCATCAACTGTGGCGTAATCAGGCTCACCTGAAATGCAGGACAAAATATTTAGCTCTGCTCTTGAATAGTGCCCACTACAAGACTTCACACAGGACAGGAACAGCATCCCTGTTAAAGGGACTGGAGGCAAGGTGAAATTACTTCATTTGACAAAGAGTCAGAGCAGGACCCCATTTTACTGAGCCCCGCTGCAGTATCTCATCACTGCAGTGCCACTGGCAACGATACTGCTCCTGCTGTTGAAGCACAGATTCAAACTGCAGAAACTGAAGATCCCAATCTTGAACATCCTAAGTTTCAGAAATGCTTAGACACAGGGCTTTGATCAGAGCCTCTCCTGGGTGAAACTTTGCCTCCAAAGTCAGCAACCAACTTCTTGTTATCTTTCTGTGGGGACCAGACTGGGAGGGGGGTCTAAACCAATCCCTTGAGAGAGGTAAATCTTATGACCTGATGCAGAGCAGAGAGTTCCTCTGTGGGGCCAGAAATGCCATAAAGAAAACAGCTCACCTGGAGCACTGGTCGGGGTGGGCAGAGGTCCCCTCCTGCACAGAAGGAAACACAGAGCTGAAGATCTGCATGGCTCCAGGACTCTCATTGCCCTGACTCCGTATACCCTCCCAAAGCTGGTGGGAGGGCAAGAGATTTAGGCAGGCTGAGGTTTGTGGAGACCTGATACCAAGGCACATGTGATATCCTGACCCAAAAGAGTTAATGTCTCAAACACTGTGTGAGGTGATGTGGAAGGCTACCTTGCAGTTAGGACAAACATGGAACAAAATATGCCAGCTCAGGAGGGCTTGGAGTACATGGGAGGATGGATGGACTTATCTCCTTCCTGAGTTTGCTGCACACTGTGACCCCCACATCAGCAGGTGGAAAGGATGAATGCTCCCCTTGCCCAGCCCACCCCCACCTGGATGAATGTGCACACTGGTACACCCTGCTTTCCATGCAAGTTACAGGATACATCTTAGAGCCATGAAGCAACAGCCCTTTGGGCAAGGAATCAAAAGGAGCACAGCGGCAGGTGCACAGCCACTGCCAAAGACCTGAGGAGCAGGCCAGGAAAGACATCTCTGGAAACCCGGGCAGTGATATGGATCTTTGCCTATTTTTCCTCTCTCTCCCTCTCTTTTCTCTCTCTCTCTCTCTCCCCCTTTCTCTTAGACACATTGTGGACATACACAGACTTTAGTCCAACAGTTCACAACTAGGTATCTTTTTGTATGGACCTGTGGTGTAGGTCTCCTTAATCTGACCTACATGGATCACCAAATCTCTCCCTTTTCCCTCCTCCCTCTCGAGTCAAATGGGATGTGACAGCATGTCATGGTGGGTTCACTACCAAGAGCCAGCTTTGTAAACATGGGCACTGATGCTGACACAGTGAGGGAGAGAAAAAATGAAACCCAAAAGCACTAAGCTGGGGAATCATCCACTTACAAGCCTCAGATATGCCTTTTACATGGCTTGCTCGAGTGAGACATCAGGAAGTCATAAATAGACATGACTTCCCTCCCAGTGTGACAAGCGAAGTAGAACACTCCTCTTTAGCAACAGTCTTCAGCCCTGAATCCTCATCCTTCCCCTGGAAAAAACATCCTTCACCCTTGTCCTCCCTGCCCAGCTTCCATCCCTGGGGAGCAAACTCAGCTTTGATGCTTCTCCCTCTCCCCACATACACTTCTAACTGTCCCATGTCTCCTCAAGAAGACAGACCACATGGAGAACCATGCAGGGAAGCCCAGGTTTCATCCTGCCATTAAAGGCTGCTTTAGAAGGAAGCTCAGAGCAAGTAATGAAATTCAATATTCCCCAGGCTGCCTTGCTTTTCTTCTGTCCAAGCATCACAGCCCCTCACCTCCATGCCAAATACTTCTGGAATAGGCTTGATACAAGTTAAAAATGAGTGGGTTTTCACCACAAAGACTTTCCAAGTAAGATTCTGAACCATAAAAAGTGAGAAATAACCCCAAAAATGTGGAACAAAAACCTGTGACTGGGCTTGAAGGAGTCCTTGAACACTTTATAGTAGGCAGTATGCCTACTATACACACCTTGAGTACTGTGTCCAGTTCTGGGCCCCTCAGTTTAGGAAGGATGTTGACTTGCTGGAAGGTGTCCAGAGAAGGGCAACAAAGTTGGTGAGGGGTTTGGAACACAAGCCCTATGAGGAGAGGCTGAGGGAGCTGGGGTTGCTTAGCCTGGAGAAGAGGAGACTGAGGGGTGACCTTATTGCTCTCTACAACTCCCTGAAGGGAGGTTGTAGCCAGGCAGAGGTTGCCCTCTTCTCTCAGGCAAGCAGCACCAGAACAAGAGGACACAGTCTCAAGCTGCACCAGGGCAGGTTTAGACTGGACATTAGGAGGAAGTTCTATACAGAGAGAGTGATTCCCCATTGGAATGGGCTGCCTGGGGAGGTGGTGGAGTCACTGTCATTGGAGGTGTTCAGGAGGAGACTTGATGGGGTGCTTGGTGACATGATCTAACTGTTTGATGGGTTGGACACGATGATCTTGAAGGTCTCTTCCAACCTGGTTTATTGTATTATTGTATTATGCATAACTCCTGCTGCAAAAAGTGAGGGACTGCATTGTATTAGAAGAAGTATTTTCCTCTAATCATCACAAGTTGAGCTTCCAGCAGACTGAAAGCAACAAAGTACAGTGCTACAGGCTGGGGTCAGTTCTACAGGCTGGAGAGCGGCCAGGCAGAGAGGGACCTGGGGGTGCTGGTTGATGGGAGGCTGAACATGAGCCTGCAGTGTGCCCAGGGAGCCAAGAGGGCCAATGGCATCCTGGCCTGCATCAGGAAGAGTGTGGCCAGCAGGAGCAGGGAGGTCATTCTGCCCCTGTACACTGCACTGGTTAGGCCACACCTTGAGTCCTGTGTCCAGTTCTGGGCCCCTCAGTTTAGGAAAGATGTTGAGTTGCTGGAAGGTGTCCAGAGAAGGGCAACAAAGCTGGGGAGGGGTCTGGAGCACAGCCCTGTGAGGAGAGGCTGAGGGAGCTGGGGTTGCTTAGCCTGCAGAAGAGGAGGCTTAGGAGTGGCCTTCTTGCTCTCTACAACTCCCTGAAGGGAGGTTGTAGCCAGGCAGAGGTTGGTCTCTTCTCCCAGGCAGCCAGCACCAGAACAAGAGGATACAGTCTCAAGCTGTGCCAAGGGAGGTTTAGGCTGGATATTAGGAGGAAGTTCAATACAGAGAGAGTGATTGGCCCTTGGAATGTGCTGCCCAGGGAGGTGGTGGAGTCACCATCACTGGAGGTGTTCAGGAGGAGACTTGATGGGGTGCTTGGTGCCGTGGTTTAGTTGATTAGGTGGTGCTGGATGATTGTTGGACATGATGATCTTGAAGGTCTCTTCCAACATGTTTTATACTGTTCTTTTCTTTTCTACATTTTTGGGGGGTGTAGAGCGTCACTTGCAATGACAACTGTGCACATTATGTCCCTTACCTTGATATAGGAACAGTAATCGGACTTCTCACAGCAGCTGCATTTCTCTGTGTGTTATAGTAGTTTTCATAAACAACAGGAGCTAGGGAAAGTTAACTACAGTAAAGAACAGACCTTTCATAGATGTAAACTACCTGCCACACCCACGTTCAGCTGTGAAGTCTTCCCCAACTCTAGAAACTGATTAATCAGAAAATCAAAAGTTACTGAGAAGGGAGACAACCCCAGGCAGTGCTACAGGCTGGGGTCAGAGCAGCTGGAGAGCAGCCAGGCAGAGAGGGACCTGGGGGTGCTGGTTGAGAGTAGGCTGAACATGAGCCTGCAGTGTGCCCAGGCAGCCAAGAGGGCCAATGGCATCCTGGCCTGCATCAGGAAGAGTGTGGCCAGCAGGAGCAGGGAGGTCATTGTGCCCTGTACTCAGCACTGGATAGGCCACACCTGGAGTCCTGTGTCCAGTTCTGGGCCCCTCAATTTAAGAAGGCCACTGAGACACTTCAATGTGTCCACAGAAGGGCAACAAAGCTGGGGAGGGGTCTGGAGCACAGCCCTGTGAGGAGAGGCTGAGGGAGCTGGGGTTGCTTAGTCTGGAGAAGAGGAGGCTCAGGGGAGACCTTCTTGCTCTCTACAACTCCCTGAAGGGAGGTTTTAGCCAGGTGGGGGTTGGTCTCTTCTCCCAGGCAACCAGCACCAGAACAAGAGGACACAGTCTCAAGCTGTGCCAGGGGAGGTTCAGGCTGGATGTTAGGAAGAAATTCTTCCCACAAAGAGAGATTGGCCTTTGGAATGTGCTGCCCAGGTGGAGTCACCATAACTGGAGGTGTTCAAAAAAGGCTTGGATGTGGCACTTGAAGCCATGGCTTAGTTAGTCATGAGGTGTTTGGTGATAAGTTGGACTTGATCTCTGAGGTCTTTTCCAACCTTGTTGACTCTATGATTATCTTCAGGTGATGCAGGTAAGTGGCAGGGACTACTGCAGCATGCCAGTGAATGAAAGGAGGAGTTCTGCATCCAAAGTGATGCTGATCACAGCATCACCAAGGTCGGAAGAGACCTCACAGATCATCAAGTCCAACCTGCCACCCAAGACCCCATGACTAGACCATGGCACCAAGTGCCACATCCAGCCCCCTCTTGAATACCTCCAGGGACGGCGACTGCACCACCTCCCTGGGCAGCACATCCCAATGGCGAATGACTCAGTGAAGAGCTTCCTCCTCACCTCCAGCCTAAACCTCCCCTGGCACAGATCAGCGCAGCATCTCCATGAGGAGTACAAGCAAGCCAGCAGTGCTCTGTGAGACTGTGCTGAGCCCTCACCTGGAGCCAAGCTTCCAGTTTTGCGTAAGTTTACGAAGAAGTCGACGTCCTTCTCGATGCTGCACATCTCCAGGCTCCTGCGGATTTCCTCATATTTCTGCAGCAGAGGCACCAAAAGCATCATCTCACAAACAAGGGTTTTTCCTGTTGCTTATCACACACAGGGTGCAGGCCCAGTGCTCACCCTGGACACAAGCTTCACTGGCAGAGGAATCAGAGAATCATGGAATGGCTAGGCTTGGCCACCTAGTCTAACATCCCTGGAGTAAGCAGGGACATCTTCAACTAGATCAGGCTGCTCAGAACCCAGTCAAACCTGAACTAGAATGTTTCCAGGGATGGGGCATCTACCACCTCTCTGGTTAACCTGTTTCAGTGCTTCATGAGCCTCAAAACCATGGGAGCCCCAGAGGAAACCTCATCTGCAAGAGCTCCGGCCAAAACCTTTTGCCTGCACTCTTATGCTCTTGCCCAGTGGCCACAGCCCAACTCAGACATACAGCACAGTGCACAGGAAAGCAAATTGAGCTTTACCTTCCAAACAGAATAATGAGCATCTTCATTTGACATACCTCATCATTCTGCACACAGCCCAGGGACAGCTGGTTGACGTGAAGCCAAAGGGCATTGCGAAAGTAGTTGATCCGCTCACACTCCTGAGTCTCAAAGAACTGCAACAGCACAGACAAAACAGCTCTAACACCTTGAAAATGGGAGCAAATCTCTTTCATCCTCATTGTTTCTCATCTGTACTGCCCTGTACTCAGCAGTGGTCAGGCCACACTTTGAGTCCTGTGTCCAGTTCTGGGCCCCTCAGTTTAGGAAAGATGTTGAGCTGCTGGAAGGTGTCCAGAGAAGGGCAACAAAGCTGGGGAGGGGTCTGGAGCACAGCCCTGTGAGGAGAGGCTGAGGGAGCTGGGGTTGCTTAGCCTGCAGAAGAGGAGACTCAGGGGAGACCACCTTGCTCTCTACAACTCTCTAAAGGGAGGTTGTAGCCAGGTGGGGGTTGGTCTCTTCTCCCAGGCACCCAGCACCAGAACAAGAGGACACAGTCTCAGGCTGTACCAGGGGAGGTTCAGGCTGGATGTCAGGAAGGAGTTCTTCCCAGAAAGAGAGATTGGCCATTGGGATGTGCTACCCATGGAGGTGGTGGAGTCACCATCACTGGAGGTGTTTAGGAAGAGCCTGGATGAGGCACTAGGTGCCATGCCTATCACCATGTTGGGTGATAGGTTGGACTTGATGATATCAAAGGTCTTTTCCAACCTGGTTAATTCTATTCCTATTCTATTCTATTCCTATTTCTATTCTATTCTATTCCAATCTCCAAGTACCATTACAAAGCTGACTGCTGGTGGTGTTCTCGTGTCAGAAACACAGAACCACAAGTATTCCAGCTTGTCCAGAGGATAAATCATACCTTTATGCTACTATGATTGTTAAGCTCTGCAAGACCAATGTGGAAGTCACCCAGCACACTGCTATCTCTGGGAAGACCAAGCCAGTTTCTCAAGGCTGTGCATGTTCATTAGGCACCCTGCAGTCCTGTAGTCCCAGCTCACTTCCCCCAGCTGGTACAGAGTGATAAAAAAAGCACTGGAGACATATCAAAACAGCAGCTTGTTGACTGGTTAGTGTTCCCCTTCTTTCCTGTCCAACCCTTTCCAAGCAGGTTTAAACACAAGTCTTTTGAAACCTGCTCAATTTCATGTGCCTTCTCCTATTTCCAGAAAAGATAACCTTTCATCCCCCGCACACACGTGCTCTTGTTATCAGTTATGACCTTTGCAACACAGGGAGGGGAAACCCTTCATGTGATCCACCTGCAGAATTGAAAACTACTGCTTCCTACAGCCCATAATCAGAGAGGTTTTCTTGGAGACCCCACACACCAAAAGCACACCAGATCTGAGATGCCAACACATGCCACACACAAGAGACAAGAAATTTCATATCAAAAGGGAAAAGTCAACTAAATGCATGAGGAGAAATACCCTAGGAAGAGATTGGTGTGGCTGGAGATGGAAAGATCTTTTGCAGCTTGCAGCAGACCTGGGATGAAGCCTGATCTCTGCAGGATGTCTTCATGCCTTGGAGATCACAGATGGCTGCAAGATCAACAGCAGAGCAGAGCAACAAGCAGCAGAGCAACTGCATAGTCTTCTCACCACAAGCTCTGGACCTTCCCAGCCCACGCTAAACCACTTCACTGTGAGACAGTGTGGTTTAGGTGATAGAAGAACTTGGAGGCGTTCCCACACTGCCATGTGCTGTGAGAGATACACAGCAAAGGCCTGCATGTCCTGGGTATGGGTTCAGCCAGCCTATGTACACCGCCTCTGCTGTCATTTACAGTCCTTCAGAGTTTGCTGTGTGGTGTTACAGCCATAGTACACACTGGCCTCGAGTCACCAGCGGTGCAGAGGTGACTGTGACTGTTTAAGACAATGACCATACCAAAGACACAGGCAGGTATGGGGCAAGAATGTCACTATTAGTGCACTGGCTCCATCAGTTATGAATGTGGTGAAGAACACGGGAGGGGACAGGGCAAGGGAAGGGACACAAACAAAACAACACAAAAGCAAATTAGTGGAAAGCCAAGGCAACACAGAGAGGGAAAATCAGTGCCATCCCTGACCCCCACGGCAAGGAAGGGACATCCACAGAAGCAGCTGCCACAGGAAGGTTTCCCAGGGCACTCACCTCACAAGCTTTGATGTGCTCTTTCTGCCATTCTTCCCGGATCTTCTCCAGTGTGCTGACATTCTGCTGGTAGTTCCTATCTGTAAGGGAAATCACATTAGCATCATTTGATTAAATTGAAGAGCCCTTTCTGGTGGAAGTTAACATGTGAACCCTGAAATGGCTGGAACATCAGAGAGAAAGCAGCAGTACTGCACGAGCTCAGGCTGTAGGTGGGCATCACAAAGGGACACAGAGCCACACCGCAAGGCACAGGGTTGTGCCATGAGAGCAGCTTTAGTGGGCCATGCAGACTTGTCCAGGGCAGGTGCATACCTCTGGTATCTTGGGCATGTGTTGCTGAGGAGCAGTGCCTGACCCATGAGCTGGAGCTCACCCAAGAGCCACACCATGGTTTTGCAACACCTTTGCCCCAGGAAATGCTCTCCTTGCCCTCCAAACACTGCATTTCCACACTCACCTGAGTCCTCCAGAGCTGATTTTGTCTGAGCCAGCTTCAGGAACAGCTGCCAAAAGCAGGAGAAAGAAAAATAGGAGACAAAATAAGTTTGATGACTGATGGTGCTACAGCTCAGCTACCAGCCCTCTCATCCCATGCCCAACCCCAGAGCTGGGACAAGAGCAACAAGACAGGAAAGCTGCAAGAAGAGACAGCCTTTTTTCCTCCTATTCCATGGCCATCACCCTCTCTGTACCTTCTCCTGCTGCTTCTGTGTCACTAGGTTAGCGTTGCGGTGCACAGCCTGTTCCGCCTCGTCCTTATCCCTGCAGCGCTGCTCATAGAGCCTCTTGGCCTAGGAGAACCATCCAACAGGGCAGGAGCATGTCAGCAAGTACAACTCATGCAGTCGACTTTGGAGGAAAGAACAGCTTACAAGTGAAGAAAGAGGTGCAGGCTTCCAGCAGAGCAAGGATGGCATGCAATGTCCCACAGAGAATCAGAATGTTTTGGGTTGGAAGGCACATTAAAGATCATCTAGTTCAACCAGTTCAGGCTGCTCAAAGCCCTGTCTACTCTGGCCTTGAACACTTCCAAGGAGGGGCCATCCACAGTTTCTCTGGGCAATCTGTTCTAGTACATCACCACCCTACACAGTGAGGAACTTCTTCCTTGTATCTAATCTAAATCGCCCCTCTTTCAATTTAAAACCATTACACCTTGTCCTGTCACCACACTCCCTCATAAGTAGTCCCTCTCCATCTTTCCTTTGGGTCCCCTTTAAGTTCTGGGAGAGAAGATCCCTTCAAGTACTGACACCCTACTCTTCGAGCAAAGCCAAGCTCACAAGACAAGCTACTCTTTGTGTGGGATGAAAAGCTTATGGCAATGAAGTCTGTAACTAGATCTGGAGTTTCCCAGGGGTGTAGCCAAATAGCAGCCTTGCAGGTTTGGATACCCACCTTCCAGCTTTAATGAGCACTCCCTCCACATCACTCATGCAGACACAATGCAGGGACTTGTAGCAGAGGAGGAAGACCCTTCTGTTTAAGCCTGCCCCAGCACCACAGACTGGCATGTCGGCAGCATTAACCCAAGCATGTTTCCATTACCTCCATGGTCTTCTTGTACTGCAGATTCCTGTTTTTGTGAATTGCCTCCATTATCAGCTCTATCTGTGAAGACAACAGACCCAGAGTCAGCACACAACCAAGCACTAAAGCTCCAGGGTGGCCTGCGTGGCTTAGGAAAGGAAGAGGCATGGGCCAGACTGAGATGGGTTTAAGGACCTTCATCCACCCAAAGCATCTTCACAAAACCCACACTTTATGCTTCTATCTAAGCCTCCACTTGTATACACACCAAGGAAGTCTATAAATGAAAACCTAACAATGCATATGCTGTAGCACCTGCACAGGATCTGGAACAAGCAGGGAGCCCACCCCCCTCCACTAGGTCCAAACCAGCCTCTATTTCTATCAGTTTCCCCTCATTTTCCAGACAAAGGAATATCAGGCCAGAAGAAGTTAAAAACCCTGATGATATAGTACCCCTATAAAGACCATACAGCATTATACACACACTTTAAAAGTATCCCTGGTTGAGGGTGGTGACCCTGGAGCTGAGCCCCTGCTATCACAGGCCCCAAAAAGGCACTGGAAGGAGAAGGTGTGGCAGTAAGAAGAAGGAAGTTGAAGGTTGCCACACAGTTCACCAGCGCGGTTGCAACATGTAGGAAGAAGCTGAAGACTTCCCAGCAGCAGCAGGCACCAGGGGCAGAGAGGGGGCTGGGGCACAGCAGGAGACACCAGTCATGAAAAGGCCACCCCCAAGACAGGACTGGCACCCTGCAGAGCAGGTGCACACCCCCTGGCACCTGACCTTCTTCCGATGCAGTTTTTGCTTTTCCCTGAAGTCTTCCATTTTCTTTGCTTCTTCCCGAAGGGTTTGTGCCAGCTGGATGTGACCTTGTCCCACGTTGTCTATCTCTGCAGAGACCAAAAAACAAACAACAACAAAATAACACACACACACACACACTCCTGAAACCACTTTGTTGCTGAAATCAGCTGTGGTAGCTGGCATCAAATCAATCCCACACCGCACATGACGGGAGGATGTAATGCAGCCAGAGCATCAGCTTTTACATGCTGCAATAACAATCACAGAAGCACTGAGATTAGAAAAGTCCTTTAAGATCATTGAGTCCTGCCATGTCTACCACAGAACCCTGTCAATAAGTGCCTCAATTATACGTCCTAAATAGCTCCGGCGACAGCGACTCCACCACTTCCCCGGGCAGCCTGCTCCGGGCCTGCTGCTGAAGAAATTTTTCATAGAATCATAGAATCAATCAGGCTGGAAAAGACCTCAGAGATCATCAAGTCCAACCTGTCACCCAACACCTCATGACTAACTAAGCCATGGCTTCGAATGCCACGTCCAATCCTTTATTGAACACCTCCAGTGATGGTGACTCCACCACCTCCCTGGGCAGCACATCCCAATGGCCAATTACTCTTGCTGGGAAGAACTTTCTCCTCACCTCCAGCCTAAACTTCCCCTGCCACAGCTTGAGACTGTGTCCTCTTGTTCTGGTGCTGGTTGCCTGGGAGAAGGGACCAACCCCCACCTGCCTTCAGCTAGTTGGAAGGAGCAAGAACGTCTCCCCTGAGCCTCCTCTTCTCCAGGTGTCATATCCAAACCTCCCCTTGATGTGCAGTTTAAGCGCATTACCTCTCATCCTACTGTTTGTTACTTGGGAGAAGAGACTGACCCAAACTTTGCTACAGCCTCATTTCAGGTAGTTGTAGACAGCAATAAGGTCTCCCCTCAGCCTCCTTTTCTCCAGGCTAAACAACCCCAGCTCCCTCAGCCACTCTTCACTGGACTTGTGCTCTCAACCCTTCATCAGCTTCATTGCCAGCACCTAAATGTTTTTTCTTGTAGTGAGGGGCCCAAAACTGAACACCACTACTGGAGGTGTTTAAGAAGAGATTGGATGGGGTGCTTGTTGCCATGGTTTAGTTGATCAGATGGTGTTGGGTGATAGATTGGACTTGATGATCTCAAAGGTCTCTTCCAACCTGGTTAATTCTATTCTATTCTATTCTATTCTATTCTATTCTATTCTATTCTATTCTATTCTATTCTATTCTATTCTATTCTATTCTATTCTACTCTATTCTACTCTCTATTCTACTCTGTTCGCAAACCACTGACTCTGTGTGCAAAGGCAAGTCATTCCAAGACTGCTCTGCTCTGCTTCCCATGCAGAGCTTCTGATACACAATGCAAGCATGATCTCTGAGCTGCAGCCATCCCTGAGAGCCCAAGAGATCCCCCGAAGCCCTGTGGGTTCTCTCTACCACACATACCCTGGAGCACTGAGTCCCAAACTCTGCATGCTGAACTGAGCTGGGCCAGGAGGACAGCTATGCCTGACTCCATCAGTGCACAAGTTTAGAGGCTTCTCTGCTATTTTCTTCTCAAGCAGCTGACTGCAGATTTGGGCACTGCCAAGTGTCACGGTAAACACAAAAAATCACTTACGTTGCTTGAAGACATCCAGGGACCTCTTCAGCGTGCTGAAAAACAGGCAGAGCATTAAAGAGAGTGGGAAAGCACATCCAGGCACAGGCATCAGCACAGCACCTCTCCCAAACCAGGCAACAAGTCTCTCACTCAACGGTGGCCAAAGCATCTTGAAGCAGGTTTGTTCACCCTCTTTATACTGCTGGCTTTTTCCCCCTCTCAGAAAGTATAAGACACCTCACTTGGTCTGAGATCTACTTTACATGTTTCTGAACACTGGAAGCCAGTAGAAATCCTGACTCTCATAAATGTTTCAGGCAACCTCCTAGAAGGTATCATTCATAGAATCATGGAATCAACCAAGCTGGAAGAGACCACAGGAAGCTCCATGTCAACGTGAGGACAAATTTTTTCACTGTGAGGGTGATGGAACCCTGGCACAGGCTGCCCCGGGGGTTGTGGAGGGTCCCTCTCTGCAGATATTCAAAACTTGCCTGGATGTGTGCCTCTGTGATCTGCTCTAGGTGACCCTGCTCTGGCAGGGGGTTGGTCTGGATGAGCTTTTGAGGTCCCTTCCAACCCCTAACATTCTGTGATCATCCAGGCCAGTCTATCACCCAGCCCTATCCAATCAAACAAGTGCCTCATCCAGGCTTTTCTTGAAGATCTCCAGGGACAGCAACTCCACGAACTCCCTGGACAGCACATCCCAATGGCAAATTACTCTCTCTGGGAAGAGTTTCTTCCTCACCTCCAGCCTAAACCTGTCCTGGCACAGCTGAGACTGTGTCCTCTTGTTCTGGTGCTGGTTGCTTGGGAGAAGAGACCAACCCCCACCTGGCTACAACCTCCCTTCAGGGAGTTGTAGAGAGCAAGAAGGTCTCCCCTGAGCCTCCTCTTCTCCAGGCTAAGCAAGCCCAGCTCCCTCAGCCTCTCCTCACAGGGCTGTGCTCCAGACCCCTCCCCAGCTTTGCCACCCTATTTGTGACATAGAAACATCTTCTACAGAGTGCATTGGCCTGTGTTTGGAAACACAGGGCACTTTCCTCCCTATTAATATTGTACAATAAAGATTTCAGAAACATTTTATGAGGCAGCTCAATATAAAACTGTAGGCAAATCATCAGAGAATGCCAGAGAGGGCATAAACAGAAACGAAGCAGGAAGAAGGTGCCAAGGGTCACTGCGGAAATGGAGACCCAGTCACGGACACAACTGCAGCAGCCACAGCACCCCTGCACAGTGGCAAGATGCTGGGCTTTGAAGATTTGCTGGGTTTGAGTCAAGGAAGTACCAGTCCTTTCCTCTGACCACAAGAACAGTCATGAGAAACCCCAGAGTCTCGTGTTGATCAGCCACCTGCCAAAACACCAGCCTGCGTCTCGCCTGAGTGCCTGTGGTGCTTTGGTTGGTCTGTGGCTGGTGGGATCTTCGTGGAGTCAGACTCAACTATTAGCAAAGGCTAACCCAACTGTGCACCATTCACTCACAAGACCAGTTTCAGATATCTTCTGTTAGCATCCCAATCACATTTCAGCACTGTTTTGTCTCTCACAGCCTGCTTCCATCTCGTCCTCCTTGGTCGCCCCAGGTAAGGACACCCATAAAAGCAAGACACACACAGGACTGTGAACTTACTTCAGCTCTGTCTGCCCACAAGGCCTCTTCTTTGACAAGTTAATGAGCTCTTTGCCATATTTTTCTTCTATAACTGCCCTGTTAAGGAAAGAGACACATTAGAGGAATTTTTCATTTCGGAAGCAGGTACTTGTTTGGAGCAGGGACCAAGACATACTCTTAAAGACATTCTTTCTACTGACCTGCTGCAAACTGACTGTGGACAGTTGGCTGGAGGGTAACTGTTGTTCACATTTACCCAACAGCCTTCCTAGGGAAACACTTTGTTGTGCTGTGGCTGTAGTCCTGTTGTGTTGCTTTCCCCATGGCCCATGGGTGCAAGGCCCATCTCCACTGGAGATGGAGGACCAGACAGCCAGTGCAAGTGGTAGCTTAGATGCAGCTAGGTAAGTAGCCTGAGGAGTTTTTAGCTCAATTTCTTTGGGGAACAAGGCTTCTGCAATCACATTTTCTGCATCTTGGCCATGAGCTTCTGTTGGTCCACCTACACAATTTAAGAAGGACACTGAGACTCTTGAACGTGTCCAGAGAAGGGCAACAAAGCTGGGGAGGGGTCTGGAGCACAGCCCTGTGAGGAGAGGCTGAGGGAGCTGGGCTTGCTTAGCCTGGAGAAGAGGAGGCTCAGGGGAGACCTTCTTGCTCTCTACAACTCCCTGAAGGGAGGTTGTAGCCAGGTGGGGTTGGTCTTTTCTCCCAGGCACCCAGCACCAGAACAAGAGGACACAGTCTCAAGCTGTGCCAGGGGAGGTTCAGGCTGGATGTCAGGAAGGAGCTCTTCCCAGAGAGACTGGCCATTGGGATGTGCTGCCCAGGGAGGTGGTGGAGTCACCATCCCTGGAGGTGTTCAAGAGGGGATTGGATGTGGCACTTGGTGCAATGGTTTAGTTAGTGTGGTGGTTTGGGCTGGGTGCCCTCTGCTGCATGGTGTGCTTCCTGAGTCCAGCAGTCCAGCCCAGTGGGCGGACACAGGAAACCAGGTATCTCCTACCACCCCCCCTGCACCGCTATAAGACCTTGCGTGGGGTCCGCCTCTTCCTCTTTCTGCCCTCGCCGGCACCCGGTAACTGGGGGAGACGTCTCCCGGCCTTGGGCCTGGCTAGACCCAGGGCCAGGGGGATGGGCGGTCTCAGGCCTGGCCAGCTGAGACTAGCCTAGCAGTGGAGGGGGGAGAACGAGCCCTGGGGGTCTTGGGCCCACCCTCAGGTGGGGATGGGGTGTATCCGGGTGTGTTTTGGGGTTTCTTCTGTCACTGTTTCTGGTTCCTTTGTGCACCTTCACCTTTTCCTATTTAAACTTTTCCATCACTTTTGCAATCTGTTTGCCAGAGTCGTTATTTTGCCTGTGGTGGGGAGGGGGCTGCCTCAGCCCACTACGGTTAGTCATGAGGTGTTTGGTGACAGGTTGGACTTGATCTCTGAGGTCTTCTCCAACCTTGTTGATTCTATGATTCTATTCTATGAAAGTAATTTTGTATCTGACTTAAACCAAATGTCACAGAAGGGAGTAGGTATCTCAGAGAGCACTCAGCACCACGCGCCCCAGAGCTTAGCTGGGGCCATTTCAGCAATTTGGGACTTCTTAAAATGAGGCAATAAATGGTGCTCTTTCCTGCCTGCCTCTGGTCTTCAGGGAGAACATCTGAAGAAGAGGCCTCATCTTGTGAGGTACCATAAATAACACCTCTGAGAAGTCACTTTGTCTTCCCATCTTGAAAGAGAAGGTGGAGGAAGAAAACCTGTGTGTTGGAGTCAAATAATAGCCAGCTCTCTGCAGCTGCTTTGAAACCTGTACAGACAACCAGAGCTGAACTTGTTTGGTGAAATGTTGGTATCTCTGTCTGGGCAAGCTGCCCTAGCTGCCTGCAGTCAGTGGATAGAAACAAGCACTGCTAGAGGCTTGCATTACAAGGTCTACTGGATAAAGTATACAGCTTCCTCAAATGCCTGTATCTCTAGCACAGAGGCAGGTGTCGATGCTGTGGATCTCGAGTCTGGCTGTGAGGTTCAGCTAACTCAACTCTTCAAAAACTCAAAAAGCATGTAGAGAAATGGAAAAATAAACACTATAAACTTATTTTTCTCCTCTCTCTACTAACATTCCCATGAACTTCCTTTTAAGACAACGCATCAGGTCAAGCAGGCATGTTCTCCATGGCTGGGACAATGTCCTGGCATGGGCTTCATACCACAGCACCAGCCATGCAAGCACAGGGCAGAGTAAGAAAATAAGTTCCTCATCAGTCAAAAATTAAAGGTGTTTTAATATAATCTACAGTTGAAGGCAACAGAAACCAAACTGGGAATGCAAGGAGCAGAAGTATAGAATAGAATAGAATTAACCAGGTTGGAGAAGACCTCTGAGATCATCAAGTCCAACCTATCACCCAACACCATCTGATCAACCAGACCATGGCACCAAGTGCCTCATCCAGGCTCTTCCTAAACACCTCCAGTGATGGTGACTCCACCACCTCCCTGGCCAGCACATTCCAATGGCCAATCTCTTTCTGGGAAGAGCTCCTTCCTGACATCCAGCCTGAGCCTCCCCTGGCACAGCCTGAGGCGGTGTCCTCTAGTGCCACTGCATCATTTCCCAGTTCAAGCCAACTCATTTCCAGAGGCATTTCAGTACCTTTCCTTCAGAAAGTCTTCAAACTCTTTGCAGTTCTTCCTGCCATCATTCAGGTGTTGAATGATGCTGTCATAGCCAACGGTGCTCGTCAGATCCGTGCTCTGAAAAGACAAGAACAGGAACAACCACTCATCAGTGCAGACCACCTCCAGCAGTCTGCACGAGTGATAGCTCGGCTGGCTCGCTATGAAAACAGATCCCTTTCTTGAAGGGCTGGGAGAGGCTCCAGAATGAGAACAGTGGTGGCAATCTGGGACAAGACACTTCTGTGACTTTCAGAAAACAGAAGCACTCTGTCTTGCTACAGGCTGGGGTCAGAGTGGCTGGAGAGTGGCCAGGCAGAGAGGGACCTAGGGGTACTTGTTGATTGTAGGCTGAACATGAGCCTGCAGTGTGCCCAGGCAGCCAAGAAGGCAAATGGCATCCTGGCCTGCATCAGGAACAGTGTGGCCAGCAGGAGCAGGGAGCTCATTGTGCCCCTGTACGCTGCACTGGTTAGGCCACACCTTGAGTCCTGTGTCCAGTTCTGGGCCCCTCAGTTTAGGAAGGATGTTGACTTGCTGGAACGTGTCCACAGAAGGGCAACAAAGCTGGTGAGGGGTTTGGAACACAAGCCCTATGAGGAAAGGCTGAGGGAGCTGGGGTTGCTTAGCCTGGAGAAGAGGAGACTGAGGGGTGACCTTATTGCTCTCTACAACTACCTGAAGGGAGTTTGTAGCCAGGCAGAGGTTGGCCTCTTCTCCCAGGCAGCCACCACCAGAACAAGAGGACACAGTCTCAGGCTGCGCCAGGGTTTAGGCTGGATGTTAGGAAGAAGTTCTACACGGAGAGAGTGATTGCCCATTGGAATGGGCTGCCTAGGGAGGTGGTGGAGTCACCTTCACTGGAGGTGTTCAAGAGGAGACTTGATGGGGTGCTTGGCTGTATGGTCTAGTTGTTGGGTGGGTTGGATTGTTTGATGGGTTGGACGCGATGATCTTGAAGGTCTCTTCCAACCTGGCGTATTGTATTGTATTGTATTGCTACAACCTACCACTCCTCTCTGGCTTAAGCACAGCTAGCCACATGGCACTGGGCATTTCCTCGTAGGAGCTTAGCTGTCAACCCTAACTTAATGTCAGCCTTACCTCTGTGCCTGGTAAGATCATGGAACAGATCCTCCTGGAAGCTATACTGAAATACATGGAGGACAGGGAGGTGACTGGAGACAGCCAGCATGGCTTCACCAAGGGCAGGTCCTGCCTGACCAACCCAGTGTTTTTCTATGGTGTCACTACATCAGTGGACAAGGGAAGACCAAAAGACATCATCTGTATGGACTTTTGTGAAGCATTTGGCACAGTCCCCCACAGCACAGGATCACATCATAGAATCATCCAGGCTGGAAAGGACCAGCCATTTCACCCACTCCACCAAGTCTGTTACTCTCCTCTCCAAGTCTGTCACCCTCTTCTCTAAGCTGGAGAGATATGGATTTGATGGGTGGACTGTCCAGTGGGTAAGGAATTGATTGGATGATCACATTCAGTGGTTTGACGTCCAGTGGAGACAGGTGACAGGGTGACAGTGGTGTCTGTATTGCAACCAGTGCTGTTCACTATCTTCATTAATGATATCAACAGCAAGACTGAGTGCACCCACAGCAGATTTGCCAATGATACCAAGCTGGATGGTACTGTTCATAAGTCTGCAGGAGAGGATGCCATCCATAGGCTCCTGGAAAAGCTGGAGATGTGGGCTGAGGAGAATCTCATGAGGTCAAATAAGGCAAAGTACCAATACAGGACTGAGGGATGATGAAACTGAAAACAGCCCTGCAGAAAAGGACTTAGGGATGCTGGTGGATGAGAGGTTGGACCTGAGCCAGCAAGGGGCACTTGCAGCCCAGAAGGCAAATCACATCCTCTGCTGCATCAAAAGATGCATTGCCAGCAGATCCAGAGAGGTGATTCTGCCGCTTTACTCTGCACTGGTGAGACCTCACCTGGAGTACTGCATCCAGCTCTGGAGCCCTCAACACAGGAAGGACATGGACCTGATGGAGTGGACCCAGAGGCCATGAAGATCATATGGGGCTGGAGCAACTCTCCTACAAGGACAGGCTGAGGGAGCTGGGCATGTTCAGCCTGGGGAAGAGAGGGCTCCTGGAAGACCTAATAGTGGCCTTCCAGTACCTGTAGGGTGCCTAGAAGAAGGATGGAAAGGAACTGTTTACAAGGGGCAATGGTTTTAAATTAGAGAAGTGTAGATTTATATTGGATGTGAGGAATGGGTTCTTTACCATGAGGGTGGTGGATATTGGGAGCACTGGAACAGGTTGCCCAGGGAGGTAGTTGAGGCCCCATCCCTAGAGATGTTCAAGGTCAGGCTCCACAAGGCTCTGAGCAACCTGACCTAGTGGGGGATGTCCCTGCTCACTACAGGGAGGCTGGACAAGGTGATCTTTGGAGGTCCCTTCCAACTCAAACCATTCAATGAGTCTATGAAGTCAAACACCAAAACCCCTCCAAGTTTCTAGATAGAGCCCAACTTATTACTGCTCCTGCCAGTTTCTGCAGACATGGAGATCTTGGTTAGTGTTCACTTGCACTGCTGTAGACATCACCCTCACACCTGGCCATAGAAGCCTATATCTGAGCTGGAGGTGAATTTATCAGACCTTTCTGCACAGGATTGCTCAGGCATGGGCCTCTCACCACAGTCATGCATGGATGCACCCAATGGCTGCTTCGTCAACAGCCTTCTCTTTGGCATTGCAAAAAGCAACACTGTCCCACACATCAACTCAAAACACCACTGCAAAGATCATTTCATCAAGTACTAGATCATATCCCACCACTGTATGCCCTCCAACACATCAGACAGTGCCAACTTCTCTCCTCCTCCCAAAACATGACAGCCATGGAGAGTGAGTCACAGCTGAAAGCAGAGCTGCTGACTTTTACATTCCCATCTTCTGTCATCCTGCCTCCACCATCCAAGGAGCCAGGTCCCATCTTCCAGGGCAGGGCTCTCAGCCCCAGAGTACCACTCACACTTGCCATAGAATTCTGAAAGATCACTGCTTTCCTTCAAATCACTTCCTAGAAGCAGGTGTTGTGCTGTGATGCTTATTAAAAATAGGAGGACACATGCAACAATGCTTAGGTGGGCTAGGACAAAGACTGACTAACTCTGCTCCATCCTTTCCCCATACTCATGCCTGGAAGCACCTTAGAAGTGCCTCTGTGCCAATGCACATAGCTGGGCAACAAACAGGATGAATTAAGAGCCACTGCACTGCTAGGATGCTATGACATAGAGGCTGTCACCAAAACTTGTTGGGATGATTCCCACAACTGGAAGGTAAGGATGGATGGGTACAAGCTCTTTAGAAAGGACAGGCAGGGGAGGAGGTGTTGCTCTCTGCATCAGTGACCAGCTGGAATCAGTGGAGCGCCACCTGGGCAAGGATGATGAGCTGATGGAGGGCATATGGGTGAAGATTAAGGGGAAGACAGAGGAAGGTGGCGTTACTGTAGGGGTCTGCTGCAGGCCACCTGACCAGCAGAACCAAGCAGATGAGGCACTCCACAGGCAAATAGAAGTGTGAGGGGCCCCTGCCCATGGCAGGGGGTTGGAACTAGATGATCCTTGAGGTCCCTTTCAACCCTAACAATTCTATGATTAGAATAAAAACTAGATATTTTTTTCCCTACAACTCTTGGGGATTTACCACCCTGGAGACCTAGACCAAGCACAAGGCTCCTAAGCGCTGTGATAATCAAAGACATGCTCTGGCCATGAGGTCTCCTGCTCTAGGAGAAACCCAAAACGCATGCAGGGAGATGAGCAGAATGTGCTCCCTGTCAGTTTCTACAAAGAGAAGAAACGACTTGCATGTAACAACATACAGGGAAAGGCTGCAGAAAGGAAGCCATGGCAGGGGCAGATACGACATTCAGCACAAGGAAGCAGAAGCCACAAACAGTTATTAAAGAACAACAGCCTAATGGAGAGATTCAGGAATGGGTTCAAAACCAGGACAAGAGTACACAGAGAACTGGCATGGAACTGTGGGCAGCAGAGGGGTTTCTTAAGAATTCATACCTGGTACAGGAAAAGAGGAGGAACAGGTCTGGTGCTTCTGATAAATGATTTCATTATGTGGATTCCCCTAGGGAGCCAAGAACTTGAATGCCAGTGGCAAGAAAGCAAGAAGTAAAGCAGAGATCCGGAGTGGAATCTTCCAGGTTAGATTTGCTGCACCCATGGCATGCATGGGAAGAGAGGACTATGCAGCAGGACATCAGCAGAAACCAAAACAGTTTCTGTTTATTTACAGAGCACGAGTGACACCACCACCACCACCCCCAAAATGGGCTTATTATGAATAAATCCACAACTAGCTCTCAGTTTGCATCTTTCCTACTTGGGCCTGTGAAAAAGGAAACACACTTGCACTGAGGTCAGTCTTCATGATGGTTGCAAAACACAGGGACATCCTAACTTGACTTCCTGTCTCTGGCTTTTAAGGAAACAAGGGATGTGGAGAGCCACTGCTGGCTGCTGCAAGCCCAGGCAGGGCGGAGAGGTCAGACCCCCATCACTGTGTGTCAAGGGACACTCCAAGGTTCCTGCAGCCCACTCTGCTACCTGAGGCACTTGGGCCTACTATGCCAGGCAGAAATACCAGGGTCAAAATTAGGACAACTCATTAAAAATGTGCACCGAGTTCGTTATTCTATCACTCTTCTTTCTCTAGTGGCAGGATTTAATTCCAGCATGCATGTGTTGTCTAAACACCCAAGACAGGGCCAGACACCACGGTGCATGTTGTAATGTGAAAGATGGGAGTTAACAGAGATGGTGGAAGTTTCCAGAAAAGCTTCCTCCAAGCAGGAGGAGCTCTGGCCCAGGAAGAGCTGAGCACAATAGTGTGCTATGAAACCAATCCTTCCAGCACCCGTCTGGGTAGATGTTTGCAAATAAGGGATAAAAAGGATGACTGACTGTGGGACATCCCAAAGGCTCTCAGGAATCAGCCTGCAGGATGTGGCTGTCCTCCATGCTGAGCAGAGGTCTAAGCCCTTGCACTATCATAGTATCATAGTATCAGTCAGGGTTGGAAGGGACCACAAGGATCATCCAGTGCCAACCCCCCTAACATGGGCAGGGACACCCCACACTAGATCAGGCTGGCCACAGCCTCATCCAGACTGGGCTTAAACACCTCCAGGGACGGGGCCTCAACCACCTCCCTGGACAACCCATTCCAGGGCTTCACCACTCTCATGGTGACGAACTTCCTCCTCACCTCCAGCCTGAATCTCCCCACCTCCAGCTTCATTCCATTCCCCCTAGTCCTATCACTACCTGAGAGCCTGAGAAGTCCCTCCCCAGCCTTCCTGTAGGCCCCCTTCAGATACCAGAAGGCCACTACTTAGAAGACAGCCCATAGAAACTGCAAGCATGATTGCAAGATGATGAAGAAATAGTTGATGTTTCTTGAGCCTGCAGGGCTCAGTGGAAGTGCCTCCCTTCCCAACCTGCTGCCCAGGTTTGGGCCATCCTCTGAATGGACTCAATTAAGAGATTAGATTTGTGCGCTTGTGGTGATGCTCTGAGTTTCATTTGCACTGCAAAAGTGGGGCTAAAAATGCTCTAGTGGGGATTTGAAGTCCTGTTATGACCTTGTGCGAGTCACAGATGAAAGCAAAGCTGCTGATTTTAACATTGCCATCTTCTACCATGCTGCACATGGAAAAAGCCCACCAGAGACACAACCTACAGAGCCAATGGCATGGGAGAATCATAGAATCACTTAGATTTTAAAGACCCTTAAGGTCACTAAGTACAATTGTTAACCCAGCATTAGCAGGGGTGATGACTCCACCACTACCCTGGGCAGCTGTGAGAGACTAAAGCTTGTCTCTCCTGGTGTGACTCACCAGGTGTCCTGTATAAACCTTCCCTGGCACAACTTCAGGCATTTCACTTGTCCTGCCACTTGCTATCTGGGAGAAGAGACCAATCTCATCCTTGCCACAACCTCCTTTTCAGATAGTTGTGGAGACCAAGAAGGTCTCTCCTCAGCCTCCTTTTCTCCAGGCTAAACAACCCCAGTACCCTCAGCTGCTCCTCAGGAAACTTGTGCTCTAGATTCTTCACCAGTTTTGTTGCCCTTCTCTGGACATGCTTCAGCACCTCAGTGTCCTTTTACTTAGGGGCCCAAAACTGAACAGTTATTAGAGGTACACCCTCATCAGTGGTGAGTAGAGGGAGATGATCACTCCCAAAGCCTGCCTGGCCCCACGACCTCTGGGTCCTTTTCCAGAAGGCAGCTTTCCAGCCACTCTCCCCCAGGACTGCAGCATTGCCTGGGGTTGTTGTGACCCAAGTGCAGGACTCAGCACTTGGCCTTATTGCATCTCATACCACTGTCCTTGGCCCGTCAATCCAGCCTGTTCAGATACCTCTGCAAAGCCTTCCAAGCCTCAAGCAGTCTGTCCCAACCTTCCCAAAAATTCAGGGCACTGCACTGCTCATGGACCACCCCTTGAAAGATCTTTATTCATGCAGATTTCTCAGTATCTCTCCTCAGCCTTACCTCCTTAGAGAAGCACAGCAGAACCTGGAGTTCTAACTTAATAGCTGGAAACACTGTGTAACAATAAATGGTTGGGCTGTTCTTGCTCAGTTCATTGTCAAAATCACTCAGAGTCCTGCAGATACTGTTGAGACCACAAAACAATCAAATAAAAACACCAAAACCCCAGACCTGTGCTGGCACCTGCAGGAAAAAGGGTGAGGAGAATAAGCTGTTGCAAGAGGCTGCAGTTCCTCTTCATCCCATAACCACAGCGGTATGACAGCATAGAATAGGACCAGGAATAGCACTAATAGGACAGATGGTCACCTGAAAATGGCATCTTGCAAAAAGCAGCCTTTTGGTTAATAATCTTCCACCTGAAGTTCCCTTTCCCTGCACCAACACACCCAGCTGCTCATCCCAGACACAGAAAGCAATGGGACATCCCATTCAATACAATTACTGCTACCTGCGAAGCCCACCTTGCTCCTTTCAAGCTACCACCCAAGGATTTCACAATGCTGCCAATAAGCCCTGCCAAGCCCGTTTAGAGGAGGACAAATGGGTAAGGGGAAGTGAAACAGTCCAGCCAGTGCTGTATCATGAGTCAGCAGCGGGGCAGTGAACCCAGGAGCTGAGAGCTCGCAGCCTCCCTGTTACCCAACAGTGGGAACAGGGATAAAAGGAGTGTATCCCTCCCCAGCCTCACAAGGCTAAGGGGAAAATCATGCAAATAAAGAATAAATGCAGCTGGTCACACCACTGACAAAATACCATCTGTAACCCATAGCAGAGGGGACAGGAGGGAAGAATCACTGATTGCTTTGAAGACACCAACACTCCCTTGCTCTGCAGCAAGGGACAGAGCATTGCTCATCTGCAAAAAGAGCTGCAACAGGTCTTCCATCCGCACTGGGGGATGGGGTAAATAAGTGTTTTCAGACACTTTGCCATGTACTCTGTAAGAAGATTAAATAAGCCAGTGTGGTTTTTACTGCAGATGACTTGCCTGAGCTGTGGATTCTGTTAGCAGCATTGTTTCTTCTTGATGTGACAAAATACTTGAGAGTGTCTAAAAGATTCAGATACTGAAGCCTGGATTTCAAAAATCCCTTCAGCAGACCAGCCTCAGTGTTAAGTCAGCAGTCTTCAGCATCATTTGCTATACTTGTAATGTTTTACCAAATGCTTCTTTTAAGTGCACCCTGCAATGCACTGCGGAGAGCAGAGCACTGGGTTTGTCTCATTAAAAGCAAAATTACCACAAATCCACTAAGCAAGTTGCAAGCTGTTAGCCAACAGAGCAGCCTGAGGATGTTCTTGGCATTATCATCATTTCTACTCTTGCCACATAGTTTTACAGGACCTAAGTCTTCTGATGAGGTCCAAAGCTTTGCTGCTGGGTTACCCAAAATACTCTGCAAGAACAGGCATGCACCAAGAAAATGGCTACGGTGAAAGAAGAGACCTTGTAGAGTGAAAGAAGAACAGCAGTTGCAAAAACAAATGAAAACAAAACCTTACAATTGCTCAACTGGTGGCAATTGCTACAGGCAGGGCAAGAGGAAATAAAGATGGTCTTTGTCTTAGTTTTACTTTTGCACAGCTCTTTTGCAGGCAGCACAGGCTGTGGGAGGGAGCTCTCCACAAGCAATTGAGGGCCATGCACATGCAGCTTCAGGTACCTCTGCAATTCAGCCCCTGAGCGAGCAGCAACAGTGGCAGGAGCAAACCTCTTTAAGGAAATTTGTCATCTTGTGCTGAGACCTAAGAGCACAAGCAAGCTCAAGTGCAGGGAGCAAAGTCACAGTGTGCTTTCCGACACACTGCATCATGTGCATCACACCATGAACTCCAGAAGGGAGCAGGCTCCAGTGCAGGAATAGACAGACACATGCACTCCACCAAAGATACCATAAATGCTAGGGTTTAAAGCTAAATCCGTTCCTAGATGAAGCCTGAGCACGTGTGCCACCCCAGCAGCCCAAGCGAGGGCTGCAGCTCACCATTCACAACCAGCCATGTTTCAGAGCTGGACAATGCAATACCCAAAAGTGCACCAGCTCTTGGGGAGCTGGGTTGCTTTTCTGTCCAATCAGCTGGAGCATCACTGCCTTGGAGACCTCCCAGCACCAACCCATTCCCATTAGCTGCCCTGACTGCTGTGAAATCACTTGCTTCACCAAAGAAGAGTTGGCTTAAGTTCAGTATTTTAAGAGGAAAAATTGCAGGAGGAAGTTTGTGGTCTCAGCACTTAACAGGAAATCAAACCCGGACGCTCAGCCCTCCACACCTCACTTCGATTTCCCTTTTTCTGGCCATCTCTCATTCCCCACTCCCACCCCCAGCTCTCACAGCTGATGCACAGTCACCAGTACGTGTCACAGAGGCCACCTGGGGTGTTAATGGTCTTTTCCATGGGCCAAACTGCAGCAGGGCCTTGATCTCTCCACTGAGTCACTTCCATCACGCTCCCATCCAACCTTTGCCCCAGCTGCCTTCCCCAGGCATGTCAGTCAAGGAAGAGGAAAAGCACATAGGCTTCAAGAAAGAAAAAGCCAAGCAAAATCCCTGGCAACACCAATAGCTTTGGGCTCAGCAAACAGATATGTTTGCTATAAGAGGGACTGGGCAGGCATGAGTGTGCCATGCCCATGTCCTGGCTCCTCCTCACCTTGGAGGCTTGGGGCAGCTCCTGCCCTTGTATTTTCTCTCACTAATCCCTCTTTTCCGGGATCCTCCTTCAAAAATCACCATGCCACAGCAGAAAAAGAACAAACCAGGCAGTGCTAGCTGAAGCCAGCCCCACAGCAAGGATCCCCTCTTCAGTCCAATGTGCTACTGAAGCATGATAAACCACGTCTACTCAACTGGCATTACAGTTACTCCTCCTAGCCTGGAGACTCCTGCCACCACCCCCACATCCCTGCCTCCTACACATTTGCAAAGCAAAGGGAGCACCATGGAAATTTCTCAGGCAGTAGCTGCCCTCAGCTGCCAGATGCAAAGCTGGCTTTATTTTCCAAGCCAGGTTTGATACCTCTGTGGAACACGGTAACAAAGCTGGACAAGCCCAGTGCACTACACTCACCCCTCCTGTTTGACAACACAGAGGAGCCCCAAACCTTTTCCCTGCTCCTCCCACACACCTTTCCTTCATCCTGCAAGGCAGGACCTACTTCCCAGGCATCATATGAGAAACTCTGAAAGCTATTCTTAGATGGGAATTTTGAGCCTCCAAAGACAAAATTCTGTAATTTATTTCATACTAGTCAGTACCTGGAACGAAAGCCTGCACACCAAGAGGAACTGAGCCGCCACAACGCCAGTGCTCGGCAGCAGATAAGCAGCTTTTCAGCACTTCTCTACTCCTAAAACCACAGTTTAACAAACTTAAAAGAACAAATTGTGGCTTTCCCCAAACGGTGGCATTTCCTCCACAGCCTGGCAGCAGCACACCGAGCGGCTCGCTCCTAGTCTGGGATTAGCTCAACATCAAAGAATCCTTTTTCGCCACGGTGTCTCCAAATAGTTCGCCAGCCAATTACTATTATTAAGCCCTCAGCCTGGCACCGACTCCCTCCAGTAGTGCAGCGGCAGCTCTCCTGCGTGGGGCAGGCTGCAAAGCCACAGCCCTCAGGGTGGTCAGTGCCTGCTGGGGGATGATCCGTATCTCCGGCAACGGCACCCCAGGACGAAGAAAACTTCGGAGCCAACTTTGACCGGAGAGGGGTGACCCTCGAGACCCAGCCATGCTCTCTCGCCTCCAGCTATGATTCCCCGCCTTCAGCTGGGTCCTGTCCACACTCCCACGGTTCACCGTGGCCCCGGCTCACCCAGAAGTGGTCCCTGAACCTCGCCTCCCGCATGCTGTCGCTGCCGCTACTTGCTGCTGCTGCCGCTGTCGCCGTCGCCGCCGCCGCCGCCGCGCCCGGCCGGTCCCACCCCGCGACGCAGTGTCCCACCCAGTCCCGCCCCGCTGCCCCTCCGCCCACCGCTCAGCTTCGCGTCCCTGGCGCTCCGCTGATTCGGGAAGCCCGAGCGCTCTGCGGAGCCTTTCGCCAGGGCAGATGGATGTGGTGCAGCAATCGGCTGAGGCCAACTGCAAGAGGTTCAACAAAGCCAAGTGCCGGGTCCTGCACTTGAGTCACAACAACCCCAGGCAACGCCGCAGGCTTGGGCAGTGTCTGACAAGCAGCCCGGCGACAAAAGCCCTGGGGGTGCTGGTTGGCAGCCAGCTGAGCTTGAGGCAGCAGTCTGCTCAGGTGGCCAGGAAGGCCAACAGCTTTATCAGAAAAGGTGTGACCAGCAGGAATAGAAGTGATTGTGCCCCTGTGCTCAGCACCGGTGAGAACACCCCTTGAACACTGTGTTCAGTTTTGGGTCCCTCACTACATGAAGGACACTGAGGTGCTGGAACCTGTCCAGAGATCACAGCAAAGCTGGTGAGGGGTCTGGAGAACAGGTTTTCTAAGGAGCAGCTGAGGAAACTGTCATTGTTCAATCTAGAGAGGAGGAGGCTCTGAGGTGAGACTGTATCACCCTCCACAACTCCCTGAGAGGGGAGGTGCTAACGAGGATAGGTGATGGTCTCTCCTCCCACATAAAGTGACAGAATGAGAGGTAATGGCATCCAGCTGCACATCAAGGGAGGTTTAGATTGGACACCAGGGAACAATTCCTCACCTAAAGGGCTGTCAAGCATTTAATAGGCTTTCCAGGGAAGTGGTGGAGTCACAGTGTGTGGAAGTGTCTAACAGATGTGTAGATGGAGGGAAGGGATCCATCCAGGGGGACCTTGACAAGCTGGAGAGGTGAGCACATGACAACCTCATGAGGTTCAACAAGACCAAGTGTAAGGTCAGCTGGGTCAGGGCAATCCCAAGCACCAATATAGGCTGGACAGGGACTGGCTTCAGAGCAGCCCTGAAGAAAAGGACCTGGGGGTGCTGCTGGAGGAGAAGCTCAACAGGAGCCAGCAGTGAGCACTTGCAGCCCAGAGAGCCAAGCAGAGCCTTGGGCTGCAACAGAAGTGTGGCCAGCAGGGCCAGGGAGGGGATTCTCTCCCTCTACTCCACTCTGCTGAGACCACAGCTGGATCTCTGTGTCCAGTTCTGGAGCCCCTAGCACAGGAAGGATCTGGAGGTGCTGGAAGGTGTCCAGAGAAGGGCCACGAGGATGAGCAGAGGGCTGGAGCTGCTTTGCTATGAGGACAGACTTGAGGGAGTTGGGGCTGTTCAGTCTGGAGAGGAGAAGGCTCTGAGGAGACCTAATTGTGGCCTTCCAGTGTCTGCAGGGGGCTCCAAGAAAGCTGGGGAGGGACTTGTGAGGGTGTCAGGGAGGGATAGGACTGGGGGGAGATGAAAAAAAAAAAAAAAAAACTAGACATGGGTAGATTGAGATTAGATGCTAGGAAGAAGTTGTTCCCCATGAGGGTGGTGAGAGACTGGCTGTGGTGGTTTAGACTGGGCGCTGCTGCACAAGCCACACCTGTGATGCCACAGTGGGACCAGCCGGGTGGGTGGGCACAGGAAGCCAGGTATTTCATCCCATAACGCCCTGCTGCCCTATAAGACATTAGCAGGGGGTCCCCTCTTCCTCTTTCTTCCCTCCCTGCTACCTGGGTAATGGTGTAAACCGCCTTGCAGCCCCTCTTGGGCCTGGCTAGGCCCAAGGCTGGGGGGGTTTGGGGTGAACCCTCAGGTGTGGGTGGGATGTTTTTGGGTATGTTTTGGGATCTCTCTCTTTTGTCATGGTGCTTGTGGTTCTCTGTAAAACGTTCATTGTGGTTTTTTTTTCCATTTAAACTTTCTACCATTTTTGCAATCGTTTGTCTGAGTCTTTTTCTTTTGCCCGTGGTGGGAGAATTGGCCTCTCAACCTACCACACTGGCTCAGGTTGCCCAGGGAGGTGGTGGAAGCCTCATCCCTGAAGGTTTTGAAGGCCAGGCTGGATGTGGCTGTGAGCAACCTGCTGTAGTGTGAGGTGTCCCTGCCTACGGCAGAGGGGTTGGAAGTGGATAATCCTTGAGGTCCCTTCCAACCCTGACAATTCTGTGATTCTGTATGGTGCTTCAGGCAATGATTTTGTGGTGGTGTGGCTGTGCTGGGTTGGACTCAGTGATGTTAAAGGGTTGTTTAACAAAAATGACTCCATGGGAGTGGTGGGGATGCAAGGCACAGTATCGCTGCACAACAGGAGTAAACCTGCTGGTTATAGCCAAACCCAGCTGACCCCCTGTTTCACAAAAAGAGACATGGAAGTTCAGCATCACACCCAGGCAGCCCACAGTGCCTTCCCCTCTTCTGGCTTGGGCAGAGGTTGCCAGAATAGTCTGGGAAGATTTCATAGCCTTGGCTTATTAGGAAACAATGTCTGAGATGACATGCTGTGCTCCTGACCTCAGAGCTGTTCTTAAAATAAAAAGAAAGCAGAGACAGGACTCTGGAAAGCCTGAGTCATGCCTGCTACCCTAAGCTGCTGTTTGCTTTAACCAGAGGGACAGCTTTAACAGTCCAGGGAGGTGGGAAAAAAAACAAACCCAAAACAAAAACAAACAAAACCACCCCCACAAAAAGCTAACTAGTAAAAAAGGGCATTTTCCCTTTTCTGACATAAATCTGGTAAGTCATAACCAGAGGCCACTGGCTCTTGGCAAACATTTCTGAGCTTCCTGCCAACTAAGGCAGGTTTGCATTGATTTTTCTTTCAGGGGTCATGGCTGCAGTTCCAGCCCCACCAGCAGGGTCACATCCATGGTTCAGATCTGAAAAGTCTGCATAGATTTGAAGAGGTTTTAAGCAACCTCACTGGAGTCTATCAGCTGAGGTACAACCTACCCAGCTGCCAGCACACTGAAATCTCCAGGATGTGAGTTCTCTTATGAAGTGCCAAGTTTCCTGCCTGATGTGGCTGTGCTGGAAGGGCAGATTAAGACAGACAGGGAAGCTCAAGCAGGGCTGAGACCCAAAGCCAGTAGGGCAGAGCAGTGTGAAGCAACCATTCAACATCAGCCCTACAGCACCAGTGGGCTGGGTTACACCCATCCTTGATGGGGGCTGATAAAGGAACCCAGCTCCAGCTGGACAAAAGAAACTTGATCCAGGTGGGCAGAGAGAGGCTTAGTTTTCCCCCTCCTAGGAGCACTGAGCCCCTAGGACAAAGGTGGTCTACTCCACTCCCCCGTCCTGTGCAGCGAGCCTATAAAAAGGGTGGACATCTTTTATTTCCCTTTTTCCCTGCTTCGCGTGCTCGAGAGGGCGGCTGCGGCTGCTGCTTCCTGCATTGACCACAGGGTGGCGCCTACTTTCCCAGCTGCAGCCACGCTTTTCCTCAAGACCTGAATCCACTTACAGCCGGCGAATACAAGGCCCTCTGGGCTTATGTTCCTATTTATCCTTATCCCTTACCTTTGTAAACACTCCCTCCTACTGCTAAATAGTTAGAAAAAATACCTCTTTTACTTCCAAATCTATTCCAGACTGTTTCTTCTGTGAATTTACCCCTCCTTTCCCCTACCTGGTTTGTTTTACCTTTACCAGGAAAGGGAAGGAAGGACTCTCCATCTGTTACCATTTGGGCTTATAGACTCCAGGTAAAGCTCAAACCAGCACCACCAGCCACCCATCAGCTTCGGTGGCACCTGCACACAGGACAGGTGTTACTGCAAGCACTGACACCATGGTGCATTTTCTGCATCCTGTCTTCAAGCCGATTTAGCAAGGCTGATGCTGTACATACTCCCAGCACAAGAGGGCACAAACCTGCACCACAACCCCATGTTGCCATGCTCCACTCACTGTTTCTTTCTGCAGCACCTCTCAGGACATGGGAATAATCCTTCAAACACCAGCCCCACCCTCCTTCCACCTGACTGCATGGAACCTATTCACCATTATGGTTGTTAAATAGGGAAACTTCCCCCTTCAAGTCACAGCAGGTTACAGGACAGCAAGCACAACTGCAGAACACTTGTTACAAACATCTCTGCAATTCTGGACTGCCAGCCCTGGGCTCAGTGCTTTCCTCCTTCAGCAGCATGCAAGAAAAACATGTTGCAGCAACACCAACACCTGACTGACTGGGGCTTAGTCAATGTGTGAAAATGGAGCAGCAAGCTGCAACAGCCACCCTGGAAGGGACAAGGGACATAGGGCAGCCCGATCAAGAGGCTTCACCATAGTAGTGAAAACTCCTCTGGAAGACAAGATTAACTCTACAGGAAGCCCCCCACCCTTCTGGAGCACACCCCTCACCTAACATGCCAAGTCCTCCATAAAGCTAACACTTTCAGCCTGGAAGTGTTTATTTTTCTCCTGTACTGCAGAAGCCAGAGCTTATACTCTCAAAACCACTCAAGCCCTTAATAGAGGCACTTCTTAGTCTACGGAGTATGGAAGTGTTTCCAATTGCTTGTGATACTGCATGTGAGGAGGCTGAGGGGAGACCTTATTGCTCTCTACCTGAAAGGAGGCTGTAGACAGGGGGCTGGTCTCTTCTCCCAGGCAACCAGCACCACAAGAGGACAGAGTCTCAAGCTGTGCCAGGGGAAGTTTAGGCTGGAGGTGAGGAGAAAGTTCTTCCCAGAGATTGGCTATTGGAGTGTGCTGCCCAGGGAGGTGGTGGAGTCACCATCCCTGAAGGTGTTCAAAAAACGACTGGACATGACACTTGAAGACCTGGTTTAGTTGTCATGGTGTTTTGGGTGATAGGTTGGACTTGATGGATCTCTGAGGTCTTCTCCAACCTTACTGCTTCTATGATGGGAGGCAGGGTACTCTTGTAAAGGAAGTTAGTGAGACAAAGAAAACAGCCCCCACGAAAGTCCTGACCACAGGTAACGTGAGGGATTAAGCACCAAGTTCCCATGTACAAGGGTAAAGCTGAATACACCACAGCAACTTTAAATTGAACTTCCTCCCATCCCAGAGAGAAGTTCTAACACCATTACCTCCAAGAGAATGGAGAAGTCAGGAAACTGAGCAGATACTCTGGTACTCAACCTCCCCACAAACCATTAACAATTGCAGACCGTTTGACAGAAGTGGAGACAACTAGATGCTAACCCCCACCCCTCCTTGTAAGAGGAGGCTGATACACCCCTCAGAGTTCCTTTAGCAAGTGTGCATGCCAGGAAGTTTAACCCTGTGGTTTCCAAGGCACATGTGGCTGTGCAGCAGGAGTAATTTACGACAGCATGTAGCAGCTTTTTTAGAGGGCAGCTTTTATTCTCGCTGAGAACTGTACATTCAAGTCGCACGTACTTTAAGTCTTTGATGGAGCTGGAGCACAGGATGTGAACAATAGCCTCGTCCTATCAGTTTGAGGTTTATGCCTCAAAAGTAGCCAGGAAATTTGTGACTATTTCCTTCAACTTAGCTTCTGTCTGGTCAGAGATCTTCCCTTCGGTCCTGTTGAAAGACTTCAGTTAAACTTCTGACATAGGAACAAACACAGTCACTAAGGCAAAGCAAAAGCCTTCCAATGATTGTTGTGACTTCTAACATGAACACATTTCTCTTCGATGTACAAAGCCACACCACTGAAAGCACTGTGCAACCTTTCTTTTAAAAACCCTCACTCCTGTTCAAGAACTGAAGTTTGTCAACAAGTGCTTTAAAAGCAGCTGTACAGAGCTCAACAAGGCTCCATCTTCTGGAGAGCTATGCCTCAGAGACAGAAGGCACATGATCTGACTCATGGCAAAACAAACCAGGACCAGTTTACAGGACACAGCCATGGAAACACTCACTCCCCCACGGTCCACTCAGTGACAGAGAAGGCAGTGAGCAGCATGTCACAGTACTACAGAAGTTTAAAGCTATCAACAATATGTGAACTAAGTAATTTTAGTATCAGATTAGAAGAGGGGTATACAACTATGTACTTTTTAAGCATCAGATGGATTTCCCAAATGAAAACTGGAGACACAAAGCTGAGCTCTGGATGGCAGGGCAAAGGACAGCAGGAAGGCTGATTTAACCACCAGTTTTGTACAGGTATCTTAGGGACTGATGTTCCACAATACACTGAATTAATAGTTCAGTGACCATTATCTGCACTCCAGTCATCAAGCCAATACCCTTGGGATGAAACAAGCCATCATACCTGATTGTGGAGAGCAGGGCCTGGTGCTGGCTCAGTACATGAGCCAGGAAAGCACTCTCAAATTTAGTGATTTTGCTGGGCTCCAGCTTGTCCAAGTGACCTCTTACACCAGCATAGATGACTGCAACCTGCTCCTCAATAGCCATGGGAACTGCAGAAAAGCAAGCACTAATGTTGTTCTCAAGTTGTACACAGACGTTAGAAGATCAACCACACAAACACACTGTGGCTGAAGTTTGCATTGCCCAGGTCAGCCAAGTGGCCATGGTGAAGTGCCACAAAGGCCAGCCGTGTTTGCACCGCCGGCAACGCAGGCTCGTTACACACTCACCATACTGTCCCTGCTTGAGCAGCTCTGTCAGACGTACACCACGGTTCAGCAGCTGCTGTGTGGCAGCATCCAGATCAGACCCAAACTGAGCAAAGGCAGCTACTTCACGGTACTGAGCCAATTCCAGCTTCATGGTACCTGCCACCTACCACATACGATAGAGGTCGGACTGAGATGGATCAGTTTTTGAATGTTTCTATCAGTTTGCAAGTTATCTTCAGCTGGCAGTTGTCACAAGTCATTTTACCTTGCATACCAGTCAAGTGAAACTCAGGATGCTGACAGATGACCATGTGCAGTGCTACAAACCACACTACCTACTTGGCCTTTTTAACAGGAGCATGTTACACTTCCCACCTCACAGCAAGTATTACTCTTTAATTCCCCATCTGAACTCGAAGTGTGAGGTTAAGAGAACATTTCCTCTTTCTAGTGAAGATTAGTACCCTGCTCAGCATACTGAAATTAACAACCCTGTATCTTCATGCAGATCCCATTCTCCTTTCTCCTCCCACTCTCAATAGGCAATAGAAACACTAAAAAGATCCCTGATGTATGTTTAAATCACTTCATAATTCTAAGGAATCTGAAGCTTTATTCCCTCTACTCACAGCTCTTTAGAGTGAAGTGGGTTGGAAAGCCTACACACTACTAGAGGACAGTCTCAAGCTGCACCAGGAGAGGTTTAGGCTGGATGTTAGGAAGAAGTTCTTCAAAGGAAGAGAGACTGGCCATTGGAATGTGCTGCCCTGGGAGGTCACCATTGCTGGAGGTGTTTAGGAAGAGACTGGACAAGGCACTTGGTGCCATGGTTTAGCTGATTAGATGGTGTTGGGTGATGTGTTGGATTCTATGATCTCAAAGGTCTTTTCCAACCTGGTTAGTTCTAGTCTATACTAACTCTAGTGAGAGGAAACGAGCTGTTTCCTGCTTACCTGCTTCATAGCCCTGGTCTGAGCAGCAGAACCAACACGGGACACAGACAGACCAACATTGATGGCTGGACGGATACCTTTGTAGAACAACTCAGTTTCAAGGAAGATCTGTAGAAGAAAACTGCTTTATTATCTTGGTCAGAAGCCTGGAAGCCTCCTCAGAGACCTGCTGGTAAGTTGTACGGAAATACCGACATGTGAAGATGTCCTACCTGTCCGTCAGTTATAGAGATCACGTTGGTTGGAATGTAAGCAGACACATCACCGGCCTGAGTTTCAATGACAGGCAAGGCAGTCAGAGAGCCACCTCCAAAGGAGTCATTCATTTTGGCTGCTCTCTCCAGCAGGCGAGAATGCAGGTAGAACACATCACCTGGGTAGGCTTCACGACCAGGTGGACGACGCAGCAGCAGAGACATCTGACGATAGGCAACAGCCTGCATGGTACAAAGTGCAAGTTCTTATTTCACTAGCTCATTTAACATTTTGGATTTATAAACCTAAGGTGGTCTTAAACACCAGTGCTAGACTACAAGGCCAATAAGCAATGCTTCCTGACCTGTTTGGATAAGTCATCATAGATGATTAAAGCGTGTTTTCCGTTGTCTCTGAAGTATTCCCCCATGGAGCAGCCTGAATAGGGAGCCAGATACTGAAGGGGTGCTGCATCAGATGCTGTGGCAGACACCACAATAGTGTACTTCATAGCATCTGGAAAGAATTGGAGACAAACACCAGTGAGTATGTCACTTCATCACACCCACTATCAGCAAATACAAGCATGTGAATTACAGGTCCCTGAAGCAAGCCCAGGCAGAATTTTACAGGAAAGAATACCATGCTTCAGTAGCATACCTGGCTGCTCATGACACTCAAGAAGCTTCAACAGCCAGTTCACAGCAGGTTACATCTAATATCTGTAGACTTCTTTCCCACTTAAGTTTAGGCTTCCACTAAGGTACACTTGAGTTTGGAAGGCTAACTTCCTGCCTTCTGCAAGGGGATAACACCCTTTGTTTCACAGAACCAGTGTCTTCAAAATGGACTTCTCTGTAAGTGTGACTCTGCTTGACCAGCAGGCAAGAGGTAAGCTCTGTTACATGCAGCCTGGGTGAAGGAGATCACTATTTCTGAGAAGATGCTACCATTTATCCCTTGCTTCTGGGTAGTAAAGTCTCTCCACTAAACTTGCAACTGCTATTCACTGACTTGCATAGATATGAATCTAATGTCAAGTCCATGAATACATCTAGGCAGTATCTTGTGATCAGGCCAGCACGACTGCAAAGAGGAAGCTGGGAACTCTTGCTAGAAAAAAGAAAAACACATCGCAGAAGGTGACTTTTCAAGAGCAGTTCAGCAGGTTTGGGGCCCCATACTAGTCCTATAATGCAGTGTAGCAAAAAATGGTTCCTTTTCCTCAGATTTCTTCTTCAGAAAAGCAAATAGCTTTTACATCTAATAAGCAGCAGCTAGGAGAGATTATGGCATTATTTTCAGCATTATAATGAGAAAAGGATGTCAGTACTTATCAGACTCAATGATCTTCAAAAATCATAGCAAAGTATCAGTCAGGGTTGGAAGGGACCACAAGGATCATCTAGTTCCAACCCCTGCCATGGGCAGGGACACCCCACACTAGATCAGGCTGGCCACAGCCTCATCCAGCCTGGGCTTAAACACCTCCAGGGACGGGGCCTCAACCACCTCCCTGGACAACCCATTCCAGGGCTTCACCACTCTCATGGGGAAGAACTTCTTCCTCACAAAAATCTGTACCTGCATCAGTAAGCCTCTTCACCAGCTGAGCAACAGTAGACCTCTTCTGTCCAATTGCCACATAAATACAGTACAGCTTCTTTTTCTCATCCGTGCCATCATTGAATCGTTTCTGGTTGATTATTGTGTCAATAGCAATTGAAGTTTTCCTGTGTAACACACAGATTGTAAGTTAAGCTGCCTATGGTTCTACCGCTTGTGTTCAGTTTTGTTCATCAATGTGCTCTTCTCAGGAAACATTTTTAGGCTGGACATTTAACTTACCCAGTCTGCCTGTCACCAATGATTAGTTCACGCTGGCCACGGCCAATTGGCACTAAGCTGTCCACAGCCTTGATGCCAGTCTGCATAGGTTCACGCACAGAGATCCTGGGAATGATCCCAGGGGCCTTTAAACCAACTCTTCTACGTGTCTTAGCTGTAACAGGGCCCTTAAAAGAGAGGAAACCACCTGCTGCAGCCTGTATCACACAGATACAAGCAGCAGTACCCAACACCTAGTTACGCTCACCTTCCCATCAATTGGATTGCCCAGGGCATCCACAACACGGCCCAGCAGCTCTTCCCCAACTGGAACATCCACAATGGCACCAGTCCTCTTCACAACATCTCCTTCCTTGATCAGTCTGTCATTACCAAACACGACAACACCAACATTGTCGGGCTCCAAATTCAAGGACATACCCTAGGACAAAGATCACATTATCATGAGAAATCACATACTGACATTTGTGAGAGTTTTGACAGTTCAATACCAATTTAGATCACTGTGGTGGCTTAACCCACCCTCAGAACAGAAAACATGGCTCAACTCAGGGAACGCAAATGGAGCTGTATTCACAAGCAAAACTACACTCTACAGTGGAATGCAGTGAGTACGTAAAAATACACAGGATTTACAATATCATACGGGTATTTACAGGAAAACAGCACAGAAACCCCCAAAGAGGGGAAAAACTGTCCCAATTTCCCCCTAACCTTTCCCTCCCCCATTTCCTCTGTTTAATTGGGAGAAAAGAGAAAAAGATGGTAGAGCTGTAAGCTCAAAGCATTGTTAGAAGTTAACTATTGGAATGGGCTGCCTGTGGAGGTGGTGGAGTCACCATCATTGGAGATGTTCAGGAGGAGACTTGATGGGGTGCTTGGTGCCATGGTCTAGTTGTTTAGGTGGGTTGGATTGGTTGATGGGTTGGATGTGATAATCTTGAAGGTCTCTTCCAACCTGGTTTATTCTATTCTATTCTGTTCTATTGTAAGTTAGCGGTCTTATCTCAAAGTTAGTTGACAAGGGTCTCCCAGTGAAGCAGAGCAGCATGCCAGCAGAGAGAGAACAGAATGAAGTAGGATGTGAGATATTGCTAGGGGTACACCTCACATCTGGCCAATGAAATTCATTTAGCATAGTCTCTTGTTTGCCTTTTACACCCTACTGTGTGTTTGTTCATGTTTCTCCACTCTTCTGCTTGAAAATCTGCAGCTGCTTTTAAAAGCATAGCCTGAAACTGCCACAATCACATTGGATAACACATACTGTAGAATAATCACCTTGATATTACTTTTAAAATAGTCAATGTTCTGTTTTTATCTAAGGTAAATGTACCTCTTCCATACCAGCCAGAGAACCAAGCAGAAAACAGAGTTCAATTACTGCGTGAGAGAAAAGCACTCACTTCTCTGCATAAGGTGACTTCAGTCATTAAAAATACTGAAGAGCTGTTAGGGGTACCCTTGGAACAGACAGCTAGCTTTAACTCCAGTCTACTCTTAGGACTCCTCAGTCAGAAAACTATACACTGTATCGCAGCACAGGCCATTATTCAACAGTAAATAGAAAAGCCAGCCTAAAACCAAAGAAAACAAAATCCCATGCCAGCACAATGAAAACACGTTCTAGATTAATCTGAATAAATCTCAAATGTTGGCCAAGCATCAGATACTGATAGCAAACTATGACAAAACTTTCTGTCATGCTGTATCAGCTATTTACTATTTACTAAAGCTGCACTGTAATTGTGTAGAAGCAGCACAGAAGTACCTACCTCCAAGCACCAACTCATGTTCTGCTTTAAAAAAAGTCTTGTGTTTCTAGGCTAAACAAACTGCTTTAATGGGACCTTACCTTCAGTCCAGAAGAGAATTCAACCATTTCTTCTGCTTGGACATTCCTTAGGCCATACACACGGGCAATACCATCACCAATTGAGAGCACACGGCCAGTCTCCTCAAGCTCAGCAGAGGTGTCAGCTCCTAGAATACGTTCCTCCAGAATAGAAGATACCTCAGCAGTACCTGGCAAGAGATGTTTCAAACAACATGAAGCACATTAAGGCACAGTATGAATTTAATAAGCTTGTCTTGAACTCACAAGCCAAGGCACCCTTTCTCAGGTATACTACATGGTGCAGCAAGCCAACACTCTTCCTTCAGTAGGATGCCTAAGAAAGTTTCCATATTCACAGCTGATAAAAGCAGCTGGAATTCATCATTACAAGCCAGCTTCAATCAAAATATTGATGGCTGTTTAACAATCTTCCTCTTTAGAAAGTAGTTAAAAATTAGCCTTAGCTCAGAGAGAATAGACAGGTGAGCCCCAATTGCAGAGCATTTACTGAGGCTGCAAGCATCAAAATGTCCCGGTAGACCAATTTGTAAACCAAGATTCAAATACATTTAAAGGAGTTCAATACATTGAATAAGCAAGTTGCTTGATGTAAGCTATGAAAACGTGTTCTCCATCTTCCTCAGCTTTGTGTGGCAGTGTACCTCCAGCTTTCTATTTACTCAGCTACAATGCAGTAAGTAACACTGAGAAACTATTATTACCCAATGCTACCTTTAATTATCCTAACCCACTTCAACAACGGTACAGGAGCAACTACCAAAAATATATCTCTGCAGTGCTGCGGCCTTCTCCAAATGCCAAGGCATTGGCAGCAATAGAAGTTATGCTCAAGGACACAAGGTCAAACCCAGGCAGGCCTGGGAAAGTCACACGTTCCTTCATATAGATTCAAACAAGCCAGGAAATTAGTATTTGAAGCATTTTCCAAGTAATTCTGCATCAGTTGAATACTGAATTGAATCCTCAGGAAGCAGCTAAGCCGTGCAAGCCAACTGACATGTCACCCACTCCTCAGGTTCGGACATAATTTGAATAATTAGAAGTGAAGTCTTCTGGATGGGGCTCTGCAACCCAGTTTCCTGCTACACACCGTCAGTACGTACCTGTCCTCAACTGTTTTGTCAACTGATGCACACCCCCCAATCTATATTCCAAGTTGATTTTTCTTTGATACAGTAAGCATGCAAACAGCATTATTACATGAAGACCATTTTCAAACTCACCAGTTTTCTGAAAGCATGTTTTGGAGGCATGAATGTTTCTTGTAGCAACAAATGCTGCACCCAGGGCATTTCTGGAAACCTAGAATAAGTTAATTGTCTTAGTAACACCGAGCTCTCCTCAATCATTCAAAACAAATTTAAAATGCAATAGACTGAAAATTTTGACCATGTGCTAAGACGTATCAAGTGTGTCTGAGTCCTGAGGCGATGCTCACAGCACTTCATTCTCAAGTTGTAATTATGTAATCAACTCCAGCACTGCTAAGCAAAAACAGACGGTAAAGGAGACTACTCCAAGCAACGTTCTTCTACAGCGCACTGATGTCATCGGCACAGCACTGTAGAGGCACCCAGAGCAACACCCCCTCTCCTCAGCCACCTTTTGGCTCAACATCAAAAGCTTGGGGTATAAAGACAACAGTGGCACACCTCTCATGGTCCTGTAAAACAGACTAATAATATTGTATCCTCACTTATTGTATCCTCACTTATTGTATCCTCACTTATTGTATCCTCACTAATGAAGTGCAGAAGTAGGACTAGAACACAGGAGACAGCACAAAGAAAATGAAGGCAACAGAAAAACCACCAAAAAAAAAATCTATCGTGACAATGACTGCATTGGAAAACTGTAATGCTGTCTCCCAGGGAAAGCTCCCAGCGCAGCTTCGTGCCGCATTAACGCTGTCTCTGTCAGTCCGGGCACGCCTTTCCTCCGGTCACCTTCACAAGGGACACCGGCTGGAAATGCATCCTGACAGACCTTCACACCCTCGCTCTCCACACAAACACGAGAGGAAAAAAAGCGACCTGGCCAAGCCTCGCAGCTGCAATCCCTCGCCCTGACTGCTTTCAGACCCTAACCCGAATCCCAGCAGGGGCAACCCACACGCCCCTCCCCCGCCAGCGAAGGACACGCCGTTCCCTTGACATACACCTCCACCCCCCGACAAGAGCTCCTCATCAGGGGCTCGCGTCCCGCTGTCACCCATCGCTAAGGTGAGGCTCCCACACACCCCTCGCCCCACACCCCGAAGGGCGAGAGGCCGCAGCGCCTCAATGTCACGGCGGCCTCTAAGACCAAGATGGCGGCGGCGCCCGTCCCCTGCGCGCCCCACGGAGGAGAAATCGCGCTCACCAGGCCGGCTTGCCGCGGCAGGGAGCGGGCGAGAGCAGCAGCCACACGGGCGGAGAGCATGGCGGCGGCGGCGGCGGCGGCGGACTGCGGCTCCTCAGGAAAAGACTGAAGCAGACGGCGTGCGGCTCCTGACCCCGCGCTCTCTCCACAAAATGGCGGTGCCGCGCCTCGCCTCTTTTGGCGGGGAGGCCACGCCCATGGGGCGGAGCGCGGCCCGGAAGCGCTTCCCGCGGCCGACTGTGGCCCTCAGGCGCCGCGGACGTTTCTCCCTCTTTAACACCTCTGCGGCAGCAGGAACTATATAGGTATAAAAATTATAACCAAAATCCACTGAAACGAGGCTTTTACAAGAATGCCCCGCTGCCGCGGGTGACCTTGACACGCCCCTCTGCGGGCGGAAGGGGCGGAGCTGGGCGGAGCGGGGGCCCGCTGGAGGCCCAGGAGGGCGGGGCGTGAGGGCTGGGGACAGCGCGGGGCAGCCCGGGCAGCCGGGGGCAGGAGCGTGAGGGCTTGCGAGACCGGGGGTGGTGGTGTGGGGCAGACCGTGTGTGGGAGTAGCTTTTGGCCATCCTGTGCTGTGGCAGCTGCTGGTGGCAGGAGAAAAGTGGCAGAGGTGTTCTAGCATCTCACCTGCGCTCTGGAAACAGGTTAAAAGAGATGTGATGTGCAGCATCACGTTGGTTTTCTTATCAATACTGCAGAGGAGCTTAATTTTTTTAGCCAGTCTGATGATAGTATGTGAAACCTAAAAGCTGACCCCACGGGTGCCATCAGAGGGGACAGTACCAGAGCAGCAGCATCACAAGCAGAGGACAGCCTCACTGCAAGAAGCAGTTTGGCTTACCCTGGCAGTCTTTCCTTTGACGTGGTCTGTGTACCAAGGCCTAACCCTGTGGAGACAGTGCACTTGGAAACCAATCCACTATGTGAGAAGTAGGATTTACTGTGCCAGGAGAAGGTTGCAAATCTCAGGGGCAATGTGGTTGTGTCCCTGTGGGAATTCAGAGAGGTTAGCAAAGCACGGATCCCAGAAGAGCTTTCTGCCAACGGAAAAGGCTAGATGAAAAGTTCTCAACCATTTTCATAGAATCAAGGAGTGCTTTGTATTGGAAAGGACCTTTAAAGCTTAGAATTGTAGAATGAATCAGTAAGGTTTGAAAATACCTCAGAGATCATCAAGTCCAACCTGTTACCTAAAACTTCATGACTAACTAAACCATGGCTTCCAAGTGCCACTTCCAGTCCTTATTGTATAGTTCCAAGTCCTCTGCCATGGGCAGGAGCACTTCCTACTAGACCAGGTTGCACAAAGCATCATCCAATCCAACCTGGAGCGTTTACAGGGGTGGGGCATCTTCCACTTCTCTAAGCAACCTCTTCTAGTGTCTAAACCCGCCTTTGAATTTCTTCATTGCATCTTGTCTAAATCTACCCACTCTCGGTTTGAAGCTGTTGCCTCTCATCCTATCACTACTCTCCTTGATAAACAGTCCCTCCTCATCTCCTGCAGGCCTCCTTTCAGTCCTGAAAGGCAGCATTGAGGTCTCTGCAGAGCCTTCTCTGGGCTGAACAACTACAATTCTCCCAGTACTCTTTTGTAGGAGGGGTGTTCCATCCCTCTGATAATTTTTATGGGCTCTGCTGGAGCTGCTCCAACAGGTCCATGTCCTGCTTGTGCTAGTACAATTTGGCACATGTGGTGTCTAAGATCATAGTATCATAGAATCAGTCAGGGTTGGAAGGCACCACAAGGATCATCTAGTTCCAACCCCCCTGCCATGGGCAGGGACACCCCACACTAGATCACGCTGGCCAGAGCCTCGTCCAGCCTGGGCTTAAACACCTCCAGGGACGGGGCCTCAACCACCTCCCTGGATAACCCATTCCAGGGCTTCACCACTCTCATGGGGAAGAACTTCTTCCTCACATCTAGCCTGAATCTCCCCACCTCCAGCTTCATTCCATTCCCCCTAGTCCTATCACTACCTGGTAGCCTGACAAGTCCCTCCCCAGCCTTCCTGTAGCCCCCTTCAGATCCTGGAAGGCCACAATGAGGTCACCTGGGAGCCTTCTCTTCTCCAGACTGAACAGCCCCAACTCCTTCAGTCTGTCCTCACAGGAGAGGTGCTCCAGCCCTCTGATCATCCTCGTGGCCCTTCTCTACACACCTTCCAGCACCTCCAGATCCCTCCTGTAATAGGGGCTCCAGAACTGGAGGCAGTACTCCAGGTGGGGTCTCAGCAGAGCTGAGTAGAGGGGGAGAATCCCCTCCCTTGACCTGCTGGTCACACTTCTCCTGATGCAGCCCAGGATCTGATTGGCTTTCCGGGCTGCAAGTGCACATTGAGAGCTCCTGTTGAGCTTCTCGTCCACCAGCACCCCCAAGTCTCTCTCCTCAGGGCTGCTCTCCAGCCAGTCCCTGCCCAGCCTGGATTTGTGCCTGGGATTGCCTCGACCCAGATGCAGTTGCCTGCCCTTGGTCTTGTTGAAGCTCCTGAGGTTGGCTTGTGCCCACCTCTCCAGCCTGTCCAGGTCCCTCTGGATGGATCCCTTCCCTCCAGCGTGTCTGCTGCACCACACAGCTTGGTGTCATCAGCAAACTTGCTGAGGGTGCACTCAGTGCCACTGTCCATGGCACCCACAGAGATGTTGAACAAGACAGGTCCCAGGACTGATCCCTGAGGGACTCTGCTTGTCCCTGGCCTCCACTGGGACATGGACCCGTTGACAGCTACTCTCTGGGTTCGGCCATCAAGCCAGTTCTGTATCCATCTAGTGGTCCAAGTTGTTTCTTTCAGTTTTAGAAGCTCTTCAGGTTTTCAACATTGTATTTCAGCAATCCTCCACCTGGCTGGTCAGGTTCCATCTGTGTTCACAGGTGAAACCTTTCTCTCCTTGTTTTATTTTAGTGGCTTTAGGCAGGGGTAAAGTTTTTATTACATATGTGTTAGATTAGATGTCTGTCAGAAGAGGCTTCATCTACTGCTTTCTTTCAAAGCACGTTGCAGGCAAACCCATGTGTCGCCAGCTTGGAGACCAGGAGGTGGTGCGGGACAGTGTCGAAGGCTTTGCTCAAGTCCAGGTAAACGACATCAGTTGCTCGCCCCTCAGCTATTAATGCTGTCACCTGCTCATAGAAGGCCACCAGGTTTGTCAGGCAGGATTTGCCCTTGGCAAAGCCATGCTGACTGTTCCCAATCACCTCTTCACTGTTCTTCTGAGTCAGTAGTGCCTCCAGGAGGATCTGCTCCATGATCTTTCATGATACTTCAGATGATGATACTTCAGCAACATTTCTCATGCTGATTATTTCAGTAATCACTTTAAATTCTTGCCCTGAAGTTCTTTAAATTCTTCTGCCTGAAAAAAAACCAACAACCACCAAAAAACCCACGTTGATCTAAATACTGTGTCTAAATCTTGTGCCTTTCGACTCATGCTGCAAAAGAAAGGAGGTGCCTTGGTAGTTTTTTTAAGCGTTTGGTTCAGAAGACAGGTTTTTACTACATCTTTTCCAAAAAGTATTACACTGACTCACAGGATCACAGAATGGTAGAGGTTGGAAGGATCCTCTAGAAATCATCTGGTCCAACCTGCCTCCTAAGGCAGGTTTCACTAAGAACAGGTTGTACAGGCAGGTTTTGACATTCTCCAGGGAAGGAGATCTATAACCTCTTTGGGCATCCTGTTCCTGTGCTCCCTCACAGTAGAGAAGTTTATCCTCATGTTTAAGTTTAACCTCCTGGCTTCTAGTTTTGCCCCTTGTCCTGTCATTGGGCACCACTGAAAATACTCTAGCCCAGTCCTCTTGACCTCCACCCTTTAGGCAGTCATAAGCATTGTGTAGCAGTTTGGGCTGGGTGCCCCCTGCTGTGTTCATATGAGGGGTGCTTCCTGTGTCCAGCAGTCCAGCCCAGTGGGTGGACACAGGATGCCTGGTATTTCATACCATACTTCTCTGTGCCACTGTAAGGTCCAGCGTGGGGTCCGGCACTTCCTCTTTCTGTCCTTGCTGTCACCCGGTAACCTGGGGGAGATGTCTGGGCCTGGCTAGGCCCAAGGCTGGGGGATGGGCAGTCTCAGATCTGGCCAGCTGAGACTAGCCTAGCAGTGGAGTGGGGGGGGAGTGGGAAGAAGGAGCCCTGGGGGTCTTGGGTGTACCCTCAGGCGGGGATGGGATCTTTCTGGTTGTGCTTTTGGGCTCTCTTTTGTGACTGCACTTCTGGCTCTCTGTAACCATTCCCCGCTTTTCATTTAAGCTTTCCCCCACTTTTGCAATCCCTTTGTCTGAGTCATTATTTTTGCCCATGGTGGGTGCCTCAACCCATCACACATTGATAGCATCTCCCCTCAGTCTTCTCTTCTGATAAGAGAGTTTCTCATCCTCTCCTCATAAGAAAATGCTCCAGTACCCTAATCATCTTTGTCATCTTCCATTGGAGTCTCTCCAATAGTTCCTTGTCTTTCTTGTACTAGGAAGCCCAACAGTGGACATAGAAATCCAGCTGTGGTCTCAGTAGGGCAGAGCAGAGGTATAGGAGAACCTCCTACAACCTGCTCATCACATTGTTCTTCATACACCCCAGGAGACCATTTGCCTTCTTGGCCACGAGGGCACTTTGCTGGCTCATGGTGAATTTCTTATCCATCAGGACTTACAGGTCCTCCACAGAACTGCTTTCCAGCAGATCAACTCCTAACCTGTACTGGTGCATGGGGTTACTCCTCCCTAGGTGCAGGGCTCCACACTTGCTCTTGTTGAACTTCATGAGGTTCACCTCTGCCCAATGCTTCAGCCTGTCCAGATCTCACTGAATGCCAGCACAGCCTTCTGGTGGTGCCAGCCACTCCTCCAGGATTCCTATCATCAGCAAACTTACTGAGGGTTCACTCTGTCCCTTCACCCAGGTTTTTGATAAACATACTAAACAAGACCGGACCCATACTGACCCCTGGAGCACATCACTGGCTACAAGCCTCCACTAGGCCCTGCACCACTGTTGTGAAGAGGTTATTAAATTTATGAATATGAAATATGAATTATGAAAATATGAAATTTTATTATCAAATTATTAATAACCGATGAATCAACAACTTATATACATGTTCTAGTGCACGTTCGTGAAATACATTCCATAAATGGCTTAGTATTATGATCAGAACTTAATTAAACTATCTACAGACTGTCTCTGTGTTTTATATAACCAGGGGTGCAGTTCCGCCGCTTGACCACTGGATGGCGACTCGGCGGAACGCGGGCGGCTTTTGGCTAATATAAAACACGATATTGCAATCTTTGTGCGCGTCAGCGATGACTCTGCCACACGCGGAGACTTTGAACTGAGTGCTAGTGGGTGGAAAGCACGTGGAAGATATTCCGTAGCTGATGTTTGTAGCAAGGCGGGGGTCCGGCTGGCTGCTGCCGCTGGACTGGTTCCTGATCGCGTTCGGTCCGTGGGGGCGGCCCTGGGAGTCGGCTCGTACCGCAGGGCGAGGCGACGATTGCCGACAGGCGGCTCAGAGGTTCCCGGTCGGACAACAGCTATGGCGTCAGCCTCGTGGCAAACGGCCTTAGGGAGGGTAGTGCGGCTTCTCGTTCCTGGGCTTAAAGGAACAGCGCGACGCTTGAGATAGTCCCTTCTCCCCGACAACTGGGCAGATCTTACCCTCGGGGCTGATCCAGTCCTCCGATAGCACGATGGGCTCCCCTGCAGCTATGACCGGCTATAGCGACGCTGGCTGCTCGGGCTCAGCGAAGGTCCTCCTCTGGGCTGATCCTCACGATCAAAGTGCTTCTCACGATGCAGAGGCTTCAGTATGCGTGCATGGATGAGAGAAGCTGACAACAAGCTCAACGGCAGAGGCGGTGGCTCGATAGCTGCTCTCCTGAGCAAGTCCAGAGGCAAAGTGAAGAGCAGGCAACTCGTTTACCAACAGGGGTAATATTTATAGATTCCTCGAGGCTGGGTTTGACCAATGGGCACTCTGATAGACAGCTGGCTTCAGCCTATAGAAAGCGTGAAGCTGGAATTATGCCCATACTTGGTAGTGGTCCTCCTCCTAAAGGAGGGGAGACCTATCCACATGCTGGGGGCCCAGATCTGGGATCTGGGCAGAATATGCCTTCACCACAACCACTGATCACAACCCTCTCTGCTCTGTCATTCAGCCAGTTCTCAAACCTCTTCACTGTTTGGTCATCTAACTCACATGTCTTAAGCTGACCTACGAGGCTGTTATGGGAGACAATGTCAAAAGCCTCCCTGAAATCGAAGTAGACAATGTTAGGAACTGGCTGGAGGCTGAGCCCAGAGAGTGGTGGTGAATGGTGCCACATCCAGCTGGCGGCCTGTCACTAGTGGTGTGCCCCAGGGATCAGTGCTGGGCCCCATGCTCTTCAATATCTTTATTGATGATCTGGATGAGGGCATCGAGTCCATCATCAGTACATTTGCAGACGACACCAAGCTGGGGGCAGGAGTTGATCTGCTGGAGGGCAGAGAGGCTTTGCAGAGGGACCTTGACAGGCTGGACAGATGGGCAGAGTCCAAGGGCAGGAGATTGAACACATCCAAGTGCCGGATTCTGCACATTGGCCACAGCAACCCCAGGCAGTGCTACAGGCTGGGGTCAGAGTGGCTGGAGAGCAGCCAGGCAGAGAGGGACCTGGGGGTACTGGTTGATTGTAGGCTGAACATGAGCCTGCAGTGTGCCCAGGCAGCCAAGAGGGCCAATGGCATCCTGGCCTGCATCAGGAAGAGTGTGGCCAGCAGGAGCAGGGAGGTCATTCTGCCCCTGGACACTGCACTGGTTAGGCCACACCTTGAGTCCTGTGTCCAGTTCTGGGCCCCTCAGTTTAGGAAGGATGTTGTCTTGCTGGAGTGTGTCCAGAGAAGGGCAACAAAGTTGGTGAGGGGTTTGGAACACAAGCCCTATAAGGAGAGGCTGAGGGAGTTGGGGTTGCTTAGCCTGGAGGAGACTCAGGGGTGACCTCATTGCTCTCTACAACTCCCTGAAGGGAGGTTATACAATAATAATACAATAATACAATACACCAGGTTGGAAGAGACCTTCAAGATCATCGCGTCCAACCCATCAACCAATCCAACCCACCCAACAACTAGACCATACAGCCAAGCACCCCATCAAGTCTTCTCCTGAACACCTCCAGTGAAGGTGACTCCACCACCTCCATGGGCAGCCGATTCCAATGGGCAAACACTCTCTCCGTGTAGAACTTCTTCCTAACATCCAGCCTAAACCTGCCCTGGCGCAGCCTGAGACTGTGTCCTCTTGTTCTGGTGGTGGCTGCCTGGGAGAAGAGGCCAACCTCTGCCTGGCTACAACCTCCCTTCAGGGAGTTGTAGAGAGCAATAAGGTCACCCCTCACTCTCCTCTTCTCCAGGCTAAGCAACCCCAGCTCCCTCAGCCTTTTGTTGTAGCCAGGCAGAGGTTGGTCTCTTCTCCTAGGCACCCAGCACCAGAACAAGGGGACACAGTCTCAGGCTGTGCCAGGACAGGTTTAGGCTGGATGTGAGGAAGAAGTTCTATACAGAGAGTGATTGCCCATTGGAATGGGCTGCCCATGGAGGTGGTGGAGTCACCTTCATTGGAGGTGTTCAGGAGGAGACTTGATGGGGTGCTTGGTGCCATGGGTTAGTTGTTTAGGTGGGTTGGATTGGTTGATGGGTTGGACGTGACGATCTTGAAGGTGTCTTCCAACCTGGTGTATTGTATTGTATTGTATTGTATTGTATTTATATTGTATTGTATTGTATTGTAATGTCCACTGCTCTCCCCTCATGTGTCCAGCTGGTCACACCATTGTATTGGCTATCATATCAGTCAGACGTGATTTCCCCTTGATGGATCTACGCTGACTGATGATAACCTTCTTCTCCTTCACATGCTCCAGAATGAGCTGTTCTATCACCTTTCCAGGTCTGGAGGTGAGGCTGGCTAGCCTATAGTTTCCTGGGTCCTCTTTCTTTCCCTTTTCAAAGATAAGAGCAATACTGTCTTTATTCCAATCCTCAGGGATCTCCCTGTTCTCCAGGATCTTTCAGAAGTGATGCAAAGTGGTACAGCAACAATCTTCAGCAATCATGGGTACCTCCCACTGGGGCCCATGGATTAGAATAGACCAGGTTGGAAGAGACCTTCAAGATCATCACGTCCAACCCATCATCCAGCACCATAATGGATGTGGATGTCCAACTTGTCCAGAGGATCTCTAATGTGATGATCCTTAACTAAGGGAAAGCCTTCTTTCCTTCAGAACTTTCTCTTTTACCCACAGGGACTGAGATTCTTGAAGGCTGGTCTTAGCATTAAAGAGTGAAGAAAGAAGGCATTCAGTAGCTCTGCATTCTCTGTCACCAGGTCACCCACTTCATTCAGCAGCTGGCCCACATTTTTCCTGGTGTTCCTGATGTCCTTGAAAAAGCTCTTCTTGTATTTGTACACCCTTTGCCACATTTAATTGCAAGAAGGCCCCTGATTTCCTCATTGCACCACTACATACTCTGGCAGTGTTTCTATAGTCCTCCATCTGGCCAGTGCCTTCTTCCACCTGCAGTGACCTTACACTTCCATGTGAGTTTTTGCAGAAGCTCCTCACTCACCCATGCAGGTCTCTTGCCTCTCCTGCTTGATTTCTTACTGATGAGGACCTTAAGCTTGGAGGAGGTGGTGCTTGAGTATTAACCAGCTCTCTTTGTCCCACCTTCTTCTAGAGCTCTTGCTCCAAGCAGGTCTTTGAGAAGGTCCGAGTTGGCTCTCCTGAAGTCCAGGGTTCCAATTCTACTTATTACCCTGCTACTTCCTTTTGTGATCCTGAACTCCACTATCTCATGGTCACTGAAGCCATTATGTGAACTTAAGTCAGCAATAATACACAAGCTATTCAGATTTTATTTTGTACTTTCGAACTTAAAATATGATTAGTTCCTTTTTGATTAAGGGTTTTACGTGCCTTTATTTGTACTTTGCTCTATGGGTACGAGAAACCCAATTCCATCAAAAAATGAAATCCCCTCAATTTTGCTGATTCAAGACTATTTTTTCCTAGTTATAGAATCATAATTTTTTTTTCATTTGGAAAAGATCTGTAAGACCAAGTCCAGCAATAAGCCTAACACCACAATGGCCATTAAACCATGTCCCAAAGTGCCACATCTGTACTCTTTTTTGAACACCTCCAGAAACAGTGACTTGACCACCTTCCTGGGCAACCTATTCCAATACTGTTATAAATGACCGAGCCAATTAAAGTCAATTGAATATAGTTTTAATTTGAAAAGAGCCATTTTAAAGCAATAAGAGACATGCAAAACAGTGCTGGGTGCTAAAATGCACACTAATCACGTTCTGACTACCCTTTAAATATTCTACCCTTAATATGTATGCACACAAAGGTGGGTTTATTTAAATTAGTTTATCCTTCTGGTGGTCTTTCAATGATGTAATCCTCTAGTCAGCACAGCCGGTGGGTTGTGTGCCAAGTCCTTGTGATTGTGTCTTTTTAGTTCAGTTGTTGCAATCAACGTCTTTCCCAGAGATGGGTTTTCACACAGGTTCTGATGATTCTTACAATTGTCCTTTGTGTTTACGTCTTCTGTAGCAACTTCTCTTCCTTTCTCATCCTTGAAGAACTTACTATTTCATATTACTTCAATTGTTAGCTGTTAATTCCTAACATTTCACTAGGGTGTTAGTATACTTACATTAAAACAAATAAAATTAATAAACAACAGGTTATAATAAAACCTAAAATCTTACTCTATAGTAAAACAAGTCAAATTAATCATAAACCACTGATTATAATAAGGCCTAAAAAGAATCTCATTCTCATTACATATGTAAGTTCCCAGTGTCTGACCATTCATGCTTCTGCTTTTGCTTTAATAAAAATCATCTAATTGACACGAATTATCATTCCATTTATCACAAATACCTTACCACACTCTCAATAATTTTTCTTTATTTCCGATCTAAACCTCCCCTGGCAGGATTTCAAGCCTGGTCATGTTGCCTGATACTAGGGAGAAGAGACCAACCCCCACCTCACCGCAGCCTGCAACGTTTTAGCGTGGAGCAGGCGGAGGGGAGAGCTCTTTGCGCTCTACAACCACCGGAAAAGAGGTTGTAGCGAGGTGGGTGCCAGTCTCTGGTCCCAGGTAACAAAAGGCAGAACGACAAGAAACAGCCTCAAGCTGCAAATCAAGTGGAGGGTTAGACCGGACAGAGGAACAGTGTCTTCCCCGGAAGGGTTGTCAAGCCCTGGGAGGGGCTGCCCCGGGAAGTGGTGCAGTCAGCATCCCTGCAGCATGTAGACGTGGTGCGGAGGCACAGGGCTTAGCGGTGACCTGGCAGCGCTGGGCTGACGCGTGGGCTCCGCGGTCCTAAGGACCGTGCACAGGAGAACGGCTTCCGCTCCCAGGCGGCAGAGCGCGGCTCCCGCCGGCCACGCCCCCGCCCGGCCACGCCCCTGGAAGCTGCCAGTCCCATCAGGCCCTGCGGCGCGCAGCCTGCGGCTGTGGCGGGAGCTTCGAGCCCATGGAGCTCTCAGTGGAGGAGAAGTTCAAACGGGTAATGGCGCGGCCGGGCTGCGCCGCCCCTGTCCCGGAGCGCAGGTTTTCGAGCGGGAGCTGGCCCCATCCTTTGGCCGGGCTGCCCCTCCCGCTCCAGGGCGCTCATCCTTTCCGTCCCAGACTAGGGCCTGGCCAGGGGGAGGGCGACGCGGATCCGGGGGATTTCCTTTCGGTTCGCTTGATTGCTTACTCCTTTTCTTTTCTTCTGTGTGTTTTTGTTGTTGTTGTTTTTTGTTTTGTTTTAAACTCTGGCAGATTACACCATGGATAAAGGAACTATATGCGGATGAGGCTTTTCCACACTGCGAGATGACTGAACAGATAATTGATGACTTGTATCAGCTTGCAGAATACAGTGAAGCTATAGGCAAGGATTTCGCTTTACTGATCGAAGACATGAAGCAGAGTGCAGCAGAATATGAAGAAAAAAGTGAGTTTGAAGCTCCAGTTCTCAGATTTTCTCAGTAACCCTGAAGATTGTTAAAGTCTTGCGTGTAAATCTGTATATGCATAAAAAACCTAATTGGAGTGAAGTAAGCTTTAGTTCTAGTACAGCTTTTACTGCAGTGCATCCCATGCCTTTCTTTCAGCAAAATTTATGATAGCGTAAGCTTGGTCCAGAGCAATGATTTTAAGCCATCTGGAGCAGGCTGTAAATGCAGACAGACTAATTGCTAAAACCTGCTCAGCTGAAGAGCAGAGCAATGAAATATTGACTGGATAGACAGGGAAGCAACCCTAGATCTGATTTAGGAGTCTGAACTGGTGCTAATCCACCGTTACGGAAAGTACTTGAGAAATGTGAAACAGGGAGAGTGTTTGATAATGTGGGGGTTTTTGAGCGAGTGAGAGTGGTTCAGAGCATCATAACACATTTTTAACACATGTTAAAAGAGGGAGTCCCATCTAGGCCTTAAAAGAACAGTAATATTAAAAAAATGACTCTTTGGGGTTGTATTTGTTTTCCAGCTAACTATCTGCAGGGTGCCCTCAAAAGAAAACTGGGCATCTCCCTGTCCAGCCTGTCTAGTGAAGCCCTCGACAGCATCGAGGTCCTGGCGAACAGTGCGATGACACTAGACACAAAGGACACATCTCTTACCAGGTAACTATTCCCACTGTGCACTGTGGTTGATGATCTCTGCTGTTTCTCTCTGTTGTTTTTTTTTTCAATTCAGCATTTTCATCCTTGACTTTCACACTGAGAATCTTACTTGCCCAGCTGCTATTGCATCACTTTGGAGCATGCAGGAACCAAGCACAAAGTGCTAACTGATTGTCCCATCAAAGTCTCTGATGCTCTTTTTTTTACCTTTGTTTTTGTGAGCGGTGGCTACAGGATGCTGCCACTCGTTGTGTAAGGTAACACAAGCTCAAGCAGCATTTATGCTGCTTAGGCAAGGACTGCATAACTATTTGATCTTCCTATCTCGGCTCCTCATTCTCTCCTCTTACCTGGGCTCAGTCAGTGTAAGGAGATTTCCTTAGCTCAGCCACAAAGAAATGGCAGCAGTTAGTCTGCTCATCATAGGTCCTTCTCCCTAGCCTGACTTGACCCATAACACAACAGGCAGTAAGGAAGAGACAAAATACGCTTTGGAATCCAATATTTGTGTGTTCACAGGAGCTTTGCTCTTACAGATGTGAAATGGAGGGGCAAGGACCTTTGAACCATTCCAGAAGAGACTGAATATGTGGGGCAGGCTGTAGATGTGGTCTACCTGGACCTCGGCAAGGCCTTTGACACCGTCCCCCACAGTAAACTCCTGGCCAAGCTGGCAGCCCCTGGCTTGGACAGGATCACACTGTGCTGGGTTAGGAACTGGCTGGAGGGCTGAGCCCAGAGAGTGATGGTGAATGGCGCCACGTCCAGCTGGCAGCCAGGCACTAGTGGTGTGCCCCAAGGATCAGTGCTGGGCCCCATGCTCTTCAACATCTTTATTGATGATCTGGATGAGGGCATTGAGTCCATCATCAGTAAATTTGCGGATGACACCAAGCTGGGGGCAGGAGTTGATCTGCTGGAGGGCAGAGAGGCTTTGCAGAGGGACCTCGACAGGCTGGACAGATGGGCAGAGGCCAAGGGCAGGAGATTGAACACATCCAAGTGCCGGATTCTGCACATTGGCCACAGCAACCCCAGGCAGTGCTACAGGCTGGGGTCAGAGTGGCTGGAGAGCAGCCAGGCAGAGAGGGACCTGGGGGTACTGGTGGATGGTAGGCTGAACATGAGCCAGCAGTGTGCCCAGGCAGCCAAGAGGGCCAATGGCATCCTGGCCTGCATCAGGAAGAGTGTGGCCAGCAGGAGCAGGGAGGTCATTCTGCCCCTGGACACTGCACTGGTTAGGCCACACCTTGAGTCCTATGTCCAGTTCTGGGCCCCTCAGTTTAGGAAGGATGTTGAGTTGCTTGAACGTGTTCAGAGAAGGGCAACAAAGCTGGTGAGGGGTTTGGAACACAAGCCCTATGAGGAGAGGCTGAGGGAGTTGGGGTTGCTTAGCCTGGAGAAGAGGAAGCTCCAGGGTGACCTTCTTGCTCTCTACAACTCCCTTAAGGGAGGTTGTAGCCAGGCAGAGGTTGGTCTCTTCTCCCAGGCAGCCAGTACCAGAACAAGAGGACACAGTCTCAAGCTGTGCCAGGACAGGTTTAGGCTGGATGTTAGGAGGAAGTTCTATACAGAGAGAGTGATTGCCCATTGGAATCGGCTGCCTAGGGAGGTGGTGGAGTCACTGTCGCTGGAGGTATTCAGGAGGAGACTTGATGGGGTGCTTGGTGCCATGGTTTAGTTGTTGGGTGGGTTGGATTGGTTGATGGGTTGGACGCGATGATCTTGAAGGTCTCTTCCAACCTGGTGTAGTGTAGTGTATTGTATTGTATTGTATTGTATTGAAATACTGCTGAGTTTATCACCAGGACATGCTGTTTCAGGGACTGAATACAGTTACAATTTGACCAGCTGGGAGTGGAGCATCTGTTGATCTCAAACCCAGTGGTTATATTCTCTAAAGTACCAGATCTTGTCTACCTTGTCTCACTGAGATTGCTGGGCTGTTCCTGTCTTCAGGTGAAATCACTGTTAGATAAGGGAAGCAAATACTTTTAGTGACTTATTTTACTCTTTTCCTCTAAAATTGCTGGCAGTTACCTGATCATCATATAGGAACAAGAAAAAGTCATTTGTGTGAAGTTAATAGTAATTCTGAGTTTCAGAACACCTGACTCCTGAGCATTCTCACTGAATCTCTTTCTAGCTTCTTCTGTGCTATCAATGACATGACTTCTGAGACATATGAAATAGAACTTAAAAACAGAGAAATGGAACTGGAGTTGAGACATCTGAAGGAAAAACTAGCTGCAGCAACGCTACGGGAAAGACAGTTGGAGGAGTGAGTAATGGATTACTGTTACTAGTTCTTTGTTCTCCCCCTGACCTTTGGGACTCTGGAGTTAATAGCTGTGGATGCTTCCACTGGGAAATCTCAAAGGGAAATGCAAGTTCTTCATTCTCTCCCTTCTTGTAATGTTTGTGTTACAGAGTTAAGCTTGAGCATAGATAACTGAGCATTGATAAGATAATTGTATTCTGCTATCGGTGATATCTCTTTGAATGCAAAGGTTGTGTAGTTTATTGTGGTGGTTTGTTGTTGTCTGGGTTGTGTTTGGTGTTTTTTTTTTTAAAGGGATCTGAAAAAATCCAAGATAGAAATTGAAAGTGAGGAGTCCAACCTTAAGAGACGAATGAGGAATATTGTCTTCCTGGAAAAGAAAACTCTGGATTTAAACTTCAGATCCAAGGCTGGTGAGGTAAATGGAAGGAATATTCTAGCAAGACATTGTGATGGGATGGTACAGTCATGACTGGTCAGGCCCAAAACTGTAGTTACAAAGACATCCCAGGAGCTTCCTAAACTCCAGGGCAGAGGACTCCTGGTGTAGCATGGCACCATGTTACTGTGCTTTAGTTGTTCTTGTTATTTTTCATTGGCTTTACCCAAGAAATCTTAATGATAAAGGCAAGGGTACTTTCTCTTCTTCAGCTGAGATCTGTGTTAGCTTGGACTACCTAGTGTTTATTCTGAGGTACGGTCGTATAAAATAGAATACAATTAACCAGGCTGGAAAAGGCAATGTAAGAGTCCATACAAGAGTGTATGGACAGCTACCAGTAGAACAGGTGATTCCCTGAGGCAAGTTGTGTGTCAACATTTGGAACACGGCCATTTAATTTTAAAATTGATGAATGATTAAACACAGGAGGTGGAAGTTGTAGGAAAGGTGAGGGAGGAAAAAAAAAACATTACCTAATGAAGGACATCTGAGTTCTTTATTTAACATTTGGATGCTGTCCAATACTTTAACAAGTATGAAATGGAAAACATGGTATTAGAGTTGGTGACATTTTGCTGAGAAGCTTTTTCTCAGCCTTGCCACATGCTCTTCTCCTAGTCATTTCCTAGAAAGGCTTCTTATTCCTGATACAAATTCTAGCAGCAACTGATTTCACATACTAGCTATGGCTGTGTTTCAAATAGCACACAGTTCTCTTGTTGACAGTGTCCTTCTTTGCCTGTAGATCAAAACCCAAGGGAATGTAAACACATTTGTCTTCCTTGCTGTATTTCCTGGTTGATTATGTACATCTTCTCCCCTGTTTGTAGAAGAAGCTCATTGCTGCGGGGTTGGACCAGTCGCTGACACACGGAGCGCTCGTCAGCCTGTCTGAGGTAGGTGCTCCATGGAATCCTAGAACAGAATCATAGAACTGCTTCAGATGAAAAAGATCTTTAAAAGATCAAGCCCAACAATTACCTAACTACCAAGTCTGGTGCTAAATCTCGTCCCTTAGCACCACATCTGAGCATCTTGCAGACACCTGCAGGGATGGGGATAAGCTGCCACATTCCCAGGCAGCTTATTCCAGCAAGGAAGTTTCTTCTCATACCTAATGCAAACCTTCCCTGGTGCAATTTCAGAGCATTTCTTTGTGGCTGTAAGGGATTGGGTGACAGCCAAAGCCATGAAGATGAAACGCAAGCAGAGTATAGAGAAAGACACAAGACCCCTTTATTCCAGCAGCAACACATTTGTATCTGTCTTGTTCGTGTGGCTGCGTGGCATTGGTTAACCAACTCTTCTCAAGATTCTCATGGGTTAGTGATAGCATTGCTATAGTTACTTGTTAAGCTAGTCCAGGTGGCCTCCTATCTTACCTTGTGGTTTTTCATCCTCCAACATCCAGTCCAGGGAGTTTCCCGCTTGTCATGGGAACACAGGTGATGTTGTGAATACTGAACTCCTCACCAGAGCTCTTCAGAAGGTCCACAGATTCATCACAGTCCCCCACCTTTCTTCTGTTACTAGGGAGAGGAGACCAGCCCTCACCTTACTACAGCCTCCTTTCAGGCACTTTTAGAGAGCAGTGAAGTCTCCCCTCAGCCTCATTTTCCCCAGACTAAGCAATCCCAGTTCCCTCAGCAGCTCCCCATAAGACTTGAGCTCTATACCCTTCACCAGCTTCACTGCCTATCTCTAGACCCCTTATAGGACCTCAGTGTGCTTTTTGTGGCGAAGGTCCCAAAATTGAACGTAGTACTCAAGGTGTGATCTCGCCAGAGCTAAGGACAGGGGCATGATCACTTCCATGGGCCTGTTTGTCACACTTCCAGAATGCTGTTGGTCCTCTTCACCACCCAGGCACATGTCTGCCTTATCTTCAACTGGTTGTTGATCAACAACCCCAGGTCTTTCTCTTCTGGGCAGTTTTACTGCCACTCTACTCCAAGTTTATGGCATTGTATGGGGTTGTTGTGACCCAAGTGCACGACCCAGCACTTGGCCTTGTTAAACCTCACACAAGTGACCTTGGCCTACTGATCCAGCCTGTTCAGATTCCTCTGTAGATCCTTCCTATCTTTGAGCAGATCAACACTTCCACCCAGTTTGGTGTCATCTGCAAACTTACTCAAACCTCTCAGGCAAATCATTAATAAAGATAATAAACAAGACTGGACCCAATATTGAGCTGTGTGGAGCACCACTTGTGACCAGCCACCAACTGGATTTAACTTCATTCCCCACCTTTCTGGGCCTGGGCATCACTTTACCTTATGTCCATCCATCTTCCCCCTCTACTTTGCCCTAGAACACCATGTCAGGTTTGGGGTTCCCCAATTCAAGAGAGATAGAGATCTGCTGGAGAGAGTCCAACAGAGAACAATGAGGATGTCTGTGGGACTTGAACATGCCTCTTGTGAAGAAGCACTGAGAGAAGTGGGGCTGTTCAGCCTTGAGAAGACTGAGAGGGGACCTTATCAACATCTATGAATATCTGGGGTGGGTGTCAAGATGAAGGTGCCAGTCTCTCTTTGATGGTGCCCAGTGACAGGACAAGGAACAAGCACAAGCTAGAACACAGGAGGTTCCACATCAAGCCAAGGAGACACTTCTTTGCTGTGAGAGTGACAAAGCACTGGAGCAGGCTGCACAGAGAGTTTGTGGACTCCCCTTGGGAGACTGCCTGGGTGTGTTTGTGTGCAGGCTGCCATACATACCATAGAATGCCATAGAATAAACCAGGTTGGAAGAGACCTTCAGGATCATCAAGTCCAACCCATCAACTCATCCAACCCACCTAAACACCTAAACCATGGCACCAAGCACCCCATCAGGTCTCCTCCTGAACGCCTCCAGCGACAGTGACTCCACCAGCTCCCCAGGCAGCCCATTCCAATGGGCAATCACTCTCTCTGTATAGAACTTCTTCCTAACATCCAGCCTAAACCTGCCCTGGCGCAGCCTGAGACTGTGTCCTCTTGTTCTGGTGCTGGCTGCCTGGGAGAAGAGGCCAACCTCTGCCTGGCTACAACCTCCCTTCAGGTAGTTGTAGAGAGCAAGAAGGTCACCCCTCAGTCTCCTCTTCTCCAGGCTAAGCAACCCCAGCTCCCTCAGCCTTTCCTCATAGGGCTTGTGTTCCAAACCCCTCACCAGCTTTGTTGCCCTTCTCTGGACACGTTCCAGCAAGATAACCTCCTTCCTAAACTGAGGGGCCCAGAACTGGACACAGGACTCAAGGTGCAGCCTAACATGACCCTGCTTTGGGAGGGAAGGTGGACTTGATGATCTCTGGAGGTCCCTTCCAACCATTAACATTCTGTGACAAGCAGCCAGTTTCCTGCAGTGGCAGAGACTAGCCTTGTTTGTCAGGTAGTTTCAGGAAAAGTAGTTTGCTATTTGGCTACTTGAACAAACATTAATGTTGAGGAGATGAACAAATAATGGATACCTCTGAAGTGGGGTGTGTTGGTTTGTCTCTCCCAAAAATTGAGAATCCATCTATGGGTAACTTTTTGTCAGGGTGAGATCTGGGTTTATTTTGGACTTGGGAAGACACTTTCCATCATGGACATATTAAGGGAAACAATGAGAACCTACTTTTGTGGCCTTTCATGTTTCCTTCTCTCTGACTCTCTTAGTAATACAGTCTGCTAGAGAATTCCCATGGAATAAGTTTACTGTCACTGAAATAAAACATGTCCGCCTGTGATTTAGCTCCTCTTCCTTCTGTGACCTGTGTTAGAAAAACTGGGTATTGTGTGGATTGTTTCCTGTTGCAGGGCCACCTGTGTATTGATTACATGATAGAGTGAGATGGGTCGTTCTTTCTAGTTTGTGTTTAGTAAACCTGCTTTCAAGTGTTCCAGAGCAAGGGGAGGAGGTTAAGGGAAGCCTGGATTCTGAGCCACTAGGCACTGTTACTGTTTTTATCTGTGTTGTAAAGGCCTGTGGGATAATTTATTACAGGGAAGAGCATGTGTCCTGAGTTACTAGCTACAGATACAGCACCTGTAGACACACAACCAGCTTTTATATTGCTCTGTCTGTACTCACCCTGTTTTAATATTATTTGCTGTTACCATTTCTTCTTCACCATTTCGTCTGCTGGCTTTTCCTGCACGTTACTTACGCGCAGCAGTGGAGGTTTCCTGGTTTTCCTGTGGCCATTCTCATGGGCAGCACTGGGTGGCACTGTTTGCATTGCACACTGTTCCAGAGGCATACCCACCTCCAGCAATTTCTACAGACCAAAAAATAGTCACAGGCAGTGTCCTGGACTTGTCATCTTCTAGAACCTGAGCACAAGGGCAGGTTTGACTCCTGGCGTTCCTATACCTGCTTTGTTGAGAGGTGAATTTGGTGGCACAAATTACTTTATCTTTGGAGTGTTTTTTAACAAAACTTTTAGTTGACTCTTTGCAAAGAGTTGTGACCTGTGGAAGGTGCTGGATATTCACTCCCAAAGAGAGATTATCTGCCCTTGTTTTCAGAGTAAGTGAAGTGGTACAAGTGTAAGGGGGCTCCTTGCAGCTGTGTGTACAAAACTCTTCTCACAGGAGCTATGGACATGAGACTGTATCCCCTTCCTCAGGGCATATTTCTCTCTCTGGCATGCAGAGAAATTAATCTCTGGTGAACTGTCATTTGAAATCCCTTCTCCTTTCAGGGAGGTGAAGTCAGGTGGTTATACTGTAAGAAAAGATACCTGAAGATGGTGTCTGGGTTTGACAGGCTAACTGAAAACAGCAGATCTTCATATTTCCATGGGTTTTAAGATCCATCATGAAAGCTGTCATCAGTATCTGAGAATTCAGAAATGGTGTAGCAAATGGAATATAGAATCATAGAATCAGTCAGGGTTGGAAGGGACCACAAGGATCATCTAGTTCCAACCCCCTAACATGGGCAGGGACACCCCACACTAGATCAGGCTGGCCAGAGCCTCGTCCAGCCTGGGCTTAAACACCTCCAGGGACTGGGCCTCAACCACCTCCCTGGATAACCCATTCCAGGGCTTCACCACTCTCATGGGGAAGAACTTCCTCCTCACGTCCAGCCTGAATCTCCCCACCTCCAGCTTCATTCCATTCCCCCTAGTCTAAGCACTACTTGAGAGCCTGAGAAGTCCCTCCCCAGCCTTCTTGTAGCCCCCTTCAGATACCAGAAGGCCACAATGAGGTCACCTCGGAGCCTTCTCCAGACTGAACAGCCCCAACTCCTTCAGTCTGTCCTCACAGGAGAGGTGCTCCAGCCCTCTGATCATCCTCGTGACCCTTCTCTGGACACCTTCCAGCACCTCCAGATCCCTCTTGTACTAGGGGCTCCAGAACTGGAGGCAGTACTCCAGGTGGGGTCTCAGCAGAGCTGAGTAGCGGGGGAGAATCCCCTCCCTTGACCTGCTGGTCACACTTCTCCTGATGCAGCCCAGGATCTGATTGGCTTTCCGGGCTGCAAGTGCACATTGAGAGCTCCTGTTGAGCTTCTCCTCCCCCAGCACCCCCAAGTCTCTCTCCTCAGGGCTGCTCTCCAGCCAGTAACTGCCCAATATATTTTACTGTTTCAGATCACTTCTACAAGTAAGATTACAGAATATAATCTGTCTGTCTTTCTTCACAGAAAGTGTCTGAAGATCAGAAAGAAGTAGAGAATTTGAAGAGTCAAGTGGAGCCCTACGAGAATTTATGTCCTGTAAATATTTTTTCACTGTTCTACTGTATTTGCCATTAGATTAATTTTAATGGGCATCAGAATATACAAGACATTTGTTATGATGGTTTCAATGGATGGGTGGATAGACCTGTAGAATGTCAACAGAAGGAAGATTAATCTATTAATAGATAAAATTTAAGAGAGGCATAGCCAGCAGGGCCAGTAAGGGGATTCTCCCCTCTGTTCCACTCTGGTGAGACCCCACCTGGAGCACTCTGTCGAGTTCTGGAGCCTCTCTTCCCGGAAGGATCTGCAGGTGCTGGAAGGTGTCCAGAGAAGGGCCACGAGGATGATCAGAGGGCTGGAGCTGCTCTGCTGTGAGAACAGACTGAGGGAGTTGGGGTTGTTCAGTCTGGAGAAGAGAAGGCTCTGAGGAGATCTAATTGTGGCCTTCCAGTACCTTGAGGGGGCTACAAGAAAGCTGGGGAGGGACTTCTGAGGGTGCCAGGGAGTGATAGGGCTGGGGACGATGGGGGAGAAAAACTAGAAATGGGTAGATTGAGATTGGCTGTGAGGAAGAAGTTGCTCCCCATGAGGGTGGTGAGAGACTGGCACAGGTTGCCCGGGAGGTGGTGGCAGCCTCATGCCTGGAGGTGTTGAAGGCCAGGCTGGCTGTGGCTGTGAGAAGCCTGCTGTAGTGTGAGGTGTTCCTGGCCATGGCAGTGGGGTTGGGACTGGCTGATCCTTGAGGTGCCTTCCAACCCTGAGAATTCTATGAATTCAAACCCAAGAAATTAAGTATGCTTACTGGGCAAATTTTCTCCAACAAAAGGCACAGACTTATTGGGTGAGCTTAGTATCACAATGAGCTGGCTGTAAATTAGACATGAAATTGTGGGAGAAAGTACAATTCCTTAGCATAACAGCTTTTGTGAGGTTTACCATTATATGAGCCCTATAAGTCATCAGGCTGTCAATATGGTGGAGTCAGGACGTAGTTGCAGAGGTTGGAGCTTTCAGCAAGATTTTAATGACTGAAGAAATAACCAAATTGTAGGCATTGTCCCCTAAAAAAACACTTCAGCTTGAGTAAGTACTGTTTGCCCCATTATTTTCTTTTATTTCCCTTGAGGGTGCTGGGTACTTGGGTCTCTGAAAACACAGCTCTCCAATGACTAAATCCCTGTTTTGAAAGCCCCAGTTAATTTCCTATTTTGGTTGTCCTGACTATCAGGCTGCTGTGGGAAGCATCTCCTTAGAGAAGGGATTTTACTCTTCAGATTAGAACACCTGTTACCAAGACTATTGCAGTTAAGTTTGTGAATAACTTTATAGTGACTTGAAATCATGGGTAAACAAGGCTTTAGTCTGTGTAACAATAGATCCTGGCTTTGTGTGATGTCTGTACATCAACATCTGAGATCAACAACTGAACCCAAAGTACCACTTTTACAGATGAATGTTAAGGGCTTTGTCATTCAGGGGAGAAGCAGCAGAAGCTGGGTCGTTGGATGGGCTTTAGTTTCATCAGCTCTAGTTGTAACTGTGTTGTTTACAGTTTTGTGTTGGTTATCTGGTTACCTGTGTGGCTAGGAGCCCTGCCTAAGAGGTTAAAAAGATTTATCCTGTATGTTACAAATGGGGCATAGAGATCCAGAGAGACAAAGAGGTTTGTCCGAAATGACACAGGAACTCTGTAGTCAGTCGTGCCTCACGTCACAAACTAGTGACCTGTCTTCTGCTCCACACTTCTCACTCCGCACCTGTAGTGCCTCTGACGAACTCCAGCCTCTCCACACCTCTCTCACTGCTTCTTGCTCCTAGAAGAAAAGGATGCAGGGAGTGGGTGAGACTGCTCCTCCTTTAAATCCATCTCACTCCAAGAGGCAGCTCCTTCCATTCCTCAAGTGAAACAGGACATTCAATTGGATTATGTTCTCCCAATTCTGCCCTCCCTCCACTCTTGCTGTCACTGGGGACAGGAAGAGCCCCAGTGCCTTGCAAACAGAAGGAGAGAGGAAGGTTTATCCTTGCAAGGTGGTTGTGCTTTGGAAAATCAACAACTTGGCTATGTTTACAATCCAGTGCCACGACTGGCAGCTTTCTGCGTTGTTTTATTTTACTTTAGACTTCAGGTGGTACCAGGCTTTTGAAAAGCATGATTGTCCAAACCAGACTGATGTCTTCAGTGTCAGTACCTTTTGCATGTGAAGTGTACACTCAAAACTGACTTCATTATCCCTGAAGTCCCCAGCACTGCTCTTGTGGTGGGCTCTTGCAGTGATGCAGGAACTCCGTGTTTTCAGTGGAAATACTAATTTTTATTTTGTGCCATTTTCTCTCATTAGAGTCTTCCCCTGGCACAAGTGAAGATTGAAGAACTAAAACGAGAACTGGTATGAGTTGGTTTTGTTTCTTTCACAGAGAATTCTGTATGGTCTAGTTGTTGGGTGGGTTGGATTGTTTGATGGGTTGGACGCGATGATCTTGAAGGTCTCTTCCAACCTGGTGTATTGTATTGTATATTGTATATTATTGTATTGTAATTAAGTGAGTGCTGTTGTTCCAAAATGAGCTATATCACAGGATGTCAGGGGCTGGAAGGGACCCAAAGAGATTTTCTGCTCAAGGAAACACACCTAGCTTGGGCTTGCAGGAAGTGGTCTTTAAAAATCAACCAACTTTCCTGGGCTCCTTTACCCTCCAGCGTCTTAGCCCATGGGATTTCTGCAGGTATGTCTCTGAAGAGCACAAAGCTAGCTCTGCAGAAGTCCAGGGTGGTAATTCTACTTGTTGGTCTGCTTCTACCCTGCATAATGCTAAACTCCACCATGTCATGATCACTGTCACCAAGGCTGTTCCTGACCTTAATGTCCTCAACCAGTCCTTCTTTATTAGTTAATACAAGGTTCAGCACTGCCCCTCTCCTTGTCGGTTCCTCCACCACCAGCATCAGGAGGTTGTCACTGATACACTGCAAGAGCCTTTTGGACTGACTGTGCCTGGCTGTGTGAGCTTCCCAGCAAACACCAGGGTGATTGAAGTCACCCATGACTGACACCGGGGGGTTTACTCTAGAGGCTAACTCCAGCTGACTGTAGAAGACCTCATCAACATCTTCCTCTTGGTTTGGTGGTCTATAGTAGACACCTACAACAATTTCACCTCCTTTCCCACAGCCCTTAATTCTCACTCACAAGGTTTCAACCTGTTCTGCCTCTCCCTTTGGACAGAACTCAGCACATTTCAGTTGCTCTCACATACAGAGAGCAACTCCCCCACCTTGTCCTGCTGGTCTCTCCTTCCTGAACAGTACATAGCCATCCATGGCAACATTCCAGTCGTGGGAGCTGTCCCCCCCTGTTTCAGTGATGGCAAATATATCATAGTTATACAGCATCAATTGATTGTGGATTTATTTACCTCAGATTGTAGTCTTAAAGATCTCCAGAGGGATGTTGTGCTCTGACAAGGCAGGAGCTGTGCACATTGGTAGAAGGTAGTGGTGGAGGAATGGTATCTAAGCTACAAATGCAGTTGGGCATAATGATCTTGGTGGGGGGTTAGGTATATCCCTCGGGGTTTTACCTCCTTCACCTATTGGAATGTTTATTCAGTCAGCTGTAATGCAGCTTCTTGGTCTCACAACATTCCTTGCTGCTTGTGAACTCTCAGAGGGCGCTGGGGCCCATATTTTACATAACAGCTACCTTGTAGACTGCAATTGGAACTTCCCCATAATGCCCATTTCATCCATGTTTGTGTAATCTGCAGGTATGGTGGTTGGGAAACATCAATATGAACCTGTTTAGGAATCATACAAGCCTTAAAGCTGTGACCACAAAATCACAGCTATCTTGAGAGTATTTCATACATTTTCAGGTGGGGCTGCTCAGGTTGGTAAGCCATTTAGTTTTGATTCAGAAATGCTAGCTTACCTCACCAGCCTCAGGCTTTTATCAGGTCAAAGTGCTCACCTCTGGAGCATGTCTGTTCAACTAGGAGGTGTCCAATAAAACATTTGGGCACAGTGTGAAGGCATTTGAGTTTTGAGTCCTTCATTTAGAGATTTCTCTGTAGCTATGTACAGACACTACTGCCTTTTGCAGTAGTGAGACCATCCGGCTCAGTGCATGAGTTGGTGCTAATATGCCAAGGTTTTGTCATCATAGGTATGTTTCTCTAGCAAGAATGTAAGAAAACTGCTTCATGGTCATTGACTCCTTCTGTTTTCTCTCCTGCTAGAATGCTGTGGAAGAAGAGTTCACAGAAGAGGTTAATAACATGTTTTTTAAGGAAGTGTAAGGAGGCTAAGCAGACTCCAGTTCACCTGAAGTAGCCTGCTGGAGGAAGATTTCCTTTCTGTTGCCTATTTATCTGCACTAGTAAAACATTTGGAATTCTTACTGTACTGCTGCAGCTTTCTGCCTTTTTCTTCCTGATGGCACACTTGTGACCTTCCAGCAAGCCTGCTCACTTCTAGAGATTCAAGTGGCCTTGCATTTGTAAACATTGCTTATTTCTCATAAAATAATGTTCTTGACTTACTGTTTCCTGTACCAGTTCTTTTTCTACATATGACACATGCCTGCAGCTGGCCTCCAGGTGGCACCTTTAGCTGGAGATGCCCCTGTTAGGCTTTGGCTGTCCATTACCACTTAGAATTGGACTAATTTGAAGGGGGAGGGGTTGGTGGTCTCCTGCTGGCCTGTCACAAGCAGAGGGGCAGCTCACCTGAGGTGGAGGGATGGAGAGCCAGTAGGGGCTCTCAGCTTGCTGCCCTGAGGCAAGACACAAATGACACACCAGGACACCCTGTGGAAACCAAGGGGAGTTGGCACAGGAGGACGACAGGGCCAGCCCAGCTGAAGTGCTTCTATGCAAATGCACGCAGCTTGGGCAACAAACAGGATGAGTTAAGGGCCACCGTGCTGCTGGGACGCCATGACATAGTGGGCATCACCGACACTTGGTGCGACGACTCCCACGACTGGAACGTAGGGATAGACGGGTATGAGCTCTTTAGGAAGGATAGGCAGGGAAGTTGAGGAGGAGGTGTTGCCCTCTATGTCAACAACCAGCTGGAATCAGCAGAACTCCACCTGGGGAGGCATGATGAGTTGGTTGAGAGTGTATGGGTTAGAATTAAAGGCAAGACAGGGGAAGGAGATATTACTGTGGGGGTCTCCTACAGGCCACCTGACCAGCAGAACCAAGCAGATGAGGCCCTCCACAGGCAAATAGAAGCGGCTTCCAGGTCACAAGCCCTGGTCCTCATGGGGGATTTCAACCACCCTGACATCTGTTGGAGGGACAACACAGCAAGGCATCAGCAATCCAGGATGTTCCTGGACTGCAGAGAAGACAACTTCCTCCTCCAAATGGTAGAGGAACCAACAAGAAAAGGTGCTACGCTGGACCTTGTTCTCACCAACAGGGAAGGGCTGGTAACCAGTGTGAGGCTCAGAGACGGCCTTGGCTGCAGTGACCATGAAGCAGTTGAATTTAATCTCCTCAGGGCAATCAGGAGGACGTATTGTAAGCTTACGACCCCAGACTTCAGGCGTGCAGACTTCGATCGCTGCAGGGATCTGCTAGCCAAAGTGTCGTGGGATGAAGCCCTGGAGCGAAGAGGGACCCAGGACAGCTGGTCAGTATTCAAGGACCACCTCCTCTGTGTCCAGGAGCTATGTATACCTACAAGGAGAAAAGCAGGAAGGAATGCTAGGAGGCCTGCCTGGACGAACAAGGAGCTGCTGGACACACTATCACTTAAAAAGAATCTCTACAGGCAGTGGAGGGAAGGACAGATAGAACAGGGGGATATAAGGAAGCTGCCCGAGCAGCAAGAGGCCTGGTTAGGAAAGCCAAAGCAGAGTTTGAACTGAATCTAGCCAGGGGGTTAAAGGGAGCACTAAGAATTTCTATAGGTATGTTAATGGCAAGAAGAAGACCAGGGAAGGTGTGGGCCCCCTCAGAAAGGAAAGTGGTGAATTAATCACTAGTGATGTGGAAAAGGCTGAGGTACTCAATCACTTCTTTACCTCAGTCTTCACTGCAAGGGCCTCCAGCCACACTCCTGGTGTCATGGCAGACGATGCCAGGGACGGGCAGGAAGAACTGCCCATGGTAAGTGAAGCTCAGGTTGGTGATCACCTGAAGAACCTGAAAGGTGTTCAAGTCCATGGGACCCGACGGGATACACCCACAGGTGCTGAGAGAACTGGCAGAGGAGGTTGCCAAGCCCCTCTCTATTATATTCCAGAAGTCCTGGCAGCCTGGGGCAGTCCCCACAGACTGGAAAAGGGGAAACATTACTCCCATTTTCAAAAAGGGCAAGAAGGAGGAACCGGGAACTACAGGCCAGTCAGTCTCACCTCTGTGCCCGGAAAGATCATGGAGCAGATCCTCCTGGAGGCACTACTGACTCAGAAGAACAGTGAAGAGGTGATTGGGAATAGTCAGCATGGCTTTGCCAAGGGCAAATCCTGCCTGACAAACCTGGTGGCCTTCTATGAGCAGGTGACAGCATTAATAGCTGAGGGGCGAGCAACTGATGTCGTTTACCTGGACTTGAGCAAAGCCTTCGACACTGTCCCGCACCACCTCCTGGTCTCCAAGCTGGCGACACATGGGTTTGATGGATGGACCACTAGATGGATAAAGAATTGGCTTGATGGCCGCACCCAAAGAGTGGCTGTCAAGGGGTCCATGTCCCAGTGGAGGCCAGTGACAAGCAGAGTCCCTCAGGGATCAGTCCTGGGACCTGTCTTGTTCAACATCTTTGTGGGTGCCATGGACAGTGGCACTGAGTGCACCCTCAGCAAGGTTGCTGATGACACCAAGCTGTGTGGTGCAGCAGACACGCTGGAGGGAAGGGATCCATCCAGAGGGACCTGGACAGGCTGGAGAGGTGGGCACAAGCCAACCACATGAGCTTCAACAAGACCAAGGGCAGGCAACTGCATCTGGGTCGAGGCAATCCCAGGCACAAATCCAGGCTGGGCAGGGACTGGCTGGAGAGCAGCCCTGAGGAGAGAGACTTCGGGGTGCTGGTGGACGAGAAGCTCAACAGGAGCTCTCAATGTGCACTTGCAGCCCGGAAAGCCAATCAGATCCTGGGCTGCATCAGGAGAAGTGTGACCAGCAGGTCAAGGGAGGGGATTCTCCCCCTCTACTCAGCTCTGCTGAGACCCCACCTGGAGTACTGTGTCCAGTTCTGGAGCCCCTATTACAGGAGGGATGTGGATGTGCTGGAGCGTGTCCAGAGCAGGGCCACGAGGATGAGCAGAGGGCTGGAGCACCTCTCCTGTGAGGACAGACTGAAGGAGTTGGGGCTGTTCAGTCTGGAGAAGGCTCCCAGGTGACCTCATTGTGGCCTTCCAGGATCTGAAGGGGGCTACAGGAAGGCTGGGGAGGGACTTCTCAGGATCTCAGGTAGTGATAGGACTAGGGGGAATGGAATGAAGCTGGAAATGGGGAGATTCAGGCTAGATGTGAGGAAGAAGTTCTTCCCCATGAGAGTGGTGAAGCCCTGGAATGGGTTATCCAGGGAGGTGGTTGAGGCCCCGTCCCTGGAGGTGTTTAAGCCCAGGCTGGATGAGGCTCTGGCCAGCCTGATGTAGTGTGGGGTGTCCCTGCCCATGGCAGGGGGTTGGAACTAGATGATCCTTGTGGTCCCTTCCAACCCTGACTGATACTATGATTCTATAATCAGTGTCTGGTTTTCTTCTTTTTAACTGTTCAGGCTCTGGATTGTTCTTTTCCCTTGACTCCTCTATTTGATGTTGCCAGTATGGCAATATCAAACTCGTTGCATCTACTACATCCCTGGCTTTTGCTCCCTTTGTTTTTTCTTGTCATTTCAGGCTTGGGGATGCAGTTGTGGTTTGTTTTTTTTCCCCACTTATAACATGGCTAATGTTTACCAGTTGTAAAAGATGACTTCTAAACGTGCCTGGAGTTTGAGTATTTCCTTCAAACAGAATTGAACAGTTAATTTTCTCCTTCATATCTTCAGGGATTCAGTCTGTTGGTTAATGTGAGCCATACAAAAACTAAGGCTCAGAATACTAGTTCCTGTTGCTGTCTAAATTTCTGCAGTGTTTGAGACAGGCCACAAAGGGGGTTTTCTTGCATGTGATGGTTGTTTCAACCCATGGAAACAGGTTGACCTGTGCTTTGCTTCACAGGCAACAGATGAGCTGAAGTAGCATCAGCCTCCTAAGATGCTGTAGTTTTGCTGTCATCTGATAAAATGGAAGCCTGTGCTACTACTAAGCCCAGGCTGTACGAAGCTCTGGCCAGCCTGATCCAGTGTGGGGTGTCCCTGCCCGTGGCAGGGGGGTTGTAACTAGATGATCCTTGTGGTCCCTTCCAACCCTGACTGATACTATGATACTACTAACCTGTGAAGTTTACCCATGCTCAAGGCTTTGAGAGATGCCAGCCCAGTGTTGACTGTTGTTTCTCCTTACGTTACAAATGGAGGCAAGCAAATGAAAATAGCTTTATGGATACTGAACCAATAGCTTTGGGGAAGAAAAACAAAGGGGGAAGAGGGAGGGGGTCATGGAACACACTCTAGAGTGAGACCTTGCTTGGTCTGAAAATACCTGAGTATTTTTTTTTCAGAACCACTGTGGAATGTGACTGTTCTGAAGCTAGGTTACCCTTTCCAATTCCACCTTAAATGTCATCTTCCAAAAGGGTTCTCTTAATTCCATGCCACCATCACACCAGCCTTAAACACTCTTGCTTTTAAAAGTTGTCTTGTACTAAAGCCAAAATATCTGAACGTTTCCTGGGGAGGGTAAAAAAACCCAAAATCTAGAAAGTGGCAGGGCAGCACTTAAGGACGTGAAGCATAGACTAGGACCCATCTATACTGGACAATGTCCAGACAAATAGCAACAGTGCTCTTGGTGACAATTTGTAGCTATGTCTATTCGTAATCAGAGTTGCAAAAATGATGGAAATGATTTAGCAGGGTGTGCCTGTTCGCAGGAGCTGTTACTTCAGTGCAGAGATTGATGTTGCTGATTTACTGAAGCAGAGATTCTATTCCTTCATGTCCACCCTTAAAGTGACAGCATGGATGTCAGATTTGTATCTGATCATGCTTAGCATGTGTCTCTGATTTCTTAGAAGCTGCAAGCTCAGTGAGTCACAGTCTCTTCAACTTGTGACCTTCACCTCGTGACCTTCACCTCATTTATTTCACCGTGATGGGGAAGAGTTGAAGTATGCTCTGAGATCCACTGCTGCTGGGAATCTTCAGCCTCATCTTCCATATGCTGGAAGGAGCTGCTGTTAAGTGTCAGGTTTGCAAATTAAAGACAGGGAGAGGTTAGTTCTCTTAGTTTCATGGCTACTTCAGTTCCTTCTGAGCTAGGAATCAAGGTGGCAGAAGCAAGTGAACAAGCCGCCTTTTGTATGTGGGCTAAGCTGGTAAAACTACTTAAGGTGTAACTGATGTGAGGTCTAGAACAGATGGAGTAGTGCAGGGATGACTACTGTTCATACAACAACAACAACCAAACACAAAAGGGGAGTATCCTTGAGTCTGGAAGGAGCAAGAGCATAATCTGACCTTTCCTCTTGTGGAAAGGGAAAGCAGAAAGGCGTCAGACCACAGCTGGGTAGTCATTTAACAAGGAAGCCATTGTAAGGCACTGGAGGTCATGTCGTGATGATTAAGGAATCGCTGGATGCTTCTGTGAGCAGATCAGAAAGGGTTTGCTTAAGTTTTTATAATGTGAGGGAGTGTTGGTTGTGTTTTGTGACAGAAGGATGGATTAGGTGAGAGCTAGATTCTACCAGCCCTGCTTTTCAGCAAGAGCCTAAAGACTTAGCTAACATTAGATGGTGGTTTTTTATCACAAAGTGTAACCATGGCTGAAGGCTCGAGAGAAGGTTGAGAAATCTGGGGGTGTTCTCCCCTGCACCTGTAGGGCAGCTGCACTATGTCCTGGCTGCTTCTATTTCACAGCATGTGCTGTGTCTTATCCATTGGCAAGGAGACTGAATAGAGGCAGTGACAGAACCAGACCGACTCAGGAGCTGTACAATGACAGCAACGTGTTGCTTCCTAACACTGGAAATGCAAAGGGAAACAAATACCCAGCAGCTGCCTGTGAGCTGTGTGCCACAGCTGAGCCAACTGCAGCACACAGCATAAATCAGCAGCCAGTTGGCAGGTCCCACAGTTCACCTCTTGATGGAAACCAGGGAAGTCAGAGGATTTATGCATCCAGAGGACTGTCAGATTTCTCAGTTGTGCAGTTAAACATTTACATGGGCAAATGGAGATGTCCTTCACTGCTGGGTGTGGGGGTGGTCCAGCTACCTCAGCACTGTGATAGGACACTGGTGCAAAAACACCTCACAGAGGCCCTGGTGAGACAGTAGTAAACCAGTCAGTGCTCAGCTGAGAAAATGTTTTGGGCTTCACCCTTCACCCTGGCAGCTGTTGAGTGTTTCCATGGAGGTCACAGTGGGTAGCAAGGAACCATGGCAGCCTGGGGGAGGCCACCAGCTGGACCCCTCGGCTGTTACATGTTATGAAATAATCACCCATCTGAAAATGACATGAGTGCCTGGAGAGGCTTCTGCTTCTCCAGCCTCCTTTCAGATTACATCAGCTGCTTCACTCTGAACTCCCAGCCTGGTCTTTTGGAGACACCTGGCTATTAACACTCACAAGCTAAGAGCAGTTGTGCTCATTGGGAGCTTTCACAGGGCTCCAGCAGCTCCAGGGCAGCTGCCCAGTGGTGTGAGACTGGAACGAGTCAGAGCCAGGTGGAGGGGCAGACCCCTTTGTTTATGAGCAAAGTGCAAAAGATGTGCATGCTCAATACAATACAATACACCAGGTTGGAAGAGACCTTCAAGATCATCGTGTCCAACCCATCAACCAATCCAACCCACCTAAACAACTAAACCATGGCACCAAGCACCCCATCAAGTCTCCTCCTGAACACCTCCAATGAAGGTGACTCCACCACCTCCACGGGCAGCCCATTCCAATGGGCAATCACTCTCTCTGTATAGAACTTCTTCCTACATGCACCAATGCACCATGTGCTCAACTCCTCCTCCCAGAGAAGGCAATGATTCAAATTCCACTAGAAAAAAAAAAAAAGAAGAAATAAAGCATTTAGGTACTACAGCCAGAATAATAAGGACAAAATGCTAGAGAAATGCTAAATACTTGAAGCAAATTTAAGGGCTGTTGAGCTCAACCATTCAAAATGCAGTGAATCACAAGATATGGATGGAATCCCCTGCGGATAGCTATTTGGGCTGGCACTACAGGAATATTTTATTTGTTGACAGTGGTTAGGCCACACCTTGAGTCCTGTGTCCAGTTCTGGGCTCTTCAATTTAAGGACACTGAGACACTTGCAACAAAGCTGGGGAGGGGTCTGGAGCACAGCCCTGTGAGGAGAGGCTGAGGGAGCTGGGGTTGCTTAGCCTGGAGAAGAGGAGGCTCAGGGGAGACCTTCTAGCTCTCTACAGCTCACTGAAGGGAGGTTGTAGCCAGGTGGGGGTTGGTCTCTTCTCCCAGGCACCCAGCACCAGAACAAGAAGACACAGTCTCAAGCTGTGCCAAGGGAGGTTTAGGCTGGAGGTGAGGATACAGTTCTTCATAGAAAGGAATTGGCCTTTGGGATGTGCTGCCCAGGGAGGTGGTGGAGTCACCATCACTGGAGGTACTCACAAAAGGCTTGGATGTGGCACTTGGAGCCATGGTGCAGTTGTCATGAGGTGCTGGGTGATAGGTCATAGGTTGGACTTGATGATCTCTGAGGTCTTTTCTAATCAACTAAACCATGGCACCAAGGGCCTCATCCAGGCTCTTCCTAAACACCTCCAGTGATGGTGACTCTACCACCTCCCTGGGCAGCACATCCCAAGAGCCAATCTCTCTCTCTGTGAAGAACTTCTTCCTAACATGAAGCCTAAACCTCCCCTGGCACAGCTTGAGACTGTGTCCTCTTGTTCTGGTGCTGGTTGCCTGGGAGAAGAGACCAACCCCTTCCTGGCTACAACTACCTTTCAGGTAGTTGTAGAGAGCAATGAGGTCTCCCCTGAGCCTCCTCTTCTCCAGGCTAAGCAACCCCAGCTCCCTCAGCCTCTCCTCATAGGGCTGTGCTCCAGCACCAGGCTGGAAGAATTTCTGCTTCTCCAAATCAGAAATACTTCTTCTGCCAAAAAAAAAAAAAAAAAAAAAAAAAAAAAAATCAGACCTGAGTCAGCAGAGGATCTGTCAGGAGACGTGTGTTTAAAGTAAAACTTGAAGCCCTCTCTGTGGTAAGTACCAAGTGTGGGGGGAAGATACAGCACTGCCTCCATCTGCCTTGAAGTCATTCAGTATTAGTGTCCTTCCTTCCCAAGCTGTGTAATTTCTGGTAAAGATTTAAACAAAAAAAACCCACACAAGAAAACAAACAACAACCAAACCACACCACACCACACGAAAACAAGCAACCAAAACCAGCCAACCAACCAAAAAAACCACCAACCCCCAAAAACTCTACTGCAATAAATGCTCCCTCTTGCCCTTTGCCAAGATTCCTTTCATGCTAATTAAGCAGCATAGCTGTTTAAATGGCCAATATTGGCTAGTAACAACCCAGCAGCAATGCAAAGTTTTCTCTCTCTTTTCCTTCCCCAGGAGACATAGGCTGTAGCTTGGGGGTGTGTGAATCCCTTGGGGTCCTGAGTATCTCTCCTGTGGTCCCCTTTTGGCCACTGCTGGTGCCTGCAGAAGAGCCTGGATGACTTCATGAAAGGAGCAGGAGCACAGGGAGAGGATGGTTTGGCCAGGATTCAGCAGCATATTTGTGATTTCAGGTGCTTGGCAGCCTTGCCAGCCAGCTTGGAAAACAGGCGTTGATTAGATGTTACTCAGAAGGTGAAGTTTCTATATATTCCTTCTGCAGAGGATGCTTAGTAACGTGCCTGCGGGTGCCACTGCTGGAGGCATGGAGACAGGCTCTTGAACAGCCGGAAAACTTTTGGCCTGTGGCTGGGGAAGAGACAGGAGCAAGGACAGAGGACCTCCACTTCCCCAGAACCAGCCTGTAAGCCCTTAAGGAGCTAAAGTCCTCTCACAATCACCTTTTATTTTGACGCGGGAGAGTGGCTCGGGTTCCTCCTGCGCTGAGGTAATTTCCTCCCATTGTCTTCGGGGAAGCGCAAGCGCCGCGGCGGGGCGGTGGCGGTGCCCGTCCCTGGAAGCTCGGGCAGAGCTGCGCGGCCGGGCCGCCCCTCCCGTCTCCGGTGATCCCAGAGATCTCGCACTGAGGCTCCCGTTTCCCAGACACATTTGTCTGTGGTGGAGAGCTTCCTCGTGGAGGGAACTAATGCTGAAATCAGGTCACTCCTGGCAGAGGTGCTCAATAAAATGATAGAGCCAAAGATACCCAGAGGAGGTGCCAAGCTGTACTCCCGAAACTCTTGGGAGTCAGCACCACCTTTTTTGCCTTTCTTACTCCCTCTCTACTCTGTGAAAAATCAGGGTGAGTCCCCTGCTATTTCTCCTAATCTGGCATTTAACATCTCAGGCAATAAAGCTTTCACCACTTCCCTTAGGGAGAGAATTTTCCAGCCTACAGCTCTCTATTCAAAAGCTTTCCACTCTGATTCTTAGCTTAAACATGCCCTTCCTTAATCTCACATCATTAAAACCATTAACGTATCACCAGCCTCCTCCCTTTATGCCACTTACCTCATTCAAATATTTATAGACCAGTAATGTCTCCCTGCTTAGTTTAGTGCTTCCATTGTACCTATGACAGTCAGAATTTCCTTTTTCATTCACTGGGCCTCCAGCCTGCTGATTCCTTCAGCTGTGGCTCTTTGAGCTTCTTCCCATTTATCACTCCTCTTCCAAGTAAGAGGCAGATGCTCACCACCCTCAGCTGAGTCGCTATGCTTTCCTGTACGCCGTCCAAACCCGGCATTGCCGGTTCCTTGCCGCTGTCTCCTAATGCCTGTGCAGCAGCATGCTGTACTTTGGGTGTCTTTCAGGAGTCATGACTCCAAAGCACATCCCTCCCTGCAAATACAAATTATGGATTATTTCCCCAGAATTAGCCAGCAGGGTTGAGGAGCTGATTTTAGAATAGAATTAACCAGATTGTAAGAGACCTCAGCGATCATCAAGTCCAGCCTCTCACCCAGCACCATCTAATCAACTAAACCCTGGCACCAAGTGCCTCATCCAGGCTCTAGCCAGAAAATAAGAGCACACTCTGAATTTGAGTCCCCAGCAGCCCCATGCAGGGAAGGGTTTATCTGTTCTTAAACACAGAGTTTGTAGTGCCCTGCTTAATTCCCTCTCGTTCTGAGAGTGCCAATACTGGAGGTACCGGTGAGGCTGGTGGTCTTGTGAAAGAAGTGTTTTCCATGTTTGGTGAGAAATATCTTGCAAAGTACAGTCTTAATTAACTCTTGAATGTGTATTACAGAATCACAGAATGTTAGGGGCTGGAAGTGACCTCCAGAGATCATCAAGTCCAACCCCTCTGCCAAAGTAGGATCACCTAGGACAGACTGCACAGGAATGCATCCAGGCAGGTTTTGAAAGTCTCCGAAGAAGGAGACTCCACAACCTCTCTGGGCAGCCTGTTCCAGTGCTCCATCACCCCCCAGCAAAGAAGTGTCTCCTTGGCTTGATGTGGAACTTCCTGTGCTCTAGCTTGTGCTTGTTCCTTGTCCTGTCACTGGGCACAGTCTTTCTTCATAGGAGATGTGTTCAATCATCCTCACAGCTCTCCATTGGACTCTCTCCAGCAGGTCACTGTCTCTCTTGGAGAGCCCAAAACTGGGCACAGTATTCCAGCTGTGGATTCACCAGTGCAAAGTAGGGGCAAGGAGAACCTCCCTAGACCTGCTGGACACACTTTTCTTAATGCAGCCCAGGATGCCATTGGCCCTCTTTGCCACAAGGGCACATTGCTGTCCCATGGACAACTTGTTGTCCACTAGGACTCTAAGGTCTTCATGGAACTGCTTTCCAGCAGGATGACCCCTAGTCTGTACTGGTGCTTGGTATTATTCTTCCCCAGATGCAGAACTCTACACTTAACCCTTACTGATCTGTATGAGGTTTGCCTTTGCCCAACTCTGCAGCCTGTCCAGCTCTCTTTGGATGGCAGCACAGCCTTCCAGTGTGTAGCTCTATTTTGACCTGAATCTCTCTTTCTTCTCAATGTGATGAATTCTTATAAGGTGGACTGTGGATGTCTGTCTTTGTTTTCCAAGTTCATGTACATGATTTGGGTGGGGCAGGTGTAGATCCATACACACATTTGTATACCATCAACCCTGTAACAGTTTCTGTGCTGCAAGCAGAGTCTGTGAAGGAGCAGGATAGAATAGAATAGAATAGAATAGAATAGAATAGAATAGAATAGAATAGAATAGAATAGAATAGAACCAACCGGGTTGGAAAAGACCTCAGATATCATCGAGTCTCCAACCTATTTTCTACGGGTGCTTCTGCTGTAGCACTGTACATGATCAGACACTTGAATTTCCCAGGTATTTGTAGGTCCTGATGAGGATTTAAGGACTGTACTGAAATTATAGCTGCCATATGTTTCGAACTGCAGAGCACTACAAACAGTGTGCTGTGCAGCATATGTAGCCCGGGGCAGCAAAGTTAAACACTCTGGTTAAGAAACATCAAAATTATGTTTAATGCATGCTGTATAATGTCATCCTAATTGCACACTGCACTTCTGCCACCCAGCCCCTAGGTCTCTGATCTCAAGGAATGCAAAGATGGGATCAGCACTGCAATGAATAGAATAGAATAGAATAGAATAGAATAGAATAGAATAGAATAGAATAGAATAGTGTGACGGGTTTAGGCTGTGCCTAAATAGAATAGAATAGCATTAACCAGGTTGGAAGAGACCTTTGAGATCATCGAGTCCAACCTATCACCCAACACCATCTGATCAACTAAACCATGGCTCCAAGCACCCCATCCAATCTCTTCCTAAATACCTCCAGTAATGGTGACTCCACCACCTCCCTGGGCAGCACATTCCAATGGCCAATCTCTCTTTCTATGAAGAACTTCTTCCTAACATCCAGCCTAAACCTCCCTTGGCACAGCTTGAGACTGTGTCTTCTTGTTCTGGTGCTGGGTGCCTGGGAGAAGAGACCAACCCCCACCTGGCTACAACCTCCCTTCAGGGAGCTGAAGAGAGCAAGAAGCTCTCCCCTGAGCCTCCTCTTCTCCAGGCTAAGCAACCCCAGCTCCCTCAGCCTCTCCTCATGGGGTTTGTGTTCCAGACCCCTCACCAGCCAAGTGGTGGCTAAGAAACTGGTGAGAGGAGTTTGTGATGATGGGCTCCTGCCACCTTCAACTGCAGCCCTCCTGAGCTTGGTCCTCTTTGTCACGCTGTGCCACAGGAAAAAGTTTCTCTCTCCTCATTTCCTGATTTCCTTCAGCTTCCTCTGCTCTTTCCTCCTGTGTGTCAGCTCCAAACACTGTGCTTGGTTTGCACACTTTGCTTCACTGCTGGTAAACCAAATAAAGCAGTGGGCAGTTAGCCCACAGGCAGGCTTCCCTCCTGGCTGATTTACCTCAGCTTTATCATAGAATGGTTTAGTTGGATCTTTAAAGGTCATCCAGTCCAACATCCCTGCAGTGAGCAGGGACATCTTTATCAGGTTTCTGTCCAACCTGACCTGGAAGGTTTCCAGGGGTGAGGCGTCTTATCACCTTTCTGGGCAAACTCTTCCAGTGTTTCACCACTGTGGGGGACTGTGATGTATCTGTGAACCCTCGGAAGAGCTCTGGTGAGAGAAGTTCAGCTCCCATGAGAATCTGGAAACTCCCCGGACAGACTGAGTGGGAATGAGAAACCGCAAGATAAGATGGGAGGCCACCTGCACTAACTTAACAAGTAACTATAGCAATGCTATCGCTGACCCATGAGAGTCTTGAGAAAAGTTCATTAACCAATTGCAGGCAGCCACACGGACACTACACACAAGATATGAGTTGTGTGCTGGAATAAACGTTGCTTGCTTTTTGGCCTTCTATGTGCTCTGCTTGTGTTTGATTCTTGTCGCACGGACCGTCACCTCATCCTTACCCCGACTCCTATACAGTGACACACCACCCCTACTGGAAACAATTTATTCCTTTTATCTAGCCTAAATCTACCCCTCCCACCTTTCTTTTTACTTTAAAGCTATCATCCCTGGTCTTGTCACTACAGGCCCTACTAAAAAGTCAGCCATTACCTTTCTAAGCCCCCTTTAAATACTGCACAATAAACCTCCCTGGAGCCTTGTTTTCTCCAGACCAAGTACCCCTAACTGATTCAGCCTTTCCACGCTGTCCTGATGTTTCTGGGACAGAACACTAGGCCTGCCATTGTCTGCAGGCCATCAGTGGTTCCAGGTCTGCCAGGGCAGCTGCCCTGAGCTGGCTACAAGGGTATCCCCTATCACAGACATCCCATTGATAGCAAAACTGCTGCAATTTAACCCTGTCTACGGGCTAAATGCAGACTGTCACAGGACAGGAGCTCCAACTCTCTTGATTAGTTTTGTGGCCTCCTTTTCATCTGCTCCCCGTGTCCCGCCTGTGCAGAGCTGGGCACAGCCGGTCCAGGTGAGACCTGTAGCACCTGCGGGTGCGGTGGCAGCGTGCGGCCATCATCCACACCTGGCCTCGCTGCTCGCACCCCTGTCCCACCGCCGCCGCCACAGGCACCTGCCTGTGCCGGAGTCCAGCCCCGGCCGGCTGCACCCCCTCAGCCGAACCCGCTACGTGCTCTGGGGAGGGCTTCGCCACAGCTGTAGGAGGCTGCGTTGGTGCCACGCCGCGAAGCGCACGCCCCACCACAGCGACGACGACAGCGACGCCCGCTCCCCCGCCCCGGGCACTGGGGGGCGGCGGGAGCGGCGCCTGCCGCTCTTTGCCGCGGGGTGGCGCTGGCGGGAGCGGCTGCCGCTCTGCGCGTCGTTCGGCTGCTCCGGCGGCGGAGGGAGGAAGTGACGCCGCTCAGCGGTGCCCCGCGGCCTCCGGTGACATTCTCTCTGGCGGTGGCGGTTGAGAACCGGCTCCTCCCGGCCGCCCATGCCCCAGCTGATGCCCCCCGCCAGGGTGAGGCCAGGAGGGGCCCTGCGTCATCCAGGTGAGTGGGGCCGGCGCGGCCGGGGTTCGCCTGCTGCGCGCTGAGCCGGGCCGCCTCGCCGTGGCCGCGAGCGGCGGGACCGTTGCCGCTAGCCCCGCTGTGCGCGTGCGGGAGGCGGCGGGCCGCCGCGCAGGGCAGGGACGACGACGGCACTAGCCTCGGCTCTTCCTCGCGCCGGGCCGGTGGCCAGGGCAGGCGGCCTGGCTGTGCCCCGGAGCGGGCGGGCATGGCCCCGCGGCGCTTGGGGGCCTGGTTCCAGCAGGCCCGGAGGGGCAGCCCCATCTGCGCTGGGCATCCTCCGCGATTTGCGGGGAAACGCGTGTGCACGGCTTTCAGCGCGGAGCGCCTCGCACGGGGTGACCTCCATCCCGGCCCCACACCGTGCCTGGAATGCGGGAGTCCTCCCTGGCTGCCCCTTTTTTGCCCTAACCTTGATGAAAGCTTTTCCAGTTCCTGGAAGCAGCTCCTGGCTAGGACTTCTGTAATGTGCTGTAGGATTGTGTGGGCTGTTGGGAAACATCCTGTGAAAAACAAGGCGTGTGGTTGCTTTCCTTGTACGGGTCTCTATTTTTCTTCTTGTTTACCTTGGATGGGAGAATATATATTTTATGTGGAAAAGAGTTTTAAGTCGTTCGTCCCTTATCTAGCCTGAGTTCCCCTCGAGCTCCTGTGACTTAATGAGTTGCAGATGTGGCTCTGAGCGACACAGCCACCCGGGAAGAATATAAACTTTAACTGTGCTACTTGTTCTTTCTGAAAAAGGAAAAAGGCAGTCTGAGGAGGCCTGTAGTATTTTAGCTGTTTCCACAGTTGCAGTATTGTAGTGTTTGCATCGGGGCTGCTGTACAGCTGTTTAAAAGGCCGTATTTTGAAAGAGTTGGTGGGTTTTTTAGGCTCCCGTAGCTCGTAGGAGTAACTTGCACATGCGCTAAGTAGCGTCTAACTGTGCTTAGGTTGTTCACAGTGGAACAAGGCTACTTGTATTGTTTTGTAGGTAACCTTTGTGAAACCGTAGCTGCAGTAACGCAGTTGATTGAGGTCGTGGTTGTATATAATTACATTTGTTAACCCAGCACAAAGTACCTAACAGCATTTCAGAGGCTGAAAAAATATATCTGTGTGTGGAAATGCTGTGGCATGAGCTGGTCTGGTTCGGTATTGGTTTTTCTTTTTTACCATCAAATAATTGTAGTCTTTGAGCGTCTTTTTAAAACATACAATTTCTCTTAATCCCCCCACCCCACTGTTTTATTTGGTTTTATGTCTTTGCTGGTACCTGTTAAGCGTAGGAACAGACGATCGTTCACTTGTAGACGAGTGCCAGCCTATTTCCCGTTTGCAAGTTTAAGTGCAAACAGTAATAGCTCCCCCCTAGAACAGCAAACAAACTTAAAGTGTTTCTCTTAAAATTCCTTACGTTTAAGTCTGTTAAAAACTTAATGTTTGACTTTGAGGTGTAAACTGGGTATGGTGCTCTTTTGAGATCATTGTCTTGTGGTTCTGCGCGAATTAACGCTTGTAATTGCTGTTTCTGTGATAAGTGAGCTGGAATTCGTGCAGTCGCAACAGTGCAACCCTGGAGGAGGGAAACACTGCTGAGCAATTAAGTTTGTATCAAGCTCTGAGGGGAAGGTGAGGTTAGGCTGTGTGTTTGTGAAAGCCAAACATGCCCTCTCCCATACATTTACAATACAAAAGCAGTGAGTTAGAGTCATAGAATTGTTAGGGTTGGAAGGGACCTCAAGGATCAGCCAGTTCCAACCCTCCTGCCATGGGCAGGGACACCTCACATTAGATCAGGTTGCCCACAGCCACATCCAGCCTGGCCTTCAAAACCTCCAGGGATGAGGCTTCCACCACCTCCCTGGGCAACCTGTGCCAGTCTCTCACCACCCTCATGGGGAAGAACTTCATCCTAACATCCAGTCTGAATCTACCCATTTATAGTTTTGCTCCTTCCCCCCCCCCCAGTCCTATCACTCCCTGACACCCTCAAAAGTCTCTCCCCAGCTTTCTTGTAGCCCCCTTCACATACTGTAGGTGAGGTATGGAGAACTCAACTGCAGCAGCAATTAGATTGAAGTGTCGTTTACTAAGTATTTTTCACATCTAGCAGTCTAGACCAGGCTGGTGCTGGCAAAAAAAGCTCCAAAGCAAGTGGTTATGTGGCCTCTAAAAGGTAATAAAATACCTTATTTTTGGTATACCAGTAACACTGGTGTTTTGTCTAGAAGGTTAGGTAGGGCAGTGGGAGTGATGGAAGATAGTGCATGAGTTTGGGCAGCTGGTATTTATGTTCAAGTTTGAGGATAACAGTTCTGACTCATTTTTAAACACTTGAGTTCTTAATTATAATGTGTCTACTATTTCTGTTTGCTTTTCAGCCTAATTGCTAGTTGGCATCATGAAGAGGTGCTGTGAGAAATTCCTGAGAAATCAGGAAGAGTAAATTATTGTGGTCTTGCACATCCCAGCGTGTGATATGTATTGCAGTACAGCCTGGCTGTCTGTGCCTGTGCTGCATGAACTCTGCCTGCTTGACAGAGACTGAAGTGTGCAATCGAGTTGGGAAAGGAGTGGATACATTAAACTCTACAGGGGGAGGGGAAAACAGAAGGAGCCTGAAGCCAGCCACAAGGCGGCTGAAAACGGTTAATATGGAGTCGTCACAACACACACGAGTCAAGCACTACTCTAACTGATAAAATAGGGGTTGGAAGGATGTTTGTGTGTGTTTGACAAAGAGGCAGATCACACTGCAGCTGGCAGCATGGAGGAGTTGAGGATTAATGACATAAGACTAGATGAATGAAGAGTAAATACAGAGAAGCATGAGGGGCTTTGAACATCAAGTCTTAGGGAGATAAATTGGCGTAACTTGATGGGAGCAGCAAGAAGTAATTGCCTTTGTTGTCACAGAAACACCGAGTGATAGGGGTTGGAAGGGACCTCTGGAGATCTACTCCACTCCCCCTTCCAGAGCAGATTCCTGTAGAACAGGTTGCATAGGAGGGACTCCACACGGGCTTTGAATGACTGCAGAGATGGAGACTGCACCAGCTTTCTGAGCTACTTGTTCTGCTTCTCTGCCACCCTCAAAGTAAAGTGGTTCCTTCTCATGTTTAGATGGAACTTCCTATGTTCAAGTTTGTGTGCATTACCTCTTCTCTTGCCAGTGGGCGCCACTGCAAAAAGACTGACTCCTTCTGACACCCACCCTTCAAGTATTTATAACCATTGTCCTAACCACACCGTCGGCTTGTAGTGTATTTCCTTTTACAATGCAGACTACTTTGTCTTGCCTTGGTTTTGTTCACTTTCCTTACTGTTTCTTGTATGTGTTCATGAAAGCTGTCTGCTCTACCAAGGATGCATGCCCATCTATGTCCCACCTGCATGTCAACATTTCACTTAAGCATCTGTTAATGAGGTGGGAGTCTACATACCACAGTGTGAAAGCAGCTGCAGACGCAGCATTCACTCTGGTCTGGCTGCCCTCTCTCTGACCAAAATGTCACCACTACATATATTAAAGCTTTGTAAGCTTTTCAGATGAGTAAAGAGTTTCAAGCAACCTGTATTTCATTTTCTGTAACATTTAAAAGTTGGTGTGCTTATGGTGCTTTTGGACAGAATTAGGTTGATGGTCAGTCTCGGCTTCAGTGGTTTTATCTGTACCTGTCTAAATGACATAGAAAACTAAACATTTACAGAAACTGAGCAGCAGGTTTAATAACAGATTTACTAGATCAGAGTGAAAGATTTGAATATGATAGTTGCAAGTGTGTAACTCAGAATAAGCACTCTGGGGAAGAAGTGCCAAAACTTTGCTGCCTGGAACATCATTAGGAGCAACGGGGAAGCAAGAATGACACAGCAGAGGGAGAGGGAGGCAGGCATAGTCCTGGGAGGGAGCCCTTAGGATGAAATGGTGTGGCACAGCGTGTGTTGCTGCTCAGTTACAGCTCCCAAGGCAACCTGAGTCTTAATGCGGGCAGGAAACAGCTCTTGTCTCGGTTTTGCAGTACGCGAATTGAAGTTCGTCGGAGAACCAGCACTCACTCCTTCCTTTAACTTCAGCACTGTGACTGGGAGCAGATGAACGGTTATGACACCAGAATCTGTGGCAGCAAATATTATTGCAGGGAACTAAGCAAGATTTTTGTGGTGATTTATATTGTCTTTTTGTCAGGCTTTTGTTTAAGGTTTTTAATGCATAATGCAGTTCTGAGTGTGTGTGCAAACTGAGATCCACAATGCAGTGCCTGCAAAGTGCAATTCTGAGCAAAAAGAGGCTGTAAATGAAAGTGTGCATATAGTGTAAATATTACCTCTGCAGTTGTTTTTGTTATGACAATACAACCCAGACTGGAGTGACTGAAACCTTGTCACTTACTCAGCGTTACTGCTGTGGGCTGTAACTGTAAGTTTGTGGCTGCCTGTTTCCACTTGTTAGTGTTCCTGATCGGCATGAATAGATCCTGTACGTTATGGCAGTTTCACCATGAATATGCCTGCTTTATGCAGTTTGGGCATACATTGATTACTCACTTAGGACCGAAAATGAGATGTGGCTCGGTCACTGAGGTGTTGCCATTACAGCCTTGCAGATGCATTACTAAATTCAGAGAGAGGTCAAGTAACATGTCCATGGTTGTGTGGTGAGTTACCTTTAGATTTGGGATAGTCCAACCTGATATGCTTTTGTATTTAATAAAATGTTTAGAATTTTATATCAGTCTGACTACATAGTCTGTCTCTTGGATGTTCAGAAATTGATTAAGTAGCAGAATAGCAGACAGGCTTCAAACAAGTCATTCCTCATGGTAGTTGGCCTCTAAAAAGACAGCTTAAAAGCTGTTAGGAGTCAGACAGCTTTTTAATCACAAACAGAACAGATGAGCACCGTTTTAATTAAATGCAAGTATTTAAGACTCTTTCAAGCTAGCACCTTTGAATCAGTATACATGGATCATGGGACTGACTTTGTAGTGAGACTTCTCCAGTGTCCTGCACAGTGCTCTTCTGATTTGATTCTTCAGAATTTCCTGGAAATGAGCCGGAAGAGCCAGACCATCATTGGATAAATGTTCTTGTTAATATATGTCTGCTCTAATGTCTTGCTTCATGGTGCTTGTTCATGAGCCTTTCAAGACTTGTTTTAGAGAATGCAGATTTCACTTCCATTCATCTAAAATGCGTAGAGACCAAGGGACTCACAGCAGCAGGGCTGGGAATAGCTAAGAGCCAGACTTCATAGTGCCAGTTGTTTGCAATTTGTTGCTGGTTTTTTATTTATTGCAGGGAATATTGCATTTCCATGATACTGTTTGAGGTTTGCACTGTATGCTCCAGTAGTATTGCCAAACTTCCTGAAGCAAAAAGAAGCAACTTCACAGGTTAGCCAGGTAAGGTTAAGACTGTTCTCTCGTACTGTGGCTTTCTCATCAGCTGCTAATATCCCAACTCAGTTTACTCTCCCACTTGCTGCTCTCTGGGACTGCTGACTTCTGCAGAGAGAAGTCTCTCTTCTAGAGAGAGCAAGCTGCAAAACCTGAAAAAAGCCAAATTACAGGGAAAAAGTATGATTAAAGAAATAGGACAGGAAGCTAGGAAGCTGTTTTATGATTCCATGTATTTGTGGTTGAAAATACAGTGTAAGATAGGGGGTTTAGAGATTAATTCCTAATGAAGTAAACTAAATGAAACTTGAGGAGGCTCATCATGTTTAGCAAGAAGTCTTCTGGTAATGAGGTTGTCATTATGGGAAGTGGTGGGATTGTAAGTAGTAGTGCTCATGACCTGAATCCTTGATAAACACAACTGAGATCTTAGTAGCTGTGTCTCTTTCTGAGCTGTTAGTGCTTTTTGACCAGCACTGCACAGAATCTCTAAGGAGTCAGAAAAAACATCAGTTTAAATGTTGTTTTAAAAAAGGTGTGGGTTTGGGTTTTTTTTTTTTCATGGTTCCAGTTACTGTTATTAATAAGTCTTCTTAAAGGTCATTCACAGGCTTGGGGTTCCATGCTTTCTCCTCAGAGTAATAAGGAAAACCCAGAAATTTTTGAGTACTGGGAAACCGAGCAAGAGAAATATAAAACTACTGGGTGTTGAGAACTTGCAAACATACAAAGCTCACTTAGCTCAATGTAAAGTTGGTTGGACAGCAGACATTTGATTCCCTTTTTAGTTTTACAAGATTAAAATGTCTTTTCTGCATTCTGGAGTGGATGTCAATGTTTTCTTTGTATGGAACATGTCAGGCTACAGCAGTAATAAGATGGGGTTGAACTAATAGTCTGGACTTGCTGCTTTTTTGTTTTTTCTGTTTCCCTTTTTGATGGAGAAGTTGTATGTATTGTTTCATTCTGCTGTTACTAATTTGCTTGAAGAAGGCTATTCCAGATGACCCTCTTCTAAGTCAAGAGCAACAGTGCAGCAAGTAATTTTGGGGTAATTGGTGCTTTTGTTTAAGGGTAAACAGGGTGTTTTGGTTTCCTGTAAGTATCTGCATGGTACTGATGAAAATTATCTTTTAGTTTTCTTCTGGTCTTTTTACAGCTTCTAACTTGGTATTCTTTTGCATGCTGTTATTTAATTTCTGTAGTCAAATATATGTAAAGTCTTCTGTATGCTGTGGGAAGTAAAAGTCTGTTTCCTGGTCTGTCTGTTGTCCACTCAAAGTAGGGGTCAGGTTTCCTCACCTGAGCCAAGTGGGAGTAAATACTGTAGGAAGTACCTGGAAGTCAAAGTTGCTCAGAGGCATTACTCATAACATACATGTAACTGGCTTTTGAACTGTCAGTTCTGTTATTTGAAGTACTTGAAGCAGCTTTTGTTCATTTGTACAGTCAATCAGTTCTACTGCATGCTATCTTTTAATGTGTTGTTTGTCAAAAGCTTAATCTAAGGTAACCCTCTCTTGACCTGTCTTTTTTCTTTACCAGGCTTTGTTCTTCTGTGACACACCATGCCACAATGCTTCAAATTTTGCCAGTGTCCACAGATGTTCATCTATGGCTGTGGTGTCCTACAAGAATGTAACTGTTTTGGTGCATTAGTTTCTTAGAAAAGCTGAACTAAGGAAGAGAGTGTTGGGGTTTGTAAAGGCAGAGACTCAAACACTAGCTGCCTTGAATTAGCTGTGCTCTTCTGTATGGCTTAGTGGCACAGGTGAGCTCTCCTGGTGAGAAAGGAGTGGGTTGTTTCCAGCAGAGCTTACTGTGCCTTAATTAGGTTATGACAGAGCAGTGGTACAAATTCTTGCTTTCTTTAGGAGCCCTTTGGACATGTCAGAACTCGGTATCAATTGTTACCTGTGTGGTGGGTGCTGAAATCAATTGTCACCTCTTATTACTAGTCAAAAAACAGTTAAAGGTTTGCTATCAAGAGCAGCCTAACAGCAACTGACACCATGCTGTTACTAAAACTTTCATGATTTGAATGCAGTGTGACTTTAGTGCATTGATAGCATTTATTTTTTGGGAATACACCTGCTGCAAATTCGTGTTACAGTACTTAGATTTTGTACTACTGTCTTAATGATTACAGAAATGAGAAACAGTTGCTTATAGATGAGAAAATGACTTGAGGATTTGGTTGGCTTACAGCTCCTTTCCAGCCTTTCTGCAGAATTTGGGCACCTTTCCTATCTCTTTTCTTTAGTTGTCCAGAGCATAAAATGGGTATATTGCTGCCCTATGCCAGGAAGATACTGGCTGAAAGCAAAGACACAGTGATGAACTAAAGTTAAAGTACTTTCAGATTAAAAATACCCAAGGGTGGGTTTGCCTTTTCCTGTGGCAAAGAAGTGTTAAAATGGTCTGGCCATAAAATGCTTAAACAATAGAGTCGCTTAATACCTCTTAACTCTGCCCAGTTAAATGGCCATCATAAATGCATAGCACTTGCAGTTCAGTGAGGTGAGCTCTAAGATTGCTGTAGGAGATGTGGAGATGGCGGTGAGTTGCTGCATGAGCTGTGGAAACACCTGCAAGACAGCCTGGGTGGTTGTAGCATGGGTTAGGTAGGCAGCACTGTTACTGGAAGAGAACACTACACAGAACATGACAACACAGATTTCTTTTCTGTTGAAAGTATCTCTTCTCCTTATATCAAGGGTTATGCCACTTTGGAGTGGTGTTTTGCAAGGTGAGGTGAACTGTCCAGTGCTCTCCCTTGTTCCAGGCCTGTCATAGTGGTCTGTTGTGTGAGATGCTCACCACGCTGCCCTTCTGGACTCGCTCAGCCAGCTAGCACGATGATAAGGTGCACAGTTTTCCTCTGGGAAGTTGAATGACAATAGAAATTGATGGGTACTAATAGGCCCATCAGGTAGGAGGTTCTTGCTCTTCAAAGTGGCAGTGAACTGCAGTGTGGACTTAAGAGCTGCTGAGCTGCAGCATGTGCCATGGCACTCATTGGTGCTTCAAATAACAGCGTTAACAAGGTACACTTGTGCCTGGCTGTGCTGGACCAGCTTTGATTTTTGCGGGAGACCACACAAGCCTCCCTCGAATCACCACTTAGAGGACTTCACTACTTCAAAGTTACAGTGCAGTTGTCTGGATCTGCCAGTAGGAGCTATTAACAACTACTACAACATTTGATTACTTTCAGGACCTTTCAGATAAATGGTGTTAATAGAAAGAGAATCTGTGCTCTGGAAGGCAGGATGAAGTTGCTACTGCTGTGCACAAGCAATTTAAACGGTGGCTTTTCTGTGAGCATTGCTTTATTGACTGTGGTGGAAAAGCTGACAATCATCTCTTGAGAAGAAGAGATCTGTTTAGAATGGCATGAAGCAGTGGAGGAAGCACAGAATACATTTCCTTTTGAGTAACAGAAATGGATAGGTAAAGTGGGAAACTCTGTTAAAATCTTAGTAAAAGATGGTACATTCATATGACTCTCTTCAGTGGGATGACCTCTGGAAGATTATATATTGCAGAGAAAAATAAATGGAGCATGGCTATCCTAGCACTGAATTCTGCCACAAGTGTTGATGAAAGAATAATGAAACATCTGAATGAGTCACTTAAATTTTAGATGAGAGGAAAAATGTGCCCTTCTAATTTTTAGAGAGCATTGTACACTTTAAATCACCGCTGACTTGGGAAAAATGATGTCCCTGTGAGAAAGAAATGAGTAATTTCTTTTAGAAGGGTAAGTGCAGTCAACCCTGTGTGCCTTTGTCTGTATGCTAATGAATTTATTTTTACAAGGATTGTGATTTTTTTTAATGTGGGATTCCAGTGCAGTTAGTGAATGTTTCTGTAAGCCTTTGTGCAGGCTTGTGAACTTACCTATAGCTGCTAGTTACCTTTCATTTGAAAGCGGCAAAATATGTGCATTAAGCATTAGAGTACAAACCCTTGTATTTAAATGTAAAGTATTGCTTCTTATTTACAAAGAAAAAAGTTGCTTTTCAAGGTGGCAAAGTATGCTCCCAACCCTTTCAGTCTTGGATAATTTGTATGTCCAGCCTGTTGAACACTTAGTAGGAAGCAGTCTATTTTTAACCTTCCTTTGTTTATGCAAAACCAGTTGAAACACAGCATTAGTTTTACTCCTTTCTTCTCTTGTCTCACACTGCAGTTCTCTTACCATGTCGATTCTGTTACCCTATCTTTTGCACAGAGTTCTATTCTTTGGAGTTGCTACCAGGCCTGATTTATGAATCATCTGATAAATAGCCAGCTCCACTCCCAGGAATGTGCCTTAGGTGGAATTGTATGCCAGTGAGTCAGCTCTAGGGCAGCATTTTCAAAGGAACACTATATAAATTACACGGTATCCGTGTGGGGGTGGCTTAGTGTTACGAAAAATCTCTAGAGCACCATGCAGTTCATCCATACGGAGCTGAGTCAACTGTCTTGAGTTCAAGTGAGCGCTGGTCACATTTCTCTCTAAGTGCATGGGGATGGATGACACTGGATGGAGCGTTTTGCTAGACAGCTGGCTCAGGACCGGCACTCGGGACCAACGAGCTCAAGAAGAAAGGCATTTCATTCTGCTTTCCTTTTCAGGCCCTGAGGAGTGGCAGGACCCCGGCAGTCAGCAGGCAGGGAGCGAGCTGCGGCACAGCCGTCGTCTCGCCCGCCTGCCCGAGGTGGTGAGGTCAGCCGTGGGACGTTTCAAGCGTGCCCGAGGCTGGCGCTGCGCTGGGGAGCTGTGCGGCTCGCTCGACTGCAGCCAGCTGCACGCAGCGCCACACTGCTGACATTTTGTTCCCAGTGCGTCCGTGGCCAGGGACAGGGATGGTTGCACCTCGCAGCAAACCTGTCTTCAAAAGACCAGTGTCAACCCAGACTGAGGTCAAACATAAGCAGGCAGGTGTGTAGGCAACTGGCTGCAGAGAGTGCTGGAGCCTGGCACTTGAAATGGAGGGTGATGGAGACAACACCTCCATTAGGTGTGAGCAGCTCAACTATCTGCTTAACCTGCTGGCTGAATTGAAAGAGGAGGTTGCTAGACTTAGAACTGTAAGGGAATGTAAAAGGGAGTTGAGTAACCAGGCTCTGCAGGCTCCCCTAGCAGAGCCTGCTGACCCAGAAAGCAGTGGGGAATGGGTACAGGTCCCTCTTAGGAGACATAAAGTAAAACCCTTACTCCTCACCTTCCCAGCTGCCCTTGCAAAACAAATATGGGGCACTGGAAGTTGAGGGTGAGGTTATTCTGATGGCTGAAGACACACCATCTGAGGTGCTGCCTAGGGCAAAACAGCCTAAAGCTAAACAGCCTGCCCCCCACATCAGGACTTGTTCCCTCAAAAAAAGAGGAGTGTTATTGTTATTGGTGATTCCCTGCTGAGGGGAACAGAGGGCCCCATATGTCAGGCGGATACTTCCCACAGGGAAGTCTGCTGCCTCCCTGGCACCCAGGTCAGGGATGTTACCAGAAGGCTGCCTAGTCTGGTGCAGCCCTCTGATTACTATCCCTTGATAGTTACGCAGTTAGGGAACGATGATGCTGCAACCAGAGGTCCCAGGGCAATCAAAAAGGACTTCAAGGCTCTGGGAGAACTGGTTGAGGGGTCAGGGGCACAGGTAATTTTTTCATCAGTACCCGTAGTTGCAGGAAGCAATACTGAAAGGAACAGGACAGCAGCTGTCATTAACAAGTGGCTCAGAGCCTGGTGCCACCAACAGAATTTTGGGTTTTTGATCTTGGGGAACTTTCTATGGCACCAGGTCAGCTGGCAGCAGGTGGGTAACATCCATCCCGGAGGGGGAGAAAGATCCTAGCACATGAAAATAGCCTATCCCCCAGAGTGAAAAGGGTTCTAGGAAGGGAATTGGCAGGTCTCATTGACAGGGCTTTAAACTGGATTTGAAGAGGGAAGGGGCTGAAACCAGTCCCCCAGACAGGAGTCTGAGGGTGGTAAGCTGGAGTCAGGGTGAAACCAGCAGCCCAGCTGCAGTGCATGTACACTAATGCACAAAGCAGGGGCAACAAACAAGAGGAGCTGGAAGCCTTGTTGCAGCAGGGAAGTTATGATGTAGTTGCCATCACAGAGACGTGGTGGGATGACTCGCATGACTGGAGCGCTGCAATTGATGGCTACAGGCTCTTCAGGAGAGACAGGCAAGGAAGAAGGGGTGGAGGGGTGGCCCTGCACATCAGGGAGGCACTAGATGCTGTTGTGATGGAGATCAGGGACGATCGGGTTGAGTGCTTGTGGGGGAGAATTAGAGGGAAGAGCAGCAGGGCAGACATCCTGGTTGGAGTCTGTTATAGACCACCCAACCAGGAGGAAGAGGCTGATGAATTATTCTATAGGCAGCTAGAGGCTGCCTCAAGATCACCAGACCTTGTTCTCATGGGCGACTTCAACCTGCCAGATATCTGCTGAGATAATTGAGTGTTCAATATGCTCTCAAGCTAAGAGGGGCAGCAACAAAACCTCCACTCTGTATGTGCAGAGGGCAGACTTCAGGTTACTCAAGGAACTAACTCAGAAGGTACCTTGGGAAGCAGCCCTTAGAAACAAAGGGGTCCAGGAGACCTGCAGCTGCTTCCAGAAAGAACTCTTTAAGGCTCAGAACAGGCTGTGCCAATGTGCTGGAGATGAGCCCCAGGGCAGACAGCCTGGATGGGCAATGAGCTTCTGAGTGAATTAAGGGGAAAAAGAGGAGGTATCATCTTTGGAAGGAAGCAGAGGTGACCCATGCAATGTTTAAGGATGTTGCTAGGTCAGGCAGGAAAACACTTAAAGCGGCAAAAGTCCATTTAGAGCTTAGCCACTGCTGTGAAGGACAGCAAAAATTCCTTCTACAAATTGATCAATGGCAAGAGGAGGGCAAAGACAACCTCCACTCCTTGGTGGACGTGGAGGGGAACATAGTAAATAAAGATGAGGAAAAGGCAGAGATGCTTAACACCTTCTTTGCCTCCATTTTCAATAGCAGGATAGGTTGTCTGCAGGACAAGTGGCCTCCTGAGCTGGCAGATGGAGGCAGGGAGCAGGATAGTTCCCCTGTGATCCAGGAGGAAGGAGTTAGAGACCTCCTTAGCCCCTTGGATTCCCACAAGTCCTTGTGACCGGATGTGATCTGTCCTAGGGTGCTGAGAGATCTGGCAGATGAGCTGTCCAAGCCAATCTCCATCATTTTTCAGCAGTCCTGGCTCACTGGAGAGGTCCCAGAAGACTGGAAGCTGCCAATGTGGTGCCCATCCACAAGAAGGGCCGGTTGGATGAGCCAGGGAATGATAGGCCTGTCAGCCTGACCTCAGTGCCAGGCAAGATCATGGAACAGGTCATCTTGAGTGCAGTCACACAGCACTTACAGGATGGCCAAGGGATCAGGCCCAGCCAGCATGGATTTAGGAAGGGCAGGTCCTGCCTCACCAACCTGATCTCCTTCTATGCCCAGGTGACCCACCTGGTGGATGTGGGGAGGCCTGTGGATGTGGTCTGCCTGGACCTCAGCAAGGCCTTTGACACCGTTCCCCACAGCAAACTCCTGGCCAAGCTGTCAGCCCCTGGCTTGGACAGCAGCACTCTGAGCTGGGTTGGGAAGTGGCTGGAGGCTGAGCCCAGAGAGTGGTGGTGAATGGTGCCACATCCAGCTGGCAGCCAGTCACCAGTGGTGTGCCCCAGGGATCAGTGCTGGCCCCATGCTCTTCAACATCTTTATTGATGATCTGGATGAGGGCATTGAGTCCATCATCAGTAAATTTGCAGATGACACCAAGCTGGGGGCAAGAGTTGATCTTTTAGAGGGTAGGAGAGCTCTGCAGAGAGCTGGTTGAGTTGATTAGATGTTGTGGGGTGATAGATTCAACTCGATGATCTTGAAAGTCTCTTCCAACCTGGTCTGCTCTATTCTATTCTATAATAAAACACATTTTAAAAGCCTGTATGATGTCTTGGGGAGGACATGCACAAGTCCAAAAGACATGAGTTAGAAGCACCTGTGCATTCTGGACTTTCCACATTTGCCCTCATGCAGGTTACTCTTGTCTCACAGAGCTCTAGTTATTTGGATTCATTAGTTACTTGGTCTTTTTGTGGTTGATCATGCCTGCATGTGTTGACCATAGGAGAAGGTCACCTAGTGAGTGTGCTGAATTAAGCTTTCGCTTGAGAAGGACAGTGATTTGAAAAGAGAAGAAGGAAAAAAACCCACAACCAACAAAACAAGTACACACCTACAAAAGTGTCTGGTAAATCTTTGGAAGTGGCTAGAGTTTTTAGCACTTCACATCCTCAGTTTTACCTTGCAGGCTCTCAGAAGAAGGCATAACTTCAGTCTTTGTCAAAACTTTCTCCTGTCTTATGATGTGGACTTGTGCCTTAGAATCAACTCTTCAGTGCCATGTGCTACTTCTGTCCTTTCCTGACCCACCATCCTTAGACAAATGCCTATCAAGCATTAAATTTGAATGCCTGATGAGCTTGGTTGAGTGTTTTCATTTAAAAGAAGTCAGATAGTTTACATTATTTTATTACCCTCAGTTGCATACATTTGTCATTACCTTTCTCACTTCTGATTTATCTCATCTGTGTTGGGTAGACACAAGATAATGGAAACAACTTGCATTGCCCATGGATTACATAAGTAGGAGCTACTATAGTCTTTAGTTTTGTATAAATACAAACCGATTGCAATGTAAATGAATGTATTGACTTGTGTGTCACTTGTGTGACACTGATGGTAGATGCTCTGGAAGAATCTCTGTAGGTAGCTGTGTGTTCTGAACAATTCCTATGCAGCAGTGCAGTTTCACTTTTGATTTGCAAAGTCACAAAAGCTTAAAGAACGTATTTGGTGGTGTGTTCTGCAAAAATGTAGGTGCAGTTTCATTTTGAAATCACAGCTTGCAAATAAATATGTGTCCCAGTTTGAAGGCAGATCCTCTTTTGCCTCCCACTGGGGCAGGAAAACGAGACTCGGACAAACAGAATGCAGAAGTGATGGAAAGTTGAAATGGAAAAGCAGTAAAGCGTTTTGCAGAGAACCACAAGCACAGTGACAAAAGATATCCCAAAGCATACCCAGAAGCCTCCCAGCACTCCCCTCCACCGCCAGCACTCCCCTCCCCCCGGGTAGGCCAGTCTCAGCTGGCCAGATCTGAGATTGCCCTTCCTCCTTCTCCTCCTGGCATTAGGCCTAGCTAGGCCTGAGCGGCCTTGAGATAACTCCCCTTCCATTACCAGATAGGGAGCATCTCCCACGGGAGCAGCAAGGGAAGAAAGAGGAAGTGTGAGACCTTGCTGATGGGTTTACAGGGAGCAGGACATGATGGGTATGCAATACACAGCTCCCTGTGTCCACCCCCTGGGCTGCACACCCAGGGCACCGAAGGTGTATCTTGTGTGGTAGCAGCAGGAGGCACCCAGCCCGAACTGCCACAGTAGGTAGTGGTCTGAGGAAGTGGGGTGAACAAACTTGCCAGTGCTAACTAAAATGGCATTAAGAACCAGTATTCTGTGGGATAATTGTATTTACACAGTTGCTGTAACTGGCATAAGAAGGTGATACAGTCATAAGCAGAAAAAAGTGGTCAGTTGAACTCTGAATAGGAACAAACTCGTCAGTAATAAATTACAGCAGCTTTTGAGAGCAAGCTCCCATGATAAATGCAGCACTTCTGAAGTAAGAATGGGTCATATTCACAGATGCTGGGAAGAGATGCTTCTCATTGAATAAGCTAGGCATCCCTTATCGTTAAATACTTCAATAAACACCAAAAATCACAATGTACAATTAAGGTTAGGGTGCTGTGGTGTTTATTAAGTATTTCAGGCCTTATAATTTGTTTGGGTGAAATTAGTTTCCTTCTCAGACTGCAGGATACACAATTACAAAGAGCATTTACAGAGAGCAAACAAAACTAGTATTAAGGGTGTATGAGTGGCTAGTTGTTCATTAATAGAGGGCACACATGCCATCTGTGATATACTGTGCAGTCGTATGTATTACTGAATTGCTTGTGTTGCAGATAATTGTTCTTTAGGAAGCTGCTGACACTTCAGTGTGGATTTAGGTTTTGCTTTTACACTTCTTTATCTTCTTAGAGCAAACACTGCTGTGAAAGAAACACTCAGTACCATCTCCTGTGTCTAGCTGGAACCTGAGAGTTCAAGGTCTGATGAGACCAAAGAGTGCAGGTAGTTTTTAGTCAAATTTGGTTTCTTCCAGAGGGATGGTTTGTGCTTGCGCTCCCTTCTCTCCTTCCTGACAGCTCTGGCAGAAAATTTCACTTATTTTCTGTGTTTGCTGTATACTGGCTTAGTGAAGTGAATCTACCCAAGATGGATGTGGCATTTCTGGTGCACAGGAGCAAATACCATGGCACAGTCACAGTTAGGGGGTAAAAGCCCGTCTCTGTTAGTGGAAGCAAACTGTTAAATTGCTTTTGCTAATCTGACCTTCAAAATCAGAGTGCAGATTTCATAGTGCACAAATAATATGCCTTTACAAATGAGTCCACATTTTGAAATGATTTCCCAGGTAAAGGTACTGTTAGATCCTTAATGGCTTCTGCATCCTGGTGTGTTCTACATGTGGATGGAAAACGTGATTTCTGTTGGAAAAATCCAGCACAGAAGTTTATACATGTCAACGTGTCCTAGACAGACTTTTGTGAAGTCTCTAGTCCCTGTGCTGCCTTGTCACTGAAAGTATAAATCACTGATCCCTGCATGAGGGAATCAAACCAGCATGGCTCAAGCACTTAGAGATCCTACTTAATAAAAGGTTTTCTTAAGTCATTGTAATTAGTCTTCTAGGAGGATGGCAAGATTGGTTGACACGGAGGGGAACGATGTAACAAAGAATGAGGAAAAGGCAGAGGTACTTAACACCTTCTTTGCCTCAGTCTTCACTAGCAGGGCAGAACGTCTTCCAGACAGCTGGCCTGCAGAGCTGGCAGAAGGAGCCAGAGAGCTGCATAGTTTCCCACTGCTCCAAGAGGAAGTTAGAGATCTTCTGAGCCGCTTGGACCCCCACAAGGCCATGGGACCGGATGGGATCCATCCTAGGGTGCTGAGATTGCTGACAGATGAGCTGTCCAAGCCAGTTTCCATCATTTTTCAGCAGTCCTGGCTCACTGGAGAGGTCCCAGAAGACTGGAAGCTGCCAACGTGGTGCCCATCCACAAGAAGGGCCAGTTGGATGAGCCAGGGAATGATAGGCCTGTCAGCCTGACCCCAGTGCCAGGCAAGATTATGGAACGGGTCATCTCGAGTGCGATCACACAGCACTTACAGGATGGCCAGGGGCTCAGGCCTAGCCAGCATGGATTTAGGAGGGGCAGGTCCTGCCTGACCAACCTGATCTCCTTCTATGATCAGGTGACCCGCCTGGTGGATGTGGGGAGGCCTGTGGATGTGGTCTACCTGGACCTCAGCAAGGCCTTTGACACCGTTCCCCACAGCAAACTCCTGGCCAAGCTGGCAGCCCGTGGCTTGGACAGGAGCACACTGTGTTGGGTTAGGAACTGGCTGGAGGGCCGAGCCCAGAGAGTGATGGTGAATGGCGCCACATCCAGCTGGCGGCCTGTCACTAGTGGTGTGCCCCAGGGATCAGTGCTGGGCCCCATGCTCTTCAACATCTTTATTGATGATCTGGATGAGGGCATTGAGTCCATCATCAGTAAATTTGCAGATGACACCAAGCTGGGGGCAGCAGTTGATTTGCTGGAGGGCAGAGAGGCTTTGCAGAGGGACCTCGACAGGCTGGACAGATGGGCAGAGTCCAATGGCATGAGATTGAACACATCCAAGTGCCGGGTTCTGCACATTGGCCACAACAACCCCAGGCAGTGCTACAGGCTGGGGTCAGAGTGGCTGGAGAGTGGCCAGGCAGAGAGGGACCTGGGGGTACTGGTTGATTGTAGGCTGAACATGAGCCTGCAGTGTGCCCAGGCAGCCAAGAAGGCCAATGGCATCCTGGCTTGCATCAGGAACAGTGTGGCCAGCAGGAGCAGGGAGGTCATTGTGCCCCTGTACACTGCACTGGTTAGGCCGCACCTTGAGTCCTGTGTCCAGTTCTGGGCCCCTCAGTTTAGGAAGGATGTTGACTTGCTGGAACGTGTCCAGAGAAGGGCAACAAAGCTGGTGAGGGGTTTGGAACACAAGCCCTATGAGGAAAGGCTGAGGGAGCTGGGGTTGCTTAGCCTGGAGAAGAGGAGACTGAGGGGTGACCTTATTGCTCTCTACAACTACCTGAAGGGAGGTTGTAGCCAGGCAGAGGTTGGCCTCTTCTCCCAGGCATCCAGCACCAGAACAAGAGGACACAGTCTCAGGCTGCGCCAGGGCAGGTTTAGGCTGGATGTTAGGAAGAAGTTCTACACGGAGAGAGTGATTGCCCATTGGAATCGGCTACCCGTGGAGGTGGTGGAGTCACCTTCACAGGAGGTGTTCAGGAGAAGACTTGATGGGGTGCTTGGCTGTATGGTCTAGTTGTTGGGTGGGTTGGATTGTTTGATGGGTTGGACGCGATGATCTTGAAGGTCTCTTCCAACCTGGTGTATTGTATTGTATTGTATTGTATTAAGATGTGGATGAAATGTGATTTTCTTCTGGCTGATAGGCCTGAGAGATGGAAAGGCAAGTACAGGTGTTCTTATAGTCCCTTTGGGAGCTGTGAGGTAGATAATGTTCCCAAGTAGGACATCTGTGAAAAAAGAGGCTCTAGTTCACATTGTCTGTCCTTCAGCTTCGTGTCGAGCCGTGCTCTCTGTGCTCTACACGCTAACGGGATGAAGAGTGCAGAAAATGTTCTGCAGTTGTTATTGTGAATATTTAACTACATTTCTTTTGGCCAGGTGTGTGTTTGAGCAAGAAATTTTTTCCTTGCATGCACTTTTCAAAACTCTTAGAAAAGATACTTTTCAAAGTGCATGGACAGAGCACGGCTGGGTGTTGCACTGGTATGTGTAATACATACTGCACTGTGTATAAATCTTGGGCAGTCATTTAGTCATCAAATCTATGTTTTACTTACCCATGTAACAGGAGAATCATTTGGTAATGTAGATTTGCATATAAAATATGTAGATACACTGATTTTACTACAGTATTGGGATGTGTTCATCTCTCAGAACATCTGTACTCATCATTTGGGTTTGTCAGTGTTTTGCTGTGGCCTGGATATTAATTGGTTCTCATGTGATATTTATTGCCTCCATTAAATTACCATCTACATAAATTATTTTTTAGCATTGCTTTCAAGAGACTTTTTACTCAGTGCAAGTATTGACAAACGTTTCTTTATATATATTCCTGTATTTTTACAGTATGTGCTTTACTCTTTCCCAGGGGGAAGTAAAAGCTGGCTTTACTGTTTGCTTGGGGCTTTGGGGTTTGTTTTTGTGTTTGGTTTTGGTGTTCTTTCTCATAGCTGTTTGTGTTTGGTTTTGGTTTTTAATACTTAGCAGACCTAGAGTTGTCATCTCCTTCTTTCTTGTGTTACCTCCTATCAGGTAAACTTTCCTCCCATAACTGGTGTTTCCCCAAAACAAGTACTTTCCTAATTCCCCTGCATCGTACAGTATTTCATTCATTAACCTCAAGGAAGTATGACCTCTGCTTCAGTGTTCTTTAAAAGATGAGTTATCAAAGTGGGCTAAGGCAGGCAGGACAACACTGAGCTTTCCATAGCACCTTTTAGAAGCAGGGAAGATGCCTTATTGTGTGCTGCAGATGGAGGGAAGTAGACTACAGTTGTACATGCAATTACAGGCAGCTTGGGATCCATCAGGAATCTGTGGCAGGATTGTCAAGGCACAGGAAAAATCCCTCCAAACTATCTATGGACTATGGAACTATGGAACAGGTCATTTGAGTGCAATCACACAGCACTTACAGGATGGCCAAGGGATCAGGCCCAGCCAGCATGGATTTAGGAAGGGCAGGTCCTGCCTCACCAACCTGATCTCCTTCTATGCCCAGGTGACCCACCTGGTGGATGTGGGGAGGCTGTGGATGTAGTCTGCCTGGACCTCAGCAAGGCCTTTGACACAGTCCCCCCACAGCAAACTCCTGGCCAAGCTATCAGCCCCTGGCTTGGACAGCAGCACTCTGAGCTGGGTTAGGAACTGGCTGGAGGCTGAGCCCAGAGAGTGGTGGTGAATGGTGCCACATCCAGCTGGCAGCCAGGCACTAGTGGTGTGCCCCAAGGATCAGTGCTGGGCCCCATGCTCTTCAACATCTTTATTGATGATCTGGATGAGGGCATTGAGTCCATCATCAGTAAATTTGCAGATGACACCAAGCTGGGGGCAGGAGTTGATCTGCTGGAGGGCAGAGAGGCTTTGCAGAGGGACCTCGACAGGCTGGAGAGATGGGCAGAGTCCAAGGGCAGGAGATTGAACACATCCAAGTGCCGGATTCTGCACATTGGCCACAGCAACCCCAGGCAGTGCTACAGGCTGGGGTCAGAGTGGCTGGAGAGTGGCCAGGCAGAGAGGGACCTGGGGGTGCTGGTTGATAGTAGGCTGAACATGAGCCTGCAGTGTGCCCAGGCAGCCAAGAAGGCCAATGGCATCCTGGCCTGCATCAGGAAGAGTGTGGCCAGCAGGAGCAGGGAGGTCATTGTGCCCTGTACTCAGCACTGGTTAGGCCACACCTTGAGTCCTGTGTCCAGTTCTGGGCCCCTCAGTTTAGGAAGGATGTTGACTTGCTGGAATGTGTCCAGAGAAGGGCAATGAAGTTGGTGAGGGGTTTGGAACACAAGCCCTATGAGGAGAGGCTGAGGGAGCTGGGGTTGCTTAGCCTGGAGAAGAGGAGACTGAGGGGTGACCTTCTTGCTCTCTGCAACTACCTGAAGGGAGGTTGTGGACAGGTGGAGGTTGGTCTCTTCTCCCAGGCAGCCAGTACCAGAACAAGAGGACACAGTCTCAGGCTGCGCCAGGGCAGGTTTAGGCTGGATGTTAGGAAGAAGTTCTACACAGAGAGAGTGATTGCCCATTGGGATGGGCTGCCCGTGGAGGTGGTGGAGTCACCTTCATTGGAGGTGTTCAGGAGAAGACTTGATGGGGTGCTTGGTGCCATGGCTTAGTTGTTGGGTGGGTTGGATTGGTTGATGGATTGGACGTGATGATCTTGAAGGTCTCTTCCAACCTGGTTTTATTCCATTCTGTTCGTTCTGTTCTGTTCTATTCTATTCTATTCTATTCTATTCTATTCTATTCTATTCTATTCTATTCTATTCTAATAATCCATGCTTTGTCAGGCTACTCAAGTACTTATTGCCCTTGTCTGCAGAAATGCATTTTTGTAGAACAGTAGATTACATTTTACTACTGCTTTTCGTTATCTACATTGTTTTTTGAAGTGCCTTAAATTTACCATTTTCTTCTAAACCCCTGAACTATGTTGTTCCATTCCCTTAATGCCAGTGTGGTAACGGAAAGACCTTTACGTTGAATGCCAAGAAAAAATTAGGTGGAAGGCAAAGTGTGGATAATGCAGATAAAATAACTGATCTCTAAAACAAAATTTCACTGAGTGTTTAAGGTACTTTTGGGGTTGATAACATGTAGTTTATCAAATGGATGACTAGCACGAGTTTTTCATTTGCACTGAAGTAGTGCAATTTGTTAAATTTTAACTTGAAGTGAAATTTAGGTTGCTGGTGTGGGATGGATACTTTTTCTTGCTTGCAGCCCATGCTAATTGATGCTGTTTTTCTGACAAATTTGAGAGAAACTAGGTCAGCCTGCAGGTTCTCATTCGACCAGGATGTGTATGAGGGACACTGAAGAAGCTCTCAAATGCTATGCTAGATACTCCTAAAAGTCTTTACATGACTCACCATCATCGTGATTGTCTGCTGAGAGCAAGTCTGCATTAGACATAGGTAATACTTACCAAGAACTTGCTCATAGATATTTTAAACACCATGTCCTTCACAATTTAGAATCACTCATTCTGTTTCTTGTAAATACATCTTAGGTGAGTTCTGCTGGCTGAGCAGTTTTACTAGAAAAGGAATGTATCTGTAGACTTGCTTTGTAACGTTTGGCAGCTGCTTGGTTTCTGCTCAAAGGGACTGGGTTCCTCCTCTGTCATGGTGGTAATATGAGTTTGCAACTTACCATAAAAACACTGTCATTCAATAAGGTGAGGGTACCTGAACGTAGTTTGCTTACAGCAGCCCTGAGGAGAGAGACGTGGGTGTGCTGGGGGACGAGAAGCTCAACATGAGCTCTCAATGTGCACTTGCAGCCCAGAAAGCCAATCAGATCCTGGGCTGCATCAGGAGAAGTGTGGCCAGCAGGGCAAGGGAGGTGATTCTCCCCCTCTACTCAGCCCTGCTGAGACCCCAACTGGAGTACGAGTACTGCATCCAGTTCTGGATTCCCTATTACAAGAGGGATCTGGAGGTGCTGGAAGGTGTCCAGACCAGGGCCATGAGGATGATCAGAGGGCTGGAGCACCTCTCCTATGAGGACATTCTGAAGGAGTTGGGGCTGTTCAGTCTGGAGAAGAGAAGACTCCCAGGTGACCTCATTGTGGCCTTCCAGTATCTGAAGGGGGCCTACAAGAAGGCTGGGGAGGGACTTCTCAGGCTCTCAGGTAGTGATAGGACTAGGGGGAATGGAATGAAGCTGGAGGTGGGGAGATTCAGGGTGGATGTGAGGAGGAAGTTCTTCCCCATGAGAGTGGTGAAGCCCTGGAATGGGTTGTCCAGGGAGGTGGTTGAGGCCCCATCCCTGGAGGTGTTTAAGCCCAGGCTGGATGAGGCTCTGGCCAGCCTGATGTAGTGTGGGGTGTCCCTGCCCATGTTAGGGGGTTGGCACTAGATGATCCTTGTGGTCCCTTCCAACCCTGACTGATTCTATGATTCTAGGATTCTGTGATATGAATACAGTGCTGTATTCTGGTCTGTCCAAGTAGGTGGCTACTAAGTTTGGGATTTTTCAGCCTGGCATTGTTCATAATGGCAAAAATTCTCAAGTTAAATATGTTTAAAGTTCCAGGTAAAGGTTAGGTTATGTTGCTTGTAGTGGCTTGGTTTATTTCTAAAGTCAGAATTTGGAAGTCTGTTTATTATTTACCGATGTGTTTTGATTCTTGTGGGGTGAATGATGTTTAATACGATTTTAATACCATCTTTCGTGGGTATATAAGAGGAAGAATAATGTGTTGTAACAGGATGAGGTCACTTGGAAAAGGAAAATGAAGAAAACCAATGATAACGAACCAACCTGTCTGTGGTCAAAAGCAAGGTGTTACTTAGGTAATACTGTGAAAAGTGGGACTGAATTATGTGGGTAAATTATTCTTACTGTTTGTTCCTGTGCAGGCTGGTGTATTGCTGAAGGCCACATCTAGTTCACCAAGTCTTCAGGCAACGTGCTCCATGCTTTGAGACCAGGGGGATCTTGATGCTCTGAAATGAAGATGGAGGCAGTGGGAAAAACAGAAGAACTTGTTGATTTAGAAGTTCCGCCAAAGACTTCTGAAAAGCAAGAGACTGCTCCTGATGAAGATGGACCTATAGAACTTGAGACACAAAATCAGAAGGACAACATGCCCACTGCAGCAGACTCTGCGGTGCTCTCTTCAATGCCTTGCTTACTGATGGAACTGAGGAGAGACTCCTCAGAATCTCAGTTAGCGTCTACAGAGAGCGATAAGCCGACGGGTGGTCGAGTTTACGAGAGTGACTCTTCTAATCATTGCATGCTTTCACCTTCATCCAGTGGGCATTTGGCTGACTCAGACACATTGTCTTCCACAGAAGAGAATGAGCCCTGTCAGGCTGAAGCTGCTGTAGAGGGAGACCCTTCTGCAGTGTCTGGGGCTACAGTTGGGAGGAAATCCAGGCGATCCAGGTCTGAAAGTGATACTTCAACAATGGCTGCCAAGAAAACCGACAGTCTAGTGATAAGCAGAATGGTCGAGTTACCAAGGTAAAAGGTCATCGAAGCCAAAAGCACAAAGAAAGAATCCGTCTCTTAAGACAGAAACGGGAGGCAGCTGCTCGCAAGAAGTACAACCTGCTGCAGGACAGCAGTACCAGTGATAGTGACCTGACGTGTGACTCAAGCACGAGTTCATCAGATGATGATGAAGAGGTTTCAGGGAGCAGCAAGACAATCACTGCAGAGATACCAGGTAGAGGATGTTTTTTAAACTGAACTGTAAGGCATCTGACTTCGTTTCTCAGCTGTCATGCTAAATTACATGAGTGACACTTGAGAAAAACCGGGAGAGCTGCAGCTCTGTGTAAATTTGAAGACTGCAGTATGTTAACAAGACATGGGCAAATTTAAAAATCTCTTCTGAGGTTTCAGAGCACTTTTGCACACCAACAGAGCTTAGAAATGGTAAATTGGAAAAAGGACTACCATTGAATTCTGGAGTTTTAAGGTCTTTTCCTTTGTAATCCTCTATGAACTTTTATTAGTGCTGTCAAATCCCATTAGGTGGTGATAAGCTAATAAATACATTCTTAGGATAAGTGGCCATCTTTGCTTTAGGATATTAAGACCACAGTTCAGCAGCTGTGTCAGAAATAACATGGCATACCTCTCGCTCATGTTACAGTCAGGCCCTGTTCATTATTGCACTCGTGCCGTGCTTTCAGCTCTACATTTCAGTGCATGACAAACCTATTTAGCCTTATTGTAAATTCCTGTGGGTTGTAGCTGGTCACCTGTTCTGGGACATAGATGCAAATTTGTTTATGTGGGTGCCAAGCTATAACCACACCTAACTTTTCAGCATTTTTGAGAAAGCTATTACCATTTTCTTTCAAGGACCTATGATTTATGCAGTTCTAATTTTTGACATGTCTGTGTTAAGATTTGAGCCAGCAAGCTATAGTGGCCTTCTCATAAATTTATTAAGAAAAGAAAGGTGAAATCTTCACTTTTTATTTTTTTGTCTGCTGAGCCTTTATTTTACTAGCCCAAGTGCCGTGGATAGACTTTGTGTGAATTATTCTTGCAGGATATTATAACATAGAACTATCATCCTGTGGCAATCTTCATATGGCAATCAAAAATAAAACCACGCAAAAATAAACCTTTTGGCTTTCCAGTTTTTACTGGGTTACATGCCTTTTTGCCTCTTGTGCTAGTGGTTGGGACTTTTGGAGATAAATACCAGCTTACATAGGGCAAGAACATTTAAAGGAAAACTGCAATAATTAGTCTTAGACTAAGACGCTGAACTAGTGTTTGTTAGATTTAAAAGTTGCATTGGACTTGACAAATACCTTGTAACAAACTTGCTTATGGTGAATGATTCTGTCACCCTGAGTACTGGCATTTTTCCCACGTATTGCTGGGAAGCAGGTTGCACAAAGGAAGCTAATGTTTATTATTAGAAAGTCTGGAAAGCCATAGTCCTGTAATTATCGTGTTGTAAACTTTTAGTAGAGATTTAAAATAATTTTTACCAATTTAGTACTTAGTCAGACTTTGACCTTTCATAGTTTTGTGCCTGTTTTCATTTACTACATTTATACTTTACCAAGCAATTGAAGCTTCATTTAAAGCCTGCTGAAGAAGTCTGTTTCATTAAGCTTTGGGACAGGTTCCTCCTCACTGTCCAGACAACCCCAAACACACACAACAAATCCCCAGGTTATATAGATATATAACTTATTTATTATTTTTTAAAATGTCATAAAAGTACATTGTGACCCAGAAAGGCACCACATGGTATTTCTGTATCTCCTTAGATTTCAGACTTCCATTGCAGAGACCTGAAGCTGCTCTGGGGTATTTATGTGTCACTAGGCTCTTCTGTATTGGAGCTCTCCATCTTTAACTGCGGGGTGCTTGCAGTGAAACAGGGCAAGGACTTGATGACTTGGTGATGATTACACCAAGGCCCCACTTGACCTGTGATGCAAGATGTGGGAGTGTAGAAACCATCCTGAGGAGCAGTGACATTTTACTTGTTTAATCACAGTTAGCTGCTTGATAGTAAATTGCATTGAAGAGATTAAAACTTTTGTCCTGTCATTTTGGAGTTGGGTGTAATTCATACCTGCCACATTGCGGTTTTCCTTTAAATAGAAATTACTGTGGTTTGTGGGAAACCGTCTCCAAGTGCAAAAGCAAAATACATTCTGTAGTGATAAGGACTGGTTTGGCCAAAAAGGAATCCTCTTCTACTTGTGGGTTAATGAAACGTTGTGGTTGTAACAGATGCAGTGGAACTGTGAGTCTGAGTAGGACTCCCAGCTCTCTGTCGCAGTGGTAGGTTCATATGCCATCTGTGATCCCTCTTCTTGGAACTGGCAAAGTGCTTAACTGAATATTTTTGTTGTTGGTTTGTTGTTTTTTTTACACTGGGAAGCCATTTTAGTGCACTTAGTATTACACTGAGTATCACCAAAGCTTAGAGAATCAACATTTAGTTAGAAAATAATACAGGGTGTCAAAAGCACTACTGGAAATTCAGGCCACACGTGTCCTCTGCACAAGTCAAAATCTGAGGTTTAGCTTGAACTTGAGTGTCAAGAAACTAGAGTGCACCTGTCAAGGCCATAAGCATGAAAAAAATGTTGCCCTTTACTTGTGAAAAAGTCTCCTCACATTGATGCAGAAAAGTTTCACAGGCAGCCCCTGTTGGCCTTACTCTCAATGTGTTTGGATAATTCAGCTGTAGTGTTGTTTAATATCTCAGCGTAGCTTATTATTGGGACTGATTTCAAAAGGTTATTGTATGAAAGTAGCTTTGCCAACAGAGATGCTCTAAAATTTTCAGTGAGAATGGGACCTTAATGTGCAGAAGTTATACATACTTTGGCTTTTGACCTTCTTGGACATGTAGTGTTACAGACAATACTTTGCTTGTATTTGGTCTGAGAATTGAAGTGCCACATTTGAGAATACAGCAAACTTTCCTGTTGTGTAACAAAAGCTATTTCATTTTAATAGTACAGGTTGTTTTTTTTCCTTTTTTTCAAAATATCCACATCACTGGCTCTGAAATAGGTCTGGTTAAATTAGGAAGGTAGGGAAAATGTTCAGTGAGGTAGATAATGACCTCAAGTTGTGAACTGAACAGTTGTGCAATACAGAGTCAGTTCTCTCTGCTAAACTCAAATGTAATGTGGATTAAAATACCGGCAGGGTTGTTTTTTTTCCTCATACTGAAGAGTAAAATGTTGAAGTCTTACTGGGGATAACTTTGACACAAATGTTGTAAGCTCAGTAGGAACAAAGCACGACATATGTTGTTATTCTGAATACATTATATGTTGTTAATTTACACCTGAAAACACAAGTTTGATCTAAACTTCATGGGTGCCACTGAAAATATTTTTGCAGAACTGAGAAGTCATAATCTTGGTCTCCCATGTTTGGGGAATGCCATTTTGATTTGGGGAAGGACTTTTTAATTGACAGAAACTGCCCCTCACCTGCAATAACGATTGAGCCTCTCTGTTGGCATGTAGGATTTTACCATTCGTAAATACCAGCAGGCATCATGGCATAAGAGGATGAGCTTTGAGTCCTGAAATAGGCTTTACTAGACCTGCTGCTGTAGAAAATTTTCCCTTTAAACAGTTTCTAATTTGACCATGCATATCAACTCTGAATGAAATTGGCCTGAGTGCAAATCTGGGAGTCAGTATTTATTTGTGTCTCAACATTTTCTTTGGAAGGAGGAGGGGGTTTTAAAACATCCAAATATGAAAATATTGACATCTTACTACCATTGTGCTTTCCCCAACTCAGAGAATTAAGGGTGGCTTGTATTTTAGGCTTAAACAGTAAAAATACAGATAAATCCAAAGAGAGGCATACAGTGTGTGAGGGACTCTCAGACAGGCCACTGCTTCCTAAGAACTGTGCATAGGTGTCGCGTGAAACGCCTTGCAAAGGACGAGTTTAGATGAAGTAACTCAAGATGACCATTATGAAGAATGTGGAAACCCAAAATCTACTCAGAATGATATGCAGTAAGGTGCTAATTTGAAATTGTTGTGTGGCATAGTAACATGGAGGCATCAATCACTAGAATGAAAATGGGGCATATCTTCCTAAACTGTTACCTTCTCAGACTTCTGAAATTAAGTGACTTTGGATTTGGTTAATGTTTGGGTGGTGCTTAATAGATCCTGTAAAGAGACAGCACATGGCCATTTTTTGGGTGCTGTTTTGCAGGAGGTACTGCCTTGAAAATGAGATACAAGTATTGGATTCTGTCTTTACCTATAATCTGACATAACTTTGAAGGCTGTAGAGCTGTAAGTTTACAGGTAGCAAAGTGACCAATTAGATAAATGCTGGCATTTCTAATATAATAAAAATGCATTTTTAGGCCTGATTTTTAAACCTGAAGGCCTCCAGTAGAGAGCAGATCGAATAAGGCTTGTTGCAAGAACTGCAAGGGAAACACTGGAAACATTAATTTGCTGCTACTGTAAATTGTAGATACTCTACAAATGATGCCTTTTTAAAAACAGTGTTGCAAGGTAATATGTACTCATTCCACTTTACCAGCCCACGTTGTCATCTTTGACCGTCCTATCTTACTCTTCACTTTAAAAGTTTAAAATGCAGTTAAAACTTACTAAGCATTACTTACAGGTTAGGCCTCTGAAAATCAGAAATACTGCCATTTATTACATGATCACAGGGTAAAATCCCTGACTGAAGACACATGAACAGTCATGTTGAATGTTTAACCCTGGGAATATAGGAACAGAGGAATATTTTTTTTCAGGGAGGAAAAAGAATTGCATAGAGAAAAGGAACCATGGTTTAGGAAAAAGTTACTGTTTCACTTAATTACTTTCAATTAAAATGCAATTGGATAGAAGCAAATTAATTGCTATAAAGTATTTTTTAGCAGAGGACCTGAGTGCTGAATTTCCAGCCTGTTCAATAGGTAAACAGGTGACAGAGAGGACTTAAAAAGGGAGTTTACTAGAAGTTTTTTTGCCTCCTACAGGTAGTCATTGCTGCTGCTGGAAAATAAGAGAATAATCCTGAGCTTTTTGTAGCTCTTAGTGAAGGAGTGATGCGTGGCTCATAAACAGCTCTTAAAAAGAAAGTATTGTTTAATTCTGCAATTTCAGGTACACAGTGAAGTCCCAGTAAGGATTTAGTGCCTTATGCTTTTATTAGTAAAAATTTGCTTAGGTTGTGCAGTGATTTATTCTTAGGATATCCTATTTTCTATTCTTTTTAAGCTAGAGGATCCCACAAGTTTTGTGTTCATGTTTGTCAGATTTTGTAATTCCTTTGTGTAGCTTAATGTGATGCTTGTCTCGTTTTCAGCATTACTATAGTTAACATTTGTGTATTCAGAGGGCATGCACACATTATTTACGATTCTTCAAAAAAGGTACAGATTTTCTTGGGGTTTTGTTGTTTCCTAGAGGATTCCTGAATGAACTCTGAGTCTAAAAATGGGGATATCAGTGCCTTTTCTTATTAATATGTAGAGTAAATTAATGAGAATGGCCTCCTCCTCTTGCTGCTAAAGTTTTTCCTCATAATCCCAAAGCCAGTCATTTTAACCATTTTTTGATCAATAGAAGAAAAAACAGTCTCCTTCCAGCTATGCCCTGTTTTCTGCCTTAACTGGAGTTGCACTAGAAATGCTGCACAGTTGGTGGCTCCTGCAGTGAAGGGCACACTTTGAATCGGTGTGAGGCTGATCACTCCACGTTGTGTGGTTTACCCCTACAGTGTAGCTCTGTCCATCAAACCTGGTGGAGGTTGCTTTCAGCTCATGTATTAGCATAGCATTCACATATCCATCCATGTTTGTGTATGTGTGCCTGTGTGGTGTGTTCTCTTTATTGGCATTTAGAGTGTTTCCCAAAACTGGGCCAAGAGCTTTGTGCTTGGCTGCTGTTAGGTGCTGCAATCACTGTATCAGCCTTTAACATCTCGTAGCTGGTGTGCAGTTTTGTCTGTGTTTCACAGTCCATTATCAGAAGGTTCAAATGCGCAGGTAAAATACACACAATTTTTCAAGTTTATCAAACAGTAGTACTTTGGATCACAGTTCAACAGTTTAAATATGTTACTGTGTAATGGTTTTGTCACCAGTTGAATTCAAAACAAACTGCAAAGGAATTGGACTAATTTGGATTATTTAAAAAATACCCAAACCAACCAAGTGAAAAACAACAGATAAAAAAACAACCCTATGTGCATTTGCGACATAATTTTCTGAGAGTTCCAAGAATAAAAATAACTTTGAAGCCAAAATTTCTGTTATTACCTCAGTGAGGGAGAAAAAACAAAACCAACCAACCAAAAGAAAACAGACAAACAAAAATGAAAATCCAAACCCAGAAGAATAACAGAAATAGTCTGTTGTTGTTGTTGTTAACGGTGATACTGTTGGTTGATATTTGCTAATTCCTCCCCTGTTGTCATGTCCAAGGGACACAACTAGAAAAGTTTGTTTTCCTGAGCTAACATGCCTTAATAAACAGTGTTATGTTCTTACTTAATGATGTCTTATCAAATGGCCTCAATGTCTTTAAAGCTGGCTTCAGTCGTGCTGGGGGATCTGGAGGAGCGACCAGGGAAATTCCAGGATTGCTTGACAGGGGCACCGTGTGGGATAGGAACTGCATAGGCAATGTCCTGGAAGAGGCCATGAACTGCTTTGCCGAGATGCAGAGGCAGACAGAGGAGAAATTTCGCTTGTGGATAGAAAAGCTAACCCATCTTGACACGGACGAAGAAAGCAAGCAACAACTGGAGCCCAGGGAACCTAAAATTCAACTAGTTGGCCAAAGAATCCCCCTACCACACAGTCAGGGGCTTTCATGCCGATGCCTGATAGCCAAGTACTTCCACAGCAGTCGTCTAATTCTTACACGGGCTATCAAAATGTCGATGCAACGCTAGAGTTTCCAGCGACTTTTAATAACAATTTTCCACCTATCTTTCCTGAGAATGGGAATATTGCAGAGCGTGATTTGAATCAGTCATAAACTTGAAAAAAGCAGTCCTCGCTATCGTGATGTTACTTTGAATTATGCTCAAAACAAAGTTTGCTTTTCTCTTTGTATATGTTTGTTTTGGCTTTCTCTTTTGTGTTTTATTACCACGGTATCTTTTTTTTTTTTTTCTTTAAATACCCCACAGTGTACCCCACATGCATGTGCCAGCACACACATACAGACACCTTTAAAGGTGTGTGTGTGGAGGGGAACCACTCTAAGCTTTCATCACAAAACCTGGGAAAATGTAACTTAGAATCCTCGCTTAGATACCCCAAAATGAGTAGAGCTGTGTTTGATACGATAGGAGCATTCAGAGTATTCATCCAGATGCTCTTTCTCGCATGCTAGAACATTTATATAAGGAAGTAAGTTTTATATTTAAAGATGTGAAGTACCCTAGAGAGCCAGACTAGATAGAGATCCATAATATTTCCTCAACTGTCTGTTTACTCCCAAGTTTTGCAATTTGAACATGTCTCACACTAGTTTGTTTTCTTCTTTTTAGGCAGGTTTCAAAAGCTTTCCTTAAAGATGTTTCTGTATATAACAAATGTACACAACAGATTTTTTTTTCCTCTTCCCATTTAGTAGTTCATTTTCTGTGCAGAGCTTTTATTAGTGTCACTGCTGTATTGCACATGGCATATTTACAGAAGCAGCTGCCATATGTTGTGTGCACAGATATGCACATGCATACAAGCATGCTTGGTTTGGGTGGAGGTCATCTCCTCTAATTTTAAGGTGTCTGCTTTGCTCTTCTGTTGATCGTCTGAGTCAATGGTAAGAGATAAGCCTACAGAGGACACCTCCTGGCAGTGTCTTCCCCTTCCATTTGTTGTCTAAACTTCCCTGATAAGCAGTTTAGAATAGGTAACTTTTGGCTGAATGTAGATGACATGAGTCACACCTGACTGCATGTGCATGCGTGGCCTGTGCACACAAAGCACTGCTGCTTCCTTCTTTATGTGCGATCAGTCCACATCCTCCATGCTGCGACAGACAGTCATGTCAGTCCCAAGATAAGCTGCAGTCATTAGGTGGATTGAGCCTTGGCACAGGAATTCAAAGGAAGTTTTAGCAGCCCGATTAGTAGTCACTCTGGTAGTCTGAAGGTAGAGGCTGCTAGTCTTGGTCAGACAACAAGAGCTTCTTCTGAACCACGTTTGAATGCCACTGAGATCATTATTTACCTGTGATGGGGAATGCCAGAGCATTAATTTCATTCAAGTAATACAATAACTTGATATTGTGTGGATTTTTTTATACTGATAGTTATCCTGAATAGGCAGGCTTAAAACTGTGATGCTTAAAGTAGGATTAATTTAATCTATATATTAGAAATCTCTATTTACTTCTTACTATTATTGCTAAACATGGGGATTTTTTCTCACTTCTTCATTAAGGCCTTTCTTCATGTGAAGTAACTTCAGTGTGGCTACCAAAATTTGTATCATCAGCTAGAACTTGATAAAATTTCTAATGCAAATTTAAAAATATTCTAATATTGGAAATTGCATAGACTTAATTAAATAAGGAGAACACTAGAGGTTTCCTTTAGTCCTGGTATTTTACATTTCCTAATGTAGCACAATTTCTTTGCTTCCATTTGGAAGTAACCACTGTATTTTATGTCAGTCTGATTTTTTTTTGTTGTGGTTTTTTTCCCCCTTCCTGAAGTCCATGGGAGTTTTTCCATCTATTTATGTGGGGGTTTGGATCAAACCTGTAACAGGAGCTCAAGAAATGCTTTTTCTTATCAGTATGATACTAACACTAGTGTTTTAACATTCTTGGCTCAGACTTTTTTTTTTTTTTAAAGTATGTGATGCCTTCATTAAAAAAAAAAAAAAAAAGAAAAAGAAAAAAAGGGTTAGAGAGGTGTGTTATTTTCAGAGTAACTCTTTGAAAAAGACTATGCAGGAGAGAATTTTTAAGTACTGGAATAAATCCTTTACAGATCGCCTTCATGCATAATTTTGATACAAGACTTTTGATATGAACTTGTAAGAAAACTCCCTCATCTGACATGGTGTGCATTTAGCTGTAGGTAAGAGTTAGATGAATTATTTTGTGTTTGTTTGCAGTGTAATAAACTTGTCCTTACCTGCTTAAAACTTAAAATATTTCAGGGAAGATTATTTGCTGACATAAAATCAGTTCCTTCTGGTGTTCGTAGATCTGAGATATAGATACATATATATACACCTTTATGATAAGAACAGCATATTTTAAGGCATGACAACTTTGCAAGCCTTCCCATGCATGCAGAAGCAGCTTTTAGCAGTGACTGGTTTCTTTTTATTTATAAGAGTCACTTAACTTGGTATGTCTGTAAGCATGCCCTTAACATTTTCTTTATAAAATAGTGTGTATGGATGAATTAGATATTTCCAAACAACTTGTGTAAGGGGATTGATTGAACTCATTTATCTCTCAGAATGGATGATAACTGTTAGGGATGTAGTCAGTGACATTTCTTTCAACTTCTAATGTTTCAGTTAGGTAAGCTCTTCAAACAAACAAAACCCAAAAGACCCCAGAACCAACCAAACATCAGCAAACAATGCCCCAAAAAACCCTAACCCCAGAATACTGGAATAAATGAAAAGGAAAGGGAAAAAAAAAAAAAGGTTTGGTTGCTATAGGCAAAAAGTAAAAACTCGAGCATTTTATCCATTTGTTAATGGTAGTTTTTTCAGTGCAGGTAGGTAGGAATGTGAAAGAGCCAGCAAGAGCATTACAGCAATAGAGCATATGGTCTTCAAAGCTGTACTCTCCTAAGGACAAAAGCATTCCAAGGTACCTGTAACACTGAAGGAACAGATCATATGAAATATAATTTTAACTATTGCCCTTCACAAAATCTACCTAGTGTAAGACCAGAGATTGTAAATGGCAAATATTGTTTTGGTTGGTTGCTCTTTTTCACTTGCCTCAAACCTAGAGCCAGGTCTTCAGCTGTCAACAATAATCTCCTTTGAAATGAGTAGTGTGTGTTGATTTACACTGTAGAGCATTTTGTCCATTAGCTTGTTTTCCACTTTCTCCTTCTGAAAGGAGAAAGGGGAGCCCCACCTTTCTGTTGTTCAGGTGTAGTGTAACCTACCTGGTGAGGGATTTCCCAGGCTGCCAAGTGTAACAGGAGCATCTCTCTTCTTGCTTTGTATTGTGAATTTAAAAGATGCAGAGCACTGGAGAAACCAACCTCTAGTTAGCTATGCCAGTGATGGAGCAGTATTTTAAATGTGTGGGACAGGCTGAGGGAGTTGGGCTTGTTCAGTCTGGAGCAGAGAAGGCTTTGAGTAGACCTTCTTGTGGCCTTCTAGTGTCTGAAGGGGGCTCCAAGAAAGCTGGGAAGGGACTTTTGAGGGTGTCAGGGAGTGACAGGATTAGTGGGAATGGAACAAAACTAGAAATGGGTAGATTCAGATTGGCTGTGAGGAAGAAGTTGTTCCCCATGAGGGTGGTGAGAGCCTGGCACAGGTTGCCCAGGGAGGTGGTGGAAGCCTCATGCCTGGAGGTGTTTGCAGCCAGGCTGGCTGTGGCTGTGGACAACCTGCTGTAGTGTGAGGTGTCCCTGCCCATGGCAGGGGGTTGGAGGTTGGAACTGGCTGAGCCTTGAGGTCCCTTCCAACCCTGACAATTCTTTGTTTCTGTGATTTCTGTGAGAAAACAGATTCCTAATACATAATTTCAGATCTATTTATTTTTCTCTTGGAAGTATTTTTATTATAGGGCTGTAGTTAAATTTTTCATGATTTCCATTAAATGGTCTCATGTACAAAGGGCTTTGACTAGAAACTTTCAGGGAGTTAAAATTTCTTCAGCTGAAATTTTAACATAAATTTTAATCTTATCCATTCCATATTTTGTTAAAGCAGTCTGGCCTTGCTTAAGACTGTCCTAACATTACCCGAAGGATACTTTCCTTACTTTTCAACCCAGAGTTACATTTTTGAATGTATGTTTATGTTATCATCTCAACAAATTTCTCCAAAACTGCCAGATTTTCAGGCAGAGGAGAAATCATACGAGTTTTGCACGGATGTGGAGACTCACAGATGGTAATTTCAAACTTCACTCATTGCCCTAAGTTTTGTACTTTAGAATGGTGTAAAGGAACATGCTAGAGAATTACGCTCACCTGAGGGATTTGAAGAGCAAATGCATTGCTGATGTAGACTGATGCAATCCCAGGAAAGATGGTGCCAGTTTAAATCCAACTGGCTCATTCGGGTTGCCTGTATTACCATTTGTAATGTTGAATTATGTATTTTCAGCGTGGCAGGTGTTTCTGCACTGGAGTAATTAAGCACAGGTATGACCACGGAGTCAGGATTTGGTCGCAGGTGAAACACAGCGACTTTGTTAGGGTCTTTTTTTGTGCAAGCGCAAAAGAAGTAAATGTTTGTAAAAGGGCTCAGTCTAAATGTCACTGAATATCAAACTGACAACTCAGTAAAAGAGAAATTAAAGATCTGTTCCTAGGATTGGGCCCTGTGTAGGAGGACTTTTGTGTGCACTGTTTTCTGCAGGCTTGGCTGCAGGTTCTTTTGCAGGCATTTGTGCTGCTTCCCTTCCCTCAAGTGGAGTTTTAAGGAAGGTCTGTAGGGAATTCCACCCTTCACACATCATTTTATCGGAGAGCCTGGTGTTTCCTTCATAAGCTTCTCTACAAAATATATCAATTTGCAGGTTTTATTTCGGAAATAAAAAGTAAAAAGGCAGGTAATTTACAACACAGAATGGATTAAAGGGAGGGAAACTTACTATTTCTATTGCAAAAACTAAGTCTGGGGAAAAACAAACAAACAAGCACCTGAGCCTTTCAAATACACTGCTCTTCATTGTGATTTTTAACAGTATCAGGACAAAATGATTCAGCCAGAAAGGTACATCTCTGGTTTTTTTAAGTTCCCAGTGTATTTTGATGTTTTTTGCAGGATCGTTAGGTTATTTTACCTGAGCTGCTAGAGTTAAGACTGGAGGACCAATCTTAACTTCAATGATACAGGATTATATTTGGCAGTTATTTTACAAATTGAAATGTATTTATTATGACTGATTTATCTTCTTAATACATTTTGTCTCTTCCTGTATCCATATACTGTAAATCTTTTTTCTTTCTTTTTTCTAAATCAGTGTTTCAGGAACATTTAGAAAATAAATCCTAGCCCTATTAGAACCAGTTGAAAATTTCTACTGAATCAGTGGGGATAGCATTTCACCTCATGAAAGAATGAACTTATTTTGCAGTTTTTGGTCAAAAAATCCTTTAACAGTCTTTTACGTGAGTGTTTACCTGATGAGTCTGTTTAAACCAGGCCAACTGAATAGATGTTTTTAAAACAGTCAAGGTCTACACTATGAATGCTGCAGTTACATTTGGAAGCATTAGAACAAATGTGCTGTGTAATTTGTACTGTAGAAGCTAAAATATTCAGGCTGATTGATAGAGATGGACAGTACTTTGCCAAACATGCAGCTAGGAACTCGTCTTTCTCACGACATGAAGGCACATGGAAAACAGGCTTATTAAGTTAGAAGTGGAGTGCTCTGTTAAGTCTCAAAGACTGATTGAGCAGGGGATTTGGTCTGGACCATTAAAAGTTTTGTATCAAGGCTTTATCAGTCCTACCATGGAAGATACATTTTGTATGTATAAAATGTGATGTTTTCTGCTTGAGTGTGTGTTTGCCTGCCTTTTCCTAATGCAGGCTTTACTTACATGGGGATCTTTTTAACTGTCTTAGCCAAGAGTAAGGTGTGATGATTTCCAAAACCCCAAGTAAATCTGGGGAAGGGATCTGGCTTATGTAGCTACTGCCATAATTAATGAATGAATTCTTAGGCATCATCAGGAAAAATAAACCTTAACATAGAATATAAAGTGCAGGCCACTTGGGATATTTTCAGTACACAGCCACGTTCCATGTGCCTTTGCGTAACGCACAACAAAAGACTTTATGATGTCTGTATACATAATTTGGTAGAACAGTGTATTTTCCATCTAATCATCAAAAGCCTGAAGGATTGAATGTTGATCAGCAAGACTTGAATTTCTGAGACCTCCTTCAATGTGACATATTGAAAGTGATTTAGTCTGAGAACGGATACTGATTTGATCACGTTGTTTTGGCTTTGTTTAGTTTCTTACTATGAAAAACAAACAAAACACACCAAACAAAAAAATTAAAAAGAGAAAGCTTTACTGTGTGAAATGAAGGAAAATGCCAGTAAAGTTGACTCATCAATAACTTTTTGTTCACTTTATGATTTTGGAGAGAATGTTGTTACACTACTGTTGTTTTTCTGTTGTAATTACTATGTAGTGTTCTTTGCCTCACCCTGTAAATTTTGCAATGTAACTACTGTAACCTGGAATAAATAAATGAATAAAAATAGCATTGAAGTGTTTCATGTTGCTCAACAACATAAGAAAGCACAAATTTCCTGCTCCCCTATCACTCTTTGGGAATTGTTGTAGGGTTCAGGTAGTTTATGCCATTTGAGTTGTACTTACGAAATTACAGGTCTGGATTGTGTTTTTGACTAGTACCAGGTTTGTATTGTTTACCTGGAACAAAGAGACTGTGAATTCAGCCTGTAGTCTTGTATAGCAGCCTTTCTTTTTAGATCAAACTTACTGGTGTGTCTACTGTAAAAATTATTTTGGCAGGCCACTTAAGGTGAATCTTCTAGGCTTTGTTTCACAAAATACTGTTGTTTCAATTGCTGTAATGATCGTCTGAATTTAAAATGTATATAGGTATTGAAGTCCATTATATATTTTGCTTAAAGTAAATGGAGTTATGCCTCGAATTTGTCAAGTGTAAATGAGGGCATTCTTAGATCTTTTATTATGTTAAAATGTCTCAATAGTCCCTTTTGTATAAAAAAATAAATGCAGTTTAGTTTCAAGTACTGAGATTGAGACAGAGCAGTGCCTACTTGCAGTCAGTGTGCGAAGGTGAGGCTGGAACCTTGTCTTCTTGGGCTCGTGGTTCCTTAGGTGGCTTTGTGTGTTGCCTTCCTAGTTTTTGCATGTTTCAAGAGTGCATTCCTAAACGCTATTTTTAAACTCCTTAATAATTTGCCAGTTAAAAATAGCTTAGTAATTTGAGGGGAGTATTTTCAGCAAAGATGACCTCCTCTGCTTGTTAGCCTTGAGCAAGCTGCAAATCTCTGCTTGCCTCGGTTTCCCCCACAGGCAAAAGGAGGTTAATAACCACTTGGGACATCTTTGAGATCCACTAATGCAAAGCTTTTTGTAAGAATTATGTTCTATAATTACTGCTGTTACTATTGTACATGTTCTGTGTTTTGAAGCTTAGGGTGCTACTCACACCTACATAAGGCTCCATTGCAAAGATGCTGCACACTGCACAGCCAGAGGGTGTTTCTGACTCCCCAAATTAGACTTTTTCAGTTGGGATAGTTTTCCAGAGATTTTTGAATTTTCCCTTTACTTGTAGAGAAAATACTCTGTCCCTAATGCAGGAATTCACTTTAGCAGTGTAAAAGTTAGGTGTGCCTTGTCTGCAGTGCTTGTCTAACCTCTTTCTGTTTACTGGGGAGGGAGGGAAGGTGATGCTTAGGCTGCAGTTTCCACGCTGAGATCACTTGATTCTGAAGTTCCTGTCTCTGGCTGCAGTGGGAGGGCATTTAGGTGACGAGCTTGGCACTGCCAGCCTAAATTGAAGAAATCTGAAGAGAAATAATGACTTAAAAGGACTAAATTCCCCGTTCAGGTTATGCTAGCTATTATCTGTGATTTCCTCTGACAAGGTACTACTGTTCATTGGTACACAGCTGTGGCATCACAGAGGTATGGTGCTTTCTTACAGGTTCTCTGCTTTTAACATACAACCTAGAGTTTTACAGCTGATTCCCTCGTTTTGTTTGTGCTACCACTCGGATAAATTAAGGGGTATTAGGAGTGTGGATCTCGCAGTGCTGTTTACACCCACTGCATGTTGAGATGTGGCTCTGTGAAAAGCATGTGAGTGGCTAGCAGATGAACTATTGAATTGTAAATGTAAAGCTTAAAATGAAAGCATGGGGGTTTTGTGTACGTGTCTTCTGATTCTGTTGCTCAGCAGAACTCATTTTGATGAGATGTGTAAATGAAGGGACAATTGCACATTTGGAAGCTGTCCCCATGGTGACCTCTGCCTCTGAATTCTTTAAAAAAAAAAACTAAACAAAACAAAAAACCCTAAACAGTCTTCCCCTCCCTGGTTAATATTAAATGTCAACAGCTGTATTTTGCTGCTGACTTTCAGCAAAAAGCAAGCATTAGAAATTAATTAAAGCTTATCTCTAGGGAAAAATGTAAGTCTTCCAGCTACACTGGCTTCTCCAAAGACGCAAATTTGCTTAAACAGATCGTTTAAATTACTGACCAGGGAACCTCCTCACTGTGCAACATTAAATTTTGATTCTGGCATGCTTTGTTTTGGTGTCTGCTTTTCTCTCTGTTGAAATCTTGTTGCAGTCAGTGACATGAGTGACTTTCTAAGAAAGAAATGATTATAAACCACATCTATGGCAGGAGTTAATCCTTTTGGCCTTTCAATCTGAAAGCATTTTTTCACTTATTTCCTAGCTGAAGCCAGTTGTCCTTATTTCTTGGCACCACACATTCACTTTGCATCACCATCATCAGATGATTGCATAGTTGGCTAGAGAAATATTGTTTATTTCCAAATTGAACCCACCTGTCCTGTCCTTGTAGCACTGAAAAAGAAACTAGCTTTTTAGAACAGGGCTTTTGGAGGAATTTTTACATGCCTTTACTGCAACTCTCATCTTGTTGTCTGCAACTTATGTATTGATTTACTGTTTGGTATGTGTTGGGTTTTTTATTGCTTTTCTCCCTTTAAACACATGTAGATGTTTATTGTCTAATTATTCTATAATACATGCTGGGAATCCTAGGATTTGTTTTAGCATCATCCCTGTTGCCTCATTGGTCATTTACTGCTGATAGGTGTGGATATTGCTCATGTCAGGGGCCTCTAATTTACAAATCTTATCCTGAAAGGCAAGGCTGAGGAAAGCAAAAATAGATCCCTGCTGTGATTGCTCTGCAAATAGGCAGCTTGTTTTTTCCAAATTGTTAAATTGGTGGCTATTGCACTGACAAATATAATTACAGTATGTAAACTATATTGAAAATATTTTTGTCTGTTTGATGTATACTAAATTTAAGCTAAGTTATAAGGTGTGCTGTTTGGAAGTGTGGAAGATACAAGAGTGGAGCTACAGATAACAAGTTTATGCTTGTATTTTCTACTGATGAAGACTTTCACACAAGTTATTTCTATGGGTAGGTGATGAGAATATCACTCTGCATGTATATACATTTATTATACATTTTTGCATGATTATACATGTAGGAGTGGTACAATTTTGACTTGAGACTATTGGTGCCTTTTGTCCAAATATAATTTTACTTGTGTAGACACGTCTACCTAAAGCAAAATTTTGCTTCTGCTTTTGGAGATCTTAGTAAGAAGTGAGAGAAGCAAAGACCTGAAAGAGCAGTACACAGTTCCTGAAATTTTAGTTAACCTGTGGAAAAAATGGTCAAATAGTCAATATTGTACTTGACCCTCGTATCTTCTGCACTCGACTGTTCAGTTTTATCGATCACATTATATATGTCCACGCTGAGCTCTGATGAGAAGACTGAAAGAAAACAGGCCTCTCATGATCCACTCCAGTTGTAACTTCTGCATGTAACTTAATCACTGGCCTTCACAAATAATTAACCAAACATCAGCCAGCTTAATTTTGAACTGGGTATTCCATTGGTTTATAACCGCGCTTTAAAAGAGAGGAAGATTGCTTTCCAGTTGATTGCCAGGACATCTTTTTCAGTCCTCATCATCAGTGTTTCATGTTGCAAGCAGTTTGGTCTTTAATACATTGGCATCTAACTACCCATTTATTTTTGTCAGGTCTGTTTTAAGTTTGTAATACAACTCTTGTTTTTTAATGAAAGTGTTGGAGGCAGGTCTGATCAGCAGTGTTTTGTAAATTTCTTCATATGATGTTGCAAACCTGATCTTTAGTACAGCTCAAGCAATGTGGTCACTCTTCAAAGAAGTGTGTTGCTAGTCACAGAAACAGTGAGTTTAGTCGTGTTTCAGGGACCAAGTTACAAACCCAGATAAAACAAAGCACCACTCTTAAAAGCCTCAGTAGAAACGGCTTTTCAGAAAACTAGATTTGAAGATTTTAAGTTCATTGTGGTCTTTCTGCTTTCAGTAGCCACTTAAGATTCCTAAAACAAACTAATCTTCCCTGAATTTTTTAAAAAATTTCATTCTTTGCGGCTTTAAAATATTTCTGTAGTCATTCTGTAATTCTGACTGTCCTATCTTCCTAAACACTTTATTTCATACAGGTTACAACCACTATGTATCATACCCATAACAAAAATCTCCTCCAGACACCCAACTGTTAAAACTTCCTTGGACTCAGAAAAGATTGCAGTAGCAAAGCAGCTGAGCTTGGGGCCAGCCTGTTTTTCTATTTCATACTCATTTTTGTAGACAAAGCCCAAAGAAAGTTTTGATTCTGCCATCAGGGAAGTGGGAACTCCAACCCCTTTAATCCACTCTGAGTCACAAAGCTGTAGCTGTGACAAGGCGTTTGACTTAAAATGCGCATCCTTTCAGAATTACAGTATTCTTCCATTTACTCTTTGCTTCCACATTAATCCTTGTCTTGCATATGACCTAGTTTTTTTCCTGAGCCTTTTCTGTTTTTAGCATGCTTTTCAAGTGTTTCTCATTCCTCACAAGAAAATAGTCCATCCTATTAAAGTAGACCAGAAACAGGTTTTTGTTATTCCTCAAGAACATATTTCAGAATCATCTAAGCAATTTTCTCTCCCCCTTTCAGTTTGGTGTCCAAAAATGGGTACGATTGTCATTGAATTAGAAGCATAATTATCACTGCAGATTGTAGTTTTGCTTCATGTTATTCTTGATCTTAAAAAGACAACACCAAAACACATTGCCATTTAAAAATTTTCCACTGCCTTTGACAGGTAAATGTTATGAAAGGAACGCTGCCTAATGTTAAATGTATTGTTACTGGACCAGGTATATCACAAGTTAGTTTCATTCAATCAGCCCCAGAGTAATGTGAGCTGTCACAGGAGTTTTGTGATATTCTCTGGGGAAATGGCTTCCCAAATTTAATGTCCTGCAACTTACTATTTTTTATTTGAAACTGAAGGTTTTTACCCTTTCAAGACTGTAAATGTGACACTGTCAGACGTGGAGATGTTTATGTGTTAATGTAAAAGAGAATACACAAATAGCTGATACATTGATAAACATGGTTTCCTTACATTTGTGTCTTCTGTGTATGCAAAGCTTAAAATGTCTCTGTAACCACAAATTATATTAATTAACTGAACTTCAGTAATTCATACAATTGATGGTCTTTAAGAGCTTCATGTAGGAGATCACATTAGTCCTTAAAGAAATTTTTTGTACTTCTGAAGTTTTCTTTCACTGTATGCTGACTTCTAATCCATGTTGCTTTGCTCTCCTCCTGCAGATGGACCTCCAGTTGTAGCTCATTATGATATATCAGACACAAATTCAGACCCAGAAGTGGTAAATGTGGACAATCTGTTGGCGGCTGCAGTAGTTCAAGAGCACAGTAATTCTTTAGGAAATCAAGACTCAGCATCTACCTGGAGAACCAGAGGGCTGCTAGATAAACTGAATGCTGATGCAGGTTTGTTTAATTTCCCTCTTCTGATATCTGTTCAGCTATCTCAGTGCTTCTTCCTTTTCTTTCTGCTATTAGTATTTTCATAGTTCACACAACTTTAAAAGCTCCTTGTGTGGATTTTGCAGTAAATCAGAATAGGTGCTTGCTAACAGAGTCTGACATCTATTCCAAAACACAACTGATAAAAATCGACAAAGATTCCTGCAATGAATTCTTTGACAGTAATTTTATTAATTATTTTTTCTCCTCCTTTTCCCTCTAATTAGTTCCTGGAACTTAGTTCTGGGTGTGTTTTTTTAATTTAAAAAAAAAAAAAAAAAGTGAGCTAAGCTTGTTGCTGAATGGTTGGTTATGATAACCCATGCCACCATCATCATAATCTCATTTTAAGTGTTGTAATTGCCTGTCTGGGTCTTTTTTGTCTCTTTTGTATATGTCTTTATTTCTCTTAAATACAAGCATTAATTATTCTTGTATTCCATCTGCATTTCTAACATGCCCTAGAAAACTGAACAGGCCAGCATGAGGTAGAGATGAAGGGTAAAAACATTGTAAATGGTCTCGCCATCAAGAGACAGCAAAGAATTTTCCTTCAAAAAAGAAAGAGCAAAAATACTGTGGAGGAATTCAGAGAATTTTATGCAGCTCATGGAAGTCCTTCAGCCTCACTAAACGTTTATGGCTCTTCACTAATAAAGGGAGTTAAACAGCAACATGAAATGCTACTGTGTTTTCAATGCATAGCGTATTTCCAGCTGACTTTATCCCATAGCTTTGTATGCCAACACAGTGCCTTCCTCTCCACTCATTTTTCAATAGACATGTTAAGATTTTTAGAATAGAGTAGAATTAACCAGGTTGGAAAAGACCTTTGAGATCATCGAGTCCAACCTATTACCCAACACCATCTAATCAACTAAACCATGGCACCAAGTGTCTCATCCAGTCCCCTCTTAAACACCTCTAGTGATGGTGGGTACATGAGACCTGGTGCCTTGCCTGCAGTAGTGCTTCATGGCAGTTTTTTGTTTCATTCTGTGTTGTCCAAACAAAAGCCTGCCAAAGGGAAGCTGCATCCAAAGTGTCTGGGTGGCTCTGAGCTGCTTTTCAGTGCCTAGAAGAAACAAAAGTATGTGGCTGATTTTGAAAGAGCTGTTCTGTGGTTATAAAGCAGATGAATCTGTTCTTTCAATATGAGAATCTCTGCTGTGTTATTTTCACTATCATGTGTGGCTGGATGTTGTTCCAGCCTGTTTGAAACTAGCCAGTGTTTTCCAAGCTCACTGGTTTTGTTTGCAGGATGGCACCTGACTAATAGCTATTGAGTTTTCATAGAATCTACAAGGTTGGAAAAAACCTCAGAGATCATCAACTCCAACCTATCACCCAACACCAACCAAACCATGGCACCAAGTGCCACATCCAGTCCTCCACCACCTCCCTGGGCAGCACATCCCAATGGTCAATTCCTCTTTCTGGGAAGGACTTTCTCCTCACCTCCAGCCTAAACGTCCCCTGGGGCAGCTTGAGAATCCTAACACAGCCATGTGAATCCTAACAAGTGTACTCCTTAATTAAGTAGTCTATTAAATTATTAGAACAACTGAAATTGTCCTTTTTATACAGCATTGATGGACTGGTGGTTCAGAGGAATGTAAGGAAATACAAAGTAATGTTTCTTACCAAGCTTTATTCCACTTTGTGAGTACAGTGCTGCAGCGTGGGTAGACATTTGTCTTCCTTCTGTTTTCAAGGAAGAGGTTGCCAGGTAAAAGAAAACTAGAAAACTTCAAGAAAATAATTAATCCCTGACCCTGTGGGAGCATGCCCAGACAAATCTGCTCCTGGTGCTACATCCACTGTCTGAAAGGACCAATCTCTTTTTCTTTCTGTGTACACCTTGCCCCAGAACCCAGTAGTCTCAGCACACTTCTGCATTTCATAGGATCATAGAGTTGTTTCAGTTGGAAAATACCTCTAAGATCAGCAAGTCCAACTAGTCAGCACTGGCCTTTTCTTAACCATGTCCAGGACTGCATATTTGAACACCAGTATCTAGTGTAGCAGGTATTAAATGACATGTTCCTGTGGGAGAATAACACCATAAGCTCTATCTAAGTGAAACATGAGGACAAACTGTCATGTTTGTGTACATGAGCGAGTATTTTGGGCTGTTTTTGCAAGCTCTGAAGTTGTAAGGCAAACAAAAATCTCCTTTGGGCATCATCCTAATGCTCATGCAAAGAAATTAACAATGCAGTCATGTTATTAGGCCTGAAGTTTGTGTGGCCAGAGGCTGTGAATCTATCTGCATGCTATGGTTCTGATTTGCACTCAGCAATACTGTTGCAACATTGACTCAGCTAATCATGGTTTCCCTTCTGCTAACGAATGTTTTGTTGTCTGAACTTAAAGCCATGGCAATACACTGTTCTTTTGAGGCTCTCTTTTACATATCTGTTCCTTCTTTGGTGGGCTATTTTAGAGCTGCTCTGTTTTTCCCCTCTGCCAGACATTACCCTGTCTAGCAAAGGGTGCAGAACAGTAATCTATCATTAATACAGCACATTAAGGCAGGTTGAAGTCCATACTACCCTGCATGAACTGATGACCAAGGATCATGCTGCTGCTCAGCTGCATGTGCTATAGCAGCAGTGACATTCAGGAGCAGGCCAACGTGAGTCACTGGAGCAGTAAACACATGAAGCTCCCAATTTGCATTGGCAGCACATGGATCAAAGCCTCTGACACTTCCATGTCATGTTTCACAGTATACCTAGCCACTTTTAAAGAAATACCTGTGACCCATTCTGGGGCTTTCTGGCAGTCAGTGATTTTGGCAAGAAGCATTCAGCTGTACTGTAAGGTTGGGAGAAGGCTGCCTCGGAAGAAGCATGGCCAGCTCTGGTTAAGACCCAAAGTACTGCATCCAGCTCTGACGCCCTCCACACAAGAAGGACATGGACCCGAGGGTGTGGGGCCATGAAAATGATCAGGGGGCTGGAACACCTCCTGTGAGGACAGGCTGAGTGAGCTAGGGTTCACCCTAGATACGATGATTCTAGGGACACCTGAGAGTGGCCTGCCAGCACCTGAGAAGGCCTACAAGAAGGCTGGAAAGGGGTTGTTTACAAAGGCCTGTGGGGATAGGATGCAGAGCAATGGTTTGAGATTAGCAAAGAGTAGATTTAGGCTGGATATTAGGAACAAATTTCTTACCATGAGGGTAGTGGAACATTGGAACAGGTTGCCCAGGGAGGTAGCTGGGGCCCCATCCTTGGAGACATTGAAGGTCAGGCTCGACAGGGCTCTGGGCACCCTGATCTAATAGAGGATGTCCCAGCTCACTGCAGGGGCATTGGATGAGATGGACTTTGGAGGTCCCTTCCAGCCCAAACCATTCTGTGAGTCTGTGATTGATGTTCAGCTGACAAATCTTGTTTGTTTTTTTTACTTTACAAGAGGGATATGGACATACTGGAAGGTGTCCAGAGCAGGGCCACAAGGATTATCAGAGGGCTGGAGCACCTCTCCTATGAGGACAGACTGAAGGAGTTGGGGCTGTTCAGTCTGGAGAAGAGAAGGCTCCCAGGTGACCTCATTGTGGCCTTCCAGTATCTGAAGGGGGCTACAGGAAGGCTGGGGAGGGACTTCTCAGGATCTCAGGTAGTGATAGGACTAGGGGGAATGGAATGAAGCTGGAGGTGGGGAGATTCAGGCTGGATGTGAGGAAGAAGTTCTTCCCCATGAGAGTGGTGAAGCCCTGGAATGGGTTGTCCAGGGAGGTGGTTGAGGCCCCGTCCCTGGAGGTGTTTAAGCCCAGGCTGGATGAGGCTGTGGCCAGCCTGATGTAGTGTGGGGTGTCCCTGCCCATGGCAGGGGAATTGGAACTGGATGATCCTTGTGGTCCCTTCCAACCCTGGCAGATACTATGGTACTAAGTTGCAAACCCATCCACAAGCAGGGCTGGTTGGATGAGCCAGGGAATGATAGGCCTGTCAGCCTGACCTCAGTGCCAGGCAAGATTATGGAACAGGTCATCTTGAGTGCGATCACACAGCACTTACAGGATGGCCAGGGGCTCAGGCCTAGCCAGCATGGATTTAGGAAGGGCAGGTCCTGCCTGACCAACCTGATCTCCTTCTATGATCAGGTGACTGCCTGATGGATGTGGGGCAGGCTGTGGATATGGTCTGCCTGGACTTCAGCAAGGCCTTTGACACAGTCCCCCCACAGCAAACTCCTGGCCAAGCTGTCAGCCCCTGGCTTGGACAGCAGCACTCTGAGGTGGGTTAGGAACTGGCTGGAGGCTGAGCCCAGAGAGTGGTGGTGAATGGTGCCACAGCCAGCTGGCAGCCAGGCACTAGTGGTGTGCCCCAAGGATCAGTGCTGGGCCCCAGCCTGTTCAATATCTTTATTGATGATCTGGATGAGGGCATCAAGTCCATCATCAGTAAATTTGCAGATGACACCAAGCTGGGGGCAGGAGTTGATCTGCTGGAGGGCAGAGAGGCTTTGCAGAGGGACCTCGACAGGCTGGAGAGATGGGCAGAGTCCAAGGGCAGGAGACTGACACATCCAAGTGCCGGGTTCTGCACATTGGCCACAGCAACCCCAGGCAGTGCTACAGGCTGGGGTCAGAGTGGCTGGAGAGTGGCCAGGCAGAGAGGGACCTGGGGGTGCTGGTGGATGGTAGGCTGAACATGAGCCTGCAGTGTGCCCAGGCAGCCAAGAAGGCCAATGGCATCCTGGCCTGCATCAGGAAGAGTGTGGCCAGCAGGAGCAGGGAGGTCATTGTGCCCTGTACTCAGCACTGGTTAGGCCACACCTTGAGTCCTGTGTCCAGTTCTGGGCCCCTCAGTTTAGGAAGGAGGTTGAGTTGCTGGAATGTGTCCAGAGAAGGGCAACGAAGTTGGTGAGGGGTTTGGAACACAAGCCCTATGAGGAGAGGCTGAGGGAGCTGGGGTTGCTTAGCCTGGAGAGGAGGAGGCTCAGGGGTGACCTTATTGCTCTCTACAGCTACCTGAAGGGAGGTTGTGGACAGGTGGGGGCTGGTCTCTTCTCCCAGGCAACCAGTATTGGCGACAGAGCCTGGAGAATCAATACGGACGATCAATATGATCTAGTATTGTTCCTTTATTGTTTCAATATTTTATGGCTATAATGCAGGCATAGTGAGTATAGCACAGCAAAGTGAAGTGTATGGAAAGGAGAGGAAAAAGATGTGCATATTAAGGGAACTTCTACAACTTGCATAAACTCGGAGAGCATCTCTGGCACAGCTTCATTGGTTCCCCACGAGTGACCACACATCACACTGCTATAGATCATTGGTCAAGCTACTACTAACACACGAGGCTGTTGATGCAGGTGCGTGTCCTGTTATTCCCAACTTGCTGTGTTTATAGCTACCAGTGTCCTGCTTTAGTTACATGCTGCAGGCACAGCACTGTTTTGCTACACTGCTAGCCACTTCTGCACTTACGCTGAGCATGGCCTACCACCATGTCAGGCTCTAAGCCTACACTGCCAGATTGCTCACACTGCTCATGCTCGCGTTACCACAAGCCAGCACCAGAACAAGAGGACACAGTCTCAGGCTTCTCCAGGAGAGGTCTAGGCTGGATTTTAGGAAGAAGTTCTCTACAGAGAGAGTGATTGCCCATTGGAATGTGCTGCCCAGGGAGGTGGTGGAGTCTACAATCATTGGAGGTGTTCAGGAGGAGACTTAATGGGGTGCTTGATGCCATGGTTTAGTTGATTAGGTGGTGTTGGATGTTGGGTTGGACACAATGATTTTGAAGGTCTCTTCTAACCTGGTCTATTCTATTCTATTCTATTCTATTCTATTCTATTCTATTCTATTCTATTCTATTCTATTCTATTCTATTCTATTCTGGTACATGACAGCACACAGGTTTCCTTTCTTTGCTACCCCTGGTCAGATGTTGCACCAAGGCTCTTTCTTTGCTTTTGCAACAACTGAACATAAAGCGTGGTCTCTGTGAACATTAGAATAACAACATAAGCTTTCTCTAAGTGAGAAGTCATACTAGGACACACTGTCACATCTGTGTACGTCATGTCCTTGAGGCAATAGTTGGATTTTGTTCACATTTGCATGATAACACCGTCACCAGAGCTGCCAGATAAATGCAAGAGTGATTCTGTATCAGGTGATGTACTGGAATTTGGATAACTTGGTCTAATAATATGTTCCAATCTCAGTGTTTCAGTACCCTCCCTGCCCCCCTCCCCTTTTAAAATTTGTGGTTAGCTTCAAGAACTCCTCTTTCAGATGATTTGTGAGTTGTGTAAGCTGTTGAACATGGGCTGTGTTTTCATTTCCCCCATTTGAAGGTCACTTGGATCCAGGCTTCATTGTGAGTGACAAAACCTCTTCTGGTAATGCCCAGATCACTGAAGAAATTAATATCACCTCTTCTGATAGTGAAGTAGAGATTGTTGGAGTTCAGGAGCATGCCAGGTATGAATTTTATTTTTTTTTCTTGCTTTAATATTTCTTTGAATTTATCAGAATATATGTATTGCCAAAATAATAAATGAAAAATGGGCTTCGGGCTCTGTAATTGTCCATCACTGGTGCTCAAAAGGCAGCAAACCTTGCACTTGTTTTTCCCTATTCTGCTGATCACAGAGATGTCAGAATGTGTTTTGCTTTTAGAATGTTAACAAACTTGATAAGTATTAAAATTGAGCTTGTGACTTGATATCAAACAGTAACAGGCTACAGATACATCCTATGAAAATAACAGAGTGAAACATCAAATTTAGAATAGAATAGAGTGGAATAGAATAGAACAGAGTGGAATAGAACAGAGTGGAATAGAATAGAATAGAATAGAATAGAATAGAATAGAATAGAATAGAATAGAATAGAATAGAATAGAATAGAATAGAATAGAATAGAATAGAATAGAATCAACCAGGTTGGAAGAGACCTTCAAATCATTGTGTCAAACCTATCATCCAGCACCATCTAATCAACTAAATCATGTAACCAAGCACCCTATCAAGTCTCCTCCTAAACACCTCCAATACCACCTCCCTGCGCAGCACATTCCAATGGCCAATCTCCCTCTCTGTGAAGAATGTCTTCCTAAAATCCAGCCTAAACCTCCCCTGGCACAGCTTGAGACTGTATCCTCTTGTTCTGGTGCTGGGTGCCTGGGAGAAGAGACCAACCCCCACCTGGCTACAACCTCCCTTCAGGGAGTTGTAGAGAGCAAGAAGGTCTCCCCTGAGCCTCCTCTTCTGCAGGCTAAGCAACCCCAGCTCCCTCAGCCTCTCCTCCCAGGGCTGTGCTCCAGACCCCTCCCCAGCTTTGTTGCCCTTCTCTGGACACCTTCCAGCAACTCAACATCTTTCCTAAACTGAGGGCCCCAGAACTGGGCACCGGACTTGAGGTGTGGCCTAACCAGTGCTGAGTACAGGGGCAGAATGACTTCCTAGGAATTCAGATTTTTAAGGGATAGTGTGAATATGCAAACACATGCAAAAATATTTATGAGGGTTCTTGCTTCCTTGTATAATATGCTTACTTTAATTGTTAAATTCCACTTTATTTAGTAAATCAGTAGTTGTGAAAATGCTACCAGCTTTTCAGTGGTTAATGTCATAAGATGGTCCCTTTAGGTTGAAAATAAGATCCTTTTAAGTCTTGGTTCTATATCAATATATACAAAAGAGTTCAAACCTCCAAAGTAGATGAAGGTTAAGGAAGCCAGAGTTTTTTCTCAAGCTCAGAGAGAATGCTGTCTAGCTGTGCTTCAGCTGTGCTTCTCAGTAGGTATTCTTCGATACTACTCTTCATGATTTTTCTGTGGCTTGTGGTATCATGAAGCAGTTGAACAAGACTGACATTTTCATACAGCATGGCATGCTAACTGGATGGAATAAAAGTAAGTAAGTTAAAACAGGATGCAGACAAGCTTTTCCTAATACTAGTATGCTGCTTGGTGGCAAGAAGAGGAGTGAGGGATGAGGAACAGAGCTGTCCCTCCTTGTCCATTCACCAGTTCTTTCTTTGGGAAAGATATACGAGACCAAATTTCCCAGACACGAAACTGTACAGATCATAGAATCATAGAATCAGTCAGGGTTGGAAGGGACCACAAGGATCATCTAGTTCCAACCCCCTGCCATGGGCAGGGACACCCCACACTACATCAGGCTGGCCAGAGCCTCATCCAGCCTGGGCTTAAACACCTCCAGGGACGGGGCCTCAACCACCTCCCTGGAGAACCCATTCCAGGGCTTCACCACTCTCATGGGGAAGAACTTCTTCCTCACATCCAGCCTGAATCTCCCCATTTCCAGCTTCATTCCATTCCCCCTAGTCCTATCACTACCTGAGAGCCTGAGAAGTCCCTCCCCAGCCATCCTGTAGCCCCCTTCAGATCCTGGAAGGCCACAATGAGGTCACCTGGGAGCCTTCTCTTCTCCAGACTGAACAGCCCCAACTCCTTCAGTCTGTCCTCACAGGAGAGGTGCTCCAGCCCTCTGATCATCCTCGTGGCCCTTCTCTGGACACGCTCCAGCATGTCCACATCCCTCCTGTAATATGGGCTCCAGAACTGGACGCAGTACTCCAGGTGGGGTCTCACCAGAGCTGAGTAGAGGGGGAGAAGCACCTCCCTTGACCTGCTGGTCACACTTCTCCTGATGCAGCCCAGGATCTGATTGGCTTTCCGGGCTGCAAGTGCACATTGAGAGCTCCTGTTGAGCTTCTGGTCCACCAGCACCCCCAAGTCTCTCTCCTCAGGGCTGCTCTCCAGCCAGTCCCTGCCCAGCCTGGATTTGTGCCTGGGATTGCCTCGACCCAGATGCAGTTGCCTGCCCTTGGTCTTGTTGAAGCTCATGAGGTTGGCTTGTGCCCACCTCTCCAGCCTGTCCAGGTCCCTCTGGATGGATCCCTTCCCTCCAGCATGTCTGCTGCACCACGCACTTGGTGTCATCAGCAAACTTGCTGAGGGTGCACTCAGTGCCACTGTCCATGGCACCCACAAAGATGTTGAACAAGACAGGTCCCAGGACTGATCCCTGAGGGACTCTGCTTGTCCCTGGCCTCCACTGGGACATGGACCCGTTGACAGCCACTCTTTGGGTGCGGCCATCAAGCCAGTTCTGTATCCATCTAGTGGTCACCCATCAAACCCATGTGTCACCAGCTTGGAGACCAGGAGGTGGTGTGGGACAGTGTCGAAGGCTTTGCTCAAGTCCAGGTAAACGACATCAGTTGCTCGCCCCTCAGCTATTAATGCTGTCACCTGCTCATAGAAGGCCACCAGGTTTGTCAGGCAGGATTTGCCCTTGGCAAAGCCATGCTGACTATTCCCAATCACCTCTTCACTGTTCTTCTGAGTCAGTAGTGCCTCCAGGAGGCATAGTACAGATGGTGTTGGGTGTGGAAAAAGGAAATGTAAGGAAGGGAGATTTAGACTTCACTTTTCAGGTAGTGAGAGGGCTTGCATGGCTAGCTCACTTGGAAGGTAATAATTTCTGATGAAACAGCTCTATCCAGCAGATCCAGGCCATGGAGGGTGTTTGTCCTAATGATGAGCAGTGTGGACTTGTCCTTCCATACTAGTTCTTCTAAGTCTGTTTTAGCACTATGTAGACACTTCTGTTTGAGGTACCTTGTGCAAAAGCTTTACCTGCTGCTTGCTTGGGTAGTATTTGCCATGTATAACAGTAGAAATAAGCAAGTGCACAGCTGCTGCTTTAAAATCAGTTTTAGTAGATATGAACTTAAATTATTTCAGCAAAGACAGACATGAAGCACACATTTGTGGTATCTTTTGTTCATGTAACCATCTACCATTTTCCAAAGGCTAGTTCTAACCAGCTCTGTTGAATGTTAAGTTGTTTGACTCCTGTTTAGAATTTCATTTCTTTTGCAGGTCTAGGCTTGCAGTTATGAAGTGTTGATGGGCTTGCAACAGGGTTGTTGTTTGGAAAAGGTTTAGGATTTTCATCAGTGCTTTTTGCATGCTCAGCATGATATTTGGATTCAGTTGTTTTGCCCACATGTTTTTTTATCATGCTCCATATCCAATGTCATTGTTGCACTGGCATGAGTTATGAGACCCTAGAGCTTGTCTAGCATTCGTACGTCTTCAGATTGATAGTGAGTTGATGAGTTGCACCTGCCTGACCAACCTGATCTCCTTCTATGACCAAGACACTGCCTGGTGGATGTGGGGCAGGCTGTGGATGTGGTCTGCCTGGACTTCAGCAAGGTCTTTGACACCGTCCCCCACAGCAAACTCCTGGCCAAGCTGTCAGCCCCTGGCTTGGACAGCAGCACTCTGAGGTGGGTTAGGAACTGGCTGGAGGCTGAGCCCAGAGTGGTGGTGAATGGTGCCACAGCCAGCTGGCAGCCAGGCACCAGTGGTGTGCCCCAGGGATCAGTGCTGGGCCCCATCCTGTTCAATATCTTTATTGATGATCTGGATGAGGGGATGTGGACAACACCAAGCTGGGGGCAAGAGTTGATCTTTTAGAGGGTAGGAGAGCTCTGCAGAGGGACCTCAACAGGCTGGACAGATGGGCAGAGTCCAAGGGCAGGAGATTGAACACATCCAAGTGCCGGGTTCTGCACATTGGCCACAGCAACCCCAGGCAGCGCTACAGGCTGGGGTCAGAGTGGCTGGAGAGCGGCCAGGCAGAGAGGGACCTGGGGGTCCTGGTTGATGGTAGGCTGAACATGAGCCTGCAGTGTGCCCAGGCAGCCAATGGCATCCTGGCCTGCATCAGGAAGAGTGTGGCCAGCAGGAGCAGGGAGGTCATTGTGCCCTGTACTCAGCACTGGTTAGGCCACACCTTGAGTCCTGTGTCCAGTTCTGGGCCCTTCAATTTATGAAGGGCATTGAGACACTTGAACGTGTCCACAGAAGGGCAACAAGGCTGGGGAGGGGTCTGGAGCACAGCCCTGTGAGGAGAGGCTGAGGGAGCTGGGGTTGCTTAGCCTGGACAAGAGGAGGCTCAGGGGAGACCTTCCCCTGAAGGGAGGTTGTAGCCAGGTGGGGGTTGGTCTCTTCTCCCAGGCATCCAGCACCAGAACAAGAGGACACAGTCTCAAGCTGTGCCAGGGGAGGCTTAGGCTGGAGGTGAGGAAGAAACTCTTCCCAGAAAGAGTAATTGTCCATTGGAATGTGCTGCCCATGGAGGTGGTAGAGTCACCATCCCTGGAGGTGTTTAGGAAGAGCCTGGATGAGGCCCTTGATGCCATGGTTTAGTTGATTAGATGGTGCTAGGTGATAGGTTGGACTTCATGATTTCAAAGGTCTTTTCCAACCTGGTTAATTCTGTATTCTGTTTCACATGATTGGAATATTACTTGGTATCTACTTAGGACACTTAAGTCATATTTTTGAGTTTGTTTGCTTTTACTTCAATAGGTTTTCTTACATGCACATCACACAGTCCTCCTCTTTTTTCCCCCTAGTTTGGCTGCTTAGGTTTTCTCCTTGCTTTTTTTGTTGGATTTAGTTGGTACCTTTCCTGCAAAACTGCAAAGCTTTCCCTAAGCTAGAGTTTCACTGAACATTTTCCTCTGTCTGCTTGTGTGATTTGTTTGGGGATAAACACTTCATTTTTGTGAGGTACCATTGCTGTGAGATCATTTATAGCTTGCTTTTGGCACCTCCAGGGAGAAAAGTTGGTATTACCTTTGCACAAGCATTGAGGCCTGTTCTGCATCACGACCACAGTTCCTGAGACACCAAATATTGTTGCTTAACTTGCTTGAACAACAGTCTTTTCTTGTCAGTTGTACTGAAATATTTCTTCTTAAAGCTTAAAAGAATCTGCATTTATTAGAGTTCCAGTGTCATGTTATTTATTCTTTGTAGATATGTACTTTTAAGAATGAAGAAGTAGCAAAATGCCATTTGGATTATCACATCCAGAACTCTGTTGTGTTTTTGAGAAGGAGACTAGATATTGATATCCAGAGAAGTTAGAGCTTGAAGAATGAGATACTGCATTCTATTTCATGAAGCAGCCAAGAGAGGAGGGCAAAACCTAAGCAGCTTTGAAGAAACAAAAAAAAGATGCACTGCCTTAAATAAAAAATAATAAAATCCCTCTCCAAACAAACAAAAAAACCCAAAGCAAAGTACTGTCAAGGGTGTTTGGCCAGTGCAGAAAACTTGAGTTCCTAAAACACAGTGGTGCCCTCTGGAAAGAAACACAAAAACATTACCCCAGCAGCCAAGCACCTTGTACTTGCATGTGGAGCCAGGAGCAGCTACAGCCACCACCAGCACTTAAAAGAGCAAAACTTGCAGCCCAGAAAGCCAATCAGATCCTGGGCTGCATCAGGAGAAGTGTGGCCAGCAGGGCAAGGGAGGGGATTCTCCCCTCTGCTCAGCCCTGCTGAGACCCCACCTGGAGTACTGCCTCCAGTTCTGGAGCCCCTATTACAAGAGGGATCTGGAGGTGCTGGAAGGTGTGCAGAGAAGGGCCACGAGGATGATCAGAGGGCTGGAGCACCTCTCCTGTGAGGACAGACTGAAGGAGTTGGGGCTGTTCAGTCTGGAGAAGAGAAGGCTCCCAGGTGACCTCATTGTGGCCTTCCGGTATCTGAAGGGGGCTACAAGAAGGCTGGGGAGGGACTTCTGCGGATCTCAGGTAGTGATAGGACTAGGGGGAATGGAATGAAGCTGGAAATGGGGAGATTCAGGCTGGAGGTGAGGAAGAAGTTCTTCCCCATGAGAGTGGTGAAGCCCTGGAATGGGTTGTCCAGGGAGGTGGTTGAGGCCCCGTCCCTGGAGGTGTTTAAGCCCAGGCTGGACGAGGCTCTGGCCAGCCTGATGTAGTGTGGGGTGTCCCTGCCCATGGCAGGGGGTTGGCACTGGATGATCCTTGTGGTCCCTTCCAACCCTGACTGATACTATGATAAAACAACATTTGGAGCACCAGATGTGAAGTTTTACACAAGTTTGGAGCACTTGAGTAAGATTTACAGTTGAGAATGGAGTGATCTTCTTAAATACACTGGTAAATTCTTGTCATCACTTCACATTATAAAATTAGTCTACCTTTTGTTTTTTTTAGTTGGTTGGGGTTTTTTGGTTTGTTTGGGTTGGTCTAATTATGATTAGCCTGTGCTTGAATTGTCACATGTCTTTTACCAATATAATAGGGGAAAATATTAAAATAGGTGCAAATAAGTAGGTACCTACCTCACTTGAGCCTGTGCTCATTTGTAATTGTATGAGTTGTTTTGTTGAAGCTGTTCTGTTGTAAGTGAGCATTTCACAGAATGTTCTATCATTTTTACTCAAGATCAAGGAAAATCGAAGGTAATGGCTGTAATAGTGTAATTACAAGATCTCTCTTGTACTTGTTGTCATGAAGACATCATTATGTCCTTATTTCAGCATAGTTTTTATTTCATATAGAAAGTTATCTTTTCTGTTTTTCTCATCAAGCCTCTATTAAATTTTTTCAGAAAGTCCAGTGGGTAAAATTGCTTCTGAATTATCATAGAGTCACCTGTGCTGGAAAGCACCTCTAAAGGTCATCTAGTCCAACCCACAAGCAGTGAACAGGAGCATCCTCAACTGGACCAGGTTGCCCAGAGACCCATCAAGCTTCACCTTGAGTATCTCCAGGGTGGGGCCTCAACCACCTCTCTGGGCAGCTTGTTCCCATGGTCAACCACCCTCATTGTAAAGAACTTTTTCCTAACATCCAGTCTAAATCTACTCGTCTCTGATTTCAAACCATTGCGCCTTGTGGTACTACACATGACAGGGCAGACTTCTTCAGGGTTATAGAATCAGAATTGTCAGTGTTGGAAAGGATCTCAAGGCTCAGCCAGTTCCACCCCCCCTGCCGTGGGCAGGGACACCTCACTCTACAGCAGACTGCTCACAGCCACAGCCAGCCTGGCTGCAAACACCTCCAGGCATGAGGCTTCCACCACCTCCCTGGGCAACCTTCCCTGGAGGTGTTTAAGCCCAGGCTGGATGAGGCTCTGGCCAGCCTGATCTAGTGCGGGGTGTCCCTGCCCATGGCAGGGGGTTGGAACTGGATGATCCTTGTGGTCCCTTCCAGCCCTGACTGATACTATGATACTATGATTCCACCACCTCCCTGGGCAACCTGTGCCAGTCTCTCACCACCCTCACGGGGAGCAACTTCTTCCTCACAGCCAATCTCAATCTACCCATTTCTAGTTTTGCTCCATGCCCCCCAGCCCTGTCACTCCCTGACACCCTCAAAAGTCCCTCCCCAGCTTTCTTGGAGCCCCCTTCAGATACTGGAACACCACAATTAGGTCTCCTCAGAGCCTTCTCTTCTCCAGACTGAACAAGCCCAACTCCCTCAGTCTGTCTCCATAGCAGAGCAGCTCCAGCCCTTTGCTAATCCTCGTGGCCCTTCTCTGGACACCTTCCAGCACCTCCAGATCCTTCCTTTAATAGAGACTCCAGAACTGGACGCAGTGGTCCAGGTCTTTGGGATCCGTGCTCATATGGACATGTGCATTAAAAGCCACATATTTTACACCCCCAGTTCTTGAAAACAAGTTAATCCTCATCACCACCCCCAAGTTTAAATGGAAGGTTGGTCTCAGCTTTGTTACTGGGTATTGAAGATGTTACAGGTTCTAGAAATGGAAAATTCATGAGGATATTTTGGAGAGGAATGTGTTAACAAGATACCTAAGTGATAAAGCACTGCAGCTAAGAATCTCCTGCCCGAGTTTGACAGTAAGTTTAATCCTTTGTGTTTTTTGCCTTGCTACAGGTGTGCGCATCCCAGGGGAGGTGTGATTCAGAGTGTGTCTTCCTGGAAGCACGGCTCAGGCTCACAGTACATTAACACTCAGCAAACACAATCATGGACAGCTGTGACTCCCCAGCAGAATTGGTCTTCGCCCCCAGAAGTAGTGGACCTCACTTTGGATGAGGATACCAGACGCAAATACCTACTGTAATGCGGTGCCGCTGTGTTTCTGTCCCCACCCCTTCTCCCTTTTGTGGCACAGATGTTCACTGTTAAAACTTCAGCTTCAGAAGCCCTCTTCCTGGCATTATCAAATTCCAACTCTTGAAGTTTTTCAGTTCCATGAGAATGTAGTATAATTTCAATATCATTTAAAATGGCTTTGCCTTCTCAAAGGAGGATTCCTCCCAGAATGAAAAGCTAATAGCACCAAATTTAAAATGCATCTGCGGTTACTAACGTGTGTGTGTGTTAATCTGAAGACATAACTGTGTGCAAGCTTATGTCCACCTCCAACTTCAGAACCTTTTTAATTTATCAGTATACTGAGTTTGTTTGTAGAAGTTAGTGTTTTGCTGTGTGAGCATCAGTGGTTTTTAGAATTGCTGTGTCCTTGCTGATTTCAGTGGAATTGGGGTTATTCAACACTTCTGGGCCAAGAGTATTTCTGCCGAAGCTGATTTGGTTGTCCGACCAGCAGAAGGGACTGTCCTTAATACGAACGGCCCATAACATATGCACTGAATGGCTTTTAATTAAAGAAGTTTTATTTTCAGTATAATTTATAGTTTACACTTTCTTCAGTGCTGAGTCTTCTGTCTACTCGACTACTGTGTTTCCTACAGCTTGTTACGGTTTAAAATAGTAGTAGTAGTGACTTGGTAGCAGCTGATTACTGCAAAAGCACAAGAAAAAGCAACAAGGAGGTCCAGCATCCTGCTCTCTTCTAAGCAGAGATGAGCTTCGATTTTATTTTGTTTTTTAATCTATATCCAAGTCTTGCCTGGAGTACAAGGGGAGAAAAACTTTTTGCTCGTAATCCTCATCGCTGCTGATCCTTATTTTTGCTTCACTGACCATTTTGAGTTAAAAAAAAAGAAAACCCAAACAACAAAAACACAACCACCTTGCAAAGCCCCAGCCTGGCAGAGCAGCTCTGTCGCCTTCAGCTCAGGCAGCTCACTCAGACTCCTGCGGCCATTCAAGTGCTTAAAACTTCGTCCCAAAAGATGCTGCAGGATGTGGTGGGTTGAAGTTTCCCCCAGCATTAACTTTGCCACACAAGATCAGAGCTTGAAGTTTGGACTTTTTAAAAAAATTTAATTTAATTTGATTTTGCTTTATTTTTATTTTACTTTAGTTTACTTTAGTTTATTTTTATTTTATTTTAGTTTAGTTTAGTTTATTTTACTTTATTTTATTTTATCTTATTTCACTTTATTTTATTTTATTTTATTTTACTTTAGTTTAATGTTTATTTTATTTTATTTTACTTTATTTTTATTTTACTTTATTTTGGTTTATTTTAATTTAAATTTAGTTTAGTTTATTTTGCTTTATTTTGGTTTATTTTAATTTTTATTTTATTTTATTGTAGTTTATTTTAGTTTATTTTAGTTTTATCGTATTTTACTTTATTTTATTTTATTTTGGTTTTATTTTATTTTATTTTATTTTATTTTATTTTATTTTATTTTATTTTATTTTATTTTATTTTATTTTATTTTATTTTATTTTATTTTATCTGCAACATTTCCCTGGCTTCAGGTCAGGGTCTCCTGTCCTAGTTTTGGAACTGTTTTTAGAGTGTGAACCAGGAAACACTTCCTGCCAGAATACTTAACCAAAATCAGTGGAGCTGCTCATTTCAGTGGGCTGTACTTTCTGTGGTGTATCAAAAAGTTCCTGCCCCTCATATGTCATTTTGAGCCTTTCTCAAGGCAAAAACCAAAGATTAGACTTTGACAAGATGATATTCACTTTAAATGTCTGTTGTGCAATTAAAATGTTCCTTTGTATTCAGAGTGTTTCTAGTGGAAAAGTTGTACAGCTCTATCATCAGATTCTGTTTTTGTGCCACTGAACACCCAGCTGGGTGCAGTCAGGACACAGGAAGTTCTGCTTTTGTCTTGGCTTGTTTCTAAATTGATTTGGCTCCTAAGAATTTTATCTGTGGGCCAGAAGAATAAATAAGATTACACATAATGGAAAAGAAACCCAGCAGTGGTGGTGTAGTTGGTAGCAAACATCTTTTTTTTCACAGTAAGCAGAAAGGTTGTGACTGCATTTGAAAGAACAACTAGGAAAGGGATTTTCCAGTGTCAAGCTTCACAGTTCCGGCTTCCACCTTCCTAAAACACTGAACTGAAGTGTATTGCATGGCCAGAAAAATGTGTGTGGTGCTTCTGGTGACTGATTCCTTTCTCTGTGGGTGGAAGCAGGGGAGCGGTGTGTGGATGGAGCCCATATGCACTCCATAGGGAAAATCCCTGTGTCGTTGGTGCACTGTGTCACGAGTGGCTGTGGAGCTTTCCTGCTCACATTTGTAATCATGCAATGCAGCTCTTGCTTTAGTGGGCTACATGCTGTAAGGGTGACTTTCAGAGCAGTGATTTAGTGCAGCTGCTTTTTCCTATTTCACAAAGTCTTTCAAAGGTGAGTGTTTCACAAAGCTGCAGGGACCCATTTGTAGTACTTCTTCCATGAAAAATACAAACTAACTGGTTTCTCAGTTTGTATATGGTGTGACTTCCATGTATATATGAAAACGACTGCGTCCTCACCAAACTTCCTCCAATTGTGCACTGTGTTTGTTTAAACAATCCATGTATTGTAGTCCAATGCAGGTTTTCTTTTGTTTAAAACACTACATATTTTTCTCTTATTCTTAACAAAGTTGAAAGGGTTTAGTGATATGAAAAACCATAATCACTGGAGAACTAGTAAGTGGTTTTGGTTTATTTTTCCCTCTCTCTCTGTGTTTTCTTTTCCTTAAGAGCAAAAGGTGCCTGGACAGTTTTGCTCTTCTCAGCAAGAAAGAGAAATGTTAGCCATTGTATGGCTAAAAACCAATGCACTTGGGGCCTGATCCAGAACCCACTGTAGTTGATACTGGGCTTTCCGTCGACTTCAGTGTGCATTGGCTGGAGCCCTTCATGGTTTAGCAGTTCCTGAATTGCTGGAGTGTGAACTTAGAATCTTCTGTAGTGAAGACAAATAATTACTTAGATTATAAATGTTTAAAAAAATGCAACTAGCTACAAAATTTGATTCTTCTTGACACTCATTACTTAGTTCTCATTTTCCATCTAGTATTTAATGGTCTTTGGAGAAAAAAATAATAATAAAACAGAGTGTTATATATATATATATATATATATATAAATATATATATTTTTGGTGCAAGATGAGACCTTCTGTTTTTTGAAACAAGTCTGTAGCATAAAGGTTAAACTATTTTAAGATTAAATAAAATAGAGTGTATTATTTAAACAATACCACTTTGTTGTTTTTTGGTTTTGTTCTGTTTTCATTCACTATATAGATACATAGGATGTGGGGTGGCTGGAAGGTGTCCAGAGAAGGGCAACGAGGCTGGGGAGGGGTCTGGAGCACAGCCCTGTGAGGAGAGGCTGAGGGAGCTGGGGTTGCTTAGCCTGCAGAAGAGGAGGCTCAGGGGAGACCTTCTTGCTCTCTCCAACTCCCTGAAGGGAGGTTGTAGCCAGGTGGGGGTTGGTCTCTTCTCCCAGGCACCCAGCACCAGAACAAGAGGACACAGTGCTAGGGGAGGTTCAGGCTGGATGTTAGGAAGACATTCTTCCCAGCAAGAGAGATTGGCCATTGGGATGTGCTGCCCAGGAAGGTGGTGGAGTCACCATCACTGCAGGTGTTTAGGAAGAGCCTGGATGAGGCCCTTGGTGCCATGGGTTAATTGATCAGATGGTGTTGGGTGATAGGTTGGACTTGATGATCTCAAAGGCCTTTTTCAACCTGGTTAATTCTATTCTAATAAATTAATATTTTCATTAATTGTTCTGCCTATTAAATATTAATAACGACCACACATTCGTAACATTCAAGCAAAACAGTTCTATGATTCTGTGGTTCTCATGAGGCAAAACAGGCCCTCCAGAGCCAGAGTAAATCAGGAGGAAGCTTCAAGTCTACAACCATCAACCAGCTGTTAACTAGCCAAGATCATGGAGTTATAGAATGGCTTGAATTGGAAAGAGACTTAAAGTTCATCTTGTTCCAATACCCCTGACATGTAATCATAGTACCATAATATCAGTCAGGGCTGGAAGGGACCACAAGGATCATCCAGTGCCAACCCCCTGCCATGGGCAGGGACACCCCACACTAGATCACGCTGGCCAGAGCCTCGTCCAGCCTGGGCTTAAACACCTCCAGGGACTGGGCCTCAACCACCTCCCTGGATAACCCATTCCAGGGCTTCACCACTCTCATGGGGAAGAACTTCCTCCTCACATCCAGCCTGAATCTCCCCACCTCCAGCTTCATTCCATTCCCCCTAGTCCTATCACTACCTGAGATCCTGAGAAGTCCCTCCCCAGCCTTCCTGTAGGCCCCCTTCAGATACTTGAAGGCCTCAATGAGGTTACCTCGGAGCCTTCTCTTCTCCAGACTGAACAGCCCCAATTCCTTCAGTCTGTCCTCACAGGAGAGGTGCTCCAGCCCTCTGCTCATCCTCGTGGCCCTGCTCTGGACACCTTCCAGCACCTCCAGATCCCTCCTGTAATAGGGGCTCCAGAACTGGACGCAGTACTCCAGGTGGGGTCTCACCAGAGCCGAGTAGAGGGGGAGAAGCACCTCCCTTGCCCTGCTGGTCACACTTCTCCTGATGCAGCCCAGGATCTGATTGGCTTTCCGGGCTGCAAGTGCACATTGAGAGCTCCTGTTGAGCTTCTCCTCCAGCAGCACCCCCAAGTCTCTCTCCTCAGGGCTGCTCTCCAGCCAGTCCCTGCCCAGCCCGGATTTGTGCCTGGGATTGCCTCGACCCAGATGCAGGACCCTGCCCTTGGTCTTGTTGAAGCTCATGAGGTTGGCTTGTGCCCACCTCTCCAGCCTGTCCAGGTCGCTCTGGATGGATCCCTTCCCTCCAGCGTGTCCGCTGCACCACACAGTTTGGTGTCATCAGCAAACTTGCTGAGGGTGCACTCAGTGCCACTGTCCATGGCACTCACAAATATGTTGAAAAAGACTGGGACATGGGCAGGACACATCCCACTAGATGGTCTTGCTCAAACCCTCATCTACTTTAGTCTTAAATATTTCCAGGGATGAGGCGTCCACAGCTTCTCTGAGCAACTCATTCCAGTGTCTAACAATCCTCATAGTAAAGAACTTCCTCCAAATACCCCATCTAAATCTACCCTGCTCTAGTCAAAAGACATTGTCCCTTGTTCTATCACAACAGGCTTTTGTAAACAGTCTCTTTCCAGCTTTCCTGTGGGCCCCCTTCAGGTACTGGAAGGCCACTGTAAGGTCTCACCAGAGTCTTCCCTTCTTCAGCCTGTCTTTGCAGGAGGGGTGCTCCTCTGGGTGCTCTCCAGCAGATCCATGTCCTTCCTGTGTTGCAGGCTCCAGAGCTGGATGCATCTCTTCAGGTGAGGTCTCACAAGAGCAGAGCAGAAGGTCAGAAGCACCTCTCTTGACCTGCTGCCCATGTGTATTTTGATGCAGCCTAGGATACAATTGGCTTTTGGGGCTGCTAATGGAATTACAGGCTCATGTTAAGTGCTTCATCAACCAGCACCCCCAAGTCATTCTCTGCAGGGCTGCTCTCAGTCCACTTCTCAACTAGCCTCTATCTGTGCTTGGGATTGCCTGACCTGGGTGCAGGACCTTTTGAACTTCATGAGGTTGGCATGGGTTCACTCTCCAGCCTGTCAGTGTCCCTCTGGATGGATCCCTTCCCACCAATGCTTGGTGTTGGCCTGGCAAGTAGCCAAGATAATGGCCTAGCTGGACACAGTGGAGAAACATACAAGGCAATCAGAAGGTGTGAGATTACCTCAGGCCAGAATAAACATCAGACCAAAGGGCATATGCAAGGTGCTTGAAGGTCACATGGAAGGTGGACACATGGTCTATAAGGGCATAAATGCCCAGGGATTTATTTGTTTGGGGTCCCCTCTAAAGACATCTCAAACTGACTCTGCTGCTTGTAGAATTCTACTGAATTATTTTTATTATCTTCTACACCTAACACTCTGCTGTGGGATACTGTGGGTTCACTCTGTGCTGCTTTTAACACAGGACCAGGCAGGGGTTTGCTCTGACTCCCACAGAAGGGACTAAATAACCAGACACTCAACCTATCCCTTAACACCTAACACATGGTCTTGTAGCTTGTTGGTGTCTGTTTGCTCTAGGGGAGGTGTGAAGCTCTCGCATGTTCATGCATTACTTAGGCTGGTGAGAGTAAGCAGATGCCTTCCCTTCAATAATTGAAGACTTCAATAATTGAAGACTGTGTGTTTAGCTGATGCATTCATTTACTGTGGCTATGTTGCAGATGTATTTTGATGACGAGCATCAGACAGTCCTTGGACTCCTATTGTGCAATCAAGACCATGCCACTGCCTTTGGTGCGAGCAGCTTGATTATCTGCTTAACCTCGTGGCTGAACTGAAGGAAGAAGTTGCTGGACTTAGGACTGTGAAGAGAATGCGAGAAGGCGTTGGAGCTGAGGAACCGGGCTCTGCAGGTAGTTGTAGATGGCAACGAGGTCTCCCCTGAGGCTGCCCTTCTCCAGGCTAAACAGCCCCAGCTCCCTCAGCTGCTCCTCCCAGGGCTCGTGCTCCACAGCCCTCCCCAGCTTTGTTGCCCTTCTCCGGACCCCTTCCAGCAACTCAACATCTTTCTGCAACTGAGGGGCCCAGAACTGGACACAGGCCTCACGGTGTGGCCCATCCAATCCCATAGGCTAGTGGGGATCCAGCTGGCTCAGCAGGTCTCTACCTGCTTCCTCCTGCATGACAGCGTTACTACACCGCTCCCTGACTCCACCTGCCAGCTCGGGAGGCCAATTGTCCCAAAGTCAACCGGTGCTGCCGGTACAGAAAATTGAGGCAAAGGAGGCATTTCCCTCCTCTTCTGTGTTCTAGTCCCTTCCATGTCCACCGAGGAGGGCAGGTTGTCCTTGCCCCTCCTTTTGCCAGAGGGACCTAGCCAGGCTTTATCCCTGGGAAGAGGTCAGTGGGATGAGGCTGAACAAGGCCAAGGGCTGGCCTCTGCCTTTGGCTCACAGCCACCCCATGAAGGCTGCAGGCTGGGGGCAGAGAGGCTGGGAAGTGCCCAGCAGGAAAGGCCCTGGGGGTGCTGAGTGACAGCAGCTGCAGATGAGCCTGAGGGCTGCCCTCATGCCTGGCGATAAAGATGTGCAGGGATGGAGTCAGGCTCTGCTCAGGGATGGCCAGGGAAGGGGACAAGGGGCAATGGGGCCAGCTGGAGCAGAGGTGGTCCCCTGGGGACAGGAGGAGAAACTTCTTTGGGGTGAGGGTGCTGGAGGCCTGGGGCCGGCTGCCCAGGGAGGTTGTGGAGGCTCCTTCTGCGGAGAGCTTCCAACCCCGCCTGGAGGAGTTCCTGCGTGCCCTGCCGTGGGTGAGCCTGCTCTGGCAGGGGAGGTTGGGCCGGATGCTCTCCGGAGCTCCCTCTCAACCCTTAACCTTCTGTGATTCTGTGCCTCTGTGATCTTCAAGGTCCCTTCTGTTCCTTCCATGGTTCTAGGAAGGGTCTGTGGAGTGTGGAGCGCTGTTGGCGGCAACTGGGCTCAAAGAAAGGGATGTGCCCAAGGTGGGACGGCCAAGGCTGGTCCTTTGGAGTCCCTTGAGGAGAAGGCAAAGGAGTCAGGCTGATTAATGGGACGTGAGCTGGAGGCTGAAGGCAGCAGGATCCTTCTGGTTCCACGGCACTCTCTGCTGCACCAAGGTATCTTTCTCTTTCTCTCTTCTCTCTCTTCCTCCTCCTCTCTTCTTTGTCTGCTTCTTCTGCAGCAGCAGCAGCAGCAGCAGCAGGTTCAGCGCCGTCGTCCTAGCTGATGCTGTGCTGTATTCTTGCTTCTTGATATTCATCTTCTTTCTCTTCTCCTTCTGCTTCTGCATGGCCCGCCTGTGCTTGGTGCGCTGCTGCATTGTCCTCTTAAGACTTCTAGCTCTGCATCCTCCTCTCTTTCTTCTGTCTGCACGGCCTTCTTCTGCCTCCTCCTCCTCTCCTGCATTGAATCCCTTCTTCTTCTGCATTCCCCTGCTCTGCATCTTCCCTTCTTGTCCTTCGGCACCCTCCCCTTGGCTCCTGCAGCGCACTCCCTTTCCTCTTCTTCCCTCCACCTCGCCTTTCTTTTGTCAAGGCCCTCCTTTTGCTTCTTTCTCTTCCTTTGAGGAGAACGCGGTGGGGCTTGGGAAGAAGATGCTGCTGGTGGAGATGGGTGGGCCTTGGGGTGGATTTGGGGAGAGGGCGGGAAAGAGAGAGAGGAAGGAACAGACCAAGAAGATGAAGAAGAGAAGGAAGAAAAAGAAGAAAAAGAAGCTGAGTGAGTGTAGGAAGAAGAAAAGGGTTTGGGGAGAGCGTGGTGGGCTTGGAGAGAAAATAAGGGTCTTGGGGATGGATAAAGGTAGGCAGGGTTGGGGATGGAGTTGTAGAAGAGAGCATAGTGCGTTTGGGGAGAATATGGGAGTGAGAGAGAAGGCGGAAGAAGACAAAGTTAAGATGAAGAAGAGGAAGGAGGAGAAGAACCTGAGGAATCTGAAGAAGTGGCATTAAAGAGGAAGAAAAAGGGGATTTGGAGAGAGCGTGGTGGGCTTGGGCCGGACAAGGGTGAGCTTTGGCAGGACATGGTTGTGTTGGGGCGTGCTCGGTGCTCTTGAGGAGAAGGCAGTGGCCTTGGTCAGACCTGGCTCCACTTGGGCTGCATCGTACCCGTCTGCGTCGGGTCCCTTCTCCTGCTTTCCCTTTTCCTTCTCTGAGGAGCACGGGATGGGCTTGGAGGGAGGAGGATGGGCTTGGGGAGAAAGTGATGGGCTTGGGGAGAGCATAGGTAGGCTTGGGTGGGCTTGGTGACAGGATGGTGGATTAGGGGAGAACATGGGAGGGCTACCGAGGGAGAAGATAGGGTGGATGAAACAGAAGAAGAAGAAAGAAGAAGAAGAAGAAGAAGAAGAAGAAGAAGAAGAAGAAGAAGAAGAAGAAGAAGAAGAAGGAGAAGAAGAAGTAAAAGAAGAGAAAGAAGCTGAATGAGAAGAGGAAGAAGAAAGGGAATTGGGGAGACCGTGGTGGGTCTGGGTAGAACAAGGGTGAGCTCTGGGGGGACATGGTGGTTTGGGGGACCCCTGGTGTGCTGCACCAGAGGAAGCAGGTGGTGGGCAGAGGGTGGGCTTGCTTAGAAATGGTTCTTGTTCTCTCCCTTCTGCGTCATCCCCGTTGTCCCCTTTTGCGTTCTCCTCTCCTGCGTCAGGGCCTTCTCCTTCTTTCCCGCTTTCTTCTGCCCTCCTTCTCATCCTCTTCCTATTGTCCTCTTCTCCTTCTCCTTCCTCTCCCTCCCTTCCCTTGCCCTGTCAGTTTTCCCCTGGGTCTTCCTATTGGCATCATCCTCCTCCTCTGCACCATCCTCTCCCTCTGCGCCGTCCTCTCCCTCTGCGCCGTCATCTCCCCCTGCGCCGCCCCTACCTCTGAATATTCCTCTCCCTCTGCACAATCCTCTTGCCCTGCGCCGTCCTCTCCCTCTGCGCCGCCCTCTCCCTATGAGCACTCCTCTCCCTCTGCGCCATCCTCTCCCTCTGCGCCGTCCTCTCCCTATGAGCAGTCCTCTCCCTCTGCGCCATCCTCTCCCTATGAGCAGTCCTCTCCCTCTGCGCCGTCCTTTCCCTATGAGCAGTCCTCTCCCTCTGTGCCGTCCTTTCCCTATGAGCTGTCCTCTCCCTCTGTGCCGTCCTTTCCCTCTGCGCCTTCATCTCCCCCTGCGCCACCCCCTTCCTCTGAATATTCCTCTCCCTCTGCACAATCCTCTTGCCCTGCGCCGTCCTCTCCCTCTGCGCCATCCTCTCCCTCTGCGCCTTCCTCTCCCTATGAGCACTCCTCTCCCTCTGCGCCATCCTCTCCTCTGCGCCGTCCTCTCCCTATGAGCAGTCCTCTCCCTCTGCGCCGTCCTCTCCCTATGAGCAGTCCTCTCCCTATGCGACGTCCTCTCCCGCTGCATTCTCTCTCCCTCTGAGCAGTGCTCTCCCTTTCTGCAATACTCTCCCTCGGCACATCCCTCGCCCTTTCCAGAACCTTCTCTAATCAGCCACCTCCCTCTTGGCATTCCTCTCCATCTTTGTATTCCTCCACCTCTGTGCAACCCTCTCCCTCTGCGCAATCCTCTCCCTGTGCACAAACCTCTCCCTCGGTGCAGCCCCATCCCTCGTAGCAACCCTCTCCCTGTGCACAACCCTCTCCCTCTGCGCAATCCTCTCCCTGTGCACAAACCTCCCTCTGCGCAATCCTCTCCCTGTGCAACAATCCTCTCCCTGTCTCTCCCTCTGCGCAATCCTCTCCCTGTGCACAACCCTCTCCCTCTGCGCAATCCTCTCCCTGTGCACAACCCTCTCCCTGCGCAATCCTCTCCCTGTGCACAACCCTCTCCCTCTGCGCAATCCTCTCCCTGTGCACAAACCTCTCCCTCTGCGCAATCCTCTCCCTGTGCAATCCTCTCCCTGTGCACAAACCTCTCCCTCTGTGCAACCGCTCCCCCAACCCTCCCTCTGCGCAATCCTCTCCCTGTGCACAACCCTCTCCCTCTGCGCAATCCTCTCCCTGTGCACAATCCTTTCCCTCTGTGCAACCCTCTCCCTGCGCAATCCTCTCCCTCTGTGCAACCCTCTCCCTCTGCGCAATCCTCTCCCTGTGCACAACCCTCTCCCTCTGCGCAATCCTCTCCCTGTGCACAACCCTCTCCCTCTGCGCAATCCTCTCCCTGTGCACAACACTCTCCCTCTGCACAAACCTCTCCCTCAGCGCAATCCTCTCCCTGTGCACAAACCTCTCCCTCTGCGCAATCCTCTCCCTGTGCACAACCCCCTCCCATGCGCAATCCCCTCCCAGTGCACAACCCTCTCCCTCTGCGCAATCCTCTCCCTGTGCACAACCTCTCCTCTCCCTCTCCCTAAGCCAATCCTCTCCCTGTGCACAAACCGCCCCCTCTCCCTCTCCCTGTGCACAACCCTCTCCCTCTGCGCAATCCTCTCCCAGTGCACAACCCTCTCCTCTGCGCAATCCTTCCCTCTGCACAACCCTCTCCCTCTGCGCAATCCTCTCCCTCTGCACAACCCTCTCCCTCTGCGCAATCCTCTCCCTGTGCACAACCCTCTCCCTCTGCGCAATCCTCTCCCTGTGCACAACCCTCTCCCTCTGCGCAATCCTCTCCCTGTGCACAACCCTCTCCCTCTGCGCAATCCTCTCCCTGCACACAACCCTCTCCCTCTGCGCAATCCTCTCCCTGTGCACAACCCTCTCCCTCTGCGCAATCCTCTCCCTGTGCACAACCCTCTCCCTCTGCGCAATCCTCTCCCTCTGCACAACCCTCTCCCTCTCTGCAATCCCTTCCCTGTGCACAATCCTCTCCCTCTGCGCAATCCTCTCCCTGTGCACAACCCTCTCCCTCTGCACAACCCTCTCCCTTTGCGCATTCCTTCTGTGCACAACCTCCCTCTGTGCACAACCCTTTCCCTCTGCTCAACCCTCTCCCTCTGCGCAATCCTCTCCCTGTGCACAACCATCTCCCTCTGTGCATTCCTCTCCCTCTGTGCAGTCCTTTCCCTCCGCTCATTCCTCTCCCTCTGCTCAGTCCTCTCCCTCAGTTCATTCCTCTGCCTCTGCGCAACCTTCTCCCCCTCCGCACCCCTCTCACTACGCACAATCCTCTCCCTCTGCCTCGTCCCCTTTGCGCCCTCCTCCCTCTCTCAAATCCTCAGAGACAGAGGAGGTAGACGTAAAAGAGCATCCAGAAGCAGTGGATGCATTCCCCTCCTCTGCGCCCTCCCCTTGCCTCCTTTGGTGCCCTCCCCTTCCTCTCCTTCCCTCTGCGTCATCCTCTCTTCCCTCAGGGCCCGTCTTCTTCTTCTTTCCCTTCTTGGAGGACAACATTGTTGGCTTGGCAAAGAGCTACTGCTGGGCATGGGTGGGCATGGGGAGAACATGGTAGGTTTGGGGAGAACATGGTCCGTTTGGGGAGAGCAGGGCAGTGGCACAGAGGAAGAAGAAAAGAAGAGGAAGAAGACAACTAAGCAGATGAAGAAGAGGAAGATGGAGAAGAAACTGAAGAATAGCAAGAAGAAGTTGAATTACAGAGGAAGAAAGAAGGGATTGGGGGGGAGCTTGGTGGGCTTGGGGAGAACAAGGCTGAGCTTTGGGAGGACGTGGTGGTTTGGGGCATCCATGGTGTGCTGCGCCAGGGGAAGCAGGTGGTGGGCAGAGGGTGGGCTTGCTTAGACACGGTTCTTCTTCTCCTTTTGCCTCGTCCTCTCTTGCATCAGGGCCTTCTCCTTCTTTCCCTTACCCTTCCCTTGCAGTGTCCTTCTTCTCCTCTTTCTGTCTTGTCCTCTTCTGCTTCCTCTCCTTTCCTTCTCTTGCACCCTCCTTTTGCCCTTCTTTGCTCTGCTCCTCTCTGTGCTGTCCTCTTCTTCCGTCTCATCCTCTTTGCTCCGTCCTCTTTGTGTCAGAGCAACCGGAGGAAGAGGAGGAAGAAGAAGAAGAGTATCCACTTTTTCTGGATGCCCTTCTTCTTCTTCCTCCTCTTCCTCCTCTTCTTCTTCTTCTTCTTTTCTAGGGCGCCCCACTTCCCACCCTGGCCTCCTTTCAGAAAGACACTCCCCGGGCGGATCTGTGCCGCAGATGAGAAGCTTCATCCAGTTCCCCGGCTTTGGGCTGGCCTGGAGCCTGCTGCCTCTCCACAAGGCCCGAGGCCACAAGTCCTACCTGTCCGGCGAGATGGAGCCGGGCAGGACATTGCAATGCCTGGCCACTCTTGATGTGCAAAAATGTTTCCTAATTTCCAGTCTAATCCTCTCCTCCAGTGGCAGCTTGATGCAGTTCCCTCTTGTTCTATCACTAATCACCAGTGGAACAGACCAGCACCAACCAGCCTGTGACTCTGTGCGTGCAGCAGTGTCCTGAGTGGCAGCAGGCAGGCAGGTCCCACCTAGCACTGCTTGTAGATCATTTTCTCTTCAGGCTTGGTCTTAGCCTGAAGCAGCAAATGGTGCTGCTGCAGTGTAATGTAGGGCACTGTGGGCTCAGCAGGGCACTGCAGGCTGGGAGTCAGGAGGACTCTGTGTCCTGTTGGACACCTCCTGACTTTGTGGGTTCCTTGATCCCTTAGGGACACTGCAGAGCAGAAATTCAGATGACTTCGAGTTCACCACTGGAATCCTAACCCCCAGCTTTTCCCTGCTTGTTTTTCTCTACAGGTGCTCCTGGACAACGCCAGAGCCCTCTGAGATGTGTGAGTGCTGGAGCTCCATGAAAAGCTCAACAACCCTATGCAGAGCTACAGGCTGGGGTCAGAGTGGCTGAGAGCTGCCAAACAGAGAGGGACCTGGGGGTGTTGATCGACAGCTGCCTGAACACGAGCCAGCAGTGTGCCCAGGTGGCCAAGAAGGCCAACGGCATCCTGGCCTGCATTAGGAATGGTGTGGCCAGCAGGAGCAGGGAGGTCATTGTGCCCCTGTACTCTGCTTTGGTTAGGCCACACCTTGAGTCCTGTGTTGAGTTCTGGGCCCCTCAATTTAGGAAGGACACTGAGACACTTGAACGTGTCCAGAGAAGGGCAACAAGGCTGGTGAGAGGCCTTGAGCACAGCCCTGTGAGGAGAGGCTGAGGGAGCTGGGGCTGTTCAGCCTGGAGAAGAGGAGGCTCAGGGGTGACCTCATTGCTCTCTACAACTACCTGAAGGGTGGTTGTAGCCAGGAAGGGGTTGGCCTCTTCTCCCTAGCAACCAGCACCAGAACAAGGGGACACAGTCTCAAGCTGCACCAGGGGAAGTTTAGGCTGGAGGTGAGGAGGAAGCTCTTCACCGGGAGAGTGATTCGCCATTGGAATGTGCTGCCCAGGGAGGTGGTGGAGTCCCCATCCCTGGAGGTGTTCAAGAGGGGATTGGATGTGGTACTTGGTGCCATGGTCTAGTCGTGGGGTCTGTGGTGACAGGTTGGACTCAATGATCTTTGAGGTCTCTTCCAACCTTAGCGATACTGTGATACTGTGATCAAGGGAACAAGGAGCAGCATGCTGCCCCTCCTCTGCTGCAGGGCAGTATATGACTGGTCTCAATATTCTTCATTCACCTAGATTTCACATTTCCCATCTTATTTTCCTCAGTCACATGCCCTCATGGGTTTCTTCTAGCTTTGAAGACCACTGTTTCCCACAGAGCTGGGGAAATGGATGGAGGTAGCCTTTGGGGTAAGCCACGGTAGATGCAAGCATCTGAAAGTGTACACCAAGAAGAGGAGGAGCAGGCTGGAGGTTTAAGGCACCCAGAGAAGAAGACAAAACACTGAGCAAATCCTAATGAAGGGGAAGACAACTTCCAATGGCAACTCACAGCGTGTCTCAGACAAGATTTGGCAAGTTGAAAATACTCTTTAGTTCATCTCCATTGCAAAAGGAGGATGAGCTCCTAACACACAACTGACTGTCCTCCACAACTCCTCAGGCAGTTTGGAAACCTTTTCTGTGGCTGGAGTACCACTAAAATGTGGTCTCATGACATTAAAAACCCCATTCCAACTGGAGCTGTGAAACCACTGTCTTCTTGTACCAGCTGCTTCTTAAGAGATAAAAATCAGTCAATTTTAAAAGAAGTCCCAGACCTGGGCAGGGCACAGCACAGTGAGCATGCTTCCCAGTAGGGTCTGAGCTGCAAGCCAGCCAAGAAAGTGTTGTAGTAATTATTTATACCCTGGCAAGCAGCAGCACTGCATGCTACAGTCAAGTTTTTTAAGGGGAGATGCTGAGCTCCATCGTGCCTCAATGGACCAGCACTCACACTTTGTGCAGGGGTATAGCAAAACACTATGGAAAGTTCTCAGAAATGCTTCAAAATTAGCTTTACACCTGCATCTTCCCTGTGCCCTCAGTGCCTAGTGCACCAGTCTCAGCCCAACCCACTCCCAGCCCCACGGACAGGCTAGAGGGGAGTTTGTGTGTGGAGGTGAGAGCTCCCAAAATGGGTAATATTAACTACTTTTAATGCAATTTGATCACTGATGTTTTAGCTCTGAAAGCCTGGGCTGGAAGCAGCCCATGAAAAGGCACTAGATGGCACCAAAGCCGGAGGATATGGGCTTCAGGCTGCATTCACACCGTCTGCTGCATTGCCCAGAATGGGGGAAGACCCTTCAAAAGCAGATAAAAATGCACAAATATCAAAGATTTTGGTTTTCCTGACCATGTTGGACGCTTGCCTTGGCCAGACCCTGCCCACACAGACAGCATCTGTCCCACAGCAGGGAAAAGAGCCCCAGGAAGAGCAAAAGAAATGTAATGCTACAATTAAATTACTGAGCAGACATTTCAAGGTAGTTAATAACTGACGAGTGTGACAGAGTCGTTTCTCTGGGTTTCTAGCCCGGATCTGGTCATTGACCTTGCCTTATTTCTGGTTAGTGAAAAGCCACTTTGAGAGCAAGGAGCAAATTTCACAGGTGAAATATTGCAGTCCTTGATTAGTAACAGAAACGATGGAGTTTTGCAGCAAGGCTGCTGCTGAGCATGTTGCCAGGAGAGGGCAAGGGTCCCAAAGCCACTAGTGGGATGCAAAGACCATCAGGGCACCAGCAAGCACAACAAGCCAAAACATCTGCTCCCCCAAAATATGATTCTCAGACTGTGAACTGTGAGGCAACAGCTTGCTTGCTTGTTGGAACCCAGTGAGTGGGGTGTGAGAGGGAAGGGTGCTGTGTGCAGACAGCTGGGAGCGTGTGGCCATTGGTACAGGCAGGCTAACAGGAGAGCAAATAGTGATTGAGTGTGCCCCAGCACAGCTCAGTAGTTGGCATGAGCAGGGCATGAGGGCAGGGCACAAGGTGCTTCAGTTTTAGTGAAGGAATGATGGTGGCTGCTTGGAGGAGGATGACTGTGCTCTCTGCACCCACCAAAATGGATATTGGCACCCAGACCACAGGCTGTGAGAAATGCCACAGCCTTTCACAGGCAACAGGGGGCAACACCAGCTACGGGGGTGTGAGGTGTGAGCAGGTTTTGACCTGCTTAGCCAGGTGACACAGCTCCAGGTTGGAGTGATGGAGCTCAGGCAAGAGGCAAGTAGGTTGAGAATCATTGGGGAGAGTGAGAGGGAAATTGATAGCTTCCGCAAACTGATCTTAACAGAAACAGAACAGGAGCTAACTCTAAGTGGGGCAAAGGATTCAATATCCTCTCATCAGGTAGTCCCCAGCCCTCCTGCAGTAACTCACCCATGCAGGGTCAGTGGGAACAGGCAGCTACCTAATACTGTACTATACTATACTGTACTCCCCTGCAGACCTTGAGATGCAGCTCCCCACTGCAGATACTGATGACACAAACCATAGCAGTGGAGCAAACCTGCTCCTTTGAGAAGCACACCACCCACCGCGCCCCTGCAGAACAGCTATGCGGCTCTGCAGGAGGAAGTGGTTGTGAGCAAGGATGAGGGCTCATGAAGGCCAAAAGTGCTACAAAGGCAGAGATACCACCAAGGCCGACCTGCTTCAGGCCAGCCATAAAAACTGACCCTGAAAAGCCAAATGGAAAGGTCATTGTTGTAGGTGACTCCCTGCTGAGGGGAGGGGAGGCCCTGATATGCAGACTGGACCCACTCCATAGAGAGCTCCGCTGGCTCCCTGGTGCTTGGGTGAAGGATGTTGTAGGTAAACTTCCCACCCTTGTGAGTCCTTCAGACCCATTGCTGGTTTTTCAGGTGGGGAGTGATTAAAAGAGACTTCAGGACCTTGGGGCAACTGCTAAAGGGATCAGGAGCTCAAGTTGTGTTCTCCTCCATCCCTCTGACATCAGTGATGGATGAGGGAACATTTAGGAAGAGCCAAGAGGTCAATTCATGGCTCCAGGACTGCTGTTGTCGACAGGGGTTTGATTTCAAGGTCACAGCTCACCAGAGCTGCAAGCAATCAATGGGATGCACCTGTCCCAGAGGGAGAAAAGGATTCTAAGGCAGGAGGTGGCAAAGCTCATTGATAGGGCTTTAAACTAGATTTGAAAGGGAAGGGGTTGTTCATCTCATGCTTGCCTGTGACACACACTGGGGCACCTCACAAGAGGCAGAGGGATGGATGCTAGCAAGGGGCCTCAACTTGCTGCCCTGAGGCAAGCCAAGGATGAAGCACTGGGACACCCCAAGGCAATCAAGAGGGTTTCACCTAAGAGTGTGGCACAACATCAATAGATGAAGGCCAAGCAGCTGATGTCATTGACCTGGGCCTGGGCAAAGCCTTTGACACTGTCTCGCACCACATCCTGGGCTCCAGGCTGGGGCAGGATGGGTTCCATGGATGGAGCATTCAGTGGGTACAGAACTGGCTTGATGGCTGCACCCAAAGAGTGGCTGTCAACAGGTCCATGTCCCAGTGGAGACCAGGGACAAGCAGAGTCCCTCAGGGATCAGTCCTGGGACCTGTCTTGTTCAACATCTTTGTGGGTGACATGGACAGTGGCATCGAGTGCACCCTCAGCAAGGTTGCTGATGACACCAAGCTGTGTGGTGCAGCAGACACGCTGGAGGGAAGGGATCCATCCAGAGGGACCTGGACAGGCTGGAGAGGTGGGCACAAGCCAACCTCATGAGCTTCAACAAGACCAAGGGCAGGCAACTGCATCTGGGTCAGGGCAATCCCGGGCATCAATATAGGCTGGGCAGGGACTGGCTTGAGAGCAACCCTGAAGAAAAGGACCTGGGGGTGCTGCTGGAGAAGCTCAACAGGAGCCAGCAGTGAGCACTTGCAGCCCAGAGAGCCAACCACATCCTGGGCTGCCTCAAGAGAAGCAGAGCCAGCAGGTGGAGGGAGGTGATTCTCCCCCTCTACTCAGCTCTGCTGAGACCACACCTGGAGTACTGGGTCCAGTTCTGGAGTCTCTGTTCCTGGAAGGATCTGGAGGTGCTGGAAGGTGTCCAGAGCAGGGCCACGAGGATGAGCAGGGGGCTGGAGCTGCTCTGCTATGGAGACAGACTGAGGGAGTTGGGGTTGTGCAGGCTGGAGAAGAGAAGGCTCTGAGGAGACCTAATTGTGGCCTTCCAGTGTCTGAAGGGGGCTCCAAGAATGCTAGGGAGGGACTTACAATACAATACAACACAATACAATACAATACACCAGGTTGGAAGAGACCTTCAAGATCATCGCGTCCAACCCATCAACCAATCCAACCCACCTAAACAACTAACCCATGGCACCAAGCACCCCATCAAGTCTCCTCCTGAACACCTCCAATGAAGGTGACTCCACCACCTCCACGGGCAGCCCATTCCAATGGGCAATCACTCTCTCCGTGTAGAACTTCTACCTAACATCCAGCCTAAACCTGCCCTGGCGCAGCCTGAGACTGTGTCCTCTTGTTCTGGTGCTGGCTGCCTGGGAGAAGAGGCCAACCTCTGCCTGGCTACAACCTCCCTTCAGGTAGTTGTAGAGAGCAAGAAGGTCACCCCTCACTCTCCTCTTCTCCAGGCTAAGCAACCCCAGCTCCCTCAGCCTCTCCTCATAGGGCTTGTGTTCCAAACCCCTCACCAACTTCGTTGCCCTTCTCTGGACACCTTCCAGCAAGTCAACATCCCTCCTAAATTGAGGGGCCCAGAACTGGACACAGGACTCGAGGTGTGGCCTAACCAGTGCAGTGTACAGGGGCAGAATGACCTCCCTGCTCCTGCTGGCCACACTGCTCCTGATGCAGGCCAGGATGCCATTGGCCTTCTTGGCTGCCTGGACACACTGCAGGCTCATGTTCAGCCTCCCATCAACCAGCACCCCCAGGTCCCTCTCTGCCTGGCCACTCTCCAGCCACTCTGACCCCAGCCTGTAGCACTGCCTGGGGTTGCTGTGGCCAATGTGCAGAACCTGGCACTTGGATGTGTTCAATCTCCTGTCCTTGGACTCTGCCCATCTGTCCAGCCTGTTGAGGTCCCTCTGCAAAGCCTCTCTGCCCTCCAGCAGATCAACTCCTGCCCCCAGCTTGGTGTCATCTGCAAATTTACTGATGATGGACTCAATGCCCTCATCCAGATCATCAATAAAGATGTTGAAGAGCATGGGGCCCAGCACTGATCCTTGGGGCACACCACTAGTGCCTGGCTGCCAGCTGGATGTGGCACCATTCACCACCACTCTCTGGGCTCAGCCTCCAGCCAGTTCCTAACCCACCTCAGAGTGCTGCTGTCCAAGCCAGGGGCTGACAGCTTGGCCAGGAGTTTGCTGTGGGGGACGGTGTCAAAGGCCTTGCTGAGGTCCAGGTAGACCACATCCACAGCCTGCCCCACATCCATCAGGCAGTCACCTGATCATAGAAGGAGATCAGGTTGGTCAGGCAGGACCTGCCCTTCCTAAATCCATGCTGGCTAGGCCTGAGCCCCTGGCCATCCTGTAAGTGCTGTGTGATCGCACTCGAGATGACCTGTTCCATAATCTTGCCTGGCACTGAGGTCAGGCTGACAGGCCTATCATTCCCTGGCTCTTCCAACCGGCCCTGCTTGTGGATGGGCACCATGTTGGCAGCTTCCAGTCTTTTGAGGGTGTCAGGGAGTGATAGGACGGGGGGATGGAGCAAAACCAGAAATGGGTAGATTGAGATTGGCTGTGAGGAAGAAGTTGCTCCCCATGAGGGTGGTGAGAGACTGGCACAGGTTGCCCAGGGAGGTGGTGGAATCATAGTATCATAGTATCAGTCAGGGCTGGAAGGGACCACAAGGATCATCCAGTGCCAACCCCCTGCCATGGGCAGGGACACCCCACACTAGATCACGCTGGCCAGAGCCTCATCCAGCCTGGGCTTAAACACCTCCAGGGACGGGGCCTCAACCACCTCCCTGGACAACCCATTCCAGGGCTTCACCACTCTCATGGGGAAGAACTTCCTCCTCACCTCTAGCCTGAATCTCCCCACCTCCAGCATCATTCCATTCCCCCTAGTCCTATCACTACCTGATGTCCTGAGAAGTCCCTCCCCAGCCTTCTTGTATTACACCCCAGCATGCCTGATAATCTACTCTTCCTCATCCCTGGAGGTGTTGAAGGCCACGCTGGATATGGCTGTGAACAACCTGCTCTAGTGTGAGGTGTCCCTGCCCGTGGCTGGAGGGCTAGAACTGGCTGATCCTTGAGGTCCCTTCCAAGCCTAACGATTCTGTGATTGTAAATTATGGGCAGGATGGAGGAGAGAGGACAAGGCTTTGGTCTTCTCAAAAACCAGTGATGTGAAATATCCTACACACCAGTCCCTGCCTGCTTTGTAATGTGGCACAGAGTTGACATTGAGGATGTGTGCTTGTACGTATCCTTTGAAGGAAGCATTTAATCAGCTCAGTATCCCACTCCAAAGTCACTGCAGCAAAACATTGCTGTCTCCCACCCTGCAACAGCTAGCATGTGACAGGAAACCGTTTTGCAGCCTGCTGTACCTGCAGAAAAGGACAATGAAAAGCCTTGAATCAAAATAATTCTGTTCCAGGAAAATTATCAGACATAAATGGTGTCAGGGTAGTGCTGTTTGGCTTGGAAAAGACCTTTCAGGTCATTGAGTTCAACCTTTATCCCAGCATTGCCAAGTCCACCACTAGGCTATGATCCTCAGCACCATGTCTATATGCCTTTTAAATGCTTCCAGGAATGGTATCTCCACCACTTCTCCAGACAGCCTGCTTCACTGCTTGACAGCCCTTTCAGTGGAGATTTTTTCCCCTAATATCCAACCTAAACCTCTCCTGGTGCAACTTGAGACCATTTCTTCTTGTCCTATCCCTTGTTACTTGGAAGAATCACAGAATCACAGAATCAACCAGGTTGGAAAAGACCTCAGAAATCATCAAGTCCAACCCATTACCTAGCACCTAACACCTCCTGACAACTAAACCATGGCTTCAAGTGCCACATCCAAGCCTTTTCTGAACACCTCCACGGCTGGTGACTCCACCACCTCCCTGGGCATCCCCTTCCACTCACCTACACCCTAAAATGTCCCTCACCAGCCTTCCTGTAGGTCCCCCTAAGATACTGGAAGGCTACACTGTGAGGCAGGGATGGGCATTACTCTGTGGGCTGCTCCTCTGCACACCTTCCATGTTCATACATGGAAGGTTGGAGGGTTGAGGCCCCGTCCCTGGAGGTGTTTAAGCCCAGGCTGGATGAGGCTCTGGCCAGGCTGATCTAGTGTGGGGTGTCCCTGCCCATGGCAGCGGGGTTAGAACTAGATGATCTTGTGGTGCCTTCCAACCCTGACTGATACTATGATACTATGATACACAAACCTTCAGGGGCTGGAGAACCTCACTGTCAGGCAGGTATGGACATTGCTTCATGGACTGCTCCTCTGCACACCTTCCATGTTCACACACAAGGAACTGACCCCTGCCTGGCTCCAAACTCCTTTCAGGTAAAGAACAAGAAGGTCTCTCCTCAGTTATCTCTTCTCCAGAGTAAACAACCCCAGTTCCCTCAGCCACTCTTCTTAAGACTTGTTCTCTGGGCCCTTCACCAGCCCTTCTTCAGACATGTGACACCCTATTCCCCCTGCTGCAATAAGCTGTGATCCCTCTGAAATGTGGTGCTGGAGGTAGATGCTCTGCAAAATCTTCTTGTTTAAGTTACAGCAGCCTTCCTGAAGACAGCTAGCACCTAGCTAGACAATGGATGGAAACATCAGCTTCATCCACAAGCCTCAACATCTGGGGGTGGTGGTGGTGCTGGGTGAGCATTGGCTCCCTCTGGGCAGTTGTCAGCGCCTGAAAATCCCTACTCCTGGGGAAAGATGAAAAACAGCCTTCTGCATTCCTCTGGAGAAAGCCCTGTGACACTTACCTGGAATCTGCTCCGGTAAAAGGGGAGCATGGCATTTTCTTTCTCACCTCCTAAATGGCTGCTCCTTGGATATGAGGTTTTCAGCCATTTACTATTTTTTCCCCTTATGACACTGGAATTAGTTAATTTTAAACAAATGAATGATGATTTTCTCTAACCTGCCTTTTTTTTTTTTTTTTAAGAAAAACAAACAAAAATAACACCAACAACAAAAGGAGAAGAGAGAAAACAAATTGCAGGGAGGCATCAAATAAAGGAACTAAATAAGCACAGATTAAATGTCACTGTAAATAAAACTCAAATAAATCCCTTTGATGAACCAAGATTCCCTCACTTGCTGGTTCTCCACCTGGGCTTGGGCTGCTGTTTTTCTCAGGCATGGAACAATGCTACAGTGTTTGCTGGAGAGATTTCTTCTCTCTTTTCAGTTTTTCTCTGTCCATTCTCCATTCCACCTGGAATAGAATAGAATAGAATAGAATAGAATAGAATAGAATAGAATAGAATAGAATAGAATAGAATAGAATTAACCAGGTTGGAAAATACCTCAGAGATCATCAAGTCCAACCTATCATCCAACACCATCTAATCAACTAAACCATGGCACCAAGGGCCTCATCCAGGCTCTTCCTAAACACCTCCAGGGATGGTGACTCCACCACCTCCCTGGGCAGCACATCCCAATGGCCAATTACTCTTGCTGGGAAGAACTTCTTCCTCACATCCAGCCTAAACCTCCCCTGGCACAGCTTGAGACTGTGTCCTCTTGTTCTGGTGCTGGGTGCCTGGGAGAAGAGACTGACCCCCACCTGGCTACAACCTCCCTTCAGGGAGTTGTAGACAGCAAGAAGGTCTCCCCTGAGCCTCCTCTTCTCCAGGCTAAGCAACCCCAGCTCCCTCAGCCTCTCCTCACAGGGCTGTGCTCCAGACCCCTCCCCAGCCTTGTTGCCCTTCTCTGGACATGTTCCAGCAACTCAACATCTTTATGTTTCCACCATCACTTTTCCCTATCTAGTATCCCAAGTCCAACAGGACTTTTGTTCCTCCCCGCCATGAAACTTGAGCTCCTCAAAACACCAGACTTCTTCAAAGTGTTTGTAAGACCCACTGCCTTTCCATCATCCTTGCCCTAGAGGCTCCACCACAGATCCAACCATGGCCATGCTGTGGTTGTGTCACTGGGGACATCAGGATATGCTGGCAAGGGAATAATTACCCAAAGACTAGCTGAGATCAGAACATAATCAGAACCTCAGACTGTCATCTAGCAAGAGATCACACAACCCTTGTGTTTCATCCCTACCAGGAATGAGGTGTCAGTTCTTCTCATGCCACCAAACCCACTGCTGCCCTCCTGCCATGAAATGATCTCTGGGAGTGCCAGATGTCTTCCACAAGAAAACCATGGCTTCAAAACTGCTGAGAAAAGAAAGATCTCTTCACTGGAGATTTCCACTGTTCTGTCAGGTGTTGGACAGACCCCCCTCAAGTTTGAAGGAAACTGGCTTATTAGGTTTTGAGCTGGCTGACTCCATCCTGGCTTGCCAAAGGATTTCATCCAGCTTGCTTTTGCAGAGAAGGTGAAAAATTCCACATCACATTGGAATTGCCAATGGCTTTGAACTGGGCAGAGAACGACTACCAGGTCTGGCAATGAGCTGAGAGTTATGGTCACCTCCAGATCTGCACAGGGATGGTGGCTGATCTGCCATATGAGCCTCACAACTTCTCAGCTGTTCTCTAACACATTGATATTTACTGAATATCCTCCATGCATGCCTGGCTAAGGGGCAAACCCTTCCCTGTGGGACTGAAGAGCGAGACATCCCTAGTGCCCTGACACCTGTGCTGCAGCATCTCCAAAACATCAGCTCCACAAGTTCCTTGTCAGCAGGTGTGACACCGCACTGAAGAAGGTTATGGTGTTTGTTCACTTTTAAAGAGAGCGGAAACAAAAATGGGAGGAGGAGCTGGGACCCCAAAAGCTGTGTTGCAGGGCCTTAACAGGCACTGACCATTTGGCCATGAGGAAGCTGAGGGCTAATTTTAATGTCAACCTGTGACTGCAGCATCTGTGTGACATGCAAAGACCCAGTGATGGATCAGGTGTCCTGGGGGGAGGTGAGTGTGTGTGGATGAAAAGCAACAGCAGTGGGGGCTTAGCCCCATGAAATAGCTGTAACAACTGCTGTGTCAGGGCTGCAGGCCACAGGAGCAGCTGCCTAAGGCAGCTGCAGCTGGTGGCAGGGCTGCCCTTGGCCCACAGCCAGCATTGATCTCAGAGGACAACGGAGGGGATGTCAAAGTGCTTTGCAGGGTCCATGCACATAGGGGGAGACTCCCACAGGGCCTGTCCTGCAGCCACCACAGTGGGGACAGGAGAGTGAGAAACATGATGGTGATCATTCCTTGGGTTTGCATGTGCACGCTTGTCTGCAGCGCACCTTCCAGGCTTTTCAGCACTTAGGGATGTGTCCCTTGGTAGATGTGTCTAATACAGCACGACCAAGCGGACTGCACTTTGCTGCTGGAAACAATTTCCTGCCACTTGTAGAAATGGGTGGAAAATGGTAATTTTTCTGTGCTGCACCATAAACAGGGCATGGGAACTGTTTCTTTACAACAGAAACATGGGGGAAAACAAAACAACAACGAGTTTGCTCTTTGGTTGGAATTACCCCTGCAGGTGGGACAGTCTGTGCTACCTGCAAACGCTGAGTGTTGCAGGGTCATAGTATGGGCACTGCTCAAAGCAGCACAGCGACTGCGGCAGACAAGGTCCAGCCTCTCCCCAGCAGCACACTCTCCTGGGGTTGCAGTGCCTGCTGGGAGACACCGAAGGGTGTGAGGCAGGAGACAAAATCCAAAGTGAGATACAATCGAGTGGGCACTGGGAGGCAGTGGGCACCTGGGACTTTTCCTCCTCCCATTTGAGAGGAGATCAGTGCAGCAGCTGTGTGAAAACTTATCCCCAAAGAGCCCCTTTGGGTGGATGTCACATGTCTGAAGAAAGCAACAAGGGCAGGCAAGCAGCTGTCCCTGCTGCCTGTGGATCAAGTTAATCCTCCCCACACCACTGCCCAGCATCAGCCCTCAGGTTGTGGGGCTGAGGTCGCCACTCTTAGTTCAGTTCAGGAAAACAAACCCAAACCCCAAAATAAACCCACAGGCAGATCCGACGCCATAATCCAGGCAACCAAATCCACCACACGGCTACGTTAGGAAGCTGTCAAGCACTTAAACCAGCCAGATGCATGGGATGGATAAGGCTAAGAGGGGATTAACACGGCTCCCCACGACGGATGGCAGCTAAAGCAGCCCCCTGGCCTGGACAGAGCAGACAGGCCCCCAAAACATCACTTTGCAACACAGCAAAATGCTTCCCAGTACCCTGGCAGCCACCCCTCCTACACAGCAGGGTCTTTTCCACTGCTTTAAAACAGTTCTCGGTAAACAGGACGAGCTTCTGGCTGTCGTTTGATTTTGTTTTGTTTTGCTTTGTTTTGTTTTGTTTTGTTTTGGGTGGTTTTTTTTGTGTGAGGAGGACTTATCTTTAAGTCATGAAGGTTCTTCATTCCATGAGGAGGACAGCTCCAAGCCCTGCAGAGTTTCCATGAGCATCCTCAGACAGAGCCATTTTAGGCCCGCCCAGTTTGGAAGTTCTGTCGGTAACTGGGACTTCAACACAACCGGTCACCGTGTGGCCTGCAGTGATGGGGGGACAGGGTTGAGCCTCTCCATCCTCCTGCACCTCTGACTGGGGTGGGGGAAAAGGGAGGATGCATGGCTGTGGCTGTTGGCCTCTGGGAACTTGTGGGGTGGTGTGGGGTGGATGGTGTGTGCCGCAGCGCTGCTTGTGTGTGTGCATGTGCATGTGTATTCCTCCAGTGGCACATCTGCAGTGGGCTGTATGCACAGTGTGCATGCACCTGCACCTTTGTGTGCTGTGCATGCCTGTGTGCATGTGCATGTATGCATGTGTGCACACGTGTATGTCGGTATGTGCGTGCATGGATCAGTGTATGCATGTGTGCGCACGTGTATGTCGGTATGTGCGTGCATGGATCAGTGTATGCATGTGTGCGCACGTGTATGTCGGTATGTGCGTGCATGGATCAGTGTATGCATGTGTGCGCACGTGTATGTCGGTATGTGCGTGCATGGATCAGTGTATGCATGTGTGCGCACGTGTATGTCGGTATGTGCGTGCATGGATCAGTGTATGCATGTGTGCGCACGTGTATGTCGGTATGTGCGTGCATGGATCAGTGTATGCATGTGTGCGCACGTGTATGTCGGTATGTGCGTGCATGGATCAGTGTATGCATGTGTGCGCACGTGTATGTCGGTATGTGCGTGCATGGATCAGTGTATGCATGTGTGCGCACGTGTATGTCGGTATGTGCGTGCATGGATCAGTGTATGCATGTGTGCGCACGTGTATGTCGGTATGTGCGTGCATGGATCAGTGTATGCATGTGTGCGCACGTGTATGTCGGTATGTGCGTGCATGGATCAGTGTATGCATGTGTGCGCACGTGTATGTCGGTATGTGCGTGCATGGATCAGTGTATGCATGTGTGCGCACGTGTATGTCGGTATGTGTGTGCATGGATCAGTGTATGCATGTGTGCGCACGTCATGTGTACATCAGTCTGTGTAGCTGTGTGTACGTGTCCATCAGTGTGTGCAAGTGCACGTGTGCACGCGCGCGTGCGTGTATGTGAATGCACATTGGTGAATGTGTACTGATGTGCGCGTGTGCCTGCACCCGCGTGCGCCCGTGTCTGCGTGCCTGCACGTGCACACACGCGTGCACACGCACACAGAGACGCAGGTGGCCAGGTACGTGCCTGCACATATGTTTGCGTGTGCCCGTGGCCATGCACGTGCACACGTTTCTGTCTGCACGTGCCCGCGCCCGCCTGTGCACGTGTGGATGCGTGCTGACCCGCATGCACGCGCCCGGGGCGGGGCGTGCCGGCATACGTGCACCTACGGCTGCGCGTCCACACGCGTCCTGCACGCGTACGTGCGCGTGCCAGAGCCCACGAACATTCCCCCTCCCCGTGTGCGTGCACATACGCTCGCGTCCGCCGGCGCGCGCAGCTGCGCCGGCCGCGTGCCCGCCGGCGCGCGTGCCCGCCCACGCCACGCCCCGCCTTCGGCCCCGCCCGTCTCCCCGGCATTGGCCGCCGCGCCGGCCGCGGGGGCGTGTCGCGGCGGCGGCGGGGGCGTGGCGGCCCGGCTCGGCGCTCTGCCATTGGCGGCGGGCGCCTTTGTGTGGCGGCGGAGCGGGCGGCCGCCACTCGCCGCCGCGTCGGAGGGGCCGGCGGGACCGGGCCGCGCCGCGCCACAAAGGCCGCAGCATGGTCCTGGTGCACGTCGGCTACCTGGTGCTGCCCGTCTTCGGCTCCGTGCGCAACAGAGGTACCGCGCCGTGCGCCGGGGGCCATGGGTTCGCGTCCCGGGGCCGCTTCGTGCGGAGCGGGAGGGGGCGGGTGGGCAGGACCCAAGCTCCCGTCCCCCGCGGAAGGAGAGCTGAGCTGCCCCCGGGACCTCGCCGTGAGCGCGGGCAGCTGGGCGGTTGCGAGGAGCTCCCTGGAGTCCCGGCGCAGGTCCCCGCAGCTTCGCCCCGAGCGGTGCCGCTCTGAGGCTTCCCCCTCCTCCCCTTACCCTTCCCGCCCGTCCTCCCCGGGCCGCCCCGGCGCCTGCCGCTTGCCCAGCTCCCGCCTGCACCTCCAGTCTGTGCTTCGGTAGATCCATTTTCCTCCTTTTGCTTTTTGGTTTGGTTTGTTTGTTTGTTTGTTTGTTTTTTTAAATTTTATTTTTAATTTCTGTTTTATTTTTTGATTTGACACCTCCCCCACCCCAGCCCCCGTCTCGCCGTGTAGCGTAGCCACCAGGCCATTCCAACGTAGCTGTAGACGATAACAGCCATTTTTGTACCTTCATCCTGTTTAGCTGAGTACATTGCACTGTAAATTCCTGTTAAGTGGATTCATTTTGCAGTAGTCGCTGGGCGCAGAGTCTTCTGGGGGGGGGGGGGGGGTGGGACATGACCAACGCCCCCAAAATGCGGCCAGAAGCCCCCTAAAAAACCCAACCAAAACCTGGGGAGAGGAAGTCTGTCGAGGAAATGCAATTGGCATCAATTCAAAGGTAAAACTGGAAAGGAGTTGGGGAGCGATGTCTGTGATTAAAGGCCGGTTAAAACCCGCCCCGGAGCCGCCGGCCGGCATTGGCCAGAGTCGCCCGCCAAGGGGTGCAGCATCCCTGTCCCCGGCAGCGGTGACACGGCTGCCGGCAGCTGTCCCCGCTGGGTACCCACCCGGCCGCTCGCCCGGCCGGCCTCATGCTCCCCACCGCCCGTCCCACCAGCCACAAGTGTCCCGTCTCGGGAGCGCACCTCCCCCGCTGAAAACTGGTTGTGAAAGGGGAGGCGACTAGCAAAAAATGGTTTTCCATTAAACAGGGATAAAACATTTTTTTCTGCTGTGCTAAATTACTTCCTGTTCTTATTTTGTGGGTAATTTTCTGTATCGAATATCCTTTGGTTGTGTATCTTCACCTTTTTCTTGTACTAAAACTAAAGCATGGTCTGTATTTTTTTACATTACTTAGTTTCTGATGTAAATCTTTCTGTAGAGACATACCCTGCTGAAATGTAATGTGCTGTAGCCTATACATCTGCTCAGTGTACGCTGCTTTTGTTCTGTTGCCCTTCCATAGCATGGTGGGCCTTGCCTTTTTGTATTGTGTGCATGATGACATTGTTACACACAATTCCACTAATACTAATATACGATCTCTCAATAAAGAAACTAGTTTTCCTATATTAACCTAGTGTGCTTTTTCTATTGCTGTTTTCCCATTTATTGTCGTATCCTGCTGTTTAGATTTTTTCCTTGCTTTCCCCCATCGTGAGGTTTGAGTGAGTGGATTTTTTGCCTGTAGTGCAGATATGGGGGCTTTTAAATACACATTATTTTTGTTTTTCTCCTCCTCCTATCCCATATCTACCCTCAGCATTAGTCTGTCTGTACATACTCCATAGATGCACAGTCCCTATTACCTTTATGCTGATGCAGAATTCTGGTTTACTGCAGAATAGCAAAAAAAAAAATCCCCAAAAAGGGTGTATAAATCCAAGCCCTCATTCTTAACAATAACTAAATATATGTGTGTCTGATGAAGGGTTTGCCACTTGTTTCATTCTAGTTACAACATTACACGTTCCTCACCAGATTTGATTCCAAACCTGAGGGGGATGACCTCCAGACAGATGGGGAGAATTACGGATTTCTAAGATCTGATTAGCAAGTGATAAATGAATCTGGGGGGGTGGGAGGGAGGGGAAGAACGATCCCTCTAATCTATTATCTATATATTTAAACATAGATGCAAGTGCCCTGCCCACCATCTGCTAGGCGAGAAGTTGCTGGGCCTGGGCCTCCGTCCTGTGGTGACTGGCATGCTATAAATATCTTCACTAGACCCCTGCAAGGCAGGGCTTGTAAAACCATCCCAGCTGCTAATGTTGTAACTACATTTTTCTGCTTGAAACCTTTGGGCCCACCATCTTCTGAATAACCAGATTTGGTCAAAAGAGCAAACTCGGTGTTGGGGGAAAGTCACTGGGAGCAGGAAGTGATGGACAACCAGATTGTGGTCAGCGAGCAATTCTGCTGCAGCTGCAAAGTGATGGCAATACTGGTCACCTCTCCTTGTCCCTCTGCCAGACCTCCTTTCCTGGGTCTGCAAAATGGTCCTGTAAAACCTCCCCATTTTGGCTTGGATGCCACCAGAAAGCGGGGAAGTCAGGGCTGCCAAAAGCAGGAGATGGGGCTGGGGTGAAGAGGGGGAACATCTTGCCTTTAATTGCGTTTCCACAGAAGTGGGGGACTCAGGATTGGATCTCTGTCTTTAATGAGAGGAAGACAAATTCAGCAGGTCGGTGGCTCCCACTGCTAAAATGTCAAGAGAAGCCGCTAGCAAACAAAACAAAAGCCAGTGGCTCCAGAAACCTGCCCACCCTGCCTTGCCCTAGCATCCCTCCAAGAGACACATCATCGTGCCAGGCCCTGCCTTTCCACCTCCCCCCCGGCTTTATCTTCAGTTCGATTGGTTTTGTTTTCCAACATTTATGATTTCCTCCTCCATATTTCCTTTTTCCATGTACCTCGATGACTGTTTGGCCATTCTGTCCTCTCCCCTCCCCCCCCCCCCTTTCCCTGTATGAGCACAAGCAGGTTTACCCCCTGGATGTAGTGTATGCTGTGGCCCTTTGTTCTCGCTCCATCCTCGCCCCGGGCCAGCGCTGAGCTCCGTGCGTGACACATGTCCCCATACGCATCCCGAGGAGGGAGGCTGTGCTTCTCGCTTGCATGGAGGGAGACGTGCATGCCTGTTGGGGCTGATCATTTTCCAGTGTGATTTCCTTTTTTCCCTTTCTTTCTTTTTCTTTTCTTTTCTTTTTCAAATTCAACCCTTACCCCACATGAGACAATGACATTTGGTTTATGGTGTGGAAACGAGTGACTCCCCCTCCTCTACCCTGCCCTGAAACCCCAGCAAGGGTAAGCCCCATTCCCTCCGAAATGAACCTCGTGCTACAGACACCTGCTGGCAGCTGCCCCTTTGTTAGGAGTGGTGGATTCACTGCAGCAAGGGTAGTATCCCCGCCCCCGACTGGCAAATTAGCGCTCATACAGAGCACAACCGCTTGATCAATGTACTCTGAGGCTACCTTGGTAAGCTCATAGAGAAAGCTGCTGGGTTGATGGCAGCTGGTACAAAGCAATTTCATCTGCATCATGTTTTTTGACCTGTCTTGCTAGAAACACACTCTTACAAGAGGAAACATTTCACCCCCTCCTTCCACCTTCCAGCCTTATTAGTAACCACCAGGTTTTCATAATCCATCAAATGCATCCACACTGTAATGGCCTAATTCCTGTGACACTCCTGAGCCTTGGAAAGCCACCTGGTGCAAAGAAAGTAATCTTTTATTTTAGCATCCTGGGCTGAGGAAATCCAAGATGAGTCACGTGCTGGTGGTGCCGCTGTGGGTGTGGAGGCACATGTGGTGATTTCTATAAAGCCTATACATCTCTCCAGCACCAACATGTATTCCTGGGCTGCTTTAAATAACTTCTTTAAATAACAGAGAGAAGGATAAAAACCAAGCATGGTCCAAACAGGTGCTGAGATTTGTTTCTATAAGGGTTGTGTAAAGGTCTTACATGCATCTATGTGCATTTAATGATGCCACATGGGAGCTGGGCCAGCCTGTCTCTCACATGGGGCTTGGGATGGTGTCACAACTCCTATTTTTGAGGTAAAAGATAAGTAGTGGTCACGTTTTGCTCATATTGGGAGTTATCAGCAGCCTAAGGAGGGCTGACCTGGATTTACCTTGCTGTGTGCAGATCTGGTCCCATGGAATTATGTTATTTAACAACTGGTGCCCGAGTGAGAAGGCAAACACAGCTGTGAAGCTGGGATGGGGGCATTTGGGTGGTGTTTTCCACAAAACCTGGGAGCTGCTCTGGTTGGCAGGGGCAAGGTGGTGGGGACTCAATGGGACACAGTGCAGCATCACTCAGTGCATCCTGGACGGAGTGTGGCATGCCAAGCTGGAGGTGATGTATGTAGGCATTGGGATGCTGCCATAACCACCTCTGGCCTTGGTCCTCGCTGAGTCCGCCTCTGTGAACCTCCTGGAAAGACTGTCCTAGAGTAAGTCTGAGCTTTCTTTTTTTTTGCTGTTGTGTTAAACCCTGCTGAAAGGGGAGGATGGAGCACTGTTGGGGCAGGCATGGGAGCCCCGTCCTCCCTAAGCTGTAGGAGAACTCCCTCTAAGTGCCATGGGGAGCATGTGTGGCATCCAAAACTGGCTTGTCCCTCTCTGCTGACCTCTCTGTGTCTGGAGGTGCGTAAGTGGAAGGAGAGGGAAAGATTACTCTTTTGGAGGCTTTGCAGGGCACGATGCCAGGTAGCAAGGGCATGGGCATCCTCTCTTGCCCATTTACACGGTGATTTAAACCCAAAACGTGTGCTGGGGCTGCCTCATAGCAAAACCTGGGAGGTCCTTATCTGGAATTGTGCAAAAAGGGACAGGGGTTCATCAGAGATACGTCTTTCCCACCCTCCACCTGGGAGCACTCATCTTGGGAAGCATTAATTAAATGTGCCAGGAATGCAAAAGCAGTTTTTACAAGAAGTGTGCTCTGACATCTAGATCATCTTTGATCTCAGCAACTCCAAGACCAGAGCTGATCTGGCAGCTGAGAGATGTGTGCCAAATGTGATTCTTGAGCATCTCACGCTGTTTGGGTGCTCTGCATCAACCTGCAGCTCCTGCAGTCAGCAATAGCACAATTAAAGGGTAGTATATAAAGCAGAAGCTCAAACTGCTGCTTATGGCAAACTTGGTGCTCAAAACTCAGCAGTAAGGTACAGCACTAGGAAGACTTTTCAGCCAACACGGTGGTTTGGGAAGGTGGTGTGTGGCTGTGTGGGGCCAGGGCAGGGACCTGCAGGTGGGCAGTGAGAGTGGGGCTAAGGATCCGTGGGGGAAAAGACATTTTTCTCCTTTTTAGTTTCACTTTGTGGAGATGGAGTCAGTCTGCTGACAGGGTTGGCAGAGCTATTGCAGTTTCCCAAGTGGCTCTGCACATGATGCCCCTGGAGATTCCCCCAGTTATAACCTTACGTGGTCTTTTCTTACTCCTAAACCTTCTCAATAAGAAAACTGGGTCTTCTGGGAATGGCTGAATTCTCCCTCTAAACTAAAAAAAGCCTCAATCCCTCTTCAGCCAGAGCAAGAGATCCTGGTGGTGGAAGAGACTGGGCTCCCTGTGCTAGAGACCTCAGGTGGGCAGAGCTCAGAAGGGAAAAGGATGCAAATCTGTGTCCTTTCCATGCCTCCCCACCACCTTCACTTAATTCTTTCTGCTCCCCCTCTGCTCAGTTTTTCAGTCTCCCAGGACTTTCTCTCACACATTTTCCTGCCTGCTGGTCCTTCACATTTCCTAGCCCCAGCTGGGTTGGGATGGCTGGCATATGCTGTTGTGGATCCCTCTTGGTAAGTGTCCTTATCTGCTGTCATTTTCTCTGTCTTTAAAGGCTGCAAAATGTGCCTGCAGGAAAGCTGCATATGCCTGGCATATAGCTCTTTAATGAACACTATCGCTTCAGTTTGATAGACTAGGCACCACAGGTCAGGACCAAAGGAAGTGCTGGAAGCAGTGAAGATGAAGGTTATGGGAAGTGGTGGTAAGGGACAACTTGGTACCTGTGGGCTTGAAACCTTCAAAGTGAGGACATATCTGTGGGGAGATGCTTGAATGAGGATTTCAGTAGCTTGGTGAAGGGCCTGGATGTCTCTGTCTCTAATGCTGCATAGCAGTGTTCCTGGCTGCTCACAGTGGCTGCTCTGCCTGGAGGTGATGCGTGTGGCCATCATCTTAGACCAGGCTGAAGTGATGCTGCAAAGCTGTTGCTTCTCCATCCCCTTTCTCAAACTGTACAAGGAGCATCCATTTCCCTGAATGAGGAAAAAGCAGGGATATGGGCAACTTCTGGGACTTCTTTGAAGAGACCTTGAGCAGGACACTGGTGGGACTGGACAGCTCACCAGGCCACATATCCAGGCAGCCAACACTGGGGTTGAGTTAGGAGCTGCTCTGAAAAGCTGCTCTTGTCTTTTTGTCCAGGCTAGAGGAGATCTCTAAAAGACATTCAGATGCACGATGGCTCAGGCATCTGCCTGACTGCAGCTCCCCAGCATGGGGATGTTTGGCTCCTGCAGCAGAAGGTGGGCATGGGAAATGCCCCCATGCAAATGTGCCCTCCCAGTGGTACTTTGTGCTGTGTCTCTGGGCTTTCTTGGTCTCCTGGTGGCATCTGACTCTTCCTCCAGTCGTGCTGCTAGCTCAAGGTACTGATACAGCCAAAGGGATCTTGCTTCCTTTTGAAACTGTGGGTCCATGAGGAGGCATGTTATGAGCATTCCCCAATCAACCTGTTTCCATGACACGTCTGCTTAGAATCTGTGTGTCAACAGACAAAAGGAGGTTGGTCTCTTCTCCCAGGCAACCAGCACCAGAACAAGAGGACACAGTCTCAGGCTGCACCAGGGCAGGTTTGGGCTGGAGGTTAGGAGGAAGTTCTATACAGAGAGAGTGATTGCCCATTGGAATGGGCTGCCCATGGAGGTGGTGGAGTCACCATCACTGGAGGTGTTCGGGAGGAGACTTGATGGGGTGCTTGGTGCCATGGGTTAGTTGATTAGGTGGTGTTGGATGATGGGTTGGACACAATGATTTTGAAGGTCTCTTCCAACCTGGTCTATTCTATTCTATTCTATTCTATTCTATTCTATTCTATTCTATTCTATTCTATTCTATTCTATTCTATTCTATTCTTTCTTTTAATGGCAGGGAGAGTGCCTGTTCTCATGCAGCCCTGGGTAGGGTCTCATGTGTCTGGTCCATTCAGGGCTGACCATCATCAGCTGCTGGGAACTAGGACTTCAACAGACTGCCCTGTGAGAACCACACCCCAGTGAGGAGCAGCTGGAGTCAGAAACGTTTATTTTTACTTATTTAAAGTAACTGGCAGCAAACTGACCACAGTCTGAAGGTGTTTTGTTGGCACGAGGGTTTGATGACAGTTATCTTTGCAAGACGATCAGCTTGTGTTCAGCCGTGGCACAGCATTTGCTGGCAAACTTGAGCAGGAGCTTTTCAAATCTCAGGCAGTGTCTGAAGGTAATGAAGGTTCTAATGCTTCAGGCGAGGTGTCCATCAAGTCTGGCAGCTTTCACATCCTCCAGGCAGCAAATGCCATTCCCTCATTTGCCTGGCAAGAAGGGAGCTGTAAATCTCATGCAGATTACCAGGTTCCTTGTTGTGCTTTGCTAAATCCACATTTCCCTTTATGTAGCATGGCCTTTAATATTAATATCTTTAATTTCATTTATAAATTCACTTATCAGCTTTCATTAGTCATCCTGTTAATGATCCCAGGCAAGAAATTTGTCATTTGACGTCAAAAGGCAGATTAAGGGACTTCTAGAGCCTTGGGTAATGACTTCATGCAGCACTGGAATTATAGTGGTTGGCATATGAGGCTAATACTATGTAAGATTTGCATCTGCTGTTCAGGGGATGAGTGATTATTTTATATATTTGGCAGAAAACAAGAAGAGCATTTCTTAATCACGGATGGTGGTGTTACACTTCCTGCAAGCTCTGCAGTGTTATGAATCACTGGGCTATAAACATCTTGTTGTGCCTGATTTTACATTACCAAAGGGGTAGGCCCTGGAGGGCTGGAGCCTGACACCTCCCCTCCTCCTTGAGGGGCTTTCCTGCACGAATGGCTAGTTGAAATCAAGACGTTCCCTCTGTGCTAGGAGCTGGAAGGGACTGGCAGTGGATTCATCTTTGCTTGGCCAAAATTGAGTCTGTGGTCTCTGCTCTCCTTGATGGCAAATGTGAGATGGTTGGTAGGGTTTGGAGATGGCATGAAATAGTGGGCAAAGCTCACAGTATTTGCTCAAAACATCAGGAAAGCAGCAGAGTTGTGAAAACTGATGAGATGTAGTGTCCCCAGGCCTCGGTCCCTTCAGTCCTGTGATGATGGGACTTGATAGATGCTAGGAGCAACCAGTGTGGTTTGAAGGAATCTTTTCTTGTCCAGCCATTATTTGTGAAATCCCACAAGCCTCTGTGGGCTGAGATGAGGAATGAGGAGGCCTTCAGCACGAAGGGAGCACAACATGAGTGGGCTTGGGAGGTACAAGGCTTTTGTTTTAATAGTGAATGTCTCAGCTGCATGCGACACTATCAAAATACATTCCCTCCTGTACTGGCCACCTGCAAATCTCCAACTCCCTCTGTACACTACTCCTCTGGATAGAGCCTCTGTCTGTCAAGATAGAGGGTCTGCAGACAGCTCTCCATGAGGCTAAACAAAGAGGATCTTATCTGTTGGCTACAAGAAGAACTTATCAAGCTGGTTTTGCTTAGCCCTCGTTGGCCTGAGTGTGAAACTTCTGTGTGAAAATGTGGTGACCTTGGCTGGACACCAGGAGCCATCAAGCTGCTCTATCACTCCTCTCCTCAGAAGGACAGGGGCTAGAAAGTAAGATGGAAAGTGACTCATGGGCCAAGGAAATAGCAGTATAATAAAGGAAAAGCTGCACACAGAAGCAAAGTAACACAAAAGATTTATTTTCTACTTCCTATCAACAGGCAATGTCCAGCCACTTCCCAGGAGCAGGGCTTCAGTGCACACAGCAGTTGCTCTGCAAGACAGTGCCATAATGCCTCCTCCTCCCTCCTCACAGCTTTTATTGACAAGCAGGCTAGACATGGTAGGGAATACTCCTTTGGACAGTTTGCATCAGCTGTCCTGGTGATGTCTGCTCCCAAGATCTCACCCACCCCCCCAGCCCACAGGGGAGATGGAATGCTGGAGGCAGCCTTGATGCTGTGAGCACTGCTCAGCAGTAGCCAAAACAGTGGTGTGTTCCCAGCCCTCGTCTAGATACCAATGCACAGAACAAAACTATGGGGAAAATCAACCTCCATCTCAGACAGACCCAGTACAGAACTTGAGATAGTTGCACCAGGTGACATTTAGGTTGGACCTTAGGAAACATTTCTTCACCGAAAAGGGCTGTCGAGCTCTGGAACAGGCTGCCCAGGGAAGTGGTGGAGTCACCAGCCCTGGAGGCATTTAAAAGAGGTGCAAATGTGGTGCCCGGGGAAATGGTTTAGTGGTGACTTGGCCGTGGTGGGTTAATGATTGGACTCGGTGGTCTTAAAGGTCTCTTTCAACGTAAATCTATACCTTCCTGCTCTTCTCAAAACGGCAACAAAACCTATTGGTCACCATTAATCTGTTGCTCAGCTCTACCTAACTCCTTCCTCTGTTCAATTAACTGGTGGTGGCCAGGTCTTTGTCTCTGAGGTTATTCCTTGAAGCTGTGAGCTGAAAAGATGGTATTGCATGAGAACTGGGCCCTAAAGCAAGGGATGCTGTGCCCCAGTGGCAGCTATGGGTGAGTGGGTGGGTGGTGGATCGGCAGCTGATCTTGAAGGCACTTGTGCTGACCTGAGTTGCCAGGGACTAGAGCTACATGAAAATAGAGGTACCTGGTTTTGACAATGATGATTATTTTCCAGTTCACTGGCTGAAAAGGTATTTTCCTGGTTTTATACTGTCTCTGCAGAGGATTTTGGGAGACCCCTCTTTGCATGCAGACTGTTGGAGGTAAGTTTAACGGAGAGGATGGTTGTACAGAGTTGGCACAACTCTGGAGCCAAAATGCTCCTCTCCAGCTCCTGATTGTGGTTCTTTCTTTTTCCTGTGTTTCTTCCCCCCAGAGTAAAGAACAAGCTTGTTTCTAGTGATGCCATGACACTTTCCCATCATGGCAGTATAAAGCCAATAAGCATACTGAGACTTTGTGCCTTAAAAGAAAAAAAAACAAGAAAGAAAAAAAATTGAAAAAAGGGGTAAAAGCCCAGAACAGAAGAGTAACATGAAAGTACAGAATACAGAACACAGAATTAACCGGGCTGGAAAAGACCTCAGAGATCATTGAGTCCAACCTGTCACCCAACACCATCTAATCATCTAAACCATGGCACCAAGTGCCTCAGCCAGGCTCTTCCTAAACACCTCCAGTTATGGTGACTCCACCACCTCCCTGGGCAGCACATTCCAATGGCCAATCTCTCTTGCTGGGAAGAGCTTCTTCCTAACTTCCAGCTTAAACCTCCCCTGGCACAGCCTGAGACTGTGTCCTCTTGTTCTGGTGCTGGTTTCCTGGGAGAAGAGACCAACCCCCACCTGGCTACAACCTCCCTTCAGGGAGTTGTAGAGAGCAATGAGGTCTCCCCTGAGCCTCCTCTTCTGCAGGCTAAGCAAGCCCAGCTCCCTCAGCCTCTCCTCACAGGGCTGTGCTCCAGACCCCTCCCCAGCCTTGTTGCCCTTCTCTGGACACCTTCCAGTATCTCAACATCTTTCCTAAACTGAGTACAAAATGTTTGCCAAGGTTCAGAAATAATAATAACAATAATAATAAAACCCCCAAACAAATGAAAAGGTTCTTTGTTTTTATTGATGCCTGGAATGAGGGGTCTGCTCCTGATGTCTCCTGGGGTTTGGGATTGGCTATGGTGCTGTCTTCAAGCTGTGGAAGTTGCTTTCTCTGTGTATCCACATGGATACCACCTTCCATGGTAAGAAAAGTAGCTTTCACCTCTGCAGTGACATGCACTCCCTGAAGAGCAGGGCTTAAAATTTCTGGCAAATTTGCATCTGTGGGAGAGGTTTTAGCTGTGTGGAAGTACTGGGTCATGGTGGAAGAGGAAAGGCAACACTCAGTGAAGCCCAGGATGCTTTCAGGTCAGTGAGTGATGGATCAGAATAGCAGCCACAGAGAATGAGAAACCCCAGATCTCAGGCTGGAAGTGCTTGTTAGTGTGGCTTGGAGATGGTTGGGAGAATCACAGTTATAGAATGGTGTGGGTCAGAAGGTCAGCACTTAAAGTTACAACACCCCTCTGTGTACAGGGACACTTTCCACTAGACTGAGGTGACCTAAAGCCCTGTCCAAACTGGCTTTGAACAGTTTCAGGAATGGGGCCTCTACCACGTTCAGCCTGTTCCAGTGCCTCACCACCCTCACAGTGAACAATTTCTTCCTATCATTGACTTAAAATCCTCTGTCTGGTGGCCAGCAGGTCAAGAGAGGTAACCCTTTACACTGCTCTTGTGAGACCCATGTCAAATACTGCATCTGGTTCTGGTGTCCCCATCACAAGAAGAACACAGAGCTGTTGGAGCAAGTCCAGAACAGGCTCACAAAGATGATTGAAGGTCTGGAAGACCTCCCTCTGATAGGCTGAAGGAGCTGGGGTGGTTCAGCCTGGAGAAAAGGAGACTGGGAGCACCTTATAGCTGCCTTCCAATACCTACAGGAAGGCTGGAGGACTTTGTGTAAAGGTGTCTAGCAATAGAATAAGGGGGGGGGGGGGGATGAGTTTAAGCTGAGGAAGAGTAGGTTTAGACTGTATCTTAGGAAGAAATTCTTCATTATGAGGGTGGTGAGGCTGTGGAATGGGTTTCCCAGGGAGGCTGTGGGTCATTCTCCCGGGGGATGTTTCTGGCCAGGTTGAATGAGGGTTTGAGCAGCCTAGTTGTGTCTAGTGTGAAGTCTAGTTGTGAAGTGTCCCTACCCATGGCTTAGTTTCGATGATCTCTAAGGTCCCTTCCAACTCTTAGCCCTTGTTCTACCACTACACTACTTGATTAAGAGTTCCTCCCTATCTTTTCTATAGGTTCCCGTTAAGTACTGGAGGGCTGCCATGAGGTCTTCCTAGAGCCTTCTTCAGCCTAAACTAACCCAACTCATCCAGCCTGTCCTCACAGAGGAGGTGTTCCAGCTCCTCTTCATCTTCATGGTCCTCCTCTGGACCAGCTTGAGCAAGTCCCTGTCTTCCCTGCTTCGTGAGCCTGCACTGCATACAAGCTGGGCAGTGTTGGGAGTGGTCATCCACTGATTTCCACATTATTAAGAGAAAAGGAGACATTTGTCAAGCAAGCCAAGCTTCTGTGAAGGGCTGAGCACTTTGGTTGGATGAGCCACTCCTAGTGATGGAAAACATAGGCCATTCAGGAATGTGACAGCCCTGCACAAGCTGCAGCTGGAATGCCAGGGCAACGTTTTACGAGCAGGTTAATGCTGTTGGGGCTTTACACTGCTGTGCTAATACCCTGAAACACAGAGAGCAGAAGTTCATATACTCCATTAGAGCAGAAGAGCAAATGACCTGAGCCCAGAGGTCCCAGGAGGAAGTTTGCTACCCCTACAGCTTTTGTTGTTTCTCTGTAGAAACAGAAGAACGATCCCAGTGTAAAATACCAAGAATCAGGATTTTACCCATCCAGCTTTCTATGTGTGGGTATTCAGGAGGAAGAAATTGCCTGTAGGCATCTCTTCAGGTCTAGATGTTTACACATCTGCAAATCTTGGACAACTTCTGAGCCAGCCAACAGATTCTAGTCGAGCTGAGTTTGATGTGCTTGATCAAAATCTGATTGGAGGGACAGGAATAACTACTCTGCAGCTCCTCTTTTGCAAAGGCAAGGAAACAACCTGTAAAGATGCAGTGTGCTTCAATTAACATCACTGACAAGTTCAGATCCCAACTGTAACTCATTTTTGTTTTGTAACTGGGAGCTCGGAGAAGCAAACAGGTTTTTGTGGCTTGAACAGATATTTATTTATTTATTTATTTATTTATTTATTTATTTATTTATTTACTTATTTATTTGTATGGCCAAAGCTGGACGGAAGCTGAAGTACACCACTGTAATTGCTGCTTTTCTTTCTTTTACTTGGTGCCTGTCAGAACCATCATGGATTTAGGAAGGGCAGGTCCTGCCTCACCAACCTGATCTCCTTCTATGATCAGGTGACTGCCTGGTGGATGTGGGGCAGGCTGTGGATGTGGTCTGCCTGGACTTCAGCAAGGCCTTTGACACCATCCCCCACAGCAAACTCCTGGCCAAGCTGTCAGCCCCTGGCTTGGACAGCAGCACTCTGAGGTGGGTTAGGAACTGGCTGGAGGCTGAGCCCAGAGAGTGGTGGTGAATGGTGCCACATCCAGCTGGCAGCCAGGCACTAGTGGTGTGCCCCAAGGATCAGTGCTGGGCCCCATGCTCTTCAATATCTTTATTGATGATCTGGATGAGGGCATTGAGTCCATCATCAGTAAATTTGCTGATGACACCAAGCTGGGGGCAGGAGTTGATCTGCTGGAGGGTAGAGAGGCTTTGCAGAGGGACCTCGACAGGCTGCACAGATGGGCAGAGTCCAAGGGCAGGAGATTGAACACATCCAAGTGCCAGGTTCTGCACATTGGCCACAGCAACCCCAGGCAGTGCTACAGGCTGGGGTCAGAGTGGCTGGAGAGCAGCCAGGCAGAGAGGGACCTGGGGGTACTGGTTGATGGGAGGCTGAACATGAGCCTGCTGGAACGTGTCCAGAGAAGGGCAACCAAGCTGGGGAGGGGTTTGGAACACAAGCCCTATGAGGAGAGGCTGAGGGAGCTGGGGTTGCTTAGCCTGGGGAAGAGGAGACTGAGGGGTGACCTTATTGCTGTCTACAACTACCTAAAGGCAGATTGTAGCCAGGCAGAGGTTGGTCTCTTCTCCCAGGCAGCCAGTACCAGAACAAGGGGACACAGTCTCAGTCTGCGCCAGGGGAGGTTCAGGCTGGATGTTAGGAAGAAGTTCTACACAGAGAGAGTGATTGCCCATTGGAATGGGCTGCCCGTGGAGGTGGTGGAGTCACCTTCATTGGAGGTGTTCAGGGGGAGACTTGATGGGGTGCTTGGTGCCATGGGTTAGTTGTTGGGTGGGTTGGATTGGTTGATGGGTTGGATGCGATGATCTTGAAGGTGTCTTCCAACCTGGTGTATTGTATTGTATTGTATCATCTGACAGACATTACATGGGTTAGTGTTATTCTTGCTGGATTCCTTCAGCTCAGACATAAGTCTTGTGCTGGAGTCAGTGGTTAGCACTGTAAACATCCTGTAGCCTTTTTCTGCTTTCTCTAAAGGTTCCGTTGCAATTTACATGGAAAATGCACATCTAGGGTTATTTTCATTCCAGTCTTTGAGTGAAGACTACACTCCTTGTGGTGCAGGAGTGCTGGGCATGGCACCACTGTCTGCACGTGTGTGCATTTACAACTAGAGTCATAGAATCATAGAATCAATAAGGTTGGAAAAGACCTCAGAGATCATCAAGTGCAACCTGTCACCCAACACCTCCTGATCAACTAAACCCTGGCTTTGAGTGCCTCATCCAGGCTCTTCCTAAACACCTCCAGGGATGGGGACTCCACCACCTCCCTGGGCAGCACATTCCAATGGCCAATCTCTTGCTGGGAAGAACTTCTTCCTAACATCCAGCCTAAACCCTCCCTGACACAGCTTGAGACTGTGTCCTCTTGTTCTGGTGCTGGTTTCCTGGGAGAAGAGACCAACCCCCACCTGGCTACAACCTCCCCTCAGGAGTTGTAGAGAGCAAGAAGGTCACCCCTGAGCCTCCTCTTCTCCAGGTTAAGCAATCCCAGCTCCCTCAGGTCCCCAGCGTCGTTGCCCCTCTCTGGACATGTTCAAGTGTCTCAATATCCTTCTCAAATTTAGTGACAAGACTAGAGGAGACATTCTATGAAGAATCATATGCTCATAGAACCATGGACCTTTAAATGCCATCCATTCCAATCCTGCTGCAGTAAGCAGGGTCACCTTCTACTAGATCAGGCTGCTCAGAGCCCCATCCAGCCTGACCTGGAATGTTTCCAGGAGCAGGGTTTCTATAGCACCTCTCTGGGCAACCTGTTCCAAGTTGGTGGTGCTTACAAAGCTGCAATGTGGAGGCACTTACCCAGCTACCTCAGAAGATGCTCCTGTAAAGAAAACAAATATTAAATAATTAAAAAGTAGCATCTTCCATTGGGTGATAGAGTTTGCAGAATAATTCATCTGGGAAGGGACATCTGAGCTCTCCAGTTGAACCTCCTGTTCAGGACAGGGTTGCCTTCACAGTTCTGGAGTGTCTCAGGTTCTTGCCCAGCCAAATCTGGGATAGGTTCAAGGGTGGAGCTGACAGCACCTTGATGGTACTTGCTCTCCAGTCAGCACTCCCTGGGGGTACACCTGTGGGCTGGGGTGCAGATGCACCCTCATCTGCCATAACACTCAACATTGGACACTTCCATTCTGCACCAGTGCTGTCCTCTCTAAACAAGCCGCTTTCATGGCTACATCTGCATGGTGAAGATGCCAAACCAGCATGGGTCTGGTCCAAAGACAAACAGCTATGCTGTGTCCAACACTGGGAGCAGAAACTACTGTCCTCAAAGCACTGTAGGTGCTCCCTCTTATCCAAATGGCAGGCGTGGGTCCAGGCAGGCAGTGGGGTGACCCCAAGGTCCAGAGATCCCCACTTTGACCCTCTGGTCTTCTCCAAGGTTGACTAAGTGGTGTCAGTCTCCCAGCTTCCTTTCTCCATCTGTACAGTGCCTGTCTTGCAGGCCACTGAGTATAAAACTCAGAAAATAAGGAAAATGCAGACAATCCTTTCTCCTTTGGAGGTAAAATTCCAGGGGGAAAAAAAATCTATTTGGGTGTGGAAAAGAGGCTTTCTGGTTTTAATCCTCCTCTCTGTGGTCAGTTCCAAGGAGATGTGTTGCAGAATTGTGTCTGAAGAATTGCATTGTGTGTACAAACTTGGTTGGATGTCTCTAATTTCTTCAGGAGGTAGATTTAGAGATTAAACAGAAAGCTGAAAAGCTGAGATTTTTGACACCCCCCCCCAATCATTTCTTAATGTCACAGCCACACGTATGCACATCATAAGAAGAGCTTTAGCATTATTTGGTTGTAATCCAGAGAGAGGCATTTTCCCAAGGTCACCCACTGCAGCAGTGCAAAAAATGACCCAGCCCTCATCTTCTCTATGAAATCTGCTTAAAAATAATGATCTGGGCGAAAGCTGTCTGCTGACACTGACGGTATCCCTCATCTATCTGCCCTCATCAATAGATTTGTCTGATAGATCTTGGCTTTCTGAGCCCAGCAGTGACTGTTTGCAGTGCTGGCTGACACAGGGCCGTGGAGTCTCGTGTCTGCTTTTGAACAGCAGTGGATTTGGTGAAGTAAATCAGATCTGGAGTCACTGAGAGGGAGTTAATGTAAGATGTCTTGGTGTTTTACAGTCATTCTAATAGGCATAACTACTCCATTATAGTGATCTGCCTGTATTTAACTCTTATTTGTACCTGAGTGGAATAAATGTTTTCCTTTAGGAGGGATGAATTTGGTGGAGTAAAAGAGCTGTTATAAACCACCCAAATGCCTCAGCAATAACAACACGACATCTCACAGCCTGAAACCTAGACTGCTTCTGCTGTGGTAGTGCCTGACAGTGCTGCTTCATTCTCTTCCCCACCTCCTTATGCTTTAAAAATGCATAGTGAAATGATGATGTTGGGCACACAGCTGGTGAGACCAAGGGTAGTCATGCACAATTAAAATTGTCACCTTGCTTCAGAAGAGCAGCTCCTGACTTCAGCCCAAGACAGCTTCTTCTCTGTGCTCTTGTGTTACATGGTGGAGAACATCCTCACCTTGATACCCTTTGATAAATTAAGGCTCTATTATGAAACTGCAGCTTGTGCTGTTCTGGTATAGACAGGAGCTGTCTGCACCCTCAGGTGTGGGTTCATTGTGCTGAAGCCTAACAAAAGTGTTTTTCCATGTCTTTTTTCTGGGTATTCTTTTGCCCATGGATGGCAGTAGCTATACCTCTATATTGTAGAAGCAGAGACAGGTGTGGGGGGCCATCAGCCACATGGCCATGCTGGAAGGCATTGAGAAGGTAAATGGGTTGGGCACCTTCATTGCTCATTTCTCTGCCATGCAACTGGTGTCACCTCAAACCTGCTTTCCAGAGAGGTGCAGAGCCCAAGGGATGGGGGTTGGGTATCCCTGTGTTGGTGGCTGTTGGGCTGTGAAAAGCACATGGAGGATAGCACCCAATAGGTCTGATTGTGTTGGGCTTACCCTGACCCAATATCCATAAGACCAGCAACAGGGAGGATCTTGCAGCATCTTTAAATCCTCCATACTGTCTTTGTGGAAGGCAGTGGGATGAAGAACCTTTAACATTGCTCATAGGTGAGTGGCAGAAATATGTGGCTGGGGATGAGGGCTGGAAACAGAGAGAGCAAAGCTGCTGAAATATTCCTTGCTCTAGGGTTTTTTGTAGATTTTTATGCGGATCTCTCTTTTTTGTTGTTTCCTTTCCTCTTCTTGGCTCTATCTTTCAACTGCAGCTCCTGGAGATTTGTCACAGGTCGGGAAAATTTAAGCCATGATTTGTAGGAGATGAATGGACTTTTAAAATCAATTTTTTGGTCCCTGATGTCAGTGGGGTGCCAATCACTGTGTGCTGGTGCTGTCTGATTCCCCTGGTACTATCATTAGGAGGTGCAGGCAGCATTCATTACAGGGAGGCTGAGTCTTGCTGCCTGTTAATGGAATTGAGCTGCCTGACCTTAATGTGTGACTGATACTTAATGTGAGGTTTCTGTGGACACCAGCAGGCTGTAGCAGAAACAATACAATCCAATGCAAAGGCTTAGAATAGAATAGAATTACCAAGGTTGGAAGAGACCTTGAAGATCATCGAGTCCAACCTGTAACCATAACCTCACAACTAGACCATGGCACCAAGTGCCACATCCAGTCCCCTCCTGAACGCCTCCAGGGACGGAGACTCAACCACCTCCCGGGCAGCCCATTCCAATGATGAATCACTCTCTCGGTGAAGAACTTTCTCCTCACCTCCAGCCTAAACTTCCCCTGGTGCAGCTTGAGACTGTGTCCCCTTGTTCTGGTGCTGGTTGCTAGGGAGAAGAGGCCAACCCCTTCCTGGCTACAACCACCCTTCAGGTAGTTGTAGAGAGCAATGAGGTCGCCCCTAAGCCTCCTCTTCTCCAGGCTAAACAGCCCCAGCTCCCTCAGCCTCTCCTCATAGGGCTTGTGCTCAAGGCCTCTCCCCAGCCTTGTTGCCCTTCTCTGGACATGTTCAAGTGTCTCAATGTCCTTCTTAAACTTAGCCTCGAGAAGACAGCAAAACAAATTCAATTTAGTAATTAGCAAAAATCCTTGGGGCCTAAAGGTCACAAGTAGGAAGAAAAAAAGTATTTTTTCCCACTTCAAAATGGCAGAGATTCCTGGTGGGCTCCCTTGTGCCCCGGGGAGGAGTGTGGTACAGGCATAGGATCATAGAATCAATAAAATCGGAAGAGACCTCAGATATAATCAAGTCCATCTGTCACCCAACACCTCATGACTAACTTCACAGAGAGAGCTGTTGGCCATTGGAATGTGCTGCCCAGGGAGGTGGTGGAGTCACCATCACTGGAGGTGTTTAGGAAGAGACTGGTTGGGGTGCTTGGTGCCATGGTTTAGTTGATCAGATGGTGTTGGGTGATAGGTTGGACTGGATGATCTCTGAGGTCTTTTCCAACCTGGTTAATTCTATTCTATTCTATTCTATTCTATTCTATTCTATTCTATTCTATTCTATTCTATTCTATTCTATTCTATTCTATTCTATTCTATTCTATTCTATTCTATTCTACTCTACTCTACTCTACTCTACTCTACTCTACTCTACTCTATTCTTTATCGGTCTCTACAACTGCCCGAAAGGAGGTTGTAGTGAGGTGGAAGTCAGTATCTTCTCCCAGGTGACAATAGACAAGAGGAAATGGCCTCAGTTTGAATTGGACATTTGGAAAAATTTCTTCACCGAAAGGTTTGCCAAGCCCTGGAACAGGCTGCCCAAAGAAGTGGTGGAGTTACCACCCCTGGAAGTATTTGAAAGACATATGGACATGGTGCCGAGAGACATGGTTTAGAAGTGACCTGTCAGTGCTGGGTTAATGGTTGGACTCCATGATCTTAATGGTCTTTTCTGTGATTGCTGGTCCTGTGTATCCATGGTTTGCAGGGAAGGCTACCATCTGCTGCTGGGGAAAATGGTGCATGTAAGCCAAAATAAAAGAGTAGATTTGCAGCCTACCTAGACAGGCCACTACTGGTAGAACCTTTCTCCTGTTCCTCTTCGATTCATCTTACCAGCAATGGTAACACACTAATTGGCATGAGAGTCCTGGGTGGGTGCTCTCTAAACCTGGGGTAACATAGTAGACCTTGGCAGATCATAGGGGAGCACAGTATCACAGTATCAACTAAGGTTGGAAGAGACCTCAACGATCATTGAGTCCAACCTGTCACCACAGACCCCATGACTAGACCATGGCACCAAGTGCCACATCCAGTCCCCTCTTGAACACCTCCAGGGACAGTGACTCCACCACCTCCCCAGGCAGCACAGCCCAATGATGAATGACTCTCAGTGAAGAACTTTCTCCTCACCTCCAGCCTAAAACTTCCCCTGTTGCAGCTTGAGACTGTGTCCCCTTGTTCTGGTGCTGGTTGCTAGAGAGAAGAGACCAACCCCTTCCTGGCTACAACCACCTTTCAAGTAGTTGTAGAGAGCAATGAGGTCACCCCTGAGCCTCCTCTTCTCCAGGCTAAACAACCCCAGCTCCCTCAGCCTCTCCTCACAGGGCTGTGCTCAAGGCCTCTCACCAGTCTTGTTGCCCTTCTCTGGACACCTTCAAGTGTCTTGATGTCCTTCTTAAACTGAGGGGCCCAGAACTGGACACAGGACTCAAGGTGCAGATTACAGGGGTAGAATGACCTCCCTGCTCCTGCTGGCCACACTATTCCTAATGCAGGCAGGTGAGTTCTTCAGTCCCTAAAGCATTACCAAGAGGCAAAGGGGAAGGCAATAGCATGGCAGCAACCTGTGGTTGTACAAGCAGCTTCTCATGGAAGAAACATGGAAGAAACATGGAACCCACCACTTCTGTTGCCCAGGTTAGCTTTGTCCTCTGCTCAGTTCCTGCCTCCTCTTCTGTGAAAGACAGTGCATCAACCAGCCAGATTCTCCTCCCCCAACACCATTTCAGTACAGAAACAGCGATTTTGGGTGTGCTGTGATTTGCCACAGCACAAAAAGTCTGCTTGAGTGCCCTGCAGAGAAACTGAAATCAAACAAATTTCAGATGGTCTCACAAATGAAGCTGAAATGTCACAACGCTATCAGGCAGGAGGTTGTGTGCCCTGATGCAAGCCTCTGCTAAATATCAGCCAAAGATTAGTCTATGCTCTCCAAAAGGCCAAGAGCTGTAAAGGCTCTGAGTTCCTTCTGCCACATGTTCAAACTCATGGTATCTAAAAATGGCATAAGTTACCTGTGTGAAAGAGAGACACAAGTTCAGGAACAGCAAATTCAAAAGAAAATGTCAGGCTGGTGAGGTGTGTGAACCTGCTCTTGGAAAATCCTTAGATTTATGGGTTTTTTGAAGCCAAAGGACTTGTAGATGATGTGGCTACTGTTAATTAATTTGGCATTTTGCTGAGCATCATCATTGCAGCTTAATCAACAGCTGTGGCGTAGTGTTGTTCACCTGACAGCCTTCCATCCCAGGGTTTTTTCGTTTGTTTGGGGGTTTTTGTTGTTGTTTGTGGGTTTTTTGTTGTTGTTGTTGTTGTTGTTGTTGTTGTTTGTTTTTTGTTTGGTTTGGTTTGGTTTTAGGCTTCATCTGACATAGAAGTTATCAGTGCAGGAGCTGTACAAGACAGGAATTTCATCTGGGAAAAACAGAGTCAAAGCATCAGTTTAACTGAGGGGTTAGACTCATGCGGAATGAGCTCAGCAAGGATGCAGATTTCTTCCCAAGGCCATAAATACTTCTCTTAATAGTATTGTGCTGATTAATTGGGAAATTCTTAGCTCTTGTGCTGATATGGGTGGCTGGTCTAACTGGATACACTAACTCTCCCCTAGTCCAGTTTCTGGTGTGGCACTGGGCATCCCATGACCTCCCGGGGTCCAAGACTGGGAGTCTGAGGAGTAGCTGAACCTCACACCCATGAGAATCACTAAAGGAGACACTCTGCAATCATGAAATATGCCACTGGCATGAGAGAAGACTCGCCTCCTGTGTGGTGGGTAGTGACTGGTTCTGAAAACATGTGGGTGGGTGCATTAGTTAAGTTAAAAAGTGCCCAGTGTGTAGCAAGCCCTTGGCAACCTGTTTTCCCTGCCACAGCACCTGTCCTGCTCCTAGTCACAACTCACACGCTCCAGTCATTGCCACTATTTGTGTTTACAGGGCACTTAAACAGGCCTATAAACAACAATATACAGGTTCTTCTGCACCCTGTAACCAGAAACCTCTTTATTTTGTTGTCTGTCACCTGCAGCCTCAGGAGCTGAATTCCCTCCGCATGCCAGTAAGGCATTGGAAAGGAAGAGAACGGTGGCAGCCCGGTGCTGCTAATGGGCTTCTCCAAGGGGGTGTGGTGGTTGAACAGGGCTGAGGGCTGTGTAGCCTCCATGTACCTGCTGTGCTTGTTGGTTGTGCTGAATGGCAGTGTGTGGGCTCCTGAGGTAGAAGCAATAAAGCAACATCCATGTGAGAGAGAAAAGGAATGTTTCTGTCTGAGTGAGCTTGGCAAAACCACTGTCAGGAATGGTAAAAATCATACAGGAGGTCAGCTCAGGTCCCAGCTGGGCGGTTTGCTCCTGCTCATGATGGGAGGAGGCAGCTCTTTGAAAGAGAATGGGGAAAAACTTGCCTGCTATTGCCTTGCTAACCCTTGTTTCAGGTGACTTGAGGCCACTGGTTTGGTTTGTTCTCTACTGAGAAGCATGTTCTTCACCCAGCAGCTACCTCAGGTCTCTGATGCTCTCCAATGCTCTCCATCTCACAAGATGACCACTGTATATAACCAAGAGGCTGATGTGGTGCCAGGACTCTGGATACAGACCAGTTACTTACACTGCTCTGTCTGAAATAATTTGATGAGGAGAAGACTGCTAGACATTGTGTTCTGGTCAAAAGAGGGAGCAGATTGCTACCCAGGTGTCTCTCCTCTTCTGTACTCTCCTCACTCTGCTTGAGCCCCTTGCTCCTCCCACAGAACCTGGAGAAGCTGGAGGCCTCCCTCATCACCAAGCTTGGTTCATTCTGGATTTGTAGGTAGTTTCTGTGTCTTTAATATTCACATGCATTAATCTTTTGGCTCTGCAGAAAGCTACTCTGAAGTGGCTGGGTTTCTTTTTTAGACTAGTTTAATTACTGGCACTCTATTGCCTCTGAATATGAAAGAGAACAAAAAGCTGTTCATTGACAGAAAGCACAGGGAGTGCAGACCCACTGCTGCTGTCTTTCCTGCAGACAGATTGAAGCCAGCGTGCATGGATTTGAGGCAGACACACCTGGCACTGTCCTCATGTTAGACAAATGCTTCCCATCAGTGAACAATGCCTGGTGTTTTCTCCAGAGAACCAGCTGTGGGAGCTGGGTTACATCCTTAGCCTGGAGAAGAGGAGGCTCAGGTGAGACCTTGCTGTCTACAATTACCTGAAGGGAGGTTGTAGCCAGGTGGGGGTTGGTCTCTTCTCCCAGGCAACCAGCAGCAGAACAAGAGGACACAGTCTCAATCTGCACCAGGAGAGGTTTAGGCTGGGTGTTAGGAAGGTGGAGGTGATGGAATCACCATCCCTGCAGGTGTTTAGGAAGAACCTGGATGAAGCACTTGGTGCCATGGTTTAGTTCATTAGTGTTAGGTCATAGGTTGAACTTGATCTCTGAGGTCTTTTCCAACCTGGTTTCTAATTCTAATTCTAATTCTAATTCTAATTCTAATTCTAATTCTAATTCTAATTCTAATTCTAATTCTAAACAAGAGCTGAGAAGACCTTGCTGTGGCTGGAGACAGCTTTTGTAGAATCATAGAATGTTTTAGGTTGGAGGGAACCTTTAAAGGTCACCCATTCCAAACTCCCTGCAGTGAACAGGGACATCTTTATCCAGATCATGTTGTTCAGTGCCCCATCCAACCTGACTTGGAATGTTTCCAGGGGTGGGGCATCCATCATCTCTGGGCAACCTGTGCCAGTGTTTCAACACTCTCATAATAAAAAAAGTAATGTTTTCTTTTTGCCTAGTCTAAGTCTTTGAAAGCAAGAAGTCTTCAGGAGCAGTGTTGCAAATTGTCCACCTAAAACTTCCTGGAATGTCCTTATTGCAGCAGAAGGAAACTTCTTCCTTGGGTGCAGTTGATATGCCATGTCAGAGTAGTTTCACTTGCTGACTTCCTGCTGTGACATCTCCTATATACTTTACATGGCTGGTGCTGCTGAGAGATGGACCAAGGCACACCTGTATATCTGGAAGCTTTTCTTTTGATTCGCCACTCCCTCATTCAGTGAGTCACCTGGGTCTCATGCAAACCCATATCATATGTAGGCTACCCTGTGTCTCCCGAGGACTACATGTACAAACTACTGATGGCAGCATGGGACCTTCTGGGACAAAGGATGGGCTCTGCAGCACAAGCTGTCTGCCTTCCTTCCAGCCAGCAAATTCCCCATATGTCTCTTGTAAATAATTCTTCATTGAGTCTGATGGGCTCTGGGGAGGCTGAGATATGGAATGAATGTGTGGGGAGGCTCTGTGTATGCTACAATCTGATACTGAGATGGAGAACTTGGTGAGAGGTTATTTTGGGGGGAAAATTCCAGCCCTATAGGGCTGCCTTCAATCCTCTCTCTTCCCAAGCTGGAACACAGCTCAGAGTGGATGGTGGGTGGCAGATCTGTACCTCATGGAATGGACATTTTCCTAAGGTAACATCTGCAGGACACTTCTTGGGTCATGATTCTATGTTGTATGACCCTGACTCCACATCAGCACAATTCCCCATACCAGTGCAGTATTACAATACAATACAATACAATACAATACAATACAATACAATACAATACAATACACCAGGTTGGAAGAGACCTTCAAGATCATCGCGTCCAACCCATCAACCAATCCAACCCACCTAAACAACTAAACCATGGCACCAAGCACCCCATCAAGTCTCCTCCTGAACACCTCCAGTGATGGTGACTCCACCACCTCCCTGGGCAGCACATTCCAATGGCCAATCACTCTCTCTGTATAGAACTTCTTCCTAACATCCAGCCTAAACCTGCCCTGGCACAGCCTGAGACTGTGTCCTCTTGTTCTGGTACTGGCTGCCTGGGAGAAGAGACCAACCTCTGCCTGGCTACAACCTCCCTTTAGGGAGTTGTAGAGAGCAGTAAGGTCACCCCTGAGTCTCCTTTTCTCCAGGCTAAGCAACCCCAGCTCCCTCAGCCTCTCCTCATAGTGCTTGTGTCCTCCTGCAAAAAAACTCCCAGCCCTGCAGATAACAAAGTATTTGAATAATAGCACCAGATGGACAGTAGCCCAGCATCCCACTGGGGACCCTCAGATGTCTGAAACTGGCTGCATGAGTAAAAGCACTGCTATTTCTCTTTGCTCAGCTGAGGTGAACTTTTGAAGGACAGCCAAGCCCTCAGGCTGGGATCTTGAGGCTCCTCCTTGGCTGTTGGACACCAGAAAGTAGCTGGCTTCCATAAAGCAAAAATCTGAGTCTGGGGTAAATCATAAAGAGCTAAAATCCTGGTGGACAGCTGACACAAAACCAGTGCCCACCCAGGGGCTGGTTAGTGCTGGGCTGCAATAGCTGCTCGGACTGCAGAGAGTTGGTATGTCATGGGGACACAATTAAAACAGCAATCCATTCTCAAAACATTGCTGGCATTGATTAAAGGCCTTGGGAAATTTTGCCACGTTTTAACTCTTCCTGAACATCAGGCTGGGCGTGCCAAGAATCGAATAATCCAGTGCTGCGAGTCATCCCTGGAAATACCAGGCTGAGATGCTGGGGGAAAGACATTGATCCTGCTGAAGAGAGGATATTAAAAAGTCAAGATATCTGAGAAATGGCTTTGTGGGTTGTGTGTATCTGGAAAAAAAACTACAACCACCTTCCAGTATCCGGGGTGAGCTGCTTCCCAAAAATTGTCAGAAGGTGGGGTGGGGGGAATTGCACATATTTTTCTGATTGTTTAAGCCAAAAAGAAAGAAAAAAAGAAGAAAAGAGAAGGGGGAAAAAAAGGAAAACAAAAAAGACCTTATGAGATTTAAACTATTTATTACCAAATAAAACTGTATCTGGGCCATATGCTTCTGTGCCAAGCTTTGGCCTCATGAAAGCGCAAACATTGAGAGTTATGAGCCCCTCAAGAACAAGGTTGATGAAAGAAACATTGACTTAACCTTAACTCTTTCAGGGATCTTAATCTTTAGTCTCTCAGGGGTGCCAGATGCTTGTTGGGATGTTTCAGAAGCTGATTGAAGAGAGATGAGGTGCTGCCTGTGATGTGGAGCTGTACCTGCAGCATCTACCTGTCTGCTGCTGGGCCATCTGCAGCCCTACAGGATATTCTTGATGGAATAAGAAGGAACACGAGTTTCTGTTCCCATTGTTATGGAAAAGTGAGTCCATTGCAATCAGCCTCCTTTGGCTTCAGTGAGAGGAGGAAATATCCACAAGTGGGAGGGTCTCCATGGGGGAAGGGACAGCCGTTTTCACCTTCTCCAACTCACATCCCAAAATCAAGTCCTGCCTGAGCAAGAGGACATCCTTTAGGAAACAATCCAGCCCTGATGCTGAGGAAGGGATTTTAGCTGTGGATATAGGGTGCTCAGTGTTTCAACCTGCATTTGCTGTAGGTCAGTCCCAGCCAATGGGTTTTGCCAAGCTGGTTATAGAATAGAATAGAATTGAATAGAATAGAATAGAATAGAATAGAATAGAATAGAATAGAATAGAATAGAATAGAATAGAATTAACCAAGTTGGAAAAGACCTTTGAGATCATTGAGTCCAACTTATCACCCAGCACCATCTCATCAACAAACCCATGGCACCAAGCACCCCATCAAGTCTCCTCCTGAACACCTCCAATGAAGGTGACTCCACCACCTCCACAGGCAGCCCATTCCAATGGGCAATCAGTCTCTGTATAGAGCTTCTTCCTAACATCCAGCCTAAACCAGCCCTGGCACAGCCTGAGACTGTGTCCTCTTGTTCTGGTGCTGGCTGCCTGGGAGAAGAGACCAACCTCTGCCTGGCTACAACCTCCCTTCAGGGAGTTGTAGACAGCAATAAGGTCACCCCTGAGCCTCCTCTTCTCCAGGCTAAGCAACCCCAGCTCCCTCAGCCTTTCCTCATAGGGCTCCTGCCCCCAGCTTGGTGTCATCTGCAAATTTGCTGATGACTGTCTCAATCCCCTCATCCAGATCGTCAATGAAGATATTGAAGAGGATGGGGCCCAGCACTGATCCCTGGGGGATGCCACTGGTGACTGGCCTCCAGCTGCAGGTGGCACCATTCACCACCACTCTCTGGGCTCGGCCCTCCAGCCAGTTCCCAACCCAGCGCAGAGTGCTGCTGCCCAAGCCACGAGCTGACAGCTGAGCCAGCAGTTTGCTGTGGGGGACGGTGTCAAAGGCCTTGCTGAAGTCCAGGCAGACCATATCCACAGCCTGCCCCACATCCATCAGGCAGTCACCTGATCATAGAAGGAGATCAGGTTGGTCAGGCAGGACCTGCCCTTCCTAAATCCATGCTGGCTGGGCCTGATCCCTTGGCCATCCTGTAAGTGCTGTGTGATCGCACTCGAGATGACCTGCTCCATACCCTTGCCTGGCACTGAGGTCAGGCTGACAGGCCTATCATTCCCTGGCTCATCCAACCAGCCCTTCTTGTGGATGGGCACCACGTTGGCAGCTTCCAGTCTTCTGGGACCTCTCCAGTGAGCCAGGACTGCTGAAAAATGATGGAGAGCGGCTTGGAGCTCATCTGCCAGATCTCTCTTGAGACTATGTCCTCTTATTCTGGTGCTGGCTGCCTGGGAGAAGAGACCAACCCCCACCTGGCTACAGCCTCCCTTCAGGTAATTGCAGACAGCAGTAAGGTCTTCTCTTCTCCAGGCTGTCAGGCTGATGACTCTCATGCTGCCCAGCCAGGGCCAGGCACCGATTTAAGCTGTGCTCTTGCAGTGTCATCTTTCATAGAATCATAGTATCAGTCAGGGTTGGAAGGGACCACAAGGATCATCTAGTTCCAACCCCCTGCCATGGGCAGGGACACCCCACACTAGATCAGGCTGGCCAGAGCCTCATCCAGCCTGGGCTTAAACACCTCCAGGGACGGGGCCTCAACCACCTCCCTGGATAACCCATTCCAGGGCTTCACCACTCTCATGGGGAAGAACTTCTTCCTCACATCTAGCCTGAATCTCCCCACCTCCAGCTTCATTCCATTCCCCCTAGTCCTATCACTACCTGAGATCCTGAGAAGTCCCTCCCCAGCCTTCCTGTAGCCCCCTTCAGATACTGGAAGGCCACAATGAGGTCACCTGGGAGCCTTCTCTTCTCCAGACTGAACAGCCCCAACTCCTTCAGTCTGTCCTCACAGGAGAGGTACTCCAGCCCTCTAAACACTTCCAGAGACAGGGCCTCAACCACCTCCCTGCACTACCCATTCCAGGGCTTCACCACTCTCATGGGGAAGAACTTCCTCCTCACATCCAGCCTGAATCTCCCCACCTCCAGCTTCATTCCATTCCCCCTAGTCCTATCACTACCTGATGAGCACCCACTGCATCTCATGTGGCTTCTTTTCATCCTTGGTCCTTGAGATGGACCATGGTCCCAGCTGCTGTTGCAGTGCTGGAAGTTCAGACAGGTCCCTGCATGGCACCTCCAACCAATGCACAGTGATGACTGAATGTTCAAAGTCCTTTAAACTATTTAAATGAAGATTCTAGTTGGGGCTGGGAAGTTGCAGAAGCTCCATGTCTGCAAGCCCCCATGGTGAGGGCTGCTCTTGGACTGCGGGGGTTGAGCTTGTGGACCTAAGCTAGGACCTCAAAGCACTGTACAAGGGATTTGCTAACCTTTCTGCATTCACTGCATCCTACAGACTCACCTACTGAATTTCTTCTCTCTCTGGAGAGATAATCTTCATATTTTTGTGCACAAGCAGTTGTAAGACGCCTGTCTTCTGTGTATCATCACTTGGAAGAAGGGTCAGCTGCTGAATGGCTCCTGCCTTCTGCATTGTGGGATGAGAGGGGTATTTTCTGGTGTGTTTTTTGGGTGGTCTCTTCAGAAGACTGAGGGGCACTGAGGAGCACATTGGCTTGCCTGCACAGCAGGTACAGGATGTGGTGCAGCTTTGCCTTCATGGCCCCGCGGAGGACCTCATGCAGTCTGGTACAACCTAATACCACATGTGAGAGTGGAATCTAGAAGGTGACATGCAACATGGGATGCAAGTGGATGCCCCATGTCCTGACTCACATCCTTGTCTCTCACCACTACAAACTCTGTCAGCCCCTGGCATTATGTGTGGCACTAATGACATTCTCAGCACCTGCTACCTCCCTTTCTTTAACAGCCAGCCTGGCTCCCTGCTGCTTTCCAAGGCTGTGGTCTCTCTTGTAAGGTCAGACAGCTGTTTTGGGTGGCACATTTCTAGGAAGAACAAAACTCAGAGTTGTGCTCTGCTGTCAATGAATTCTGCCTTTGGGGATAATTTGCCAGAGCCAACACAATAGAAAGGCTGCAGTGCAAAATAACCCACATCCAACCTGATGTGCTGTTCCCAGAAAAGACAGAACACTCCATTGGGTTCCCAAACTTGCCCCCACAAATCACTGCTCTGGTGCTGTGTGGATGTGTCTCCCACCTCTGAGCTTAAGCTGCAGATAAATAAATGAAGCAGGAAGACCCAGATGGTGATTACATCCCCATCTAAAACACAGGGTGGGGGAAGTCACTGCATTTGAAATAGAGAGGGATGGGATCAGTGCAGAATAACCTGGTCTATTCTATTCTATTCTATTCTATTCTATTCTATTCTATTCTATTCTATTCTATTCTATTCTATTCTATTCTATTCTATTCTATTCTATTCTATTCCCTCACAAAATAGTATCCTCTACTTTTGTAGGACAGGGTTCAGATTTACAAATGTTCAAATCTCTCCCTAGCAGGAGGGTTTAAAGCACATCAGAAACCATGCTCCAAAAAGGATCTTTCCCCTCTTTGATGACAGAAAGGGAGCAGAAGGGAAATCTTCACTGCAAGTTCTTATGTATAGGGGAGACAAGGTGTGTAGAGAGGGCTGGCACTGGTGCCACTGTTCCTCACTGACAGTCTGCTGAGAAGGGAGGAGATATTGGGCAGCCACAGGATTGGGGTGCTGCCTCTGATTCCTCACAGCCTTATGAGGCAGAGCAGTCCCCTCTCCTGGGCTGTGCCATGACTGTGGACAAGACCTGGTTCCCAGTTGCTCACAGGGTACAAGTGATCTGAAAGGCTGCTCTTGCCTTAGTCACTGTGACACAGCATGGATTGGAGCTGAGTAGATGTAGGTTTGAGACCAAGTGGGATCACAAGGCTTTTTGCCTAAATAGGGACAAGAGATAACTGAGAGCATGAAGGAGAGCTCAGGTTGACTCTTCTCTGGAGGATTAAAGTACTGTTTGGATCTCAGAGACTCACCAGGCCTGGCAACACTTGGGTGGAGGATTTTGGTTTGGGCTGTCATAGAATTAAGAGGCTTCACGAGCTATGCTTTGCAGGTTTCACAATCCTAAGAGGGCTTGGCAGTGTCTAGCTGTGTTTTTACCCCACGGTTTTGGCTTTTTGCCTATTTCTGAATGTCCTGACTAGCATTACTGGTAGGAGGGAACTGCCTCAAGCCACCCTTGGCTGGTCATAGAATCATAGAATCATAGAATCAGTCAGGGTTGGAAGGGACCACAAGGATCATCTAGTTCCAACCCCCTGCCATGGGCAGGGACACCCTACACTAGATCACGCTGGCCAGAGCCTCATCCAGCCTGGTCTTAAACACCTCCAGGGAGGGGCCTCAACCACCTCCCTGGATAACCCATTCCAGGCCTTCACCACTCTCAGGGGGAAGAACTTCTTCCTCACATCTAGCCTGAATCTCCCCACCTCCAGCTTCATTCCGTTCCCCCTAGTCCTATCACTACCTGAGATCCTGAGAAGTCCCTCCCCAGCCTTCCTGTAGCCCCTTCAGATACTGGAAGGCCACAATGAGGTCACCTCGGAGCCTTCTCTTCTCCAGACTGAACAGCCCCAACTCCTTCAGTCTGTCCTCACAGGAGAGGTGCTCCAGCCCTCTGATCATCCTCGTGGCCCTGTTCTGGACACCTTCCAGCACCTCCACATCCCTCCTGTAATAGGGGCTCCAGAACTGGACGCAGTACTCCAGGTGGGGTCTCAGCAGAGCTGAGTAGAGGGGGAGAAGCACCTCCCTTGACCTGCTGGTCACACTTCTCCTGATGCAGCCCAGGATCTGATTGGCTTTCCGGGCTGCAAGTGCACATTGAGAGCTCCTGTTGAGCTTCTCATCCACCAGCACCCCCAAGTCTCTCTCCTCAGGGCTGCTCTCCAGCCAGTCACTGCCCAGCCTGGATTTGTGCCTGGGATTGCCTCGACCCAGATGCAGTTGCCTGCCCTTGGTCTTGTTGAAGCTCATGAGGTTGGCTTGTGCCCACCTCTCCAGCCTGTCCAGGTCCCTCTGGATGGCATCCCTTCCCTCCAGCGTGTCCACTGCACCACACAGCTTGGTGTCATCAGCAAACTTGCTGAGGGTGCACTCAGTGCCACTGTCCATGGCACCCACAGAGATGTTGAACAAGACAGGTCCCAGGACTGATCCCTGAGGGACTCTGCTTGTCCCTGGCCTCCACTGGGGCATGGACCCGTTGACAGCCACTCTTTGGGTGCGGCCATCAAGCCAGTTCCTCATCCATCTAGTGGTCACCCATCAAACCCATGTGTCGCCAGCTTGGAGACCAGGAGGTGGAGCGGGACAGTGTCGAAGGCTTTGCTCAAGTCCAGGTAAACGACATCAGTTGCTCGCCCCTCAGCTATTAATGCTGTCACCTGCTCATAGAAGGCCACCAAGTTTGTCAGGCAGGATTTGCCCTTGGCAAAGCCATGCTGACTATTCCCAATCACCTCTTCACTGTTCTTCTGAGTCAGTAGTGCCTCCAGGAGGATCTGCTCCATGATCTTTCCGGGCACAGAGGTGAGACTGACTGGCCTGGAGTTCCCTGGTTCCTCCTTCTTGCCCTTTTTGAAAATGGGATCAATGTTTCCCCTTTTCCAGTCTGTGGGGACTGCCCCAGGCTGCCAGGACTTCTGGAATATAATAGAGAGGGGCTTGGCAACCTCCTCTGCCAGTTCTCTCAGCACCCGTGGGTGTATCCCGTCGGGTCCCATGGACTTGAACACCTTCAGGTTCTTCAGGTGATCACCAACCTGAGCTTCACTTACCATGGGCAGTTCTTCCTCCCCATCCCTGGCATCGTCTGCCATGACACCAGGAGTGTGGCTGGAGGCCCTTGCAGTGAAGACTGAGGTAAAGAAGTGATTGAGTACCTCAGCCTTTTCCACATCACTAGTGACTAATTCACCACTTTCCTTTCTGAGGGGGCCCACACCTTCCCTAGTCTTCTTCTTGCCATTAACATACCTATAGAAATTCTTAGAGCTCCTTTTAACCCCCCTGGCTAGATTCAGTTCAAACTCTGCTTTGGCTTTCCTAACCAGGCCTCTTGCTGCTCGGGCAGCTTCCTTATATCCCCCTGTTCTATCTGTCCTTCCCTCCACTGCCTGTAGAGTTTCTTTTACGTGATAGTGTGTCCAGCAGCTCCTTGTTCATCCAGGCAGGCCTCCTAGCATTCCTTCCTGCTTTTCTCCTTATAGGTATACATAGCTCCTGGACACAGAGGAGGTGGTCCTTGAATACTGACCAGCTGTCCTGGGTCCCTCTTCGCTCCAGGGCTTCATCCCACGACACTTTGGCTAGCAGATCCCTGCAGCGATCGAAGTCTGCACGCCTGAAGTCTGGGGTCCTAAGTTTAAAGTACGTCCTCCTGATAGCCCTGAGAGTTGGAGAGAGCAAGAAGGTCTCCCCTGAGCCTCCTCTTCTCCAGGCTAAGCAACCCCAACTCCCTCAGCCTCTCCTCACAGGGCTGTGCTCCAGACCCCTCCCCAGCTTTGTTGTCCTTCTCTGGACACGCTCCAGCATCTCAGCATCTTTCATAAACTGAGGGGTCCAGAACTGGACACAGGACTCAAGGTGTGTTCATGGAATCATAAAACTCTTTTACCTGGAAAGGGTGTTTAAGTTCACCAAGTCCAACTGTTAACCCAGCACATCCACCACTAAACCACATCCCTAAGCATCACATCTATCTACAGGTCTTTTAAATACCTGCAGGGATGGTGATTCTGGACTGTTATAGGGCTTGACAAACCTCTTGGTGAAGAAAATTTTCCAGCCTTCCTTGGTGCAAATTGAAGCCATTTCCTCTCATCCTGTTATTTGCTCCTTGGGAGAATAAACTGACCCCAAACTCACTACAGCCTCCTTTTGGGGAGTTGCAGACAGCAAGAAGGTCTCCCCTCAACCTTCATTTCTCCAGGCTAAAGGTACTGGCCAAACCCTTTCTGCCCTTGGCAGCATCAGGATTTTGCTTGGGCATCATCAAAGCCCTGCAAACAGCAAAGCAGTTTGAAAGTGTTGGTGACACCTTAGATATGACCTTTGCTTTTAGTCTATACATTGAAGGCAAGCAATCCCTGTTTGCTGTTCATTTTCCATCCTTCGCAGCACCTTCAGAACAAGCAGAAATGAGTCATGTTACAAAAATGTGCAGAGGGCTTTTGCAGCACCTCCAAAGCCACATTTCCTCCAGTACCCTTTCCTAGCAGATACACAGAGCTGGTCGCACACTGTGACAAATGGGGCAGTCTGGGGAGGAAGAGCTAGGGAAAGATCGAGCCAGGATGCTGGGGCCACCCATACCTCCAGGGAGGGGAGGGCTGAAACTGGGACCATTATATCTAAGAAAACATCTTCTTGCAGTATGGCTTGGGGAGGTTGTTTTTTTTTTTGGTGTGATGATCCAAAAATCCTCAATACTGCCTCGAATGCCCCGCATGAGAATGAAGCTATAATTGAAGTGCAAAGTATGAACGCAAAAAGACGAATTAAAGTGTAACAAGCACTGCTGAAGTGTTTCTCCTTCCTCCTTGGAAAATATTGCTGAATTCAACACATTCCTGTGAAACACCATCTTCAACATCTTTCTTTCCCCTGAAGCGAGTGAAGAGGGCTGTAGGGGAAAGAGCCCTCATCCTATATAAGCAGCTGTCTTCCTCCTGTGATTGTGGTATCACAGAATCAATAAGGTTGGAAAAGACCTCAGAGATCATCAAGTCCATCCTGTCACCCAACACCTCATGACTAAATAAATCATGGCTTCAAGTGCCACATCTGATCCCCTCTTGAACACCTCCAATGATGGTGACTCCACCACCTCCCTGGGCAGCACATTCCAATGGCCAGTCTCTCTTTCTGGGAAGAACTTTTTCCTAACCTCCAGCCTAAACCTCCCCTGGCACAGCTTGAGACTGTGTCCTCTTGTTCTGGTGCTGGGTGCCTGGGAGAAGAGACCAACCCCTTCCTGGCTACAACCTCCCTTCAGAGAGTTGTAGAGAGCAATAAGGTCTCCCTGAGCCTCCTCTTCTCCAGGCTAAGCAACCCCAGCTCCCTCAGCCTCTCCTCACAGGGCTGTTCTCCAGACCCCTCCCCAGCTTTGTTGCCCTTCTCTGCACATATTCAAGCATCCCAATGTCCTGGCTATGTCCCATCACTAGCTCTTGCTGCTCCCTATTCCCACTGCTCATCATGGCCTCAACCCTGGTGTAAAGATGCTGACAAACACTGGTTATTGTCAGTTGTATGTGGTCTCATCTCAGCACCATTTTTCATGGGAATGTGTCAGGGTTGCACATGGTTCCATCCTATGGTATGCAGGAGAGGAAATGCTCTGCTCAGTGTGAGGGCTGTGCTGCAGCCACACCATCTTATGTCACTCAGCAATTAATGAAAGGCTTCATTAGGGTGAGAGGACCGTAGAATCATATAATCACAATATCACAGTATCACAGTACCAAAAAGGTTGGAAGAGACCTCAAAGATCATCGAGTCCAACTTGTCACCACAGACCCCATGACTAGACCATGGCACCAAGTGCCACATCCAGTCCTCTCTTGAACACCTCCAGGGACGGCGACTCCACCACCTCCCCGGGCAGCACATCCCAATGGCAAATCACTCTCTCGGTGAAGAGCTTCCTCCTCACCTCCAGCCTAAACTTCCCTGGTGCAGCTTGAGACTGTGTCCCCTTGTTCTGGTGCTGGTTGCTAGGGAGAAGAGGCCAACCCCTTCCTGGCTACAACCTCCCTTCAGGTAGTTGTAGAGAGCAAGGAGGTCTCCCCTGAGCCTCCTCTTCTCCAGGCTAAACAGCCCCAGCTCCCTCAGCCTCTCCTCACAGGGCTGTGCTCAAGGCCTCTCATCAGGCTTGTTACCCTTCTCTGGACACATTCAAGTGTCTTGATGTGCTTCTTAAACTGAGGGGCCCAGAACTGGACACAGGACTCAAGGTGTGGCCTAACCAATGCAGAGCACAGGGCACAATGACCTCCCTGCTCCTGCTGGCCACACCATTCCTAATGCAGGCCAGGATGCCATTGGCCTTCTTGGCCACCTAGGCACACTGCTGGCTCATGTTCAGGTGGCTGTCGATCAGCACCCCCAGGTCCCTCTCTGTTTGGGAGCTCTCAGCCACTCCAACCCCAGCCTGTAGCTCTGCATGGGGTTGCTGTGGCCAAAGTGCAGCACCCGGCACTTGGACTTGTTGAATGCCATCCCATTGGACTCTGCCCATCTGTCCAGTCGGTCGAGTTCCCTCTGCAGAGCCCTTCTGCCCTCTAACTGACCAACATCTGCTCCCAACTTGGTGTCATCTGCAAATTTGCTGATGACTGTCTCAATCCCCTCATCAGTGAAGACATTGAAGAGGATGGGGCCCAGCACTGATCCCTGGGGGACGCCACTGGTGACTGGCCTCCAGCTGCAGGTGGCACCATTGACCACCACTCTCTGGGCCCAGCCCTCCAGACAGTTCCCAACCCAGCTCAGAGTGCTGCTGCCCAAGCCACGAGCTGACAGGAGCCGACAGCTTAGCCAGCTGCTAGGTTTGGGAGGGACCTCAAGGGTAATCCAGTTCCAAGCCCCATGTTATGAGCAGGGACACCTCATACCACAGCAGGTTGCTCACAGCCACACCCAGCCTGGCCTTCAAAACCTCCAGGGATGAGGCTTCTATCACCTCCCTGCCTGGGCAACCTGTGCCAGTCTCTCACCATCCTCATGGGGAACAACTTCTTCCTCACATCCAATCTGAATCTACTCAGTCCTAGTGATCCTGATTTGGGATCATACAGTCAGGGAGGGGCATGTGGTAGTCTCTGAGATCTGTGTATGTGTTTTTTGTGATGACCTGCACAGGGGTTCATAGAGGCCGGGTGTAGTGAGGGCTGCTGTGTGGCAGTTGATCATCACACCATTGAAGAACAACAGGAAGCTCATCTCAGCCCTGTTCTACTAAACATTTTTTTGCAGCCCTTTTCCATTTAATGTGCAACACACTGAACAGAAGGATGATAAAATGCCAAATCCTCATGTTTCCCCCAGGACCCAGTCATGATCCACCAACCACCACAGATCAGTCCTTTGCTCACCACAAGGCCTCCATCCTGACTGAGTTCTTGGTGCTGCAGAGCTTAGCCAAGCAGAGGAGAATGAAACTGTTTGGTTTCATCCATTGTTAACATGTGCTGGAGCTGCTTCCTGGCCAGACACAGGCTGGGGCTGGGGGCTGCTACTCATTGCATGGCACCAGACACGTGGGACAATGGGCTGCACCCTGGGCTGGATTTGAGCTGGCTGCCTGCTATTTTTGGCACAGTTCTTGCCTTTTGCTGAAAGAAATGAGAAAGCTGTTGGTGAAGGTGCTGAAAGTGAGGCAGATTCCTTCTTGCCTGATAATTTCTTCTCAAATTCTTTTCTCCTTCTCTTCCATCCTCCCCACCCTGATCTCCTCACCCTGCAGCTTGCTGTCCTATGAAGGGAGGAAGGCAGCAAGATATCTCCCACTGTACTTTTGCCTTTTTTTCCCCTTCTGTGGATTTGGAAATGCTGTGATTTGTGGGTTTATTTGTTTGAAATTTAATTTTCCAGGTGTGTTGCTGCCCCTCATTTGCAGTTAGTAAGTCAGTGTAACTGATTTGGTAAGAGCATACTCACAAATAATTGGCAAAGGGTTAACAAATAACCGATGGCACCAGGCAATTAGCAGTTTGTTTGTGGTGTGAGTCCCTGTGGTGGTCCTTCTCTGTGTGCCACTCGAAGCCAGAGGTACTCCCATGATTTCAGCCTTTATCTGCTGCATACTGTCAGGACCGATACTAACTTCCCACCGCGCAGCTATCTCCAAGGGGAATTTTAATGCACATCCAGGGAAACAAAGCTGCAGGCGCCTGGGCTATTAAAAGCCTGCCAGGCTCCGGTGCTCTGAGTGACATCACGGATGGCTCCTGTTTATGGGGTTTATCTGCCTTTCCAGGGCAGGAGAAGGAGCTGTGGGGGCTCTAATCAGGACGAAATGGCCAAGACAGAACGGCCCCATTCCTCGGTTCGGCCAGTTGCGGTGGGCAGACCTTCCACAGATGCAAAATCTGTCAGTGAGTGAAGCCAGGGCTCACTAAAAGCTGCCATCTCCCTCTCTGCTGTGGTGGGATCAAGATGTATAAACAGTCCCAGACTCCTCGCCACCCCGCCAGCCCCCACATGCTCGCACACAGACCGTGAGTGCCTCAAGGAGGCGGCCAGATTGCCTTACCCAGGGGAAGAATTCACATGCATCGCGTGCAGTTTAACAGCACAAGACAGATTTTGTTTTCCTCTTGAAGGCGGCTGGCCTCACTGGGCTGCAGCTGCCTGCCCAAGATACCTATCCCCAGTGCCAGCTCCAGGCCTGATTCTGCATCCCTTACCAGTAGCCTGATGCATCAAAAATACTGCTGCCACAAAGAAAGGAGGTGAAAATAAATTGTCTGCTTTCAGGAGCTTTTCTTTTCGGACGGCTGTAGCATTCTCTGTCTCTCTGCAGGGATTTGCGTTTCCAAGGTGGGTCAATATTTAATGAGTACACAGATCCCTCCAGCCTTTCTGGGTGAAGCACTTGTGGATGGGTAAATTTGCATGTGCCTATGCAAATGATGGCAAGGGAGAATCCCCAGTGACTGAAATATCCAGTGTCAGGCCAGCACATTTCTGCGACTCAGAGTCACAGGCTAGCCTTCAAAAACATGTGAACACAGGGATTGCAGGGTTCATCCCAGGGGGTGAAGGAAGTGGGAGAAATTATTTTAATGAAAAAAAAAGAAGTCCAAGCTGCTTTAGCTAATGTATAGAAACAATAAATATAACTGTAGAACTGAGAAGAAGGGAAAGGGGGAAAATAAAAAGGAAAAGCTGTGGAAGTGAAAAAGCAGTGAGGAGGAGGAGGAGGATGTGATAAGTTTCCCTGCGGGTTTCCGCTGTGTTTGGAGCCTGTGTGAGCAAAGCATGGAAACGGCAAGGCAGTGAGCAGCTGAAGAGGTTCGTCTACCCACATGCCTGCATCGTCTGTTGGCTTTCTAAAAACTGATTTATACCTCCCCAGTCTGAGTCTGCAGCCTGCAGCCTGCAATGCCACCTCCCAGCTAGGTGCTTTGGGTCCTTTGTAATTACTTGTTAAGCAATCTTACCTGCAGGCTTCTTGGTTGAAGATTGTCTTCACAGTGCAGGTAGGGAGATGAGGCCATGGCATTGCTGAGCTGCTTAGCTGTGGGAATCCGGGTCCGTGGTGAGTCCTTGGCATCATGGTGTGAAACTACAGCATCCATTGTGATAGCAGAGGTGAGCCAAAATGGTTGGGGCAGCTTGTGATCTGCATTCATATTCTGGCAGCAGCAGGAGCTAATGAAGCATCACTTCCCCTGCACCTTGATCCCTGGTGCTGACCCTGGCTTTGGACATGACAGAAGAGGCTTAGGGAGAGTGGATATAGTAGCTACAGAGCACCACATAAGGCAAGGAGATGTTGCTGGTGCTCACCCAAAGGCACAAGGTGGGTGGGGCATGCATGGTCTTCCACCATCACACTATAGCCTCTTTTGGCCTAGGCTTGGTCTGAGGCATGCCAGAAGGGCATGGAGCTCCTCACTTCCATCCCACAGGTAGCCTGGCTTGGCCAAGTCCTGATTCACTTCTCCACCAGATCCCATCTTTGCCTCCATGCCTTAGGGCATGCCTTTGAACTTGCAAGGCACTTATTAGGCCTGGATTATTTAGGCTCAGGTGTTAGTTGATTTGGGGTCTTATCTGAGGCTAGGTGGGTGTATGGTAACAAGGATTATGCAAGCTAAAAGCCTGGGTAGCTGTGTGGGAGGGCTGAGAAAGACAGCAGACCTTACGAATGTGTGTGGTCAACAGAAGAGAATGAAGAACTAATATGGAGAGAGAGGAGAAAGGCAAAGGAGGGGAGTGAGGGAATACCCCTTGCTCTGCTGAGAAATAACTCCATTTAGATGCTTGAATTGAGATACAGGTCTCTGATTTTAATGACTTTTGACCTCATCCATTTGATGGATGCACAGTTGATGGATGGAGGTCTGCACAAAACTGGAATAAGTTGTTTGCTTTGCTGAAGCAGATGTGGCCCATTGATCATCTCAAAGCTGTTGACCTGATGTTGCTGTGAGCTGTCATTGTCTGCCACAGCAACAGCATTTAACTGAGAGGAAGAACCAACAGGACAAGAAAAGAAAGATTGGCTAGTGGGCAGCCTGACAGTGAGCCCAGAGAAACCAGTCCTCCAGAGTTCCAGATACAAGCAGCTGGAGCTACTTGTGCGGTGAGGAGGTCAGAGTCTCACACAATAAGGTGGACACTCTCCTCCTGACCATCAGGTTGAATGTGGGGAGACACGTTTCCAGGCTGATCTCACGTCAAAAGCCTCTGAGGGATGGTAAGTACTGCACTACCTCTACCACAAGGGCACTGGGCTTCCCTCTCCCTCTTCAGCTGTAGAAGACAAGTGTTTGCAGCAATCAGTCACAGAATCACTGAATAATAGGGGTTAGGAGAGGCCTCTGGGGATCACCTAGTCCAACCCTGCTGCCAGAGAAGGTTCACCTAGAGCAGGCTGCACAGGATGGTGTCCAGGCAGGTTTTGAGTGACTCCAGGGATGAAGCCAGTGGCACCTTTTGTCCTTTTCCAGTGCCCTACCAACCTCAAAGCAAAGATGTTCTTCCTCATGTTTAGGTGGAACTTCCTATGTTCAAATTTGTGCCCATGACCTCTTGTCCTGTTACTGGACACCATCTTCCTGACACGCAGCCTTTAAGCATTTAGAAGCATTGATAAGATCCCTCCCTCAGTCTTTAGGCTAAAAAGCCTCAAGTCCCTCAGACTTTCTTCATAAGGCAGATGTTCTAATCCCCTAATCATCTTCATAGAATCATAGAATCCTCTTACAGCACTGAAACCCTCCCAAACAGCTCTTTTTCATAGAATCATAGAATCAATAAGGTTGGAAAAGACCTCGGAGATCATCAAGTCCAACCTGCCACCCAACACCTCATGACTACTAAACCATGGCTCCAAGTGCCACGTCCAATCCTTTTGGAACACCTCCAAGGATGGTGACTCTACCACCTCCCTGGGCAGCACATTCCAATGGCAAATTACTCTTTCTGTGAAAAACTTTCTCCTCACCTCCAGCCTAAACCTCCCTGGCACAGCTTGAGACTGCGTCCTCTTGTTCTGGTGTTGGTTGCCTGGGAGAACTGGGGAGCTCAGACCTGGTTGCAATACTCTGAATGAGGCCTTACCAAGTCAGAGTAGAGAGGGAGAAGAACCTCCCTTAAGCTGCTGGACAGACTCTTCTTGGTGTGCTCCAGAATGCCATTGGATTTGTTGGGCCCATTGCTGGCTCAGGGTCATCCAATTGCCCACCAAGACTCCTAGGTCTTTTTTCCACTAAGCTGCTTTCCAGCAGGTCAGCCCCTAGCCTGGAGCCCTGGTGCATGGAGGGAGGAGTAGACCACTGAAGCTGGTGAATCTACTGGGTGCCTTTGCAGGAGGCTTTAAAAAAGAGCAACATCCAAGATCTGCCTGGCTCCTCTTTCTGAAAGATCAAAGCACCTCAATGGAGCAGGACACTGAGGACCAAAACTTGACCTCATTGGTTTGGGAGAAGGTCTCTACCTTACTGATCCTAGAACAACATCATCACTGGGGCAGGCAGTGGGGAACATGACTCGTGAAGGATGCAATTAGTGGCTCTGGAGCTTGATAGGTACACTTCCCAACCTCATCATCTTTGCTGTGTAAGTGTCCTCAAACCTAACTATTGAAAATGTCAGCCCTGCCCTTGCTCTGGGGAGTGAAAACAAAAGCTAGAGCAAGGTATCTGGACTCATTTTCAGTCTTGATTGCTCTCTGCTGTGGCAGATATTATTGTCCAGGCAAAAAGTAGATGAAATCCATTTTCTTGAAGCATTTAATGGGCGATGCCTGTCACTCCCCATGCAAAAGTGATTTAGGACTGAATCATGGCTAGGGAAGGAGAAGGAAGATGTGCTAGCAGAGCAATCATTACTAGACACTGCTACCATGAGATCATCCGTTGCATTGACTGTGAGTGAGCACCTGTGAGCCAGATTTTGGTCTTGATGAAGGTGAGTTACCTGGAGTAAGGCTGCTTGGCTAGGTCAGCAGGGTAACACAGGTTTTAACTTGTGTGTGAGAGACCCACATGTGAACTTGGAAAGCAGCCTGCCTGAAGGTTCTTTGCAGCTAGATATGGTGAGCAGAAGAGGGTAAACATGAATACTCTTACATGTCATGTTGTGGTTTGCACTGTTGTTTGTTTGCCCAGGCCTTCTTGGGGTTCACCAGAATCATGCTTAGCAAGTACTGGTTCTTTGCTGTGCAAGCTGGCTCAGTTATGCCAGCTATATCATTTGATGACTACTAATAAGCATAGATTTGCTGAAGCATTCCCTAAAGTCTTTGCTTGGCTGTCAAAATCCTCATCAGCAATTGGATTAGGTGCAGGGAATGAACAATTACTATACAAGTTAGTGTATTCTGTTAAGACAAATTGATGTGTTTTATTTAATCACATGGTCCTGATCACATCTTGATAGCATCTCTCCTGTAGAGGGAAATGCATCATTGCACCAGTAGGCACCAAAAAAGCAAGCAAAAGCAAAACCAATCAACCAACAAAACAACAACAAAAAACCTCACTAAAATTTGCTTCCTTTAATTTCAGTCTGGAGAAGAGAAGGCTCCCAGGAGACCTCATTGTGGCCTTCCAGTATCTGCAGGGGGCCTACAGGAAGGCTGGGGAGGGACTTCTGCGGATCTCAGGTAGTGATAGGACTAGGGGGAATGGAATGAAGCGGGAGGTGGGGAGATTCAGGCTGGAGGTGAGGAGGAAGTTCTTCCCCATGAGAGTGGTGAAGGCCTGGAATGGGTTATCCAGGGAGGTGGTTGAGGCCCCGTCCCTGGAGGTGTTTAAGCCCAGGCTGGATGAGGCTCTGGGCAGCTTGATCTATACAATACAATACAATACACCAGGTTGGAAGCAACCTTCAAGATCATCGCGTCCAACCCATCAACCAATCCAACCCACCTAATCAACTAACCCATGGCACCAAGCACCCCATCAGGTCTCCTCCTGAACACCTCCAATGAAGGTGACCCCACCACCTCCACGGGCAGCCCATTCCAATGGGCAATCACTCTCTCTGTATAGGACTTCTTCCTAACATCCAGCCTACCTCCCCCAGTGCAGCCTGAGACTGTGTCCTCTTGTTCTGGTAGTGGCTGCCTGGGAGAAGAGACCAACCTCTGCCTGGCTACAACCTCCCTTCAGGGAGTTGTAGAGAGCAATAAGGTCACCCCTCAGTCTCCTCTTCTCCAGGCTAAGCAACCCCAGCTCCCTCAGCCTCTCCTCACAGGGCTTGTGTTCCAAACCCCTCACCAACTTCGTTGCCCTTCTCTGGACACGTTCCAGCAAGTCAACATCCTTCCTAAACTGAGGGGCCCAGAACTGGACACAGGACTCAAGGTGTGGCCTAACCAGTGCAGTGTACAGGAGCAGGGTGTCCCTGCCCATGGCAGGGGGTGTCTTGATCCGGAGAGGGAAAGAGATTGAGGTTTTTAATGAATATTCCCGTGTTGTGAAATTAGAGGCACAAACGAGGCCAAAATATCAACAGCTAGACTATTTATTACATAACTACAGTGGATGGACATAAATAAAGTGGAGGGATCAGAGGGAGAGAGAGAGAGAATAGAAGAAAGGGAGAAGAGGGAAAGAATGATATTACCACACCCCTCACCCCCAAGACAGTTTGAGTCTGTGGAGGAAAGGTGCTGCAGGAGATGTTGGGTCTGTAGAGGAAGGGTGCTGAGGCTTTGGCTGTAGAAGGGATGAGGTCCTCTGGGCAGCTTCTTCAGCTCCATGAGTTGCAGCAGGCGGAACTTAGAGCACGGAGAGTCCGAGATCCATTGTGTTGGCCCCGTGGTGTTTCCAGCGTGTGCTGCCGTCTGCTTTCTTCTGCATCTTGCTTCTCCAATTTTCTCCTCCACAAGCCAGTAGTTGCTCCAGTCTTTTGTACAGTTTTTTAGGCCTTAGGCAAGTGTCCAGGTGTTGTTCCCCAGGAGATCGTTCTGGGAAATCATCTTTAGGTCCAGGTATCGTTCTCCAGGAAATCTTTCTGTGTACTCAGGTGAGTTTGGGCAGCCACTGGATGGAGGGGGAGGCCTCCGCCTCCTCCTGCTCCATCTAGCTACCCACACACTCTTTTCACATCAGGAACCATTGTCCTTTCCTGGGGTATCTGATGGCTGGAAATGCTCTTGTCCTGAAGGTGTGAATGCTGGGCCCTTGGGCCATTGCTGTAGGCCAGCTGCAGTCCCGTGAGCAATGTTATCTTTGCACCTTCCAAGAGTCCTTCCAGTGGCTCTGCCCAACGCACATCAGCTATTGTCTGGACAAACAGCAAGTGATTTTATCTTTGTTGAGTCACCAGGAGAGACAAGCTTTAGTCTCTCACACCACCCCGTCAATCAAAGATAAAAGCAAGAAAGAAAGAAAAGAAAGGAAAGGAAAGAAGTTTTAAACCATTTTTACAATAGACATAAGTTTTGATTGTCTAATGGCACAAATCTGTTGTACACCATCATGAGACATAAATTGCATATTAGACACTAGATGTTGAATCACTGTATACGACAGGGACTTACACAAGCTGAAAGAGTAACAATACTAACAAAATAGGACAAAAATAAAACAGATAATTACACAAGTTGAAAGCATCCTTGTTCCACCTGGAAGCCAGAAGAACAGACCCATACCCCCCACACCCCGTCAGTCCTTCAGTTTGGAATTGAAGTGAGAGCTTCCTTCCAGATCTGAACGCATCTGCGGGGCTATGGAAAGTACAGTCCTTGAAGAGATGTCTTCTGTGATGCAAAACTCGAGAGGTCTTCTATATTGTAACAAGACAAGTCCTTCTGACAATACATCAGGCAATCTTCAGCATTAGAACTTAAATAAACACAACCTCAAAACATACAAAACTGGTATTTCCAGGTTCCCCACACAGAGGTTCTCTGAGCCACCCTCCAGGTTGATATCCCTGAAAAGGTTGGCTTAATGACTTTGAATGGGCCTGTAAGTACCGTTGATTGTTTCAGGTTCTCTCAAAGCCAAGCTAAACACAAACAAAAGCTTTTCCCAAACCATGTACAATTTTTTTGGTGATCTCCTGACTCACGCTTCACCTCCCACTCACCACTGAGAAGTGAAGCCCTTAGTTGCCCTGGGGGGCATACCCCTCCCCTCACCAAATGGTCCCACCATGAAGGGAGCAGTGGCCTCAGCCCTCTTTTTAGGCTCGGGCCAGCATTTCACAATGATTTCTAATTGCCTCGTGGATACCCCATCGACCACTTCTTTTGGAATACCTTTCTTCTGACCCACCCCCACCAATATTGCCGGGTATTCAAGTGTTCCCTGCCCCTAGCCAGGTGCCTACTAGGAATACGGCGCAACTGGCCCTGGGGGCTTGGTGGGTGAATCATTTTCACATGTCTCAAGCCTCTAGTTTGAGTTTTTTAAATTTCCTCAGGTATACTATACTGCCTGGCATAGTCTAGTAACTCCCTTCCCACTTCTTCCCATGTCCATGGCTTCAAGTCAGGCTGGCTCCCTCCGGGTGTTATACATTCCCTTAGAGCAGCTTGCATCCTGGAAGAAAGTGGGGTATCAGCTATTTCTTTTTGGAACTGGATACCTCTTATTTTAAGCAAGTCAGGGAGACCCCTGATCAAAGGAGTCATTCTGTTTGCATCCACCAGGAGAGAAAGGGGGATTCAAAATGATGTTTTAGTTCTCTTTCATATATCATTTGCAGGCATGCAGCCTTTTGCACATTCTCCATTATCTGATTCATCGCTCCCTGCAGAACTACGGGTTCCTCTCTCTCCTTTGGATCAAACCCCCTGCCCAGTAGGCAGCTCGCTGAGTAAGGCTCCAGGGACCGCTTCTGTTTTTCGTAGTTAGGAAAACATTATCACCCCAATAGCCCATGGCTTCAGCTTCTGTTAGCATAATCTGATCACCTCCCGTTTTGAGACTCGCCATACATATTCCACCTCCGATTCCCCAGCAGAGCGTGCGAATTCTGTACGAATTTTGGCCAGCACAGTGTAGGAGAAAGGTGCATCTTTAGTTGTGGTAGTGGGGGAGTTTCCCCATCCTCATATAAAATTTCGGTTTTAATGAGAGGTCTGACATGCACAGCAGCTTCCTTAGCTGTTGTCAATTCTGCCCGAGGGCACATAGGGGCAGACTCCAGGTAATTCACGCCCTGTTTGGAGTCCACATACGAATTTTGCCTCCTCTCCTTTTCCAATTGAATTTTAAGATCTGCCACTACGTCTTTTAAAGTGGCAACATGGCTTTGCAGCGACGAAACTAAGTCCTGCAAAGAGGAAATAGTTTTATTCTCCTGCTCGTGCCATACCTCTTTCTCCTTCACTGAAGCGGCTAAACAGGCACCTAAAACCGCACAAACAAAAGCTTTGCCTTTTCCGGCTCTGGCTCTTGCATCTTTCTGCAGGGCCACAATGCGATCGGCCACACTCTGGAAATTAGTCCAGTTGTCACGGGCCCAGTCAAGTACCTGTACAGACGGGCGGGCACCGTGAGCTTCTAAAAGGTGAAAAAGCCTCTCACTCCCGGCCATCTCTTTTGTTTCACAAAGCATTTCTTAATAGAGCACCAAGTTTCACGGGGAATTCAGATCAAAACACTGTACCAACAAAACCTTCCCTGGAAAAACGTACACTTTTAAAGGCTTACTCCACAATCATCTTCTCCGGGAAAAATGCACAATAGATTTTTCGGGAGAGGTCACACACAAGAAAAAACAACCTGGGCTTCTCAAGAGAAAGTCACACTATTTCCCTGAGAGAACCCACACTTGCAAAAGCTTCTCCGCTTTTGTTCCTCAAATTTTCTGTTACAACAGGACCAGAACCTTGTGTTTCTTAGGGAAGAGTCACTCTGTTACCCTAAGAGAACACACACACTTCTCAACTTTTGCTGCAATACCGGGCTTCTCGGGGAAGCCACACTTTCCCCGAGACAACACACACTTCACATATATCACCAACACAGGGTTTCACAAAACAGGGTACTGAGAATTCTCGGAGAAGTCACACTATAAAATCAACATTTCTACTCCGGTTAATCTTCCCCGGGAAAGCACACACATTTAAAGCAGGGTACAGAGGATTCTCGAGGAGGTCACACTATGAAATCAGCATTTGTACCCCAGATAATCGTCCCCGAGAAAGCACACACGTTTAAAGCTTCTGAGAACTCCCACTCAGTCTCTCTGAAAACTTTCAATTCGTCCGTCTCCGGCCACATCCCTCTCGGGAGAGTGGAAACACGAATCTGGACTCCGCACTCACTTCGTACTCAGAGTACGTCTCATACGCACACACACATACATTTCGGGGTTCTCAGAAATGCAACAGTTTTGCTGTGATACTTTCACTGCAGGGGAATCCTGCCGACTACGCCAATAAAAATGTCTCGATCCGGAGCGGGAAAGAGATTCAGGTTTTTAATGAATATTCCCGTGTTGTGAAATGAGAGGCACAAACGAGGCCAAAATATCAACAGCTAGACTATTTATTACATAAATAAGGTGGAGGGACATAAATAAAGTGGAGGGATCAGAAGGGGAGAGAGAGAGAATAGAAGAGAGAGAAGAAAGGGAGAAGAGGGAAAGAATGATATTACCACACCCCTCACCCCCAAGACAGTTTGAGTCTGTGGAGGAAAGGTGCTGCAGGAGATGTTGGGTCTGTAGAGGAAGGGTGCTGAGGCTTTGGCTGTAGAAGGGATGAGGTCCTCCGGGCAGCTTCTTCATCTCCATGAGTTGCAGCAGGCGGAACTTAGAGCACGGAGAGTCCGAGATCCATTGTGTTGGCCCCGTGGTGTTTCCAGCGTGTGCTGCCGTCTGCTTTCTTCTGCATCTTGCTTCTCCAATTTTCTCCTCCCACAAGCCAGCAGTTGCTCCAGTCTTTTGTACAGTTTTTTAGGCCTTAGGCAAGTGTCCAGGTGTTGTTCCCCAGGAGATCGTTCTGGGAAATCATCTTTAGGTCCAGGTATCGTTCTCCAGGAAATCTTTCTGTGTACTCAGGTGAGTTTGGGCAGCCACTGGATGGAGGGGGGAGGCCTCCGCCTCCTCCTGCTCCATCTAGCTACCCACACACTCTTTTCACATCAGGAACCATTGTCCTTTCCTGGGGTATCTGATGGCTGGAAATGCTCTTGTCCTGAAGGTGTGAATGCTGGGCCCTTGGGCCATTGCTGTAGGCCAGCTGCAGTCCCGTGAGCAATGTTATCTTTGCACCTTCCAAGAGTCCTTCCAGTGGCTCTGCCCAATGCACATCAGCTATTTTCTGGGCAAGCAGCAAGTGATTTTATCTTTGTTGAGTCACCAGGAGAGACAAGCTTTAGTCTCTCACAGGGGGGTTGGAACTAGATGATCCTTGTGGTCCCTTCCCACCCTGACTGATACTATGATACTATGATAATTGACTAATGCCTGAAAATGAGGCAAATTAACTCTCTGTACTAAAGTAAAATGGATTAGGCTTTTACTTTAGGTTCTGTATGTTTTCTTGCCTGGATAACAGAGATTAACTCTGGAACACAGAGAGGTGCATTTTCTGGAACACAGAGAGGTGTATGACAAAGTTCCTTGCAAGGACTGTCCTGGTGGGAGAAGTAAAGCTCCAGTCCAAAGCTCTGACAAAATGGTCTGCCCACTGTGTGCTCTCTAGTTCATCATGGCTCTGGCATCAAAGGACCTGCAGATATTTCACTAAACCAGGCTAAAGCCCCCAATATGCAAAAGGCTGAGAATCCTTAGTAAGATTGCACCAGGCATCAAGACATGAGAGCAGATGAGAGACTGGCTTTTTCTGCTTTGCTTATGTGCTACAAAATGTGGGGGAATACCACTAAGCTTCATTGCTTTGTGTCCTCCTAAGTCAGTCTTACCTGAAATAAAATTTAAGTGCTGCCCAGTGGCTGAGGCTGTTGTGTCTGGGTGTGCAAAGGGACCAGCACTTTAACTTTATCTCACACTATGTCTTCAGCTGCTTTGAAGACCTAGAGGTTAAAATGGATCACTGCTGTAGCTGTTTTCCATTAGGAGTACGAATGGAATGGAATGGAATGGAATGGAATGGAATGGAATGGAATGGAATGGAATGGGGGAATAGAATAGAATAGAATAGAATAGAATAGAATAGAATAGAATAGAATAGAATAGAATAAGAATGGAATGGAATGGAATGGAATGGAATAGAATAGAATAGAATAGAATAGAATAGAATAGAATAGAATAGAATAGAATAGAATAGAATAGAATAGAATAGAATAGAATAGAATAGAATAGAACTGGACAGGACTGGACTGGACTGGACTCCTCTGGGAATGCAGGTTCAACCACCTCCCTAGGCTGCCTATTCAGTTCTTGAGAACCCTTTCAGTAGAGAAGTTTCTTCCAGTATCTAATCTAACCATCCCTGGTGCAACTTGAGGCCACTTCCTCTCATTCTATCACTTTTTACTAGGGAGGAGAGACCAATCCCTACCTTGCTACTACCTCCTGTCAGAGGCTTGATGGGGTGCTTGGTGCCATGGGTTAGTTGTTTAGGTGGGTTGGATTGGTTGATGGGTTGGACGTGATGATCTTGAAGGTCTCTTCCAACCTGGTGTATTGTATTGTGTTGTAGCTGTGGAGAATAAGCTCTCCTCTGAACCTCCTTTTCTCCATGCTGAACAGCCCCAGTTCCCTCAGCTGCTCCTCATAAGACCTGTTCTTCAGACCCTTCTCCAGCTTTGTTGCCCTTCTCTGGACCTGTTTGAGGACCCTGAAGTCTTTTTGATTTTTCTTTTCTTTTTTGTTCTGTTTTTGTAGTGAGGGCCCTCAAACTGATCACAGTACTAAAGGTGTGGCCTCGACAGCACTGAGTACAGGGAGGAATCACTTCTCTGGTCCTGCTTATCACACTGCTGCTGATACAGGCCAGGATGTTGTTGGTCTTCTGAGACCCTGGGCACTCTGCTGGCTGATGTTCAGCCTGCTGTTGATCAACATCCCCAGGTCCTTTCCTTCTGGGCAGCTTCCCAGCCAGTCAGCCCCAAGTCTGCAGTGTTGCATGGGGTTGGGGTTGAGCAATTCATCATGAGCTGCTTTGCAAGTACCCAGAAAATGCAGCTGTTAGGAGGCATCTGCCCATGACTACATCATTGCTCAGCTTGAGGAATGGGCCAAGGTGGCACAGGGTCCCCATTTAACTACTCAGCCTTTACCTGTTGGTGGGTACTGTGAATTGGGGCCAAACAGACAGCAGCAAACACAAGTTGCAGTCCTGGGGGAACAGGGTATGGGACTGACTCTTGGGTCTGGATTTGCAGCTCTGTCACTGAGGAATGACAAACCTGACCCCACTCCCTCTGGTTTTAATTAATAGGTTAACCAAATCATGCTGTTGCCTGACAGCATGAGAAAAGATCACTGTAACAGATTCTGCTGCTGTTGGCACATGCATTTGATACCTGGTGCCTCTCTCCAAGGGACACTACATGGGATTTTGTGTTTAAGAGATGCTGTGTGTAATACTTACGCACAGTTTTGCAAACCATTTGTTTCTGTTAGGTCACCTCCTGTTATTTCTCTTGCTGGCATCTGGCTTTCTTTCTACATCTCCTATTTCCTATACTGACATGAACAGAAAGTGCTCAGGGCTTCCTGAGCTGCTGTGATGGACTGGATTTGCCTGATAGAAGAAGGCAGATGTAAAGAAGGCGTCATGGCCACATCTGGCCTGTGTCTTGGGATGACACTCAGTGTCTCCTGGTGCTGTTGTCCCTGGATTAAAACCAAAAAAGAAAAAGAAAGAGGGGAAAAATATTGAGATTGCTACAAAGATGAAGTGTTCATGAAAATGTGTAAAAGTGTGCCCTACCCTGGAGCTGACCCTCAGCAAAGAGTCATTTCTAATAGCTTCCCTGATGTCTCAGAGAGTGGTGGTGAATGGTGCCACATCCAGCTGGCAGCCAGGCACTAGTGGTGTGCCCCAAGGATCAGTGCTGGGCCCCATGCTCTTCAACATCTTTATTGATGATCTGGATGAGGGCATTGAGTCCATCATCAGTACATTTGCGGATGACACCAAGCTGGGGGCAGGAGTTGATCTGCTGGAGGGCAGAGAGGCTTTGCAGAGGGACCTCGACAGGCTGGACAGATGGGCAGAGGCCAAGGGCATGAGATTGAACACATCCAAGTGCCGGGTTCTGCACATTGGCCACAGCAACCCCAGGCAGTGCTACAGGCTGGGGTCAGAGTGGCTGGAGAGCAGCCAGGCAGAGAGGGACCTGGGGGTGCTGGTTGATGGTAGGCTGAACATGAGCCTGCAGTGTGCCCAGGCAGCCAAGAAGGCCAATGGCATCCTGGCCTGCATCAGGAAGAGTGTGGCCAGCAGGAGCAGGGAGGTCATTCTGGCCCTGGACACTGCACTGGTTAGGCCACACCTTGAGTCCTGTGTCCAGTTCTGGGCTCCTCAGTTTAGGAAAGATGTTGAGTTGCTGGAAGGTGTCCAGAGAAGGGCAACAAAGCTGGTGAGGGGTTTGGAGCACAGCCCTGTGAGGAGAGGCTGAGGGAGCTGGGATTGCTTAGCCTGGAGAAGAGGAGGCTCAGAAGAGACCTTCTTGCTGTCTGCAACTCTCTGAAGGGAGGTTGTAGCCAGGCAGAGGTTGGTCTCTTCTCCCAGGCAGCCAGTACCAGAACAAGAGGACACAGTCTCAGGCTGTGTCAGGGGAGGTTTAAGCTGGAGGTGAGGAAGAAGTTCTTCCCAGCAAGAGAGACTGGCCACTGGAATGTGCTGCCCATGGAGGTGGTGGAGTCACCATCCCTGGAGGTGTTTCAGAAGAGGCTGGATGAGGCACTTGGTGCCATGGTTTAGTTGATCAGATGGTGTTGGGTGACAGGTTGGACTTGATGATCTCAAAGGTCTTTTCCAAGTTGGTTAATTCCCTTCCCTTCCCTTCCCCTTCCCTTCCCTTCCCCCTTCCCTTCCCTTCCTTCCCTTCCCTTCCTTCCCTTCCCTCCCTTCCTTCCCTTCCCTTCCCTTCCCTTCCTTCCCCCTTCCTTCCCTTCCCCTTCCCTTCCCTTCCTTCCCCCTTCCCTTCCCTTCCCTTCCCTTCCCCCTTCCCCCTTCCCTTCCTTCCTTCCCTTCCCTTTCCCTTCCCTTCCCTTCCCTTCCCTTCCCTTCCTTTCCCTTCCCTTCCTTCCCTTCCCTTCCCCTTCCTTCCCTTCTCATCATTCACCTCTGAGCTGCCTCTCTCTCTAACTTAAGAGCTGAAAGTTTTGCTGTGGCACTTCAAAGTGCCCTGGGAATGTGCCAGATTGGGCCAAGGGCCCATCCAAGCGAACCCTGAGGGACGTGCAAGCCATGGCCAGATGTTTTCTGAAAAGCCTCCGCTATGGATATGTGACCGGTTTAGGCTGTGCCTTTAAGAAAGAGACACTTTCTGAACACTCTAGCCAAATGTTTTGATATTAGAATGAAAACAATGATATGCTAATTCAATTTCATTGGTGGGACCCGGTTGTAGTTTTTTTGTTTAGTCTTTCAGTCGGGGGGGCAGTCAGTCGTCTTCTTCTTCCCCCTGTGCTGTGAGCTGGCTCGTTTCTCTCTATGATTCTTGCTAACCAGATAAGAGAAAACTAACTTTTGCATTCGCTTTGAGCTTTAACAAGTTTTCACCCTTTTAATTCCCTTCCTTTCTCTTTCTCTCTAACCCTTTTGGGAAAAAGGGGAGGTAGGGAGGGAGAAGGGAGGGACAGGCCGAACCCCCTGGCCGAGGGGGGTTGGGGAAAGGTTTCCTGTATTACATACTTTGCTGTATATTTCTGTATATATTGTAAATATTGTATATTTTTGTACATATTCATTGCACTCCATATCTGCTTGTAAAATACAGCTTTCATCTGCTTCTCCGGCTGAGTTAGCTGTGGAATTCTTTTGTGTGTGGGGGGGAACCTTCCTACTCCACCACATATTTTATAATTGGCGCCCAACGTGGGGCATGGCCCGGGGATCCTGTCTCTCCTGTCCTGCCAGGGCTCCCTGGCATGCCTGGCAGCCCATGTTCACCCTTCTCGCCCTTCGGTCCGGGGTACCCTGGCTCCCCCCGGAGCCCTGGTTTGCCAGGCAGTGAGGCAGGTCCTGTGGCACCAGGGGGTCCTTCGTGCCCAGGCAGCCCGGGGGGACCTTGTGGCCCTGGGAGCCCTGGTGGCCCTGGGGGTCCATCTGGCCCAGCCGAGCCTGGAGATCCTTGAGGTCCTTCAGTCCCAGGGAACCCAGGTGGTCCCACAGCCCCGGGTGGGCCAGGGGGTCCCGGCTGCCCATCCCTCCCAGGGACCCCCGGGGGCCATCGTGTCCCGGGTATCCTGGGAGTCCGGGCAGGCCGGGAACGCTGGGGGGGCCTGGGGGTCCTGGGTTCCTTGCAGACCCTCCCAGCTGCTTCTCGCTCTCCAACCCCCTGGGGAGTGCAGAGAGTACAGCTGGGCTCCTGGCTCCCCAGGCTCCTGGTGGTCCTGGGGGCCCTGGTGGTCCTGGAGGACCTGGAGGGCCGCGGGGCCCCTGGTGACCTGGCTGCCCCGGGCTGCCGGACTTCCCTCTGTCCCCGGAGGATCCGGGCTGGCCTCTCTCTCCCGGGAACCCTCGGTCACCTTTCTCTCCCTTCGGGCCAGGGGGGCCAGGGGGGCCAGGACGTGCGGGGCAGACGCAGCTGGAGCTGTTGTGCACCTGGGGAGCAGGGTCCACCTCTGGGGGTGGGGGCACCCTTCGGGGCAGCCCCTTCGCTGTTGTCTTGATCTGCAGGAACTTCTCTTCCTCAGCACTGCCCTCGAAGATCTCCGGGGTGGCCGTGGGTTGGTGCTGGCCTCGTGTATGCGGTGGGGCATACTCCACCACAGGATATATTTCACATCTCATTTCCTCATTCCCATGAATTTCATGACTGGTCTCACGTCAATTCCTCTTGCATTTCCCACAACCACTCTTGTCTCTGCATGCAGCTCATGAAGACAGGATTAGGAAAGGTCTCAGCGAAGGTGCACGGCTCTCAGAGGTGCAAGGTGTTTCACTCATGCCCTGCAATAAGTGAGAGGCAGTTTCTTAGGGCAGAGATTATTTCCTTGCCTATGAGATATTTTTAGAAAAAGAAATACCTTGAATCACATGGAAAGTCAGCAAGCTTTGAAATGCTGGTGAGCTTGTAACTCATGGGGAGGTATTTTTGAGAACAGACGTATTTTTTTCCCCTTTTCCTAAAATGTTGGGTTTTTTTCCATAGAATCATGGAATAGTTTGGGTTGGAATGCCCCTGTAAATGTCATCCAGTCCAACACCCCAGCAGTCAGCAGGGGCATCTTCCACCAGATCAGGCTGCTCAGAGCCCCGTCCAACCTGGCCTGGAATGTTTCCAAGCACGAGGCCCCTACCACCTCTCTGGGCAACCTGTGCCAGAGTTGCCCTACGCTCACTGTAAAAAAATGTCTCCCTTCTCGCTAGTCTAAGTCTCCCCTCTTTCAGTTTAAAACCATCACCCCCTGCCATGCTCCTACAAGCCTTACTAGCAATTATGCTCTTTTTAAGACAGGGAAATAAAACCAAGCTGCAGCAGTTTTCACCAGCACACACTTCAATTTGGAGCCAAAAAGTCACTCCAAACCCAATCCCATATTTTTGGATCCAATATCTTTTGGAGGAGAAAAATTGTTAGTCAAAATAAGCATTTTTCCATGTAACTGACCTTAACTGACTTGTTCTCTTTTTTGTTGCTGTTGTTTTAAACTCTTTTGGCAGATGAGAGAAACAGCTCTTTGCTCAGTTCCTGCTGTGGAGGAGCAACTGCCAGGTTCGGGCGGCCTGGCTGCCACTGGCCCCACTGGCCCTCGTCACCACTGTGTTCTTCTCTTCCAGGTGCTCCTTTTCAAAGATCTCAGCATCCCCATGCTACCTCCTGCCGGCACTTCCACCTGGGCCCCCAGCCTCAGCTCTCCACCGACTTCACCCTGCCTCACGCGGTGCAGCCCCAGCCGGGGCTGACCCCGCACATGGCTCCTGCGCACCAGCACAGCGGCCCCCTGCACCAACCCCTGGCACCGGTGCCAGCCCTTCCCTTCCAGGATGTGACCGGACCCTCCTTCCTACCTCAAGCGCTTCACCAGCAATACCTCCTCCAGCAGCAGCTCCTCGAGGCACAGCATCGCCGGCTCATGCCCCATCCCAGGTGAGAGGGCTTTACTCTTCCTGGAGGAGGCTGACAAGCTACATCAGCCTCACTGCTGCAAAACCTGTGACGTTACCAGTATCTGCTGGTAATGTTGGGTTTTCTTCACAAGAGAGAATCATAGTATAGATCAGTCAGGGTTGGAAGGGACCACAAGGATCATCTATTTCCAACCCCCCTGACATGGGCAGGGACACCCCACACTACATCAGGCTGGCCAGAGCCTCATCCAGCCTACTCTTAAACACCTCCAGGGACGGGGCCTCAACCACCTCCCTGGATAACCCATTCCAGGGCTATGATTCAAGAATCATGGAATAGAATAGAATTAACCAGGTTGGAAGTGACCTTCAAGAGCATTGAGTCCAACCTATCACCCAACGCCATCTGATCAACTAAACCATGGCACCAAGTGCCTCATTAAGTCTGAATCATAGAATCACAGAATTGTCAGGGTTGGAAGGGACAATACAATACAATACAATACAATACAATACATCAGGTTGGAAGAGACCTCCAAGATCATCGCGTCCAACCCATCAACCAATCCAACCCACCCAACAACTAGACCATACAGCCAAGCACCCCATCAAGTCTCCTCCTGAACACCTCCAATGAAGGTGACTCCACCACCTCCCTAGGCAGCCCATTCCAATGGGCAATCACTCTCTCCGTGTAGAACTTCTTCCTAACATCCAGCCTAAACTTGCCCTGGCGCAGCCTGAGACTGTGTCCTCTTGTTCTGGTGCTGGCTGCCTGGGAGAAGAGGCCAACCTCTGCCTGGCTACAACCTCCCTTCAGGTAGTTGTAGAGAGCAAGAAGGTCACCCCTGAGTCTCCTCTTCTCCAGGCTAAGCAACCCCAGCTCCCTCAGCCTCTCCTCATAGGGCTTGTGTTCCAAACCCCTCACCAGCTTTGTTGCCCTTCTGTGGACACATTCCAGCAAGTCAACATCCTTCCTAAACTGAGGGGCCCAGAACTGGACACAGGACTCAAGGTGTGGCCTAACCAGTGCAGTGTCCAGGGGCAGAATGACCTCCCTGCTCCTGCTGGCCACACTCTTCCTGATGCAGGCCAGGATGCCATTGGCCTTCTTGGCTGCCTGGGCACACTGCAGGCTCATGTTCAGCCTACAATCAACCAGTACCCCGAGGTCCCTCTCTGCCTGGCCACTCTCCAGCCACTCTGACCCCAGCCTGTAGCACTGCCTGGCGTTGTTGTGGCCAATGTGCAGAACCTGGCACTTGGATGTGTTCAATCTCATGCCCTTGGACTCTGCCCATCTGTCCAGCCTGTCGAGGTCCCTCTGCAAAGCCTCTCTGCCCTCCAGCAAATCAACTGCTGCCCTCAGCTTGGTGTCATCTGCAAATTTACTGATGATGGACTCAATGCCCTCATCCAGATCATCAATAAAGATGTTGAAGAGCATGGGGCCCAGCACTGATCCTTGGGGCACACCACTAGTGCCTGGCTGCCAGCTGGATGTGGCACCATTCACCACCACTCTCTGGGCTCAGCCCTCCAGCCACTTCCTAACCCAGCTCAGAGTGCTGCTGTCCAAGCCAGGGGCTGATAGCTTGGCCAGGAGTTTGCTGTGGGGACGGTGTCAAAGGCCTTGCCGAGGTCCAGGTAGACCACATCCACAGCCTGCCCCACATCCATCAGGCGGGTCACCTGATCATAGAAGGAGATCAGGTTAGTCAGGCAGGACCTGCCCCTCCTGAATCCATGCTGGCTAGGCCTGAGCCCCTGGCCATCCTGTAAGTGCTGTGTGATTGCACACAAGATGACCTGTTCCATAATCTTGCCTGGCACTGAGGTCAGGCTGACAGGCCTATCATTCCCTGGCTCATCCAACTGACCCTTCTTGTGGATGGGCACCACGTTAGCCAGCTTCCAGTCTTCTGGGACCTCTCCAGTGAGCCAGGACTGCTGAAAAATGATGGAGAGTGGCTTGGACAGCTCATCTGTCAGCAATCTCAGCACCCTAGGATGGATCCCATCCGGTCCCATGGCCTTGTGGGGGTCCAAGCGGCTCAGTAGATCTCTAACTTCCTCTTGGAGCAGTGGGAAACTATGCAGCTCTCTGGCTCCTTCTGCCAGCTCTGCAGGCCAGCTGTCTGGAAGACGTTCTGCCCTGCTAGTGAAGACTGAGGCAAAGAAGGTGTTAAGTACCTCTGCCTTTTCCTCATCCTTTGTTACAACGTTCCCCTCTGTGTCAACCAAGGAGTGGAGGTTGTCCTTGCCCTTCTTCTTGCTATTGATGTATTTATAGAAGGACTTTTTGTTGTCCTTCACAGCAGAGGCCAGTCTAAGTTCTAAATGGGCTTTTGCCTCCCTAATTTTCTTCCTGCACAACCTAGCAACATCCCTAAACATTCTGTAGGTTGCCTCCCCTTTCTTCCAAAGATAATACACCCTCTTTTTTTCCCTTAGTTCTATTAAAAGTTCATTGCCCATCCACGCTGGCCGTCTGCCCCGGCGGCTCATCTTCCGGCACACACGGCACAGCCTGTTCTTGCACCTTCAATAGTTCTGCCTTGAAGCAGGTCCAGCTCTCCTGGACCCCTCTGTTTTTGAGGGCTGATTCCCAAGGAACCTTCTGAATTAGTTCCTTGAGTAGCCTGAAGTCTGCCCTCCAGAAGTCCAGAGTGGAGGTCTTCTTGCTCACCCTCTTGGCTTGGCTGCATACTGAAAACTCTATTATGTCGTGGTCACTGGTGCCTAAACACCCTCCGACCACCACATCACCCACCAGCCCTTCCCTGTTGGTGAAGAGGAGGTCAAGCATAGCCTCACCCCTGGTAGGCTCACGCAGCACCTGGGATAAGAAGCTGTCCTCCATGCACTCTAAGAACCTCCTAGACTGCCTCCTCTCTGCTGTGTTGAGATCCCAACAGATATCAGGCAGGTTGAAGTCACCCATGAGAACGAGGTCAGGTGATCTTGAGACAGCCTTAAGATGCCTATAGAATGCCTCATCGACATCCTCCTCCTGGTTGGGTGGTCTATAACAGACGCCAACCAGGATGTCTGCCCTGCTGGTCTTCCCTCTAATTCTCACCCACAAGCACTCAACCCTATCATCCCTGATCTCCATCTCAACAGCATCCAGTGCCTCCCTGATGTACAGGGCCACCCCTCCACCCCTTCTTCCTTGCCTGTCTCTCCTGAAGAGCCTGTAGCCGTCAATTGCAGCGCTCCAGTCATGCGAGTCGTCCCACCACGTCTCTGTGATGGCAACTACATCATAACTTTCTTGCTGCAACAAAGCTTCCAGCTCCTCTTGTTTGTTACCCATGCTTCGTGCATTAGTGTACATGCACTGCAGCTGGGCTGCTGGTTTCACCTCTAGGTCTAGCTTATCACCTCCAGACTCCTGCCTGAGGGCACTGGTTTCCGACCCTCCCCCCTTCGAAGCTAGTTTAAAGCCCTGTCAATGAGACTTGCTAATTCCCTTCCCAGAATCTTTTTACCTTTGGGGGACAGGCCATTCTCGTGTATTGTGACCTTTCCCCTCCTCTGGGACAGATGTACTCCATCTGTTACCAGCTGACCTGGTGCAGTAGAAAGTTCCCCAAGATCGAAAAACCCAAAATTCATTCGTCTGCACCAGCCCCTAAGCCACTTGTTGACTACAGCTGCTGACCTGTTCCTTATTGTGTTCCCTCCTGCAACTGACGGTATCGATGTAAAACTTATTTGTGCACCTGACCCCTCAACCAGATCTCCCAGGGCCCTGAGGTCATTTTTGATAGCCCTGGGAGGCCTGGTACCAACATCATCATTCCCTAACTGCATGACTAATAAGGGATAATAATCAGAGGGCTGTACCAGACTGGGCAGCCTTCTGGTAACATCTCCAACTTGGACTCCTGCTAGGCTAATAACTTCCCTATGAGATGGGACCTCAAGGACCATCCAGTTCCAGCCCCCTGCCATGGCCAGGGACACCTCACACTACAGCAGGCTGCTCACAGCTGCATCCAGCCTGGCTGCAAACACCTCCAGGCAGGAGGTTTCCACCACCTCCCTGGGCAACCTGTGCCAGGCTCTCACCACCTTCATGGGGAACAACTTCTTCCTCACATCCAATCTGAATCTACCCACTTCTAGTTCACCTGGAACGCATCCAGCACAAGAGAAGCTGCAGGGCAGGTTGCACCTGCTGGTGTATCTTTTCCATGGGGATCTGGATTGTGACCATCTAGCATGTCCCAAGGTCACCTAGAGGCTGATAATATCATAATAGTAACACCTTGTTGACACAGTGAACCTGTCTGGCATGACAGAGTGTGATAAATTGCATGCATGAGCTTCCTCCTTGCACCTGCTGTTTCAAAATCATGTCAGGGTTTGTATTCACCCATCCTGGCAGGTTTTGCACATTAAGCCCTTGCTCCTCTGGATCTATGCAGGTTTCCCAGCAACTTGAGGGAGCACTGCTGTTGATCTGCAGCACAATTAGTCATGGGAAGAAGCCTAAATTCAAACTGGGATGATGACTGCGGGATTTGGACTAGATGACTGTTAATGGTCCAATAGAATAGAATAGAATAGAATAGAATAGAATAGAATAGAATAGAATAGAATGGAATAGAATGGAATGGAATAGGATGGAATGGAATGGAATGGAATGGAATGAGATGGGATGGAATGGAATGGAATGGGATGGAATAGAATAGAATAGAATAGAATAGAATAGAATAGAATAGAATAGAATAGAATAGAATAGAATGGAATGGAATGGAATGGAATGGAATGGAATAGAGTAAAATAGAATGGAATGGAATAGAATAGAGTAAAATAGAATGGAATGGAATAGAATAGAATAATAGAATATAATAGAATAAGCCAGGTTAGAAGAGACCTCCGAGATCATCGTGCCCAACCCATCATCAAACACCATCTAATCAACTAAACCATGGCACCAAGCACTCCATCAAGTCTCCTCCTAAACACCTCCAGCAGCTTCCAAACCATTCTGTGATACCACAACTGCACAGAGATCTACTGCAACCCAGCAGAGGTGGAAATGGATGCCTGCCCATGACCTGCAAGAGAGCTTTAGGTAGCATGTAGGAGAGGAGTGGTTTTTTTTGAAACACATGGAAGCTATTTGTGGGTTGTACCCATTGTTCAAGAATCAGAGGATAAGTCTTTGCAGTAATGCTTCATTTGGAACGAATGCTGCAGACAGAAACCTCTTTCTGTACCCTTTCTGAGTGGAAATTGTGTGTTCTTTGCATCCTTGTTTTGTTTTGCATGAGCTGGATTTAAGGTGGATTAATGATTAGTTAATAATTGGGTAGCAAATATGTGTGAGGCTGAGGCATTGATGATATAAGTGTTTATCTCTTAGTCATAAGCTGAATCCAAATATAATCAAGGAGCATAATTCCACACAGAAGTTGCTTTGGTAAATGCTGTCACTGTTGTGTTTGCAAGTGGGTTGTGGTGTGGGAAAGGGCAGGAACCTCTTGCCTGATCCCACAGTCTGTTTCTGGAAGCACAGCTGCATTGGAGGAGGGTGTCAGAAACCCTGCAGCTGTGGGGTTTGACATCCCAGTAATGGGAATTTGGATTGTGCCTTGAAAAGTGAAGCCTCTGAGTTGTGGCTGCATGAAAAATTCTTTATGTATCAGTTCCCTGCTCCCCATAGCTTTGCTTTGTGTTGGCTCCACTGGTAAGCAGGGACTTGACAGGGAGCAGGAGGTATGAGTCGGTAGTGCAAATCCTGCTCGTCCATCCACCTTGTATCTCTCCAAATGTGGACATTGATCAAGCAGCACATGCTCTCTCCATGTGCAGTTCAAAAGGGTGATAATCATGAGGAGAGACTCAAATCCCTAGAAAAACCATGCTATATATTCTACTGATTTTTCATCCCTGCCTGCAAAGACAGCAGAGCTGGGGAAGAAGAAACTGGATCCCAGCCTGGCCTGTCCATCACCCAGAGAGATGCTGGCAAAAGCCAGTGAGAGTAAATTCTGCTTTCTGTTACTCCTGAGTAAACCTGTTATGAATGAGGTTCCCCAGGAGTTTATGGAGTGCACAGGGAAATGAGACAAGCTGCAGCTTCTTTATGATGATGGATAACATCTGAAGCAGAGACACGTTTTATCTTGTGTGTTGTTTACGGGACTCGCAGTGCAGAAAAAGAAAGTGGTGCAAATGGCACAAAGCTGCTAAGAAAGAAGTTGTTTGGTTTCCTCTTTTTCTCTCCATGTAGCCACCAGTTTATCACCTGCAAACTCAGTATATGTGAATGCCACAGGAGGTTAGTGGAGGTCTCTGATAATTATGTCTGTGGTGACCAGAGAAGGGCAACAAAGCTGGGGAGGGGTTTGGAGCACAGCCCTGTGAGGAGAGGCTGAGGGAGCTGGGGTTGCTTAGCCTGCAGAAGAGGAGGCTCAGGGCAGACCTTCTTACTCTCTACAACTACCTGAAGGGAGGTTGTAGCCAGGTGGGGGTTGGTCTCTTCTCCCAGGCAGCCAGCACCAGAACAAGAGGACACAGTCTCAAGCTGTGCCAGGGGAGGTTTAGGCTGGAGGTGAGGAGGAAGTTTTTCTCAGCAAGAGGAATTGGCCATTGGAATGTGCTGCCCAGGGAGGTGGTGGAGTCACCGTCCCTGGAGGTGTTCAAGAGGGGATTGGATGTAGCACTTGAAGCCATGGTTTAGTTGATCAGGAGGTGTTGGGTGACAGGTTGGACTTGATGATCTCTGAGGTCTTTTCCAACCTTATTGATTCTATGATTCTATGACCACAAATCAATGATTTAGCTCTGCGTTTCTCTTCCCATCATTGCTGACACCTCCCTGGACTCTTCTCTTGGACACATATTCACAAGGATAACTACTTGGGTTTTCCCTGGTTTGTTGACACAGGCTTGAAGAAGGAGCCATCTCTACCCATGTTTGCCACACAACTAACTTTCCTGACGGTCTTCTTCCCACAGGCGGGCTCAGGGGCGCATGTCCATTCAGCCTCACCGCCTACACCCCAGCTTTGACTTCAGCCACCAACTGCAAACTCCACAACCCATGGGGGCCCAGCCCAGGTATTTAGCTGAAGGCACAGACTGGTAAGTCTTCCACATATAGTTAGTGCATTGAATAAGGTGTTCGAAAAGCCCTGAGGAGGCTGAAAGGGTTGGTGAATATCATCACAGATGAATGCTTTCATGACAGCTAGAGGTTCAGCTCCACAGATACAACATGGGAAGCGTGCAATAGGAAAAACTCATCTCTGGGAGGACCATAAGTAGGTGCTAAAGCTTTTATGCATGTGTACTGAGGCACTGATACTGCCCATAACTCTCCGTCCATACATGTATAGTGCTGCCAGGCATCAGTCTTCTGCAGAGGTTTTTCCTACTTCAGAGCACAGCCAATGTCCTTCTCCCATAGATTATTGTCTCTCACTGCACCAGATCTTCTTCTGTCCACTAGACACTCAAAATGCAGTGGCCACAACTTTTTATGTGATGTAAATTTGGGAGTGCTGTGCTGCTCTGCCCTGAAGGGTGTTGGGAATGGCTTAATAGTTGCTAATCATTCTCCCACTGTAATGTTCGGTACCCTGAAAATGCTGAGCAGGGAATTGATCATTTAGTTTTCAGAGCAGGTTTTCAGCTCTTGCCCGTTTAATAAGGTACAGGGCCCTGTTTGGAAGAGTGAGAAGATAAGAACATACTTCTGAGTAGCTGCTTGTTAGCTGAGCAAAGTCCATTCACTGCACTGAATGGAAAAAAACCAGCGTGTGAACATGTAATTAGAGACAGTCACAACGTGTATGAGAAAGGGGCTGGAATAAAATAGCCCAAGAAATCTTAATTATGGCATTTCCTAACATCTGAGGACTTCATGCTGCAAATGGAGGGTCCTTTTGACACAGAAGCTTTTCCCATCTCCAGGGCAGTAATACACAAACTAAAATACGGCCAGATCCTTCTGCCATTTCTTCTCAGGTGTTCCCATTACTGGCACCACCATGAGCTGAATTTGTCCAGGCTGACATTGTTCAGATCAGTTTGCACATGTACCATCTGTCTAGAGCCATTATTCCTGCCTCTCTTTTGGCACAGAGTGTTTAATTATAATCATTAGGAGGATCTGATAAAGCATTGTTTATGTTCCCCTTCTCCTCTATCCTTTATCCCCCTGTGTTGCTCCATCACATTATAGAAACTAAGGAGTGAGGATGACAGAAATCATATGCTGTGTGTGTCTGTTTGGGTGAGTCATTTCCCCTTGGGGCACATGTACAGTTTTGCCTAGTGGCAGATACAAAAACTTCTAATACGTTACCACCACCTGAACAGCAGTGACACTTACTTGGAGGTGGTAGATGGCAGGCTCTGTCCCAGCAAATATGGATGGAAGGAAGATCTGAAGTTCATCAGCCACCTCAGACAGCCCAACCTCAATTACAGTCTTCTGGTGAAGGAGAGATAACCTCCCCTTGGCTTCCTTTAATCATGATTGTGATTGAGCCCCATCAAGCAGCTATGCATCACACATCCATTGGCTCACTCCTGCACTTCCCCTCCAGTGGGACGGGAGAAAGCACTGAAAATAAGTAAAACTTGTGGGCTGAGATGAGAACAGCTTAATCATTTCAGCAAAATACAATAATAGTAATAGTGTTAATAATGCTAATAGTAATGAAAAGGAAGATCATATAAAAGGAGTGAAATAAACTCCAAGAAAGACAAGTGATGTACAACACAAATGCTCACCACCTGCTGACCAATGCCCAGCCAGTCCCCAAGCAGCAATCTGTCCCTCTTGGCCAACTGCCCCCAGTTTATATACTGGCATGATGCCATATGGTATGGAATATCCTTTTGGCCAGTTTGGGGCAGCTCTCCTGGCTGTGTCCCCTCCTAACTTCTGTGTCCCTGCAGTCTGGCAGAACATGAGAAGCTGAAAAATCTTTGGCTTAGTTTAAACACAGCTTAGTAACAACTAAAATGGTCAATATTACCCTTATATGAAATCCAAACCACAACTCTATACTAGCAAGTAGGAAGAAAAATAACTATCCCAGCTGAAATGAGGACAATAATCTGCATACTGCTTTGGTGATGACCATCCACCTTGTTATCTGGAGCCTTATCTTTCACTTCTACTTGTTGGCAGCTTTTGTACCATGAGCATCACAGCTCTTGAAACCCACCTCTGAGCATCAAATTTCTGTACAGCTCTCCACGTAGCATGGGCTAGAAGGTGATGGTTTGTTCGGTTTCCTTCAGATAATGTGCTGTGTTTGTGCAGCACCAAACCATGGGAAAACACCATTCCATGCAGTGTTCTGCTTTAGAACCTTCTGTAGACCCACAGCATTGCTTCAGGAGACTCAACTTCTGCTTCTAAACTCAGAATGGACTGGTGAACAAACAGTTCAGCAGTGATATTATTGCAATTACTTATGCAAGCAATTATTAAGTAAGTATTGCAAGTACTTATGCAAGATGGAGGGCTGAGCCCAGAGAGTGGTGGTGAATGGTGCCACATCCAGCTGGCAGCCAGGCACTAGTGGTGTGCCCCAAGGATCAGTGCTGGGCCCCAGCCTGTTCAATATCTTTATTGATGATCTGGATGAGGGCATTGCGTCCATCATCAGTAAATTTGCAGGTGACACCAAGCTGGGGGCAGGAGTTGATCTGCTGGAGGGCAGAGAGGCTCTGCAGAGGGACCTCGACAGGCTGGACAGATGGGCAGAGGCCAAGGGCATGAGATTGAACACATCCAAGTGCCGGGTGCTGCACATTGGCCACAGCAACCCCAGGCAGTGCTACAGGCTGGGGTCAGAGTGGCTGGAGAGAGGCCAGACAGAGAGGGACCTGGGGGTGCTGGTTGATGGGAGGCTGAACATGAGCCTGCAGTGTGCCCAGGCAGCCAAGAAGGCCAATGGCATCCTGGCCTGCATCAGGAAGAGTGTGGCCAGCAGGAGCAGGGAGGTCATTCTGCCCCTGGACATGGCACTGGTTAGGCCACACCTTGAGTCCTGTGTCCAGTTCTGGGCCCCTCAGTTTAGGAAGGATGTTGTCTTGCTGGAATGTGTCCAGAGAAGGGCAACAAAGCTGGTGAGGGGTTTGGAACACAAGCCCTATGAGGAGAGGCTGAGGGAGCTGGGGTTGCTTAGCCTGGAGAAGAGGAGACTCAGGGGTGACCTTATTGCTGTCTGCAACTGCCTGAAGGGAGGTTGTAGCCAGGCAGAGGTTGGTCTCTTCTCCCAGGCACCCAGCACCAGAACAAGAGGACACAGTCTCAGGCTGCACCAGGGCATGTTTAGGCTGGAGGTTAGGAAGAAGTTCTACACAGAGAGAGTGATTGGCCATTGGAATGGGCTGCCCATGGAGGTGGTGGAGTCACCTTCTTTGGAGGTGTTCAGGAGGAGACTTGATGGGGTGCTTGGCTGTATGGTCTAGTTGTTGGGTGGGTTGGATTGTTTGATGGGTTGGACGCAATGATCTTGAAGGTTTCTTCCCACCTGGTGTATTATTATTATTATTATTATTATTATTATTATTATTATTATTATTATTATTATTATTATAATAAAATGGCTACTGGACTTTGAGAGATGCCTTGGGAGTCCAAAGCACTCTGTGCGTTATCACACCTATGCTGCAGAAAGGGAACACGGGAAGGCATAGAAAAAGTGGTCAAGGCTACACATCAGGCCAGTGTCAGCCTGGGACTGAAACCAAAGCCTCCTGATTTTTCCACTTGAGCCTTCCAGCCACCTGGGAACAGTCTTCAGCAATCAGGTGAACCTCCAAAATTGTGGCATGGGAACTGGAAAATGCAACTCTCCTTCTGGCTGGTTCTTGCTAGTCACCTGCTGGGTTTTGTCCTTTGCCAGGTTTTGTCTCTCTAGCATATGGCTATCACAAGGTCAGTGAAGAGAGTCCCCCTCTTTGCTTTGATTAGATGTGAGGTACCTCATCAGAGGGTACTGGAGCACTGGAGTTGCTGCCTGGTGCATAGGCTGCTCTGGGTAAAGAATTCCTGTATTTACTGTCCCCTCACATTTGTTTTCAACTGTTGGGTGAAAGTAGTTTGACAGCTGCTGGAGGACACATTTGGGTTGCTCCTAACAAGCCATGGCACTCGCTGCTGCTGTCCTCTTTCCGACAGAATGGAAGTTTGAAACTGAAATAGGAACCCACTCCTGTGCTGTAATTAGCTTTGCTTTGGCAAGTTGGGACCTGGGGTACTGGTTGACAACAGCTGAACATAAGCCAGCAGTGTGCCCAGGTGGCCAAGGATGCCAATGGCATCCTGGCCTGCATCAGGAATAGTGTGGCCAGTGGGAGCAGGGAGGTCATTCTGCCCTGTGCTCCTAACGACTATGCAGAACAGTTCATCTATGTGTCCCCTGAGTAGTTTTCTCTATTCCTGAAACACATTCAAGGTGAAAAGTGTTCTGCAGTGTGGCAGCACAGGAGGACCTGTTCAGGCCAGGCTGATCTACCAAGCCTGAGTGGCAATCTGAGACACCAAAATGCTCCTTCTCTGAGATTAGTAGGCTGCACATGTGCACCTCAGGACTCCAGCTAACACAAATAGTAACTGTCATGAAGACAACCACTCCTTCTTGCTGGCCTGGTGGGGAACTGCCCAAACTGGAAGAAACTCCCTTCCAAACAGTAGCATCGTCCCAGGCTGAGGAACTCGGCAGCTAAGAGCCCACCAGTGGAAGTCCAATTCTGGGCCCCCAGGTTAGGAAAGAGGCTGAGTTGCTGCAAGGTGTCCAGAGAAGGGCAACAAAGTTGGGGAGGGGTCTGGAGCATAGCCCTGTGAGGAGAGGCTGAGGGAGCTGGGGTTGCTTAGCCTGGAGAGGAGGAGGCTCAGGGGAGAAATTCTTGCTCTCTACAGCTGCCTGAAGAGAGGTTGTCACCAGGTGGGGGTTTGGTCTCTTCTCTCAGGCAAGCAGCACCAGAACAAGAGGACACAGTCTCAGGCTGCATCAGGGGAGGTTCAGGCTGGATGTTAGGAAGAAGTTCTTCATGGAAAGAGAGATTGTCCATTGGGATGTGCTGGCCAGGGAGGTGGTGGAGTCACCATCACTGGAGGTGTTTAGGAAGAGCCTGGATGAGGCACTTGGTGCCATGGTTTAGTTGATCAGATGGTGTTGGGTGATAAGTTGGACTGGATGATCTCGAAGGTCTTTTCCAACCTGGTCTATTCTATTCTATTCTATTCTATTCTATTCTATTCTATTCTATTCTATTCTATTCTATTCTATTCTATTCTATTCCATTCCATTCCATTCCATTCCATTCCATTCCATTCCATCCTTCCTGTCCCATCCTATTCTCTGTTGCCCTGTGAGCATGATCTGACTTGCTGTAACCCATGCCTTATCTTCATCCCTTTACATGGAGAGAGTGATTGGCCATTGGAATCGGCTACCCGTGGAGGTGGTGGAGTCACCTTCACTGGAGGTGTTCAGGAGGAGACTTGATGGGGTGCTTGGCTGTATGGTCTAGTTGTTGGGTGGGTTGGATTGTTTGATGGGTTGGACATGATGATCTTGAAGGTCTCTTCCAACCTGTTGTATTGTATTGTATCCTCATGCCCCCAGGGACCTCAGTGTCGATGCAGGACTGACTCACACCCAGTTCCATGTTCGTCCACTCCCTCAACCCTACCAGCATTACTTAGCTACATCTCGGATGCACCATTTCCCCAGAAGCACATCCTCGACACAGATGGTAAGTGAAACACTTTCACTGAGAAATGTTTTATGCATTGTCTGCCAGAAGGCAGTCAAAATAAAGGCTGCTATCTTTCTATCACCTGTCTTCTGTGAATCCCACTTATCTCCGGCCGTGGGAGGGAGTGTCTGAAGGAATAATGCTGCATCATTGCACTCTGGATAGGAGAGAGGAAAGAAGAGCTCAGCTGCTCTGGAAAGATTCTGCCCATCACATGCGGCACCGTGCTCACCACCTGGACTGCAAGATTTTGAGAGGATGTGAGAGATGCAGCAGTTATCACAAATAATATTATTAATATTGGAATAAATTGTGGGATCCCAGGACTTTTTGTATGCAGAAGCATTTGAAGTAGGTGACTGACTTCCCTGGGCTCAGTCCCTAGGACCATCCCTCATTGCATCATTGCTCTCTACATCAGCCTTGATGGCATCTGTAAAGGTTTTGTATGACCTTTAGGACAGATAGGGTTTGATGAGGGGATTGGCTGACTAGGGTCATTTTCTGACCCTTCTCCTACTAGGGTGCTGTGTTTGGAGCTGAGCTGTGCCAAGTGCTGCTGATCCTTAAAACATCCTTAGAGATCCCACAAGGGTGTTTTTGCCTTGTGCCCATAGTCACACTCTGACACCTGACACAGCAAGGCTTGAGAAAAATCAAAGCTCAGATGAAGCAAAATCCGCTCACAAATAAATAAAATACAATCTCTTTACAAGCTAATCCATAATGAGTGCTTGGAACTGCAATGTTATAGATGCAACAGGAACCATTGTAACAGCTTATTCAGAAGAAATACTTGTCCTTGGTTATCATTTATAGGAGACCTATTGAATAAAACCTCATTGTTTGGTTACTGAAAGGTTTCCACTGGGGGAGGTGTCAGCCTGCTCTTTCATTTTGCATTTCTAAAGCACTAGATGTAAGTCAGGACACACAGAGGATTTCTGTGCACAAGCACAGGTGGTTTAATTTCTTACCCTCACTTCTCACAGGTTGTTCATGAAATCAGAAGTTATCCTTATCCTCAGCTCCAGCTACTTGCTCTTCAGGGGCTGAACCCGAGCAGGCACACATCTGCTGTGCGGGAGAGCTATGAGGTACTTCTCTTGGGCACTGGAATTATCACTGAGTTTCTAAATGCTGGGAAACTGTTCAAGCTCTGGCACAAACTTTTAAGACTGCTTTGTGGTATGGAAGTTGCATCGAGTCTTGCAGCAATAATAATAGTAACTGGGAGTAAATGAGGTTGGTAAATAATAGTTGATTCCAGGGTGCCTGAGTCTAGCTTGGGTAGACTCTGTCTCAGCTCATGTCTGAGATCAAAGTGCTCCAGTTCTGCAGGTTTTTACTTCTCAGCCTGTCAAGAGGAGATTAAATTTCACTGTAATTTCTAAGGCTGAGACACAGAAGGCAAACTGTATCCTAAGTTGCATCAGAAGTGCAGTCAGCAGGTAGAAGGAGGTGATTTTGCCCATTTTGCCTGCTTTGGTGAGATCCCACCTGCAGTGCTGCATCTAGATCTGGAGCCCTCAGCATGGGAAAGACATGGACCTGCTTCTAAAGAGGCCACAGAAACTGTCAGAGACAGAGAGAGTTAAGATTGTTCATCCTGGAGAAAAACAGGCTCCAGGAAGATTGTGTTGTAGCCTTTAGTTATTTGAAGGAGGCCTGCAAGGAAGATGACGACTTCCCAGAATCTTTTCAGCAGGGCCTGTTGTGACAGGATAAGGGGTGATGGTTTTAAGCTGAAAAATGGGAGATTTAGACTAGATAGAAGGAAGAAATTGTTTATACTGGAGCATAACAATAACCTGTGAACAGTAGCACAGGCTCCCCAGAGAGGCAGTAGAAGCCCCATCCTTGGAAAAATTCCAGGGCAGGTAGGACAGGGCTCTGAATAACCTGATCTAGTTGAACATAGCCCTGCCTTTTGCAATGAGGTTGGAACTAGATGACCTTTAAAGATCCCTTCTGACACAAAACATTTTATGTTTCTATGCTGCTATGGTAAATACTGGGTGTCCAGCTGCCTGCTGTTTGCCTTGCACCCTTAATTTTCCATCCATAAGCCAGGGCTCAGATTCATTATTAAAACATGACTGAATTTGGTTTGATAGACATTTCCACTGAGGAAGGGGCAGGAGGGAGCAGGTAAAGTGGAGGGTGTGATCTCATGCCCCAGGAGCAATGCTGACAGTGCTTTGTTACTGCTCTTGTGATGCAGGAGCTGCTGCAGCTGGAGGACAGGCTGGGAAGTGTGAGCCGAGGTGCCGTCCAGAACACCATCGAGAGGTTCACCTTCCCCCACAAGTACAAGAAGGTAAGCACTCTGAATCTGTGGTACAGCTGCTAGCCTGTCTTGGCTGGCCAAGGTTTGTGGGCATGCAGCAAGCAGAGCAAAGGGCTTTGGTCAGTTGCAGTCCTCAGGGTTGGCAAACCTTCAGTCAAAATATTCCCTGAAGTGGGTGACAAGTGTCAAATCCAGAGCTGGTACTTTAATATCTTGTGGGGCCCCTGGGCCAAAGAAGCAGTGTAGCTCTCAGCTGAATGTTTCTCACTTCTAGGCTAAGAAGCTGTGGGCCAAATTTTCAAAGGGATCTCAGTCTTCTCCCATTCAGCAGGCACAATTTCCCCCCCATATGCATTTGGTAAGAAAGAGCACACACCAAGGGGGCTTCATGGATGTAAACTCACCCTGCTCTGCATGCAAGTAGCACTGCCTGTGCGCTGTGCCACGAGGGCACTGGCTCTCTGGCATTTTGCAACAGAGCTTTCCTCTGTTGGAGCTGATCTTCTGCCCACAAGGAAATGGGTACTGTGTGTTTGGGTCATACTGAATAGAAAATGGGAAGATTCCTTGCACGTGTAGTAATTCCACATGTTGTTCATTCCCAGCCGGGCAGCAACAAGCAGGGACATGGTGGCACTGCCCAATCTGGAAGTGAGTCAACTGCTGCTGAACACACCTGCAGTGGATCCAGAAAAGTGATACCAATAAGGCAGGGGTTGGGGGTGGGAGAAAGTGGGAGCAAAAGAGGTAGACAGGCTAAGCATTGTCCCATGATGCAGTTTGGGGCTAGACCAGTAGCCAAGCTGGGCATGGGAGGTAGTGGTTGCCCTTCCTAGCAATAGTGGTCCCACATGCCTTTGAGTCTCTGGTAGAGTGTCTCCATGGGGCCATCCTCGCTGCAGGCAGGATGAAGGAAGTGTCAGCAGGCTGTGCTAGGGCAGCAGAAAATAGACTGCTCCTTGGGGCACAACCACCAGCCCCAGGAGGAGATGTGTTGACCAGCAGCACGTTGTTGACATCTTCCCCTCGCTGCCTGCTTTGTCTGGGCTGGCTTCCACAAACTGGAAAATCTAGCTGGTAAATGAAGCCCTTATTATTTGCTGTCCTGCAACCACCCAGACTTGGGAGAGCACTAGAAACTCAAGGCTTAACCAAAGGATGCCTCTAACCTTTCTACAGAGGAGGCCACAGGAGGGCAAGGGTGAGCAAGAGGATGGAGAGGAATCAGATACGGATGAGAAATGCACAATCTGCTTGTCCATGCTTGAGGATGGAGAAGATGTCAGGTATGATCCTTCCATCTGCTCCTCAGCCTCTTGATGCCATCTGAGTTGTGTTTATTAGGATTAATGCCTTTGTGCACTAGTGAGACTTTCTCTATACTTGCCCTGACAAACTTACTTGGGCTACTGCAGGACATGGGAAACCAATTACCAACTAGATGGATATTGGTATGGGCTATAGGTAGGAGGAGCTCTGCAGGAGGGCCAAGTTTTTATAGTGTGTGCTGGCTTTAGATCACCTGCTTCAGTGATGTGCCAATGGGCCAGGTGGAAAGTGTCGGAGGAGGAGGGGTCCTGGGTCCCAGCCAGACATCTGGAGTTCAGGGACACTGATGTCTGAGCTTGACAGATGACCAAAGTACAATAAGTGGGAATGTGGGTGTGAAATTCAGTGGAGTTTGGGTTGTGGCCAGCATGGAGCTGCTTTGTTGTAGAATAAGGGATATTAGTCTGCCCACAGAGTCGAAGGGGAACATCCTGAGCCAACAGCACAGTCCCAGTTCTCCCCCACAGACACGCCCGGGCGCTCGTCTGGGTCAGACCTCTGCTTGTGACAGAGGACGGGAAAAAGCATTTGCAAAGGGCTGAACTACCATGGTTGAAGGAGCTGCAGGTAGGCAGTGCAGCTGCACTGCCTGGTCCTGCTCCTCACCCTTTAATTACTTTAAACTATCAATAAAACTCTGATTCTCTTGCTGTGGGTCCTTGTAGTTCAGATCCCTTCTGGGTGTGCAAAGAGATGACCAAGGTGATGTAGGTGAAAAGCAACCACATCCATGAGGCACATCAGACACCTGCATAGGAGCACCTATGCTAATGAGACCTGACTGCTGATGAGCCACAATGATGTAGAACCTTTGGAGCAAAACCTATTAGTCCTGAAATGTTAAAAAGCAGAAGCCAGGGTAATTACTAATGAGTACAGCCCTGTGCAGAAGAGTGTGGGGTTTTCTAAAAGGCCTTTACCCAAGAGGGATACCATCTCTGACTTAGTGCCTTATGTCAGCTGGCATGGCAGGGGAGGGCTCCAGGAGCTAAGCAGCACTGATGCCACGGCACCAGTGCTTCTCCGTGTTTGAAGCAGTCCTGGCTGCTGTCTTCTGGCTCTTCCCGGTACCCTGGACCTCTTCCATTCTAACAGGGTGGTACTTCTCTCTCTGCAGGCGGTTGCCTTGTATGCATCTCTTCCACCAAGTGTGTGTGGACCAGTGGCTGGCCACCAGCAAGAAGTGCCCAATCTGCAGGGTGGACATTGAAACACAGCTCGGCTCGGACAGCTGAAAGAACTGGCTGGACACACCATTTTCCTTACCAGGTCACATGGCCATAAACCCTTGCAGCAAAATTTTTGCCTTCTGAGCCATTTGATTAAGAGGAAAAGTCTGCAGGCATGTTAGTGAGGAGAAGGAGGAGTGGCAGTACAATATCTAGCGCTAGGAGATATTGCACATACTGCAGAATGTGGGCCCGGTGAAAGGGAGCTGGCATTCCCGGAGCTCAGAGACCCCGTGCTGCAGAAGATTTAGTGTTGAACATGAAGGAACTAGTTGTGGTAGTCTGGCCTGTCAATCCTGCATTTCATGAGGATTGTATATATACCTCTCAAATACGTAGACACATGTTAGGGGTCCTTTAGCTATTTCTATGGATGGCAGCTGGAGCATGTTAGCTTAAGAAATGTTGTGTTTGATGCCCTACTCATCTTGTGGTGGACATGTTGCTGTTACCTGATTCGCACCAAATAATTTTTCCTAGATTCCTTATTTTGGTGCCTGATCAATACATTGCAGATGGGGAATACAAAAGTCAAGGTTTCCCACCCTTGGGGATGAAGAGGTGAAAAAGCAAAATCCTGTTTACAGTCAGAAGGGTTTGCGCTCTTTGCCTCAGCCGCGCGTGCTTCCTTTCCTTGCGTTTACAGTGTGTTGCAAATTTAGATAAGCTTAATGAATTAAAATTTAGGCATTAAATGAATGAAGCAATAGGCAGAAGATTCGTTCCTGCTTTATCTGCTGGTGCTGGACAGTTTCTGTAGGAGCACAATATTGAAGTAGATGCTGTTTCTTTGCTTACTGTGTCTTTATGAAGTAGCTTGGTGTATCGGAATCCAAGGAAGGGCTGTCTTCGTGATCACCATTGTCCATGATGCTTTCTGCTGTGAGCTATGAGACTGCCAGCACTGGTCCCAAATGATGGTTACTGGGGTCAGTGCCTATAGCTGTGCTTTGGGGTCATAAATATGCTGGAGAGGTGCTAAGGGATGTATGCTCTTGACTCCTCTCCCATGCAAAAGCAGGGTGATAGCAGGATGAGAGAAAATCCGGTGCTCACAAGGCACTGCTGAGACCATGAGGAGGAAGGCAAGGTGGAAGGAAAGTGTGCTGCTTTTTGGAGGGGCCGTGGCCCTGCCCCAAAGCAAGTGCACCTTCACTCACCTGCTTTTGTGTACTCACTTCAGGTTGTACCCATATGGCCAGTGGAGTGGTTACTGAAACAAAATTTTAATTGCATCAGCACTCAAAACAGAATTAGGAGGTGGTCCCTGAAGAACTGAGCTGTTGCAATCCAAGCTCCCCCTGAAATAAAGATCTCAGCAGGCCAACCCCAGGGACTGAACTGAAAAACTCTCTGGAGGACTGGCATTCACAACCAAAAACCCTTTCCTTCCTCTTGCTTTTTGTTTATATACTTTTGAAGATTCTGGTTTATGGGGTTTTGTTGTTGTTGTTTTGGTGTGTGCTTTCTGTTCTTGGGTTTTCACAAGAAATTATTTTTAATACTAGAGAAGCAAAAGAGAGATAGAGAGGAGCAAGGAGAACTAGTTAATCAGGGTCATTATACATTACAAATGCTGATGTGGTGGGAATGACTTCTGGCTCCTCTGGGCCTCTGTTTCACTGGAACCAAGCAATGATCTCCAACTAGAAACAATCATAAATTACCATCTGCGGGATCCCAGGACTCCCCTGAGCTGCAGTTGGAAAACACCCCAGGTATTTTCTGCTTCTTTCTCATCTGGAGAAGGGAGGAAAGAGGGAAGCTCTAAGGTGTGCACGGGTGCAGGAGTCCCTCTCTTGCTGTGCCAGTGCATCTGGGAGGGATTGGAGGAGGATATGTGGTGGCTTATAAAGAAGAGACAAAGAATAAATTGTTTATGGTGAGAGCAGTGAAGCATGAGAACAAATTTCCCAGAAAGGTGGTGGAATCCCTATCTGTGGACACATTCTAGATTAGGTTGTAGGGGACTCTGAGCAACCTAATCTAGCTCACTGCAAAGGCATTGAACTAGATAAGCTTTGAAGGTCCCTTCCAACCTAAATCATTCTATGATTGTCTGATTTTGTGATGTATTTTACCATCCAGTGCAAGCAATGGCTTCTTGGGGGATGTGGTGGTCCCATCCTTGATGTCCACAGGTCAAGGAGTGATGTATCAGCTCCTACGGGGCCTGCTCCAGCAGCAGCAGATTGAAGCAGCATTAAAAATAATACAAATACTACTAATAATATGGAGAGGCAAGGCTTTGCTGGCAAAATACACTGTAAGCTGGTCTGATCTGTCCAGACACGAGCTGGGGATGAAGCAAGAGGGTGGAACGTGGTGACTGGGACCCTGACCAGGTGGGAAGGCAATGAGGAGCGCTTCCAAACTGCGTGTTTTTACTTAAAGCCTACCAGAAGTATTACTATTTGCCTAATGAACAAGCACAGTTTTTAAACAAAAACACAAAAAACCCAAACAAAAACAAACCAACCAACCAACCCCTTGGTGAAGAAAAGCACCAAACTCCCATGGTCTCGTGTGAGTGAGTGATCCCAAGCTGCGTGAGGATTTACAGCGCCTGGAGCTGCACTGGCGTGTCAGGTTCCTTTGCTTTTGAATCATTTGTACTAGCAAGTCGAGACAACAGGGGTGAGCTTAAAAACAAAACAACACACACACAACTCTCTAGGGACAGAACATTGATAGTTTACAGGGTTTTGTGAGTTTAAATGCCTTATATTTAACAATCATAATTTATGACTAACTTGTAGATATCGTGGGTTCTTATTTAATTATTTTTATAGTTTTTTCCTTTTTTTGTTTTTAATTATAATTTATTTATTTAGAAATTAATACTAATTTTTTTTAATTATTATTATTATTACTCCTATTACCTCATTTTTGCATTGTTTCTGGGAATGGAATGCTTTGCATGCGTCGGTACTTAAAAGCATAAAAAAGAAATTCAACATGGGCTATGGGGGATAATGCTTATCTTGTCAAAAAAGAAAAAAAGGTTAAAAAAATCAGGGTGTGTGATTACCAACTGTATTACTGTGGTGCTGTTACCTTGGATACATTCCATACAAATGCAAACCTTTGATTCTGTATGCTGTGACATAGTGGAGAACTGCAATATAGTGACTGTGTTTAGCACATATATATGAATATTATTTGCACTCATAATCAAACTCCGGTGATCCTTTCACACGTGTCCTTGTGCATTGAAGGCAACTCATGATGCTCTGCAAAAACCAAAACATTTCAGCTGATTCTTGCTACCGCCCTGTCCCCAACGATGCTGGCGGTGCTGCTGCTCTTGCTGCATGTGTCATCCTGCAGCAACACCCATCAGGTGCGGGCTACGAGGCTGTGCTTGGGGCAATGCATGCACGTCGTGCCCGACTCTGTGAAATGCTTCAGAAGCTGAGGAAGGAAGCCCAGGCTTGGTGGTTCTATCCAGTTTTCGGTGCCTATTGATGATTGCTCTGGTTCTTTGTACTCTCTGCCTGTGTCCAGCTGTAAAACATGCATGGAGTAGAATTCCTCTTCCATTTGGTTTTGTCCCCTCTGTAGAGGAGGAAACCAACCAACTTGAACCTTTTTAACTCATTGTAGAGCTAGGATCTGCACTGGAGCTCTCCTGTCCCCAGGGAGGGAGTTAGCCCCAGGCAGACACCCAACTCCTGCAGTAGTGGCCAGGCATCTCCATCTCCATGCTGCTCTCATGATGCACTGCCCTATCCCAAATGGCTCCTGAATATCAACTATTTGGGCCACACGAGAGGGTTAGGACATCTTTGACAATATTTTAAGCTTTAAGCCATAACTGTTATTGGTCAGCACAGATGCTTGGCCACGTATGTACAGAAGTGGGGCTCAATGCATGTGCTCAGGCAGTAGCCATTCCCCCTTCTCCCTTACCCTGCCAAAAGGATAGAAAAGGATAGAACATGGATAGACTTTTCTCTTGGGTTAGAAAGGCACAGAGTGACTCTACCTTAACTTTTTTCTTTCTGTCCCTTCAGGGTGCTGCTCTGCTTTGTTGACTTTGCCTTACCCTGGGTTTAAAAACCTGTCTCTGTTTTTTTCCCTTGCTGCTCTGCAATACTTCTCCCCTGTAGCCTGGAGCTAAGGTTTGAGCCATGTGGGGACAGGTGGTCAGTTGTTCCGCTCTGCAAAGACACTGTAAAAGGGATAATTAAAACAGGGAGTGAGTGAACAAAAATGCTCCCCTTTAATGATCTAGGCTGGTGAAAGGATCACCCACATTTTTGTACTCCTACTGCTGTTCTGTTGTGCTGTGCAACATTTTGCTACATAGACTATTTTATAGAAGAAAGCTAGAAAAATATTTATTATTAATATTAAAGCAATAGTGCATTGAAGAAATGAAAAGACATTAGAAATTGTGTAAATGCTTAGATTCACTTTTGGTGGATTTTTTGTACTTTATTTATAACTAATAAAACAAACTGCATTGCTAACTATAAACCTGTGTCACACAGAAGCCACCTAGGAGGGCAGTCACTTGGTCTTTATTTACTGTTTGGCTCTTTGTCTCTTTGAGTCAGAGTCAATCCTGCTTTCACTGCTTATGCCTTTGAACTTTGATGTGCAAAAGAGATGCTGTGTAGGGTGTACAATACTCAGCCCGCTGGTCTGCAGAGGCTGTTGGTGCTTGGGCTTCATGGCAGAAGCAGGGTGAGACTCTCTACAGCAGGCACACCAACACACATGAGTTCCTGCAGCACCGGTTTGGTGATTAGATATCACAGTAACTTTCTAGAACAAGCCTGGAGACTGCCTGTTCAAGAGAGATTTCTCCTCTAAAAAAGCTCCTAAGTGCCTGTAGGATACCTCTAGCAGGTTCTACAGAGATATTGGCAGGTGCTCCATCCTGCTCATCCATGCTCTATCAGGGGGTTGGACCTGAAGATCTCCAGCGGTCCCTTCCAGCCCCTAACATCCTGTGGTCCAGTGATCCTTACAGCAGAGAAACCTCTCTCTCCCTGTGGGTCTCCCGTTTAAAAACTAAGGAAGGACATAATTACTTAAAGTAAAGGAAACCAAGCCCTCCAAACTAATAGAGATATATTCAAGGCTGTTTTCAATCCTTTTGTTACCTGTTCGAAAATCCAGTGGGGCATACACTCAACTTTCATAGCACAAGAAAGACATGGACCTGTTGGAGGCCACAAAAATGATGAGAGGGCTGAAGCGCGTCTCCTGTGAGGACAGGCTGAGAGAGTTGAGGTTGTTCAGCCTGGAGAAGAAGAAGCTCTGAGGAGATCTTATTGCAGCCTTTCAGTACTTAGAGGGGGCCTATGAGAAAGATAGGGAGAATCCTTTTAGAAGTGCCCACTGCGACAGGACAAAGGGTGACAGCTTTAAACTAAAAGAGGGATGATTTAGACTAGATAGAAGGAAGAAATTATTTTTCATGAAGGTAGTGTAACATGAAAGGCTGCTGCCTAGGGGGTGGTAAAAGCCCCATCCCTGGAAACATTCCAGGTGAGGCTGGATAGGGCTCTTGAGCAGCCTGATCTAGTTGGACATGTCTCTCCTCACTGCAGGAGGCTTGGACTAGATGACCTTTAAAGGTCCCTTCTATGTCAAATCATTCTGTGGTTCTGTGCCAACTTTGTATTCTGCACAGCTCATTCTGTAAGTCCCTTCACACTTTTATTTTTCCCTCAAAAAATGGTGGCAGTCTCTGCTCCTATTCACTCCCAATTTGGCTGTTCTTCTTCATGCATTTCATGCAGAAGGGCCAAGACCAGTTCCCAGCTTTGACTATGTGATTAAACTAAATAAGCCTTGAAGACAGGTGGCTGTTTATCATAGAGATTTGGTTCCCACAGCCAAATGGAGTTGCCAGCTCCTCCAGCGTCCAGCAAAGGCTGCGTAGGGGATGCACCACATTGGAACAACACAGAGCTCCCATTGCAGAAAGCTTTCACAGACTCAGAAAACAGGTTAAAATGACCTGCTGGTGCAGGCAGGGAAAATATCTGTTACCTCTGATGTCCTTCAAAAAGCTCTGGGAGAGCTGCTCGAGATGGCAGTTGGATTTTCTTCAAAGCTGCCACAGCAAACACTCCTCCACGATCTGATATCAGCTCTGCCCGGGGTGGCCAGCAGCAGCTGGTAGCTGTGCTGGGCAGGGGAGGGGTTGCCCCCATGCAGCTGTAACAGCACAAGCCGAGATGCAAAGTCTTCATTCGCTGTGAGCATCTGTGAGCTGTCCAGGTTTGAGAAGATCAGCCCTTATTTATGTTTTGTAGTATCACAGGTTGCAGCTCAGAGCTGAACAGTCCCATCAGGACATACAATTTTTATTTTTTTTTTTTTAATTAAGCTTGGTTTTTGCTGTGTCAAAATAGGCCTTTACACATAAAAATGGAGCAGGGGAGATTTACTCCACCTGTAGTGCTCTATCCAGATGTGGAGTCCTCAGGAGACCACGAACATGATCGGAGGGCTGGAACACCTCTTCTATAGAAACAAAACAAAACAAAGCAAACCACACCAAACCAAAAGCACAGAGAATTTGAGTCTTCCAGCTGGGGAAAGAGAAGGCCTCAGGGGAGATACAATTGTGGCCTTTCAGTACTGTAATACTGTAATACTGTAATACTTCAAGGGAGCCTATAAGAAAGATAGGCTATCTTGTTAGGGAGCCTGTTGTGACAGGACAAGGGGTGATGGTTTCAAACTAAAAGAGGGGAGAATCAAACTAGATATAAGGAAGAAATTGTTTACACAGAGGATGGTAGAACAGTGGCACAGGCTGCCCAGGAGGAGGTGAAAGACCCATGTTTAAACTATGGCACCAAGCACCCCATGCAGTCCCCTCCTAAACACCTCCAGTGATGGTAACTCCACCACCTCCCCAGGCAGCCCATTCCAATGGGCAATCACTCTCTCTATGAAGAATTTCTTCCTAACATCCAGTCTGAACCTCCCCTGGCACAGCTTGAGACTGTGTCCTCTTGTTCTGGTGCTGGTTGCCTGGGAGAAGAGACCAACCCCCACCTGGTTACAACCTCCCTTCAGGGAGTTGTAGACAGCAATAAGGTCTCCCCTGAGCCTCCTCTTCTCCAGGCTAAACATGGAACATTTTGGAACATTCTGGGTCAGGTTGGACAGGATTCTCAGCAAAGTGATCTTGTTGAAGATGTCTCTGCATGGGGGAGTTTGGCCTAGATGACCTCTAAATGACCTTCTGGATCCAAACCATTCAATGAATATAAGATGGATACCTCTCAGCCCTCTTATTCTGCCTTCATACACATAAGGTTGGTGTGGTTATATATCGTTCTTAAATAAACCTCCCTTGGTCAGCTTGAGGCCTCTTCAGCTTGTACTGTTGCTTCTTACTTGGAAGAAGAGGTCAACCCTTCAGGCAGTTGTAGAGAGTGATAAGGTCTCCCCCTTTTCTCCAGGTTAAACAGCTCCAGTTCCCTCAACTGCTCCTCAAGGATTGTGCTCTGGATCCCTCACCAGATTTGATGCAGAGCTTCAATATCTCTCCAGTAGAGAGGAGCCCAAACTGAACACAATATTTGTGGTGTGGCCACACCAGTGCTGGGTACAGAGGAATAATCGTGTCCCTGGTCTTGCTTGTCACGTGATTCCTCATGCATGCCACCGTGCTCTTAATCTTTTTGGCTACCTGGGCACACTGCTGGCTCATGTTCAGCTGGCTGCTGACCAACACCCTCAGGTTCCTTTCAGCTGGGCAGCTTTCCAGCCACTCCAAGCATGTGGTTGTTGTGACTCAGGGGAGGGACCCAGCCCTTGGCTTTGTTGAACCTATTACCATTGTCCTCAGACCATCAATCCAACCTGCCCAGATTCCTCTATACCCTTCCTGTCTTTAAGCAGCTTGACACAGCTACCGAACTTGGTGTCATCTGCAAACTCATTGAGGCTGCCCTCTATACACAGAATCATAGAATCAATAAGGTTGGAAAAGACCTCAGAGATGATCAAGTCCAACCTGTCACCCAACACCTCCTGACTAACTAAACCACGGCTTCAAGTGCCTCATCCAATCCCCTTCACTCCGCCACCTCCCTGGGCAGCACATCCCAGTGGCCAATATGACTCTCTCAAAATGTTTCACAACAACTTCACAGAGATTTTTTCAAATAGTTCTCTGTGTTCAGCAGCAAGAGCCCCCCTTAGCATGCAATGTTGCAAAGAGCTCCTTGGCTATTTTTGTTCTCACTGACAGTGCCCAAGTATTTTCATAAACATAGCACTTCACCGGGCTCCCAAAGCGACAGGGACCAGGGAGAGGATGGGATAGCCTGGTTTTGCTGACTCCCATGGAGGGTCATCATCCTCCTCCTTTGCTCTTGCTTCTCATCTGCATTAATGGGTTTTTTGGGTGAAGGAATGTGCACTGAAACCTCACCAATTAAGGAATAAAGAGCAAAAAAAGGAGTTAGGGGTGAACGGGAGCTGTGCATCTCCTCAGCCTACAGCTTTGGGTTGCTCTGCTGGAGCAGGCAGAGGTTGCCTGACCTCTGAAAAGGAGCAGTGCTAGAACACTCTTGGCTCCTCTCTTCCTCAGTTCTCCAACTGGCCAAGAAACTGCTGGGTTTATCAGCTTAGTTCAAACCCTGCCCTTGGAAAAATTCCACTCTTGTCTTACTACTTACTGGAGGGCAGAGAGGCTTTGCAGAGAGACCTCGACAGGCTGGACAGATGGGCAGAGTCCAATGGCATGAGATTTAACACATCCAAGTGCCGGGTTCTGCACATCGGCCACAACAACCCCAGGCAGTGCTACAGGCTGGGGTCAGAGTGGCTGGAGAGCGGCCAGGCAGAGAGGGACCTGGGGGTACTGGTTGATGGGAAGCTGACCATGAGCCTGCAGTGTGCCCAGGCAGCCAAGAGGGCCAACCGCATCCTGGCCTGCATTAGGAATAGTATGGCCAGCAGGAGCAGGGAGGTCATTGTGCCCCTGGACTCTGCTTTGGTTAGGCCGCACCTTGAGTCCTGTGTCCAGTTCTGGGCCCCTCAGTTTAAGAAGGACATTGAGACACTTGAACGTGTCCAGAGAAGGGCAACAAGGCTGGGGAGAGGCCTTGAGCACAGCCCTGTGAGGAGAGGCTGAGGGAGCTGGGGCTGTTTAGCCTGGAGAAGAGGAGGCTCAGGGGCGACCTCATTGCTCTCTACAACTACCTGAAGGGTGGTTGTAGCCAGGAAGGGGTTGGCCTCTTCTCCCTAGCAACCAGCACCAGAACAAGGGGACACAGTCTCAAGCTGCACCAGGGGAAGTTTAGGCTGGAGGTGAGGAGAAAGTTCTTCACCGAGAGAGTGATTCGTCATTGGAATGGGCTGCCCGGGGAGGTGGTTGAGTCTCCGTCCCTGGAGGCGTTCAGGGAGGGGACTGGGTGTGGCACTTGGTGCCATGGTCTGGTTGTGAGGTTGTGGTTACAGGTTGGACTCGATGATCTTCAAGGTCTCTTCCAACCTTGGTAATTCTATTCTATTCTATTCTATTCTATTCTATTCTATTCTATTCTATTCTATTCTATTCTATTCTATTCTATTCTATTCTATTCTATTCTATTCTACTTTTGTAGCACTACTTGCAGCAACAGAACAACTCCCCTGAGCCAGGGTGGAGTTGAGTTTTGTGCAAACAAGGGGCATTTTTGAAGCCTTTAGAAGAAAAAAACCGGGTCTTTTTCATGCTTTGCTGGGGCTGCCCTCCTGGAAGGCAGAGAGGTTGTTGACCCTGCAACAGCAAACTCTCCCCTGTCCTTTTCAGGGCGGCCACTGGGGAGGACAGCACAGCTTCTGTCCAGGGATGGCAGGTGTTCTTGATAGTTCTGGCTATCAGCAGTCCCACCTCTCACCTATGCAGTGATTTGATGACCCTGATGATATTAATTCCTGCCTCAGCAGGACCTCAGCTACTTGCTACATGTCATTAATCCCAGATGTGAGCAAGATTCACAGACTCCCAGGCTGCATTGGTCATCTTATTGAACCCCTGCAGTGAACAGGGACACCTTCAACTAAATCAGGATGCCCAGGGCCATCTCCAGTGTCTCCAGGGAAGGGGCCTCTACCACATCCCTGGGCAATGTGTTCCAGTATTTTATCGCTGCCACTGTAAAGAACTTCCTCCTTATGTGGGAAGAGGTACTTCCACATCCTTATGCCCAACCAAAGTCTACCCTGCTCTTATTTGAAACCATTGCCCCTTGCCCTTCCAAACAGACCCTCCCCAGCCCTCCTGTAGGTCCCCTTCTGATACTATAAGGTCTCCTTGGAGCCTTCCCTTCTCCAGGCTAAACAATCCCAATTCTTTCAGCCTCTCTTCATAGGCGAGGTGCCCCAGCCTCTGATCATGCTTGTGGCCCTCTTCTGGACCCACTCCAGCAGTTCTATGTCCCTCTTGGATCGGGTGCCCCAGGACTGGACACAATACTGCAGGTGAGGTCTCACCAGAGCAGCGTGGCAGCTGTCTCAATCTGCTGGCCACACTTCGTTTGATGCAGCCCAGGGTGCAATTTGCCTTCTGGGCTGCAAGTGTGCTTTGTCCAATTTCTCATCAACCACTACCCACAAGTTTTTTCTGCAGGGCTGCTCTCAGTTTTGCTGTCCCCCGAAGATAAGGATTTGTTTCTCCTCTCTGCCCCAGAGTGTGTGGACCAAGAGCTGTCTCACTGCACTCAAGCACTGGAAGCATGGCACAATGCAGGCCCCATGTCTGTCACACCGAGCATGCTCAGGAGCTGGCAGGGGTTAAAATGCTGCAATACAGTGATGCTATGAAACCAGTGTCTCTGATATCTTCGTACTAAGTGAGTGCTGACTGGAGCCAACTGGAAACACCGGGACCACATATTTTAATGGGAAAACCTCCTGTTTTGCTGCAGCATGCTTTCATCTAAAAATGGGATGAATCTATTGACAAGCTCTGGCAGGCTTGGTTGGGAGGGGAAGCAAAAAGATCAAAAGCCTGAGCTTTTTGTTTGTTTGCTTGCTTCAAAACACTAAATGGGGAGCTGCTGCTTTGCAATGACACTGCATAAGCACGACAAAAGCAGATGCCCCAAACTCTTCTTGTGGGACCTTGTCACTGCCTAGGGAGCCCAAGGTCCATCCCAGCAGAGTGCCATGGGTTCAAGATGCCTGCTGATGACAGCATGGACCTTCAGTCCTCCTGAGGTTAGTTCTGCTCCTCCTACCAGCTCCTAGTCCCTGGTTCACTCTGCAGTGAGGAGGAAGAACATACCCAGTAAAGGCTTCTATTATGAATCCTATCAGTGAGTAGTTGATCATTGATGAGGTTGATTACTGCTCTTCTCCAAAACCATCAGTTACAATAAAGGCTTCTAAAATGAATTAGTCTGAGCTATTATTATTTGCAAGCTGGCACAAGCTGCCCTGAATAAGCTCACATCTCTTTGCTGGTGCCTGATGCAGAAAATGAAGATGCAGTACTTCCCTGGTGGGATGCTGCAACTTCCAAACATCCAGGAGCAATTGGCAGCACCTGCCAGGAACCTGCTGGGAACTCCACCGCCCATGACCAGGCAAGGATTCAGCAGCAAACAGGCACGTCCTGGGACTGTCATGTTACAGTGGAAGGTTTGTGCACAACCCAGGGCCCACCCTCGACCCATTTGATTTCCATTTGCATGAAGTGCTTGTTCAGAACTAGGCCAGGTGCCAGGACGGTCACATTATGGGTCAGGTCCCAGCATCTGCCTGTCTGGGAGCACCAGGACTCTCACTGAAACTTAGGCAAGATTACATTTGCATCTCTTTTTCCCAGTGTCCCAGTAAGGACTGGCACTGGAACAGATTCAGAAAACTAAAATGATAAAGATATTTAATTTATTAAACAACAGATACAACAGATTTGGGAAGTGCTGACTGCAAGTGGTGGAGCTCAGGTTACTAATAAATCCTGGGTAGCATCCAACAAAGTCAGAGATGCAAATCTTTGAAATAGTGCTAGTGTATAGCAGTAATGCAGTAAAAGTTAAGCTGAGTGTTGGAGTTGCGGTTCTTACAGAAAAGGCATCACTGTCTTGGGTGGAGAAAAGGGAGCACAGACGGTGACCATTCTTGTTTCTGCTAAATCCAGCTTTTCAGTCAGAGATAGGTGTTTCTCCTGTACTTTTTTAGATCCTAGCACATGCTTTCCCTGCCTTTTAGGTGGTGCTCAGCATGATTTGGGTGGAAAACAAAGTAACACAACGATATATGTTAGGCATGTACTCTGACTAATTGTCATACTGAGGGATGTCAACTTCAGTGTTAGAATTGCAGCTAATTAGGCAAAGGTCTTTGCCTTTGAAATCTGTTTTGAAGCTGCATGTTTTGTTGTTTCAGCCTTGCTTCATTAGCTCGCAAGTCTCCCACCTTCAGCTGCTTAGCAGGCCAGCTTCATGGATATTCGTTTCCAGGGCTAACATGCGCATCTCTGGGCTGTAGGCATCTTGTCCTTCCTCCAGCAGCACACCAAATTAACCTGCATTCCTGCCACACAGGAAGATGGGCAGATATTCCCCAAGGTACCACACCTGGGTCAGGGAAATCCCAACTTCAAACAGAGGCCAGGCCATCAGCGGATTGAGAGCAGCCGTGTGGAGAAGGACTCGGAGACAGAGGTGGATGAAAACCTGGGCATGAGCTGGCAATGTGCACTTGCAACCCAGAAGGCCTTTCAGTATTAAAAGGGCCCAACAGAAAAGATGGGGAGGGACTCTTCATAAGAGAGTGTAGTGGTAGAACAAGGAGCAATGGCTTTAGACTGAAAGAAGGTAGATTTAAATTAATACAATACAATACAATACAATACACCAGGCTGGAAGAGACCTTCAGACAACATTTTTTACAGTGAGGGTGGTGAGACACTGGAACAGGTGGCCCAGAAGTGGTAGATGCCCTATCCCTGGATGTGTTCAAGACCAAGTTAGGTGGAGCTTTGAGCAACCTGATCTAGTTAAAGATGTCCCTGTCCATGGCAGGAGAGGTGGAAATAGAGGGTTGGTCCCTTCCAACCTGAACCACTCTATGGTTCTATGAATATCAGCTTCTGGGAGGGGGAATGACCTCTTCTAGGTCACGGGTGGGCTAGGAGGAAGGTCTTCTCACAACAGGTCAAATATGATCCTTTTTCCTCCAAAAGATGTGTTACTGCTTTGCTTCCTGGGGAGGGAAATGGGGCTCCAAAAGCATTCCTTGCTGGTATCTGTAAAAACGTGGGCAGCTGGGAAGACCTCATCTGGCCTGCATTAGGAATAGTGTGGCCAGCAGGAGCAGGGAGGTCATTGTGCCCCTGTACTCTGCATTGGTTAGGCCACACCTTGAGTCCTGTGTCCAGTTCTGGGCCCCTCAGTTTAAGAAGGACATCGAGACACTTGAATGTGTCCAGAGAAGGGCAACAAGGCTGGTGAGAGGCCTTGAGCACAGCCCTGTGTGGAGAGGCTGAGGGAGCTGGGGCTGTTTAGCCTGGAGAAGAGGAGGCTCAGGGAGACCTCATTGCTCTCTAAAACTACCTGAAAGGTGGTTGTAGCCAGGAAGGGGTTGGCCTCTTCTCTCTAGCAACCAACACTAGAACAAGGGGACACAGTCTCAAGCTGCAACAGCGGAAGTTTAGGCTCAAGGTGAAGAGAAAGCTCTTCACTGAGAGAGTTGTTGGCCATTGGAATGTGCTGCCCAGGGAGGTGGTGTAGTCACCATCCCTGGAGGTGTTCAAAAGGGGTCTGGATGTGGCGCTTGGTGCCATGGTTTTGTCATGAGGTCTGTGGTGACAGGTTGGACTCAATGATCTTTGAGGTCTCTTCCAACCTTGGTGATACTGTGATACTAAAGAAGTACTGGCCCTCACTGCAGCCAGGAACCCCCTCCTCCATCAAATTAAAAATCAGAGCAGCAGTTTGTATTAGAAGACAAAAATTAAAACGAATGGCAGCTGCTCTGAAACAGACTTGATATTCAGGCCATATATGGTAAGATTATCCTGAGACAGCTTTGAATAAGCTATTCACAGCTTTCTTGAAGTGGAACTGATTGCCTCTTAGGTCTTTTGCTCTGGCTTCCATCACTGTAGATCCCACTGAGTGGACCCAGAAGACTTCAGGCTGGATCTGGCTTGGAAGGAGGAAAGTCCATGTGTGGAAAACACCACCCAGATACCACATCTTGAGTCCTTTCCAATCTCCCTGCAGAAAGCCCTGCTGTGCCCACTGCTTTTGCTGTGATGTCTTAATAGAATAATAGCTTCAATCAGGTTGGAAAAGACCTCAGAGATCATCAAGTCCAACCTGTCACCCAACACCTCATGACTAACTAAACCATGGCTTCAAGTGCCACATCCAATCCTCTCTTGAACACCTCCAGGGATGGCAACTCCACCACCTCCCTAGGCAGCACATTCCAATGGCCAATTACTCTCTCTGTGAACAACTTTCACCTCACTTCCAGACTAAACCTCCCCTGGCACAGCTTGAGACTGTGTCCTCTTGTTCTGGTGCTGGGTGCCTGGCAGAAGAGACCAACCCCCACCTGGCTACAACCTCCCTTCAGGTAGTTGTACTCTAATAATAAACAAGTGAGAAATGCATTTATTTCATTCACAATATGCACCTAAGGAAAAAAAAAGGCAGTGTAATTTCCCCCAAATGTTACTGCGGGAAGTACCATTTTGCTAATGAAAATCTGTCAATACAAAAGGCAGCACTTCAAAAAGTGAAACACCATACAAAACAGTGCAAGGAGGAACATGTGCTTGCAGAAGTGTCCGAAGCCCTCCTCAGTACCTAGGGAAGAGCTCCCTCCAGATTAGCCCATCGCCCCTGTTTTCATCTAGCCACTTCCCACAGGGAAATATGGTGGTCACACCAGTTGCAGAGTTGGTGATCTCCACCCGTTCCACCAGCCAGCCTGGTGCCAGGCCGGTGTTGTCATGCTCAATCCGGACCTTTTTTAGCTCCCCCATGTCCAGTGTCTCCAGGTAAAACCTGTTGGTTTTGCCTCGCTCAAAGAGGTTCCTGAACTTCTGCTTCAGCGCCCGCTTCCCCGAATCCCCGTTCAACCCGAAGATGGTGATGAACACGTTGGCATCGGTCCCTGCACCCTTTTCAAAGCCTGTGACCACTATGGTCTCATATTTGACTGGCACCAAGCTCCGGGCTCTGCTGGCAAAGCTCTCGATGACCTTGGCACACTCAAAGACTTTGTAGTCCCGTCTCTTGTAACGCAGGGGGATTTTCACATTGCATCTGAAAAAGTATCTGCCAAAGGAAAATTAGCAGCATGTCAATGGCATGAATGACCACTCCACTGGGCAAATGTTATGGCCTGGGCATAGAGTCATAAAGTTATAGAAATATTTTGGTTGGCAGAGGCCTTTAAAATCACCAGATCCAACAATTTAGAACAGAATAGAATAGAATAGAATAGAATAGAATAGAATAGAATAGAATAGAATAGAATAGAATAGACCAGGTTGGAAGAGACCTTCAAGATCATCGCGTCCGACCCAACATCCAACACCATCTGATCAACTAAACCATGGCAGCAAGCACCCCATCAAGTCACCTTCTAAGCACCTCCAGTGATGGTGACTGGACCACCTCCCCAGGCAGCACATTCCATTAGCTCAGTAGTACCAGGTTACCACTAAACCATGTCCCTCAGAACCATACCCACACATCTTCTAAATACCTGCAGGGATGGTGACTCCACCACTTTCCTGGGCAGCCTCTTCCAGTACTTGACAACCATTCCTGTAGGCATTGTTCCTAACTAAACCTTCCCTGGTCAGCTTGAGGCCTCTTCAGCTTGTACTGTTGCTTCTTACTTGGAAGAAGAGGCCAACCCTTCAGGCAGTTGTAGAGTGTGATAAGGTGTCCCCCTGCAGTGTGCCCAGGCAGCCAAGAGGGCCAATGGCATCCTGGCCTGCATCAGGAACAGTGTGGCCAGCAGGAGCAGGGAGGTCATTGTGCCCCTGTACACTGCACTGGTTAGGCCACACCTTGAGTCCTGTGTCCAGTTCTGGGCCCCTCAGTTTAGGAAGGATGTTGACTTGCTGGAAGGTGTCCAGAGAAGGGTAACGAATCTGGTGAGGGGTTTGGAACACAAGCCCTATGAGGAGAGGCTGAGGGAGCTGGGGTTGCTTAGCCTGGAGAAGAGGAGACTCAGGGGTGACCTTCTTGCTCTCTACAACTACCTGAAGGGAGGTTGTAGCCAGGCAGAGGTTGGCCTCTTCTCCCAGGCAGCCAGCACCAGAACAAGAGGACACAGTCTCAGGCTGCGCCAGGGCAGGTTTAGGCTGGAGGTTAGGAAGAAGTTCTACACAGAGAGAGTGATTGCCCATTGGAATGTGCTGCCCAGGGAGGTGGTGGAGTCACCTTCATTGGAGGTGTTCAGGAGGAGACTTGATGGGGTGCTTGGTGCCATGGTTTAGTTGTTTAGGTGGGTTGGATTGGTTGATGGGTTGGATGCGATGATCTTGAAGGTCTCTTCCCACCTGGTTTATTCTGTTGTATTCTATCGTATTGGAATGGGCTGCCCAGGGAGGTGGTGGAGTCACCATCCCTGGAGGTGTTCACTTGGTGCCATGGTCTAGTCATGGGGTCTGTGGTGACAGGTTGACCTCGATGATCTTCGAGGTCTCTTCCAACCTTTGTGATACTGCGATACTGTGATATTAAAGAGGGCTGGCCCTGCTACTGAGCGCTGGGAAACACCACTTGTGTCTGGCCACTGAAGAAACTTAACTCTGTTTACCACCACTCCTTGGGCCCAGCTGTCCAAGAAGTTTTTTACCTTGTAAAGCTTATGCTCAGTCAAGCCATGAGAAGCCAAGTTTCCCCAGGGAATGCTGTGGGAAACAGTGTCCCTTCTCATGGCAGGGTGTTGGACTAGATGATCCTTGAGGATTCCTTCCAAACCTAACAATTCTATGATTGCATGATTCTAAGCTTTACTAATGTCTGGGTAGACAACATCCACAGCTCTTCCCTCATCCACTAAGCAAGTAACCTTGCCATGGAAAGAGATCTGATTAGTCTAGCAGTACCATGCTGCTAAATTGCCCAATATTAATTCTGTTTCTGTATTTTTTCATATCTATCTTAGCACCAGAGCTTCTTTTTAGAAAGACAGCCCTGGCCAAACTTGCCATGCATCTGGCATGTCCATCATCTCTCCAGAAAGCCACAGACACCCTGCATATGCCAGGGTTGGTGTAGGGTATTTGCTACCTCTTCTGCCCCTGCAATGGCATGTCTGTTTACAGACCCACTAAAACAAGACAAGCAGTCAGATCCACAGCTAGTGCATCCACCCTGCTGCAGCTGGGTATAATTGGTCTGAGAGTAGGGACATCAGCAGTTACCCTCACTAATGGTATGGTTGAGGTTGGGTTAGGAACTAGGAAAAAGGGAATGGGAAAGATAGGGAGGAGTAGAAGTTTTAAAGCCCTCCTTTCCTCATCTAGATTACCTAACTACCTAGATTACCATGGCACCAAGCACCCCATCCAGTCTCCTCCTAAACACCTTGCCATCCCTGGAGGTATTTAGGAGGAGACTGGATGGGGTGCTTGGTGCCATGGTTTAGCTGATTAGGTAGTGCTGGATGATGGGTTGGACTCGATGATCCTGAAGGTCTCTTCCAACCTGGTCTATTCTATTCTATTCTATTCTATTCTATTCTATTCTATTCTATTCTATTCTATTCTATTCTATTCTATTATTCTATTCTATTCTATTCTATTCTATTCCATTCCATTCCATTCCATTCCATTCCATTCCATTCCATTCCATTCCATTCCATTCCATTCCATTCCATTCCATCCCATCCTTTAACAGGAAAAAAAAATCACTGAGTGCAGAAAAGATAGGTAACAGATGCTGAAAGCCCCTGGCTCTACAGTGCTGTCCGGGATAATGTGCAGGGTGCACAAAGCAGGTCCATAAATTGCAGTGTACCTGGCACCCAGCCAGGGGCTGGAACACTCCACTTTTAATGATGTATTTAATTTCCAGTGATGCAGATTACTTCCAACTGAGGTTTTTTCCCCTCCTCCCCCTTTAGAATCATAGAATCATAGAATCAGTCAGGGTTGGAAGGGACCACAAGGATCATCTAGTTCCAACCCCCTGACATGGGCAGGGACACCCCACACTAGATCAGGCTGGCCAGAGCCTCATCCAGCCTGGGCTTAAACACCTCCAGGGAGGGGGCCTCAACCACCTCCCTGGACAACCCATTCCAGGGCTTCACCACTCTCATGGGGAAGAACTTCTTCCTCACCTCCAGCCTGAATCTCCCCATTTCCAGCTTCATTCCATTCCCCCTAGTCCTATCACTACCTGATACCCTGAGAAGTCCCTCCCCAGCCTTCCTGTAGGCCCCCTTCAGATACTGGAAGGCCACAATGAGGTCAAACTCATTTGCAGTTTGCCAAACTGCAGTAGGTTTTCCTGGAAAGCGTGTAGCTGGGTTTCAGTGCATGTGTGCAACACAAACACCCGGAGGAAGAGTTCCTGGGGTTCCAGCAGTACTGTGCTTCTCAAGCACTTCCAACACTTGTGGCATTTTCTGCAGCCAAAGTAAAGTATTCCTTTCTCTGGAAAGAAGCTTTGTAAATGAGAAATTCTGTTGGGAGTGAGATTTTAGGCTCAGGGACAGAAAAAGTGATTAGGGGTGGGTGGAAGGGTTGCCTGATGATGGAGTTTTGCTTCCTGAACTATGTAGTGTCTGATGGTCTGGAATTATAATGATACACGGTAGTCTGTGAGGAGCAATAGGAAAAGGGATGACCTAGCCCTGAGATTTTCCAGAAAAAGCACCTAGATATAGTCCTTTCACATATAGAGATCTAAAAGTAAATGGAAAAAAAATCCCTGTAATTCAAATTATTGCTGCAGCAATCTCATACCTCTTGATTTGCCTTTTTTGCTCGATTGCATGGATGTAACTGGCTTTTTATTTATTTTTTATGTTTAGGACTAGGAATACCTGAAGTGACACTTCATTTTCACGGTGCAATCTTGTCCAGTTTATCATTTGCAGAACAAACCCCACTGTCAAGTGCTGCTCCTGCAGGGCTGGAGCTCTGCTTCAATGCGCTGCCAGGCTGCAGGCTTCACCAGTATCTCCTGGCTGCCCTCTTGAATTTAAAGCAACTTCTTATAAAATGAGGCTTTATGAGAAGAACTTTGGGCCCTTAAAACACACAGTTGCAGCACGCTCTCAGTGAGTTTAGTGCACAGATCTGATTGCACAGCTGGACTTCAAGAGTTCCAGGTTTCTACCCACCAGGAGAAAAGAACATGTTTTGGTATGTAATTGCCTGAGTTTTCATTCAGCAAATATTATTGTGGCTCTTCTACTGGCTGATTAATTTGCTAGAAGAGACTCTTAGCTTTGGAAAAAAACCCAACACAACCCCTCAAGGATTTCCTCTTATACACTCAATTGTCTCATTTGGAACCAACTTCTTATATTTAGCAGCAACGGAAGTATCTTGGAGAAGAAAAGAAATCCACAGTTAACACTTGGGGTATTTTCTGTGGAAAGCAAATGCATGATCTGCAGTTCCTGCACACTCCATTTGCTGTCTGCTCACTGAGTGGTGAACTTCACCCCTTCCAAAGATGGGGCTCTGGTCAAAGCATGTAAGATCTGACGTGCCCAGGGCTATTCAGACATTCGTTGTTTGGCCATGGGAAGGTTTCAGTCATACTCCAGCCAGAGCAGCTGGGCTGCATGACTGCAACGTTTCTGGTGGGCCCTTTGGAAAGTACCAGAAGGATCTCTCATCAAAGCTGGTCTGAATCAGAGATCGGTTCAGGCTGGATGTTAGGATAGAACTTCTTCCCAGAAAGAGAGATTGGCCACTGGAATGTGCTGCCCAGGGAGGTGGTGGAGTCACCATCACTGGAGGTGTTCAGGAAGAGCCTGGATGAGGCCCTTGGTGCCATGGTTCTGCTGATCGGATGGTGTTGGGTGATAGGTTGGACTCAATGATCTCTGAGGTCTTTTCCAACCTGGTTAATTGGATTCTACTCTAAACAGCTCTCAGAAAAGGATGAAGATTTGGTAAGACTTTCTGCTATTGCTTGCATCTGAAATGCTTCCAGAGGACACATGCAGAGTTGCTCAGCTTCCCCATGCTCTGCCAGAGCAGCTCCTTGTGGATTAGAAGACACTTACTTGTTGCAAAGCTCCATCTCCGTTACAATGATCTCTTGGACGTGCCAGAAGACTTCAGCTTTTGCAGAAGACTTTTTCCCATCTTTTGGACAGTGACCAACACAGATGGCTGCAATATCACCAACGTTTTTGAAGAAAACTGGAAGGTGTCTGTTGCTCCCCTGCAGGAGACAGGGAGGAGTTCCAGTTAGTGTCTTGAAGGCTGGCAGTGACTCGTCTCACTCAGCTCATACGGACATGAAATAATTTACACATGACTAGGGAGATAGAACATAAGCCTCCATTTAAAATCATTTGATTCAACCTACAATCATTCAATACAAAGTATAATTTCCATGCTTAAATTTAGTATTTTCTCTGATTAGGGGTGACACATTAAATTGTTGCCATTAGGACTTTCTAGGATAAACCTAAGCTGTTCCACATACAAAATCAATTTACCTCATTACAGATAAAGCTAAAGAATGACTAATTTCCCCTCCAGCACTTATTCATTCATCCCTGACAGATACTGTATCTGCTACACATCTACCCACCATAGCTGTTTTAAATTTGCTAGTTCAGCCACCCTTCCTGAATCTCAGCTTGAAGACAGGTTAGGAAAGCAATAGGTCTCTGTCAATCCCTTGGCTGGATTCCTGTCATGTCTGTTGTGTATCTGTTAGGTTTATCTCCTTGGGCTGGTCTTTATTCCAACCTTCCTGCAAGGATGGACTGCTTTGGAGAGTGACACCTTTAACTCTACTGTAGACACTATAAGCTTAAGGTCAGGAGGAAGCTCCTCCCAATCTTTCATGTTTCACATGAATTCTCAGTCATTCAGACTAGAATCCACCTCAGCTGTAATTTAACCTTCTCGTACAGAGCCACAAGAAAAACCTTTCCTCCCTGCAAACCAACACAACAGCAGCAGTGTCCGTGACACTGAAGAGGTTCCTGTCTCCTAGAGGGTGTGCTGTGTCCTTCAGCATAGTGTAAAAACTCATCACACTTTGGAAACACTCTGGTCCCAGATGGGAAAAGGAGGCCGCCCCGTGTTACACAGATGCGTCTCCAGCTCATCTGCGCACAAGGTTTTCCTCACATGACAGAGATCTTTCAGCATCACCCCACAGATTTGTCTGGAAAGCCAAATTTGAGCAGTTCTGACAACACAAACCTCTGACTATTTTTATATATCTCCCTGATTCCCAGTGCCAGTGAGATGCTGTAAAAGGAACTAAAAACACCTCCAGCTTCCTTCTGCTCATCCTGGCTCAAAAAATACACAGGCTGCCCAGGGGCTCCCCAGGAGCCTGATTGTATACACTAATACTACAGGACACATGCACACACATACCTCATTTACATTTCCTTGAACCAAATGCTTCTTTTCTCAGCATTTTAAAACCTGCTCTGTGTTTGTCTGACAGAAACTAAATTCACACCTTGCTTTGATTCCAGGTGAGAAGGCATTAGGCTTTTTGGAAGGGGGATGAGAAACAGCATGGCACACATGCTCTGTAGAGCATCCGGGAGAAGAGGTGGAAGACACAGCAGATGGGGAGCTCCTCTAGCCCACCCTCCTGTCCCATACCTTTCAAATCTCCTTTTCTTGGAGGAGTTTTCCATAAGGAATTCTTTTGAGCGTCCCAGCTTTCCTTCTAAGATAATCCAGATGTTTTCCTTCGTTTCTGCATCCTCTCTGTCGCTTGTTACCGTGACAATTTCATAGGCTTTAAAGCATCAATAACACACATGTTAACCAGGAAAGGAAGAGCAGATGGCCAGAAAGATCTCTTCATTTGGCTGTCACTATGCTTAAAAACTGTCTTCCTAATATTTGTCAAAGCACACAGGAAAGCATTTGCAATATAAGGAATCTGTGGGACTTTTGACTTGTACATGCTTTGAATTTCATACAGGGATGCAATACATGAAAATATGAGTACTGCTCAGTCAGCTAGCAAGAGTGGATGGAGTTGCTCTTGAATAGAATAGAATAGAATAGAATAGAATAGAATAGAATAGAATAGAATAGAATAGACCAGGTTGGAAGAGACATTCAAGATCATCACATCCAACCCATCATCCAACACCACCTAAACAACTAAACCATGCAACCAAGCACCCCATCAAGTTTCCTCCTGAACACCTCCAGTGATGGTGACTCCATCACCTCCCTAGGCAGCACATTCCAATGGGCAATCACTCTCACTGTATAGAACTTCTTCCTAACATCCAGTCTGAACCTCCCCTGGCACAGCCTGAGACTGTGTCCTCTTGTTCTGGTACTGGCTGCCTGGGAGAAGAGACCAACCTCTGCCTGGCTACAACCTCCCTTCAGGTAGTTGTGGAGAGCAATAAGGTGTCCCCTGAGCCTCCTCTTCTCCAGGCTAAGCAGCCCCAGCTCCCTCAGCCTCTCCTCATAGGGCTTGTGTTCCAAACCCCTCCCCAGCTTTGTTGCCCTTCTCTGGACACCTTCCAGCAAGTCAACATCCTTCCTAAACTGAGGGGCCCAGAACTGGACACAGGACTCAAGGTGTGGCCTAACCAGTGCAGTGTACAGGGGCACAATGACCTCCCTGCTCCTGCTGGCCACACTGTTCCTGATTCAGGCCAGGATGCCATTGGCCTTCTTGGCTGCCTGGGCACATTGCAGGCTCATGTTCAGCCTACCATCCACCAGTACCCCCCAGGTCCCTCTCTGCCTGGCTGCTCTCAGCCACTCTGACCCCAGCCTGTAGCACTGCCTGGGGTTGCTGTGGCCAATGTGCAGAACCTGGCACTTGGATGTGTTCAATCTCATACCGTTGGACTCTGCCCATCTGTCCAGCCTGTCAAGGTCCCTCTTGAACAAGCTGTGTCCAGCTGCCTGCTGTGCTAAGCACTCTCTTTATAATGCAGCCTAAATCCTGCAGTTTTTACACCACTACTCCTAACAGTGACAGTGATTGCATCCATGTGCACAACACAACGTGCTCAGATGCTGTGGTGGCATGTAAGTACCCAAAGTAGCAATCTCAAGGCTGATTTATTGATTTATTTGTTGCAAAGGCAGATTGAAATCCCTCTGAAGTACTGTGATTATTGACTCCCCAGGACTCTTCTGAAGGAGAGCACTATGGGGCAGTATTTTTGAGATGCACTTTGCGTATCATCGGTGCAGTCAAGTAACTCTTGCTCACTTGCTCACCACATGAAATACCACTGTATTTACCTTAGGCTCAGGGGAATTACCTGGAGCAGACCCAGGACTATGGAGTGTTAAGCTCAGCCATCACATTCAGCTGGGATAGTTGAGCTAGTTGCTCAGAACATGTTAAGAAGGAAGCTGGAGCAACTTACAACACTTTAAGGAGTGAACTTATTTTCCACCCCAAAGGCTTGAGCCCATTATTCCTAATGAGCCCTTATGGCTTACAGTTGAATTGAACCACTGCAGATGGGCCTCTCTTAGGTTTCAACCCAGAATGAGATCTTCTATTTCCTCATAAATCCTGATTTGTTCTTTTCTTATCACAGCATTGCACTTTTGAACTAAAGAGTACCTTAAATAATCCAACCCTTATAGCCTGCAAATACAAATGCTTATTGCATGGGAATCCTTGGTGGAGCAGCTTGCAGGAAACATGGTCCTACAGCCTGAAAAGCTGCAAAGCAAATACAAGACAGCTCTACACTTACAAGTCCGTTCCTTCAGTTCCAGGACGTCATTATTGGCACAAGCCAGTTCCCTTATGAGCTGCCCATCATCTTCGCTTTTGGCCAGCCAGCGATCACACTGGAAGCGAAAAGTCTTGTCCATGGCAGAATCCGTCACGTCAATATACTCCAAGTGCCACCCTGGAGCAATACCTTGCAAAACAATGAAATAAAAAAGGTTTTGATGCTTTCATATACCTTGGGTGTGATGCCTTTCCTTGGTAGCACCCTGTTGGTGCTAGAAATTGCTGGTATTTTGCTTCAGACAATGTCACCAGTGAGCACAACGTTGGTCTGATACCAAAAGTGATGCCAACTTGTTCAAGACCATAATCTGACCCCCTTCTAGAGTCAGCCCATGCTTTTGATTAAGTCTGTAGAATAGAATAGAATAGAATAGAATAGAATAGAATAGAATAGAATAGAATTAACAAGGTTGGAAAACACCTCAGAGATCATTGAGTCTAACCTATCACCCAACACCATCTAATCAACTAAACCATGGCACCAAGTGCCTCATCCAGGCTCTTCCTAAACACCTCCAGGGACAGGGACTCCACCACCTCCCTGGGTAGCACATTCCAATGGCCACTCTCTCCTTTTGGGAAGAATTTCTTCCTAACCTCCAGCCTAAACCTCCCCAGCACAGCCTGAGACTGTGTCCTCTTGTTCTGGTGCTGGGTGCCTGGGAGAAGAGACCAACCCCCACCTGGCTACAACCTCCCTTCAGGGAGATGTAGAGAGCAATGAGGTCTCCTTTGATCCTCCTCTTCTGCAGGCTAAGCAACCCCAGCTCCCTCAGCCTCTCCTCACAGGGCTGTGCTCCAGACCCCTCCCCAGCTTTGTTTCCCTTCTCTGGACACCTTCCAGCAACTCCACATCTTTCCTGAACTGAGGGGCCCAGAACTGGAGACAGGACTCAAGGTGAGAATGACCTCCCTTCTCCTGCTGACCACACTATTCCTGATGCAGCCCAGGATGCCATTTGCCTTCTTGGCTACCTGGGCACACTCTTGGCTCATATTCAGCTGCTGTCAACCACTACCCCCAGGTCCCTCTCTGCCTGGCTGCTCTCCAGCCACTCTGACCCCAGCCTGTAGCACTGCCTGGGGTTGCTGTGGCCAATGTGCAGAACCCGGCACTTGGATGTGTTCAATCTCATGCCCTCGGACTCTGCCCATCTGTCCAGCCTGTTGAGGTCCCTCTGCAGAGCTCTCCTACCCTCTAACAGATCAACTCCTGCCCCCAGCTTGGTGTCATCTGCAAATTTACTGATGATGGACTCAACAGTTTTTGATCAGGTATAAGGATGTTGGAGCCTGATCCTGGACAGGCTAGATTTCACGTTGTCTGGGCAAGGGACCATCCTTTGTCTTTGGCCAGCACTTTCCAAGAAATCAGACTTCTGCAATGCCAGTAGCAGCAGGAGAGGTAGGAAGGGCTGGGGCTGGTGTGCCCCTGTCAGCATACAAACACAGGAACTGTCCCAGGAAGCATCATAGCTAAAGGACAACAAATCCTTATGACGCCTCAGGGTATCAGGCCCCTGTAGAACTATTTACCTGAGACTGAAACTTCAAATCTTATGGAAGTCAAAGGGTTTGGGGACAAAAGTTAATGGAGCAGCTTCTGTCAGAGAAACTGCTGCTGACTCTTCCTTCCATTTTGAGGAAAACAGGAAGCCTTGAAGCCAAGTGTAAGGTATGAGCTCATATTCCACCTAACCCCAACCCCTCCAATAGTCTGGAGCTATTAAAAAAAGACATGACAGTGTGTGCATGTTTTGTAGTGACCCCTTCATGTTTTGGGAATGCTAGGTGGGCACAAGGTCTAAGGTTTTCTCCATGGCCTATATCATTCCTAAACCCTTCCTATTCGGATTTGAAGGTGAGAAGGTAATTTACAGCTTGCTTCTTTTACCCTGCCAGGTAACACTGCAAGAAATTACCCATGCTATCCTGACTTTGCCAACCAACCAAGATGAATCCACTGATGCTGTCAGTGGCCATGAACACAGAACAGACTAAAATGATGGATGCTCCAGACCAACAAATCACCTAACTTTTACCTTGGGAGCTTCTGAGGAGTCATAGCTCCCTTTTAATTTTCTACTTCCTTTCATGTATTTTTTTCCCAGTGGAAAAGCAGTGTTTAACTACCTGTGCAGACAGAAAAAAAAGCTTCTTTTGTTATGTTTAAATGAAATTTCCTGTATTTCAGTTGAACCAATTTCTTGTTGTCCTGCCATCTGCCTCTGCCTTGTTATTCCCCCCCATCAGATATTTGTACACATGGATACAATCCTCCTGAGCCTTGTTTTCTCGAAGTTGAACAGTCACAGCCCTCCCAGATGCTCTTTATCACAGTATCACAGAATCACCACGAGACCTCAAAGAGAGAAGAGACCTCAAAGATCATCAAGTCCAACCTGTCACCACAGACCTCACAACTAGACCATGGCACCAAGTGCCACGTCCAGTCCCCTCTTGAACACCTCCAGGGACGGTGACTCCACCACCTCCCTGGGCAGCACATTCCAATGACAAATGATTCTCTCCATGAAGAGCTTCCTCCTCACCTCGAGCCTAAACTTCCCCTGGCACAGCTTGAGACTGTGTGTTCCCTCAGCCTCTCCTCCCAGGCCTGTGCTTGAGGCCTCTCCCCAGCCTCGTTGCCCTTCTCTGGACACATTCAAGGCTAATTCCCATTTAAGTTCAGTGAACATCTCTGCAGCACATTCAGGAAGCTGCTCTCCTTCCACCAAAATTTTAGTTGAAGCAGTGCAGAATGAAAGAAAGAAAACATCCTATCCTTCTCCTGCAAGAGGGATCAATGACTGCAGTCTAGGGTAGAACAAATAGGTGGTCTTCATCTTGTTTCCAGCAGTGAGCAATGAGATCAAGATAGGATCAGTGCTAAGAAGCTATATCAGAAAAGTGAATGACATGCACATACCATCCTCATTCTCCAGCAGGGTCCCAGCAGCTGCTCACCAGGAGAGATGCAACAAAGAAAACTACTTTTATGTTGGAGGGAGAGGTGGACCGAAGCTGACTTTCTAACACATGGAGTTGAGGGCAATGCGAAAACAAAGTGCAGCTTGTCCTGGTGTTCCCCACAAAAGATGTATTTATTAACTCTGGGATGTTTGAAGAGCAAGCTCCGGGCTCTGTCAGGGGATTGACAGTGAAACATGAATCCCAGCAGGGTATCTGTTACAGCACAAGGGTACCTCAAATCAAGGAGCTGGCTAGTTGCTGGTAGAAAAATGGTGCTGCTGCCTCAAAGCATCCTCCTCTCTGCTCTGAAGGAAGAAAAAACTTCTCTTCCCTCTCACCAGAAGTATTCTTTTGTTTTCTCCATTTTTCTTCCTGGTGGTTAGCAGCTTAGATTAAGAGATCTGGCCCTGAGCTAAGCCTTCGACACTGTCCCACACCACCTCCTGGTCTCCAAGCTGGTGACACATGGGTTTGATGGGTGACCACTAGAAAGATACAGAACTGGCTTGATGGCCACACCCAAAGAGTGGCTGTCAACGGGTCCATGTCCCAGGGGAGGCCAGGGACAAGCAGAGTCCCTCAGGGATCAGTCCTGGGACCAGGCTTGTTCAACATCTTTGTGGGTGACATGGACAGTGGCACTGAGTGCACCCTCAGCAAGGTTGCTGATGACACCAAGTGTGTGGTGCAGTGGACACGCTGGAGGGAAGGGATCCATCCAGAGGGACCTGGACAGGCTGGAGAGGTGGGCACAAGCCAACCTCAGGAGCTTCAACAAGACCAAGGGCAGGCAACTGCATCTGGGTCGAGGCAATCCCAGGCACAAATCCAGGCTGGGCAGGGACTGGCTGGAGAGCAGCCCTGAGGAGAGAGACTTGGGGGTGCTGCTGGAGGAGAAGCTCAACAGGAGCTCTCAATGTGCACTTGCAGCCCGGAAAGCCAATCAGATCCTGGGCTGCATCAGGAGAAGTGTGACCAGCAGGTCAAGGGAGGTGCTTCTCCCCCTCTACTCAGCTCTGGTGAGACCCCACCTGGAGTACTGCCTCCAGTTCTGGAGCCCCTATTACAAGAGGGATCTGGAGGTGCTGGAAGGTGTCCAGAGCAGGGCCACGAGGATGATCAGAGGGCTGGAGCACCTCTCCTGTGAGGACAGACTGAAGGAGTTGGGGCTGTTCAGTCTGGAGAAGAGAAGGCTCCCAGGTGACCTCATTGTGGCCTTCCAGGATCTGAAGGGGGCTACAGGAAGGCTGGGGAGGGACTTCTCAGGATCTCAGGTAGTGATAGGACTAGGGGGAATGGAATGAAGTTGGAAATAGGGAGATTCAGGCTAGATGTGAGGAAGAAGTTCTTCCCCATGAGAGTGGTGAAGCCCTGGAATGGGTTATCCAGGGAGAAGGGCTGGTAGGGGAAGTGACCGTGGGAGGCTGCCTGGGCTGCAGCGACCATGAGATGGTGAAGTGTTCAATCTGCAGGAGCTAGGGAGGAGCACCAACAGAACCTTCACCTTGGACTGCTGGAGGGCAAACTTCAGCCTGTTTAAGAGACTTATCTGCAAAGTTCCCTGGGTATCAGCCCTCAAGAACCAAGGGGTCCAGGAGGGTTGGAGCTGCTTCAAACAGGAGCTCTTGAAGACACAGGAGCCGGCGGTTCCCATGTGCTGAAAGATGAGCCGAGGGGAAGGCTCTGGGCCTGGATGAGCAAGCAGCTCCTGGAGGAACTAAGGGAAAAACAGAGGCTGTATCACCTTTGGAAGGAGGGGAAGGCTTCTCGAGGTGTGTTTAAGGAAGTTGTTAGATTATGTAGGAAAAAAATGAGAGAGGCAAAGGCCCAGTTGGAGCTGAGGCTGAACACCTCTGTGAAGGATAACAAAAAGCACTTTTACACATATGTTAATGCCAAAAAGAAGGGCAGGAAGAACCTGCACTGCCTATTGGACCTGGAGGGGAACACAGAGACTGAAGACGAGGAAAAGGCTGAGGGCCTGAACACCTTCTTTGCCTCAATCTTTAAGAGCAAGGCAGGAGGAGTTCAGGACGAGTGGCCTCCTGAGCTGGGGGATGGGGTCAGGGAGCAGTGCAATGCCCTGGATATCCATGAGGAATTAGTTTGGGACCTGCTGAGCCACTTGGACACTCACAAGTCCATGGGGCCGGATGGGATCCATCCTAGGGTGCAGAGAGAGCTGGCAGGTGAGCTGCCAAGCCGCTCTCCATCATTTTCCTCCAGGCCTGAGGTCCCAGATGACTGGGAACTGGCCCGTGTGGTCCCCATCCACAAGAAGGGTCGGATGGAGGAACCTGGAAACTCCAGGCCTGGCAGCCTGACCTCAGTGCCAGGGAAAATGATGGAGCAGATCATCCTGGCGGCAATCACTGCGCACCTGCAGGGTGGCCAAGGGCTCAGTTCCAGCCAACATGGATTCAGGAAGGGCAGGTCCTGCCTCTCCAACCTGATCTCCTTCTATGATCAGGTGACCCCCTGGTGGATGTGGGGAGGCCTGTGGATGTGGTCTGCCTGGACTTCAGCAAGGCCTTTGACACCGTCCCCCACAGCAAACTGCTGGCTCAGCTGTCAGCTCGTGGCTTGGGCAGCAACACTCTGCGCTGGGTTGGGAACTGGCTGGAGGGCCGAGCCCAGAGAGTGGTGGTCAATGGTGCCACCTGCAGCTGGAGGCCAGTCACCAGTGGCATCCCCCAGGGATCAGTGCTGGGCCCCATCCTCTTCAAATTCTTCATTGATGATCTGGATGAGGGGATTGAGACAGTCATCAGCAAATTTGCAGATGACACCAAGTTAGGAGCAGATGTTGGTCAGGTAGAGGGCAGAAGGGCTCTGCAGAGGGACCTCGATTGGCTGGACAGATGGGCAGAGTCCAGTGGGATGACATTCAACAAGTCCAAGTGCCGGGTGCTGCACTTTGGCCACAGCAACCCCATGCAGAGCTACAGGCTGGTGTCAGAGTGGCTGGAGAGCTGCCAAACAGAGTGGGACTGGGAGATGCTGACTGACAGCTGCCTGAACAGGAGCCAGCAGTGTGCCCAGGTGGCCAAGAAGGCCAACGGCATCCTGGCCTGCATCTGGAATGGTGTGGCCAGCAGGAGCAGGGAGGTCATTGTGCCCCTGGACTCTGCTTTGGTTAGGCCACACCTTGAGTCCTGTGTCCAGTTCTGGGCCCCTCAGTTTAGGAAGGATGTTGAGTTGCTGGAATGTGTCCAGAGAAGGGCAACAAGGCTGGTGAGAGGCCTTGAGCACAGCCCTGTGAGGAGAGGCTGAGGGAGCTGGGGTTGCTTAGCCTGGAGAAGAGGAGGCTCAGGGCAGACCTCATTGCTCTCTACAACTACCTGAAAGGGAGATTGTAGCCAGGAAGGGGTTGGCCTCTTCTCCCTAGCAACCAGCACCAGAACAAGGGGACACAGTCTCAAGCTGCGCCAGGGGAAGTTTAGGCTGGAGGTGAGGAGAAAGTTCTTCACCGAGAGAGTGATTCGCCATTGGAATGTGCTGCCCGGGGAGGTGGTGGAGTCACCGTCCCTGGAGGTGTTCAAGAGGGGACTGGATGTGGCACTTGGCGTCATGGTCTAGTCGTGGGGTCTGTGGTGACAGGTTGGACTCGATGATCTTTGAGGTCTCTTCCAACCTTTGTGATACTGTGATACTGTGATACTGTAATTCTTTACTGGCCCCTCATCAGCCAATGTCTCAAGCTGGACTTTTCCTCCTGTGGGAACAAAAGCACCATTAATGACTATTATCCTTGACCAAGCATCAACAGCTTTCAAAACCAAACTAAAGAAGATCTGCTACAGAGAGAGAGAGAGAGGGAAGTCAACAAATATGGCTGCAAACAGTGGAGAAAGTTTAACTTTCATGGAGGTGTGTGCATCCAAGCATGGATGTGGTTTTTCCAGCAATGACTGGATCCCACCAGCTGTCCCTTCATAACTTATGTTTAATATTCACTAAAGCAAGGTCAGGCACCAGGTGCCTGGTGAATGGTGAAGTCACCAGACTCAGTTAATTCTCTTTTTCCCCAACCCCGCCATGTTTCTGCATGTGTCAGAATAGCTTCATATTTTATGGGTGAACACATGCTGGGGAAAGTAGTGGCTGCTTCCAGGAGGTGCTAAGGAAGCTTCTTGTACTGCAAGCTGAAGATTTAGTGAAATGAAGAGGTAATGTCCTTGTCTGTGTTACATCTACTGCTTCTAAAATCATAGAATCATAGAATCATAGAATCAGTCAGGGTTGGAAGGGACCACAAGGATCATCTAGTTCCAACCCCCCTGCCAGGGGCAGGGACACCCCACACTAGATCAGGCTGGCCAGAGCCTCATCCAACCTGGGCTTAAACACCTCCAGGGACAGGGCCTCAACCACCTCCCTGGATAACCCATTCCAGGGCTTCATCACTCTCATGGGGAAGAACTTCTTCCTCACATCTAGCCTGAATCTCCCCATTTCCAGCTTCATTCCATTCCCCCTGTGTACTGTGATACTGTGATGGTTGAGGCCCCGTCCCTGGAGGTGTTTAAGCCCAGGTTGGATGAGGCTCTGGCCAGCCTGATCTAGTGTGGGGTGTTCCTGCCCATGGCAGGGGGTTGGAACTAGATGATCCTTGTGGTCCCTTCCAACCCTGATTGATACTATGATACTATGACCTGGAAGCTGTAGAAGTGTCCTATATTGCCTTTCATTTCTCAAGAGAAATAATTCACCCCAAGGGAATGTTTTCCTGGTTGTGCCTAGAACCACACATCCTCCTACCCTGTCCATGTGCCCTGGTGCCAGAAAAGATGCCACATCAAAGGCTTCATTGCCACAGCATTATACCCCATTTAAAAGCTGGTATGGAAATGGAAGGATTGGTTCAGGGCTGAAGGAAATAATTTTGTTTAACCAGACAAGGTATTGTTTTTCTCTTGTTTCAGACCAGGATAATGCACATTTAATTTATTTCTGCATGGATCTGGAGAAAATGCAGAGTTTAGTAATGCCCAGAGTCCAAATGCAAGATTTCCCTCCACTGAACTGAATCTGCGTGTCGGGCAAAACGCCACTGGAAGGAGAGAAACCATGTGTGCAGAACCAATTTTCAGGTGATGAAACTCTGGTTCCTGTGTGGTGTTGGCAGAGCAATGGGCTCAGAGATATTACAGTACCTAAAAAAAACCACAACAAAACCAAAAGGAAAGGGAACTACATCCCATATGGAGGTAACAGTAAAGGCACCAAATCCTCAGCACGAGCTGTTTTGTGGAGTAGTCATCAGTGAAATAGTGAGGAAGAGGAACCAGGGAAGTGGTGTGGATGTAGCAGGGTGGAAGAACTTTTCTAGGTCCTGCACACTGGTCACACTGTCTGGCTGTGCAGGAGAAACTGGAGGATCTCTGCAGCAATGGCTCATCAGGCTTTATTGGGTAATGGGTTGGACTTGATGATCGTGAAGGTCTTTTCCAACCTGGTTAATTCTATTCTATTCTGTTCCTTGAATACTGTTCAATGGTGGATTCTGACCCACTGTGAAAGCCACAGCTGCTCTACCACTCAACTTCCGATGCTTGCAGAAGACCCAGACCAGACCTTTTTGTAATCCTGTTGGCACCTCAAGCAACAGTATGATAAGAACAAGGGCTCAGGAAAAAAACAACTGCACAAACACCTCGGAGAACATTGTGTGATTTTCTGCAGTGACCCTCCATTACTGCTTTGGGGCAGAAAGAAAGACATAGCACATGTCTGCGCCGTTTGTGCTTGATTATGCAGGTTTTGGTATTTAGAATAGTTTGGCCACCACTGTGCCTTTGTAGAAGGTCTTCTATAACCATAATGAGTCTTCAACGCTTGTAACAAAAGGTACTTCACTCCAGATCTGCTCAGCTGCCACCAAAATCCCCAACAGCAAACCTGCCCTAAGAAAACACATGTCTGTGCCATGCAGGCTCCTTAATGGTCTGCAGCTGGAAGTGACATTTCCAGTAGCATGCAAAACATTTCAAATGTAATTAGAGGAGGAGAAGAGCTCTGGGGCAAACGGAATCACTTTGCCTGCTTGATGCTGGCAGTTGTATAATTTAGTGTCACGCAGGGAAATGCATTCTCTTCCCCAAGCAGCCTTATCCAGGAGAGCTGTTATTTGTACCATTTACCCTCCTTTCTAAAAGAGTCCAAGCTGACAAACAGGTGGTGCCCTGCAAGGACCCTTTGTGTACATGTTTGAAGTATTCACAGGACCATCTTGCCTTTTTCCCAGGTAATGCTTTCCTGACTTTGGACAGACAGGTTGGACTGCAGGCTCCTTATCATGCATTTCTTCAGTGATTAATGCAATTGAATCTGATTTTCAAGTATTCAAGGACCACCTCCTCTGTGTCCAGGAGCTATGTATACCTACAAGGAGAAAAGCAGGAAGGAATGCTAGGAGGCCTGCCTGGATGAACAAGGAGCTGCTGGACACACTATCACTTAAAAAGAAACTCTACAGGCAGTGGAGGGAAGGACAGATAGAACAGGGGGATATAAGGAAGCTGCCCGAGCAGCAAGAGGCCTGGTTAGGAAAGCCAAAGCAGAGCTTGAACTGAATCTAGCCAGGGGGGTTAAAGGGAGCACTAAGAATTTCTATAGGTATGTTAATGGCAAGAAGAAGACTAGGGAAGGTGTGGGCCCCCTCAGAAAGGAAAGTGGTGAATTAGTCACAAGTGATGTGGAAAAGGCTGAGGTACTCAATCACTTCTTTACCTCAGTCTTCACTGCAAGGGCCTCCAGCCACACTCCTGGTGTCATGGCAGACGATGCCAGGGACGGGGAGGAAGAACTGCCCATGGTAAGTGAAGCTCAGGTTGGTGATCACCTGAAGAACCTGAAGGTGTTCAAGTCCATGGGACCCGACGGGATACACCCACGGGTGCTGAGAGAACTGGCAGAGGAGGTTGCCAAGCCCCTCTCTATTATATTCCAGAAGTCCTGGCAGCCTGGGGCAGTCCCCACAGACTGGAAAAGGGGAAACATTGCTCCCATCAGCAAAAAGGGTAAGAAGGAGGAACCAGGGAACTCCAGGCCAGTCAGTCTCACCTCTGTGCCTGGAAAGATCATGGAGCAGATCCTCCTGGAGGCACTAATGACTCGGAAGAACAGTGAAGAGGTGATTGGGAACAGTCAGCATGGCTTTGCCAAGGGCAAATCCTGCCTGACAAACCTGGTGGCCTTCTATGAGCAGGTGACAGCATTAATAGCTGAGGGGCGAGCAACTGATGTTGTTTACCTGGCCCTGAGCAAAGCCTTCGACACTGTCCCACACCACCTCCTGGTCTCCAAGCTGGTGACACATGGGTTTGATGGGTGACCACTAGATGGATACAGAACTGGCTTGATGGCCGCACCCAAAGAGTGGCTGTCAACGGGTCCATGCCCCAGTGGAGGCCAGTGACAAGCAGAGTCCCTCAGGGATCAGTCCTGGGACCTGTCTTGTTCAACATCTCTGTGGGTGCCATGGACAGTGGCACTGAGTGCACCCTCAGCAAGGTTGCTGATGACACCAAGTGTGTGGTGCAGTGGACACGCTGGAGGGAAGGGATCCATCCAGAGGGACCTGGACAGGCTGGAGAGGTGGGCACAAGCCAACCTCATGAGCTTCAACAAGACCAAGGGCAGGCAACTGCATCTGGGTCGAGGCAATCCCAGGCACAAATCCAGGCTGGGCAGGGACTGGCTGGAGAGCAGCCCTGAGGAGAGAGACTTGGGGGTGCTGGTGGACGAGAAGCTCAACAGGAGCTCTCAATGTGCACTTGCAGCCCGGAAAGCCAATCAGATCCTGGGCTGCATCAGGAGAAGTGTGACCAGCAGGTCAAGGGAGGTGCTTCTCCCCCTCTACTCAGCTCTGGTGAGACCCCACCTGGAGTACTGCGTCCAGTTCTGGAGCCCCTATTACAGGAGGGATGTGGACATGCTGGAGCGTGTCCAGAGAAGGGCCACGAGGATGATCAGAGGGCTGGAGCACCTCTCCTGTGAGGACAGACTGAAGGAGTTGGGGCTGTTCAGTCTGGAGAAGAGAAGGCTCCCAGGTGACCTCATTGTGGCCTTCCAGGATCTGAAGGGGCTACAGGAAGGCTGGGGAGGGACTTCTGTGGATCTCAGGTAGTGATAGGACTAGGGGGAATGGAATGAAGCTGGAAATGGGGAGATTCAGGCTAGATGTGAGGAAGAAGTTCTTCCCCATGAGAGTGATGAAGCCCTGGAATGGGTTATCCAGGGAGGTGGTTGAGGCCCTGTCCCTGGAGGTGTTTAAGCCCAGGTTGGATGAGGCTCTGGCCAGCCTGATCTAGTGTGGGGTGTCCCTGCCCCTGGCAGGGGGGTTGGAACTAGATGATCCTTGTGGTCCCTTCCAACCCTGACTGATTCTATGATTCTATGATTCTATGATTTTAGAAGCAGTAGATGTAACACAGACAAGGACATTACCTCTTCATTTCACTAAATCTTCAGCTTGCAGTACAAGAAGCTTCCTTAGCACCTCCTGGAAGCAGCCACTACTTTCCCCAGCATGTGTTCACCCATAAAATATGAAGCTATTCTGACACATGCAGAAACATGGCGGGGTTGGGGAAAAAAGAGAATTAACTGAGTCTGGTGACTTCACCATTCACCAGGCACCTGGTGCCTGACCTTGCTTTAGTGAATATTAAACATAAGTTATGAAGGGACAGCTGGTGGGATCCAGTCATTGCTGGAAAAACCACATCCATGCTTGGATGCACACACCTCCATGAAAGTTAAACTTTCTCCACTGTTTGCAGCCATATTTGTTGACTTCCTCTCTCTCTCTCTCTGTAGCAGATCTTCTTTAGTTTGGTTTTGAAAGCTGTTGATGCTTGGTCAAGGATAATAGTCATTAATGGTGCTTTTGTTCCCACAGGAGGAAAAGTCCAGCTTGAGACATTGGCTGATGAGGGGCCAGTAAAGAATTACAGTATCACAGTATCACAGTATCACAAAGGTTGGAAGAGACCTCAAAGATCATCGAGTCCAACCTGTCACCACAGACCCCACGACTAGACCATGACGCCAAGTGCCACATCCAGTCCCCTCTTGAACACCTCCAGGGACGGTGACTCCACCACCTCCCCGGGCAGCACATTCCAATGGCGAATCACTCTCTCGGTGAAGAACTTTCTCCTCACCTCCAGCCTAAACTTCCCCTGGCGCAGCTTGAGACTGTGTCCCCTTGTTCTGGTGCTGGTTGCTAGGGAGAAGAGGCCAACCCCTTCCTGGCTACAACCACCTTTCAGGTAGTTGTAGCGAGCAATGAGGTCTCCTCTGAGCCTCCTCTTCTCCAGGCTAAACAACCCCAGCTCCCTCAGCCTCTCCTCATAGGGCTGTGCTCAAGGCCTCTCACCAGCCTTCTCTGGACACGTTCAAGTGCCTCAATGTCCTTCCTAAACTTAGGGGCCCAGAACTCAACACAGTACTCAAGGTGTGGCCTAACCAATGCAGAGTACAGGGGCACAATGACCTCCCTGCTCCTGCTGGCCACACTATTCCTAATGCAGGCCAGGATGCCGTTGGCCTTCTTGGCCACCTGGGCACACTGCTGGCTCATGTTCAGGTGGCTGTCGATCAGCACCCCCAGGTCCCTCTCTGGTTGGCAGCTCTCCAGCCACTCCGACCCCAATTGCTGCTGCCCAGCCATTTACAACTGTAGACCAGCACTGCTCAGCTCCCTAAATAAATGTTTGCGTTTAGTCTCTTCACAGGCAAATCCAATCCATTAACACTTGGCTACATGTCTGGTGTCCATTTTGGATCCTTAGACAAAGGGTTAGCCTACGGGGCACCAGGCCTTTTGGTGTCAGATGGAAGTCACCTTTCACAAAGCAGAAGTAGGGTCTTTGCCCAGGAACTTGCATAAGTCATTGACAGGGCCTTAAACAAATCTGGAGCACAGCCCTGTGAGGAGAGGCTGAGGGAGATGGGGTTGCTTAGCCTGGAGAAGAGGAGGCTCAGGGGACACCTTCTTGCTCTCTACAACTACCTGAAAGGAGGCTGTAGCCAGATGGAGGTTGGTCTCCTCTCCCAGGCACCCAGCACCAGAACAAGAGGACACAGTCTCAAGCTGTGCCACGGGAGGTTTAGGCTGGATGTTAGGAAGAAGTTCATCACAGAAAAGAGACTGGCCATTGGAATGTGCTGCTCAGGGAGGTGGTGGAGTCACCATCACTGGAGGTGTTTAGGAAGAGCCTGGATGAGGCACTTGGTGCCATGGTTTAGTTGATCAGATGGTGCTGGGTGATAGGTTGGACTGGATTATCTCAAAGGTCTTTTCCAACTTGGTCAATTCTATTCTATTCTAAACTAGATGTGAAGGGGAGGGTGAATAAATCAGTCTTGCCTGTGACAAGCAGTGGGTTGATTCACAATGGTTAGAGGAAAATGGTGCTAGTATGGACCCCATGCCAAGATGTGCTGGGGACACTGCAACACAGTCAAAATCCAGTGGAGGTGAGCTGGGGGCTCTTGAGACAGTAGAAGATAAAGAGGAAACTCCCATGAAATACCTTGAGGGAATCAAAGAGCACTCCACTAAGAAAGTGATGCAGCCAACAGCACAGCTGAAGTGCCTCTACATGAACACAGTCAGCACATGCAATAAACAGGAGTTAGAAGGTACTGTGCTGCTAGAAAACTATGACCCAACTGCCATCACTGAAACATGGTAGGATGAATCCCATGACTGGAGTGTGACTATCAATGGTAACAGGCTGTTCAGAAGAGACAAGGTGAGGAAGAAGGGGAGTAGGTGTTACCCTCTGTGTCAAGAAATGGATAGAGTGTAAAAAGATGCCCCTGAAGAACTGCCAAGAGCAGGTAGAAAGTCTATGGGTAAGAATTATACAAAAAGGCAGCAAAGAGAGTCTTGTGGTCATCATATACTACTGGCCACCTCATCAAGGAGCCACTGATGAAGCCTTCTTGCTCCAGCTACAGCAGTTATCACATTTGCACGCTCTTCTCCCACTGGGGGACTTCAGCTGCCCTGACATCTGCTGGAAAAATAGCACAGGAAGCTGTAGGCAATCCAGAAGACCACTAAAGTGCCTTGATGATGACTTCAGCCAGGGAATAGACAGCCCTATTGGTGCCGTGGTTTAGTTGATTAGATGGTGCTGGGTGATAGGTTGGACTCAATGATCTTGAAGGTCTCTTCCAACCTGGTTAATTCTATTCTATTCTATTCTATTCTATTCTATTCTATTCTATTCTATTCTATTCTATTCTATTCTATTCTATTCTATTCTATTCTGGGATTCAATACTTGATCTTATGGTCACCAATGCAGGCAAGCTTATCAGAGATGTCAAGATTGGTGGCAGCCTGGGCTGCAGTCATCAGGCACTGGTGGAGTTTGCAGTCCTAAGGGATGTGAGATAGTCATGGAGCATGGTCAGGTCTCGGAATATTAGGAAATCAGACTTTGAGCTCTTCAAGGTGTTAGTCAATAGGAGTCCCTGGGAAATGGTCCTCAGTGATAAGGGAGCAGAACAGATCTTCAAGGACACTCTTCCATAGAGCAGAAGAGCTCCCCATCCCCAGGTGTAAGAAATTAGGCAAGGAAGAGAGGAGACCATCGTGGCTGAGTTGAGACTTGCTGGTCAAACTAAAAGACATGAAGGGACTGCACAGGTAGTCTGAGTAGGGACAGGTAACCTGGGAGAAGTATAGAAACTGCCTGATTGCGTAGGGATAAGGTTGTGAAGGCCAAGGCATAACTGGAGCTGAACCTGGTAAGGGATGTAAAGAAAAACAAGGGCTTCTACCAGCAAAGGGAGGAGAACCACAAGGGTCCCTTCCCACTGGAAGGAAAGATCAGGTTTGGGACCACCTGAGGAACATGAAGATACATAAATACATCAATTTAGAGACCATGGAGGGAATTGGCTGATGTAGTTTTCAAGCCACTCTATCTTATATTTGAAATTTCATAGGGGGCAGGTGAGGTCCCTGGGGACTGGTCCACCAGGGATCAGTGCTGGGCCCCATCCTCTTCAATATCTTCATTGATGATCTGGATGAGGGCATTGAGACAGTCATCAGCAAGTTTGCAGATGACACCAAGTTGGGAGCAGATGTTGGTCAGTTAGAGGGCAGAAGGGCTCTGCAGAGGGACCTTGATCAGCTGGACAGATGGGCAGAGTCCAATGGGATGGCATTCAACAAGTCCAAGTGCCAGGTGCTGCACTTTGGCCACAACAACCCCATGCAGAGCTACAGGTTGGGGTCGGAGTGGCTGAGAGCTGCCAAACAGAGAAGGACCTGGGGGTGCTGATCGACAGCCACCTGAACATGAGCCAGCAGTGTGCCCAGGTGGCCAAGAAGGCCAACGGCATCCTGGCCTGCATTAGGAATAGTGTGGCCAGCAGGAGCAGGGAGGTCATTGTGCCCTGTGCTCTGCATTGGTTAGGCCACATCTTGAGTCCTGTGTCCAGTTCTGGGCCCCTCAGTTTAAGAAGGACATCGAGACACTTGAATGTGTCCAGAGAAGGGCAACAAGGCTGGGGAGAGGCCTTGAGCACAGCCCTGTGAGGAGAGGCTGAGGGAGCTGGGGTTGCTTAGCCTGGAGAAGAGGAGGCTCAGGGCAGACCTCATTGCTCTCTACAACTACCTGAAGGGGATTGTAGGCAGGAGAGAGTTGGTCTGTTCTCCCTAGCAACCAGCACCAGAACAAGAGGACACAGTCTCAAGCTGCACCAGGGGAAGTTTAGGCTGGAGGTGAGGAGAAAGTTCTTCACCGAGAGAGTGATTCATCATTGGAATGTGCTGCCCGGGGAGGTGGTGGAGTCACCGTCCCTGGAGGTGTTCAAGAGGGGACTGGATGTGGCACTTGGTGCCATGGTCTAGTCATGGGGTCTGTGGTGACAGGTTGGACTCGATGATCGTTGAGGTCTCTTCCAACCTTGGTGATACTGTGATACTGTGAAGGGTTGTGTCCATTTTGAAAAAAAGTGAAAAAGAGGACTCTGCAAGTTACTGACTTGTCAGCCTCACCTCTGTGCTTGGGAAATCATAGAACAGATACTCCTAGAAGGTATGCTGAAGCACAAAGAGGACAGAGAGGGGATTTGAGACAGCCACCATGGCTTCACCAAGGGCTACTCCCTCCTGACTGATCAGTGGGCAAGGGAAGACCAACAAGTGTCACCTATCTGGACATCTATAAAGCCTTTGACACAGACCCACACAACATCCATCTCTAAACTCCACACATATGGATTCAACAGGTGGACTGTTTGGTAGCTAAGAAATTGGTTGGATGGTCATATCCAAAGGGTAGTGGTCAATGGCTTGATGTCCAGATGGAGATAGCTGACAAGCGCTGTCCCTCAGGGGTCTGTATAGGGGCCAGTGCTGTTTGATATCTTTATCAGTGATACAGACAGCAAGATTGAGTGGGCCCTCAGCAAGACTGCAGATTTCACTGAGCTGACTGCTGCAGCTGATATGTCAGAAGGATGGGATGTCATCCAGAGAGACCTAGACAGGCTGGCAAAGTGCACTCAGGTGAACCACATGAGGCTCAATAAGGCAAAGTGTAAGATCCTGCACCTAGGTTGCAGCAATCTTCTCTAGCATTGTAGGCTAGGGGATGATGAGATCAAGAATAGTCCTGCAACAAAGGACTTGGGGGAACTGGTGGATGAGAAGCTGGACATAAGCCAGCAATGTGCAGCTGCATCTAGAAGGCCAGTCACATCCTGGGCTGCATCAAAAGATGCATGGGCAGTAGGTTGAGAGAGGTGATTCTGCCCATTCTATTCTGCACAGGTGAAATTCCACCTGTGTCAAGCACTTGGGCCCTCAACATAAGGAAGACACAGACCTGGGTAGGTTCAGAGGAGGGCCACAGAAGTGACCAGAGGGCTGGAGCACCTCTCCTACAAGGACAGGCTGGGAGACCTGGGACTGTTCAACCTGGAGAAGGGAAGGCTCCCAGGAAGACCTCAAAACTGCATTTCAGTATCTAATGGGGGGCCTACAGGAAGGTTAGGGAAGGACAACTAAGAAGAGCTTGTAGTGATAGGATGAGGGGCAATAGCTTAAACTGAAGCAGAGTAGATTTAGGGTAGACATCAGGAAGAAGTTCTTTACAATGAGTGCAATGAAATACTGGAACAGGTTGCCTAGAGAAGTGGTGGAGGCCCCATCCCTGGAGGTGTTCAAGCCCCCAAACTTGATGGGGCCCTGAGCAACCTGATCTACTTAGACATGCACCTGCTCACTGCAGTGGTGTTGGCCAAGATGGCTTTTGACTTCCAACCTCATGCATTCTATGCTTCTGTGAAAATGGTGGGAGTTTTGATAGCACTGTCAGGTTGCTAGGAATGGAGTGTTAATTGTGAGGCATTAAAATCATAGCATCTAGCTTTGCATCAGTACATCTCAAAACACTTTAAGAAGGTGAATAATTTTTATCCCTAATTTACATAATTGAAAATGAAGTACAGGGATGTGATTTACACAAGGTCATTCAGCAAGCCAGTGGCAGCATAAAAATAGATTCATTTTTGTACATCTCTCCTTCAGGATCATGTTAGTTCACACCACCACATTTCTCATCAAAGAAGACAGGCAATGCAAAACCTCTCACAGCCTCTGACAAAGCAAGAGATTAGCACTTGGGACAGTTTTAGAAAACAGGTCCCCTGATCCCCCTCCTCTGTAGTCTATTCAACTTGTTCAGTCCAGGATTTGACTCACATCAAAACTGCTCATAAATTACACTCAGAGAAAAGTCCACCCCCATCCTACAGATAAACTATTTTGATGGGGAAAAACAACCCCACCAACCCCCACCCCCAACCCCCTCCAAAAAATGAATTAACAACTCAGCAAGAAGATAGAGCAGCTTCTCAGATTATATCCTGGTGACTTAAGTACATTTTGTGTTTTATTGAGGCATACTTGATACAAAAAAAAAAAAAACCTATAGCAAAGGTGAAGGATAATTTGTCCCAAGAGGAGCCAAGAAGGCTTGCAGAGAAGAGAATCTGTAGCAGAACTAATAATTTCACAGCTATATTTGACCTTTTGGGCTCTTTCCACCCTGAAGTGAAGAGCTCTGCAGTACAGGAGATTGAGAAGAAATGAATGACTTTGCAGGTTTAACACTGAAGGCTTCATCTTCTCTCCAAGTCTGCCTTTTCATTGGCTCCTATCTCTGTTTTGGGTGACTTTTTTGGTTTGTTTTTGTTTTTCTTTTATTCTACTTCATGGCAATTCTGGACTGTGATGGGGCTTGGGAAGAAGATGCTGCTGGTGGAGATGGGTGGGCCTTGGGGTGGATTTGGGGAGAGGGCGGGAAAGAGAGAGAGGAAGGAACAGACCAAGAAGATGAAGAAGAGAAGGAAGAAAAAGAAGAAAAAGAAGCTGAGTGAGTGTAGGAAGAAGAAAAGGGTTTGGGGAAGCGTGGTGGGCTTGGAGAGAAAATAAGGGTCTTGGGGATGGATAAAGGTAGGCAGGGTTGGGGATGGAGTTGTAGAAGAGAGCATAGTGCGTTTGGGGAGAATATGGGAGTGAGAGAGAAGGCGGAAGAAGACAAAGTTAAGATGAAGAAGAGGAAGGAGGAGAAGAACCTGAGGAATCTGAAGAAGTGGCATTAAAGAGGAAGAAAAAGGGGATTTGGAGAGAGCGTGGTGGGCTTGGGCCGGACAAGGGTGAGCTTTGGCAGGACATGGTTGTGTTGGGGCATGCTCGGTGCTCTTGAGGAGAAGGCAGTGGCCTTGGTCAGACCTGGCTCCACTTGGGCTGCATCGTACCCGTCTGCGTCGGGTCCCTTCTCCTGCTTTCCCTTTTCCTTCTCTGAGGAGCACGGGATGGGCTTGGAGGGAGGAGGATGGGCTTGGGGAGAAAGTGATGGGCTTGGGGAGAGCATAGGTAGGCTTGGGTGGGCTTGGTGACAGGATGGTGGATTAGGGAGAACATGGGAGGGCTACCGAGGGAGAAGATAGGGTGGATGAAACAGAAGAAGAAGAAAGAAGAAGAGGAAGAAGAAGAAGAAGGAAGAAGAAGAAGAAGAAGAAGAAGAAGAAGAAGAAGGAGAAGAAGAAGTAAAAGAAGAGAAAGAAGCTGAATGAGAAGAGGAAGAAGAAAGGGAATTGGGGAGACCGTGGTGGGTCTGGGTAGAACAAGGGTGAGCTCTGGGGGGACATGGTGGTTTGGGGGACCCCTGGTGTGCTGCACCAGAGGAAGCAGGTGGTGGGCAGAGGGTGGGCTTGCTTAGAAATGGTTCTTGTTCTCTCCCTTCTGCGTCATCCCCGTTGTCCCCTTTTGCGTTCTCCTCTCCTGCGTCAGGGCCTTCTCCTTCTTTCCCGCTTTCTTCTGCCCTCCTTCTCATCCTCTTCCTATTGTCCTCTTCTCCTTCTCCTTCCTCTCCCTCCCTTCCCTTGCCCTGTCAGTTTTCCCCTGGGTCTTCCTATTGGCATCATCCTCCTCCTCTGCACCATCCTCTCCCTCTGCGCCGTCCTCTCCCTCTGCGCCGTCATCTCCCCCTGCGCCGCCCCCTACCTCTGAATATTCCTCTCCCTCTGCACAATCCTCTTGCCCTGCGCCGTCCTCTCCCTCTGCGCCGCCCTCTCCCTATGAGCACTCCTCTCCCTCTGCGCCATCCTCTCCCTCTGCGCCGTCCTCTCCCTATGAGCAGTCCTCTCCCTCTGCGCCATCCTCTCCCTATGAGCAGTCCTCTCCCTCTGCGCCGTCCTTTCCCTATGAGCAGTCCTCTCCCTCTGTGCCGTCCTTTCCCTATGAGCTGTCCTCTCCCTCTGTGCCGTCCTTTCCCTCTGCGCCTTCATCTCCCCCTGCGCCACCCCCTTCCTCTGAATATTCCTCTCCCTCTGCACAATCCTCTTGCCCTGCGCCGTCCTCTCCCTCTGCGCCATCCTCTCCCTCTGCGCCTTCCTCTCCCTATGAGCACTCCTCTCCCTCTGCGCCATCCTCTCCCTCTGCGCCGTCCTCTCCCTATGAGCAGTCCTCTCCCTCTGCGCCGTCCTCTCCCTATGAGCAGTCCTCTCCCTATGCGACGTCCTCTCCCGCTGCATTCTCTCTCCCTCTGAGCAGTGCTCTCCCTTTCTGCAATACTCTCCCTCGGCACATCCCTCGCCCTTTCCAGAACCTTCTCTAATCAGCCACCTCCCTCTTGGCATTCCTCTCCATCTTTGTATTCCTCCACCTCTGTGCAACCCTCTCCCTCTGCGCAATCCTCTCCCTGTGCACAAACCTCTCCCTCGGTGCAGCCCCATCCCTCGTAGCAACCCTCTCCCTGTGCACAACCCTCTCCCTCTGCGCAATCCTCTCCCTGTGCACAAACCTCTCCCTCTGCGCAATCCTCTCCCTGTGCACAACCCTCTCCCTCTGCGCAATCCTCTCCCTGTGCACAACCCTCTCCCTCTGCGCAATCCTCTCCCTGTGCACAAACCTCTCCCTCTGCGCAATCCTCTCCCTGTGCACAACCCTCTCCCTCTGCGCAATACTCTCCCTGTGCACAAACCTCTCCCTCTGCGCAATCCTCTCCCTGTGCACAACCCTCTCCCTCTGCGCAAACCGCTCCCAGTGCACAACCCTCTCCCTCTGCGCAATCCTCTCCCTGTGCACAACACTCTCCCTCTGCGCAAACCTCTCCCTAAGCGCAATCCTTTCCCTCTGTGCAACCCTCTCCCTCAGCGCAATCCTCTCCCTGTGCACAAACCTCTCCCTCTGCGCAATCCTCTCCCTGTGCACAACCCTCTCCCTCTGCGCAAACCGCTCCCAGTGCACAACCCTCTCCCTCTGCGCAATCCTCTCCCTGTGCACAACACTCTCCCTCTGCGCAACCCTCTCCCTCAGCGCAATCCTCTCCCTGTGCACAAACCTCTCCCTCTGCGCAATCCTCTCCCTGTGAACCACCCTCTCCCTCTGCGCAATCCTCTCCCTGTGCACAACACCCTCCCTATGCGCAATCCCCTCCCAGTGCACAACCCTCTCCCTCTGCGCAATCCTCTCCCTGTGCACAAACCTCTCCGTCTGCGCAATCCTCTCCCTAAGCCAATCCTCTCCCTGTGCACAAACCGCCCCCTCTGCGCAATCCTCTCCCTGTGCACAACCCTCTCCCTCTGCGCAATCCCTTCCCAGTGCACAACCCTCTCCCTCTGCGCAATCCTCTCCCTGTGCACAACACTCTCCCTCTGCGCAAACCTCTCCCTAAGCGCAATCCTTTCCCTCTGCGCATCCCTCTCCCTCAGCGCAATCCTCTCCCTGTGCACAAACCTCTCCCTCTGCGCAATCCTCTCCCTGTGCACCACCCTCTCCCTCTGCGCAATCCTCTCCCTCTGCACAACCCCCTCCCTCTGCGCAAACCTCTCCCTGTGCACAACCCTCTCCCTCTGCGCAATCCTCTCCCTGTGCACAACCCCCCCTCCCCCTCTGCTGCAAATCCTCTCCCTGTGCACAACCCCCTCCCTCTGCGCAATCCTCTCCCTGTGCACAACCCTCTCCCTCTGCGCAATCCCTTCCCTGTGCACAATCCTCTCCCTCTGCGCAATCCTCTCCCTGTGCACAACCCTCTCCCTCTGCACAACCCTCTCCCTTTGCGCATTCCTTCTGTGCACAACCTCCCTCTGTGCACAACCCTTTCCCTCTGCTCAACCTCTCCCTGTGCAACCCTTTCCCTCTGCTCAAATCCTCTCCCTGTGCACAACCATCTCCCTCTGTGCATTCCTCTCCCTCTGTGCAGTCCTTTCCCTCCGCTCATTCCTCTCCCTCTGCTCAGTCCTCTCCCTCAGTTCATTCCTCTGCCTCTGCGCAACCTTCTCCCCCTCCGCACCCCTCTCACTACGCACAATCCTCTCCCTCTGCCTCGTCCCCTTTGCGCCCTCCTCCCTCTCTCAAATCCTCAGAGACAGAGGAGGTAGACGTAAAAGAGCATCCAGAAGCAGTGGATGCATTCCCCTCCTCTGCGCCCTCCCCTTGCCTCCTTTGGTGCCCTCCCCTTCCTCTCCTTCCCTCTGCGTCATCCTCTCTTCCCTCAGGGCCCGTCTTCTTCTTCTTTCCCTTCTTGGAGGACAACATTGTTGGCTTGGCAAAGAGCTACTGCTGGGCATGGGTGGGCATGGGGAGAACATGGTAGGTTTGGGGAGAACATGGTCCGTTTGGGGAGAGCAGGGCAGTGGCACAGAGGAAGAAGAAAAGAAGAGGAAGAAGACAACTAAGCAGATGAAGAAGAGGAAGATGGAGAAGAAACTGAAGAATAGCAAGAAGAAGTTGAATTACAGAGGAAGAAAGAAGGGATTGGGGGGAGCTTGGTGGGCTTGGGGAGAACAAGGCTGAGCTTTGGGAGGACGTGGTGGTTTGGGGCATCCATGGTGTGCTGCGCCAGGGGAAGCAGGTGGTGGGCAGAGGGTGGGCTTGCTTAGACACGGTTCTTCTTCTCCTTTTGCCTCGTCCTCTCTTGCATCAGGGCCTTCTCCTTCTTTCCCTTACCCTTCCCTTGCAGTGTCCTTCTTCTCCTCTTTCTGTCTTGTCCTCTTCTGCTTCCTCTCCTTTCCTTCTCTTGCACCCTCCTTTTGCCCTTCTTTGCTCTGCTCCTCTCTGTGCTGTCCTCTTCTTCCGTCTCATCCTCTTTGCTCCGTCCTCTTTGTGTCAGAGCAACCGGAGGAAGAGGAGGAAGAAGAAGAAGAGTATCCACTTTTTCTGGATGCCCTTCTTCTTCTTCCTCCTCTTCCTCCTCTTCTTCTTCTTCTTCTTTTCTAGGGCGCCCCACTTCCCACCCTGGCCTCCTTTCAGAAAGACGCTCCCCGGGCGGATCTGTGCCGCAGATGAGAAGCTTCATCCAGTTCCCCGGCTTTGGGCTGGCCTGGAGCCTGCTGCCTCTCCACAAGGCCCGAGGCCACAAGTCCTACCTGTCCGGCGAGATGGAGCCTTTGCAGCCTCTGCCTCTTCTTTCTCTTCTGCTGCATCTCCATTGCATCTCCACCTGCCTTTGGTGCGAGCAGCTTGATTATCTGCTTAACCTCGTGGCTGAACTGAAGGAAGAAGTTGCTGGACTTAGGACTGTGAAGAGAATGCGAGAAGGCGTTGGAGCTGAGGAACCGGGCTCTGCAGGTAGTTGTAGATGGCAACGAGGTCTCCCCTGAGGCTGCCCTTCTCCAGGCTAAACAGCCCCAGCTCCCTCAGCTGCTCCTCCCAGGGCTCGTGCTCCACAGCCCTCCCCAGCTTTGTTGCCCTTCTCCGGACCCCTTCCAGCAACTCAACATCTTTCTGCAACTGAGGGGCCCAGAACTGGACACAGGCCTCACGGTGTGGCCCATCCAATCCCATAGGCTAGTGGGGATCCAGCTGGCTCAGCAGGTCTCTACCTGCTTCCTCCTGCATGACAGCGTTACTACACCGCTCCCTGACTCCACCTGCCAGCTCGGGAGGCCAATTGTCCCAAAGTCAACCGGTGCTGCCGGTACAGAAAATTGAGGCAAAGGAGGCATTTCCCTCCTCTTCTGTGTTCTAGTCCCTTCCATGTCCACCGAGGAGGGCAGGTTGTCCTTGCCCCTCCTTTTGCCAGAGGGACCTAGCCAGGCTTTATCCCTGGGAAGAGGTCAGTGGGATGAGGCTGAACAAGGCCAAGGGCTGGCCTCTGCCTTTGGCTCACAGCCACCCCATGAAGGCTGCAGGCTGGGGGCAGAGAGGCTGGGAAGTGCCCAGCAGGAAAGGCCCTGGGGGTGCTGAGTGACAGCAGCTGCAGATGAGCCTGAGGGCTGCCCTCATGCCTGGCGATAAAGATGTGCAGGGATGGAGTCAGGCTCTGCTCAGGGATGGCCAGGGAAGGGGACAAGGGGCAATGGGGCCAGCTGGAGCAGAGGTGGTCCCCTGGGGACAGGAGGAGAAACTTCTTTGGGGTGAGGGTGCTGGAGGCCTGGGGCCGGCTGCCCAGGGAGGTTGTGGAGGCTCCTTCTGCGGAGAGCTTCCAACCCCGCCTGGAGGAGTTCCTGCGTGCCCTGCCGTGGGTGAGCCTGCTCTGGCAGGGGAGGTTGGGCCGGATGCTCTCCGGAGCTCCCTCTCAACCCTTAACCTTCTGTGATTCTGTGCCTCTGTGATCTTCAAGGTCCCTTCTGTTCCTTCCATGGTTCTAGGAAGGGTCTGTGGAGTGTGGAGCGCTGTTGGCGGCAACTGGGCTCAAAGAAAGGGATGTGCCCAAGGTGGGACGGCCAAGGCTGGTCCTTTGGAGTCCCTTGAGGAGAAGGCAAAGGAGTCAGGCTGATTAATGGGACGTGAGCTGGAGGCTGAAGGCAGCAGGATCCTTCTGGTTCCACGGCACTCTCTGCTGCACCAAGGTATCTTTCTCTTTCTCTCTTCTCTCTCGTCTTCCTCCTCTTCTTTGTCTGCTGCTTCTTCCGCAGCAGCAGCAGCAGCAGCAGGTTCAGCGCCGTCGTCCTAGCTGATGCTGTGCCCTTTTTTCTCCTTCATCTTCTTTCTCTTCTCCTTCTGCTTCTGCATGGCCCGCCTGTGCTTGGTGCGCTGCTGCATTGTCCTCTTAAGACTTCTAGCTCTGCATCCTCCTCTCTTTCTTCTGTCTGCACGGCCTTCTTCTGCCTCCTCCTCCTCTCCTGCATTGAATCCCTTCTTCTTCTGCATTCCCCTGCTCTGCATCTTCCCTTCTTGTCCTTCGGCACCCTCCCCTTGGCTCCTGCAGCGCACTCCCTTTCCTCTTCTTCCCTCCACCTCGCCTTTCTTTTGTCAAGGCCCTCCTTTTGCTTCTTTCTCTTCCTTTGAGGAGAACGCGGTGGGGCTTGGGAAGAAGATGCTGCTGGTGGAGATGGGTGGGCCTTGGGGTGGATTTGGGGAGAGGGCGGGAAAGAGAGAGAGGGAAGGAACAGACCAAGAAGATGAAGAAGAGAAGGAAGAAAAAGAAGAAAAAGAAGCTGAGTGAGTGTAGGAAGAAGAAAAGGGTTTGGGGAGAGCGTGGTGGGCTTGGAGAGAAAATAAGGGTCTTGGGGATGGATAAAGGTAGGCAGGGTTGGGGATGGAGTTGTAGAAGAGAGCATAGTGCGTTTGGGGAGAATATGGGAGTGAGAGAGAAGGCGGAAGAAGACAAAGTTAAGATGAAGAAGAGGAAGGAGGAGAAGAACCTGAGGAATCTGAAGAAGTGGCATTAAAGAGGAAGAAAAAGGGGATTTGGAGAGAGCGTGGTGGGCTTGGGCCGGACAAGGGTGAGCTTTGGCAGGACATGGTTGTGTTGGGGCGTGCTCGGTGCTCTTGAGGAGAAGGCAGTGGCCTTGGTCAGACCTGGCTCCACTTGGGCTGCATCGTACCCGTCTGCGTCGGGTCCCTTCTCCTGCTTTCCCTTTTCCTTCTCTGAGGAGCACGGGATGGGCTTGGAGGGAGGAGGATGGGCTTGGGGAGAAAGTGATGGGCTTGGGGAGAGCATAGGTAGGCTTGGGTGGGCTTGGTGACAGGATGGTGGATTAGGGGAGAACATGGGAGGGCTACCGAGGGAGAAGATAGGGTGGATGAAACAGAAGAAGAAGAAAGAAGAAGAGGAAGAAGAAGAAGAAGAAGAAGAAGAAGAAGAAGAAGGAAGAAGAAGAAGAAGGAGAAGAAGAAGTAAAAGAAGAGAAAGAAGCTGAATGAGAAGAGGAAGAAGAAAGGGAATTGGGGAGACCGTGGTGGGTCTGGGTAGAACAAGGGTGAGCTCTGGGGGGACATGGTGGTTTGGGGGACCCCTGGTGTGCTGCACCAGAGGAAGCAGGTGGTGGGCAGAGGGTGGGCTTGCTTAGAAATGGTTCTTGTTCTCTCCCTTCTGCGTCATCCCCGTTGTCCCCTTTTGCGTTCTCCTCTCCTGCGTCAGGGCCTTCTCCTTCTTTCCCCCGCTTTCTTCTGCCCTCCTTCTCATCCTCTTCCTATTGTCCTCTTCTCCTTCTCCTTCCTCTCCCTCCCTTCCCTTGCCCTGTCAGTTTTCCCCTGGGTCTTCCTATTGGCATCATCCTCCTCCTCTGCACCATCCTCTCCCTCTGCGCCGTCCTCCCTCTGCGCCGTCATCTCCCCCTGCGCCGCCCCCTACCTCTGAATATTCCTCTCCCTCTGCACAATCCTCTTGCCCTGCGCCGTCCTCTCCCTCTGCGCCGCCCTCTCCCTATGAGCACTCCTCTCCCTCTGCGCCATCCTCTCCCTCTGCGCCGTCCTCTCCCTATGAGCAGTCCTCTCCCTCTGCGCCATCCTCTCCCTATGAGCAGTCCTCTCCCTCTGCGCCGTCCTTTCCCTATGAGCAGTCCTCTCCCTCTGTGCCGTCCTTTCCCTATGAGCTGTCCTCTCCCTCTGTGCCGTCCTTTCCCTCTGCGCCTTCATCTCCCCCTGCGCCACCCCCTTCCTCTGAATATTCCTCTCCCTCTGCACAATCCTCTTGCCCTGCGCCGTCCTCTCCCTCTGCGCCATCCTCTCCCTCTGCGCCTTCCTCTCCCTATGAGCACTCCTCTCCCTCTGCGCCATCCTCTCCCTCTGTGCCGTCCTCTCCCTATGAGCAGTCCTCTCCCTCTGCGCCGTCCTCTCCCTATGAGCAGTCCTCTCCCTATGCGACGTCCTCTCCCGCTGCATTCTCTCTCCCTCTGAGCAGTGCTCTCCCTTTCTGCAATACTCTCCCTCGGCACATCCCTCGCCCTTTCCAGAACCTTCTCTAATCAGCCACCTCCCTCTTGGCATTCCTCTCCATCTTTGTATTCCTCCACCTCTGTGCAACCCTCTCCCTCTGCGCAATCCTCTCCCTGTGCACAAACCTCTCCCTCGGTGCAGCCCCATCCCTCGTAGCAACCCTCTCCCTGTGCACAACCCTCTCCCTCTGCAATCAACCAATCCCCTCTCCCTCTGTGCACAAACCTCTCCCTCTGCACAAACCTCTCCCTCTCCCCTCTCCCTGTGCACAACCCTCTCCCTCTGCGCAATCCTCCCTCCCTGTGCAATCCTCTCTCCTCTGCACAAACCTCTCCAAACCTCTGCGCAATCCTCTCCCTGTGCACAACCCTCTCCCTCTGCGCAATCCTCTCCCTGTGCACAACCCTCTCCCTCTGCGCAAACCGCTCCCTGTGCACAACCCTCTCCCTCTGCGCAATCCTCTCCCTGTGCACAACCCTCTCCCTCTGCGCAAACCTCTCCCTGTGCACAACCTCTCCCTCTGCGCAAACCTCTCCCTCAGCGCAATCCTCTCCCTGTGCACAAACCTCTCCCTCTGCGCAATCCTCTCCCTGTGCACAACCCTCTCCCTCTGCGCAATCCTCTCCCTGTGCACAACCCCCTCTCCCCTCTCCCAGTGCACAACCCTCTCTCCCTCTGTGCACAACCCTCTCCCTCTGCGCAACCCTCTCCCTCTCGCAATCCTCTCCCTGTGCACAAACCTCTCCCTCTGCGCAATCCTCTCCCTGTGCACAACCCTCTCCCTCTCCTTCTCTTTCTCATTCTCCTTCTCTTCTCTTTCTCTTTCTCTTTCTCTTTCTCTTTCTCTTTCTCTTTCTCTTTCTCTTTCTCTTTCTCTTTCTCTTTCTCTTTCTCTTTCTCTTTCTCTTTCTCTTTCTCTTTCTCTTTCTCTTTCTCTCTTTCTCTTTCTCCATTTCTTTCTCCTTGTTCATTGTTTAATCCTGTATTTTCTCCTGCATCTATTCCTTCTCCTCCTATCCGGCACAGGCTACCCCATGCAGTGCCTCACTTGGCTAAATCTGGAGTCTTGGAAACTTGACTGCCCTCAGTTGTCCCACATATGGTCCAAAGCAGGAACACATGGAACCGCCACATCCTGCCCTACACCTTCTCCCTCCCCCTCTCCCTTCTCCTTCTCCTTCCCCTTCACCTTCTTCAGAGCCTTCTCCGATGGACTCTCCCTCTCCTTCTGCTTCCCCTTCCTCGTCCGCTTCTCCTTCTCCTTCTCCTTCTTCTCCTTCTCCACTTTCATTTCCTCCTTCTCTTTCTCATTATCCTACTCTTTATCATTCCCTTTCTCTTTCTTTCTCTTCTCTTTCTCTTTCTCTTTCTCTTTCTCTTTCTCTTTCTCTTTCTCTTTCTCTTTCTCTTTCTCTTCTCTTTCTCTTTCTCTTTCTCTTTCTCTTTCTCTTTCTTTCTCTTTCTCTTTCTCTTTCTCTCTCTTTCTCTTTCTCTTTCTCTTTCTCTCTCTTTCTTTCTTTCTCTCTTTCTCTTTCTCTTTCTCTTTCTCTTTCTCTTTCTCTTTCTCTTTCTTTTCTCTTTCTCTTTCTTTCTCTTTCTCTTTCTCTTTCTCTCCCTTTCCCTTTCCCTTTCCTTTCCCTTTCCCTTTCCCTTTCCCTTTCCCTTTCCCTTTCCCTTTCCCTTTCTCTATCTTATCTTTCTCTTTCTCTTTCTCTTTCTCTTTCTCTCTTTCTCTTTCTCTTTCTCTTTCTCTTTCTCTTTCTCTTTCTCTTTCTCTTTCTCTTTCTATATTTCTTTCTCCTTCTCCATTCTTTAATCCTGTTCTTTCTCCTACTTCTAATACTACTCAGTATCACAGTATCACAGTATCGCTAAGGTTGGAAGAGACCTCAAAGGCCATTGAGTCCAACCTGTCACCACAGACCCCACGACTAGACCATGGCACCAAGTGCCACATCCAGTCCCCTCTTGAACACCTCCAGGGACGGCGACTCCACCACCTCCCGGGCAGCACATTCCAATGGCTAATCACTCTCTCGGTGAAGAACTTTCTCCTCACCTCGACCCTAAACTTCCCCTGTTGCAGCTTGAGACTGCGTCCCCTTGTTCTGGTGCTGGTTGCTAGGGAGAAGAGGCCAACCCATTCCTGGCTACAACCACTTTTCGGGTAGTTGTAGAGAGCAAGGAGGTCTCCCTGAGCCTCCTCTTCTCCAGGCTAAACAGCCCCAGCTCCCTCAGCCTCTCCTCATAGGGCTTGTGCTCAAGGCCTCTCACCAGCCTTGTTGCCCTTCTCTGGACACATTCAAGTGTCTCGATGTCCTTCTTAAACTGAGGGGCCCAGAACTGGACACAGTACTCAAGGTGCGGCCTAACCAAAGCAGAGTACAGGGGCACAATGACCTCCCTGCTCCTGCTGGCCATACTATTCCTAATGCAGGCCAGGATGCGGTTGGCCCTCTTGGCTGCCTGGGCACACTGCTGGCTCATGTTCAGCTTCCCATCAACCAGCACCCCCAGGTCCCTCTCTGCCTGGCCGCTCTCCAGCCACTCTGACCCCAGCCTGTAGCACTGCCTGGGGTTGTTATGGCCAATGTGCAGAACCCGGCACTTGGATGTGTTAAATCTCATGCCATTGGACTTGCCCCTGAGCCTCCTTTTCTCCAGGCTAAACAGCCCCAGCTCCCTCAGCCTCTCCTCACAGGGCTGTGCTCAAGGCCTCTCCCCAGCCTTGTTGCCCTTCTCTGGACACGTTCAAGTGTCTCGATGTCCTTCTTAAACTGAGGGGCCCAGAACTGGACACAGGACTCAAGGTGTGGCCTAACCAGTGCAGTGTACAGGGGCACAATGACCTCCCTGCTCCTGCTGGCCACACTGTTCCTGATGCAGGCCAGGATGCCACTGGCCTTCTTGGCCACCTGGGCACACACACATTCCTTTGTGAAGGGAATAGAAAGACATTTCACAAATGTTTTCTCTGCAAAGATCTAAAATTCCCAGTCCCCAAGCACTCAGAGAGCCCAGCAGATGAAATCCTGCCTTCAACCAGTCAGGAAGAACTTGCCACTAAGATTTTACCCTGAGGGTCTAATTACATGATTAGAGTTGATCAGCTGCAAAAGCACTTTCTGAACTGAGCCTTTGCCCCTAGAAAATGCTGGAAGTTAGATTGATTTTGGTTGGCTTTACAGTTCAATTAGTTGGCAGAGCTGATAGCAGCATGGATTAGGACTTATGACTCCCAGACCAGGGATGTGTGATAGTAATGTTTCCCCGTTTTATGTCTCCTCATAAAGGTGCCCTCTGTGTTTTGTTTTAGTAGCAGGCTGTTTCATGTGTTTGATGTGGTATATCTGCCTTGCTCTTTCATGTCCATCCTTCATGTGCTGTAGCCCACTGCAAAGTCAGTGCTGGCTGAGCCGGTTTTCTGGTCTCCTTCCCTTCTGTTTGCAAACCTGCTTTGTTTGCTCTGTGTCTGTATGTCTGTGTAAATATATATATACATACATATATGTACATGCATGCACATATACAAGCTCTCTTTACTCCTGCTATGTTGCCCGTTGCTCCTCAAGTACAAGTAACTATCATTCTCCTCTTGCTTCTGGAGTTCACCTGGAGTTTGCCCAGGGAGATGTTGGAGTGACCATCACTGGAGGTGTTTATGAGGAGCCTGGATGAGGCACTTGGTTCCATGGTTTAGTTGACTGGATGGTGTTGGGTGATAGGTTGGACTTGATGGTCTCAAAGGTCTTTTCCAACCTGGCTGATTCTATTCTAGTCACCTCTGTAGTAACTCAATGCTTATTTACAATCATTTAGGTGTTTCCATGAGCATAATTCCAAAACTAACTGCAAGAAAAGACCACCCAAAACACCTAACAAACAACCTCCCCCAAACTGTAATTTCTTGTTAATTTTTTTGACAGCTGAATACTTATTCCATAACAAATATTAGTGGAGATTTCTGCCCAAGTGCTTCTGCACACAATGTGTGGCAGGGCTTCTACAAAACCTTCTGAGGAGGCTCAGTGGGTTAGGTTTTGAGTCAGAGTCTCAGTTAGGTATTTTTGGCCCTTAATCTGCTGATCTTCAGTATATACACAGTGACATGAAAATATGGACCTGTTGGAGCAAACCCAGAGGAAGGCATGAATGGGGTGGAATACCTCTGGCATGAGGGAAGGCTGAGAGAGTTGGGGTTGCTCAGCCTGGAGAAGAGAAGGCTCCAGGGAGACCTTACAGTGGCTTTTCAATACTTAAAGGGAGGCCTATGAAAAAGATTGGGATGGACTCTTTGCCAGGGAGTAGTTATAAAGTGACGGGTAATGGTTTTAAACTGAAAGTGGGGAGATTTACCTTGAACATTAAGAAGAAATTCTTCATTGTGAGGATGGTGAGGCAGTGGCACAGGTTGCCCAAATAAGTAGAATAGAATAGAATAGAATAGAATAGAATAGAATAGAATAGAATAGAATAGATAGAATAAACCAGGTTGGAAGAGACCTTCAAGATCATTGGAAACTATGATCTTGAAGGTCTCTTCCAACCTGGTTTATTCTATAATAGATGTAATAGATGTAAGAGATGTAAGAATTGTAATAGATGTAATAGATGCCCTATCCATGGAAGAATTCAGAGCCAGTCTTGACAAGGCAGTGACCTGATCTAGTTGATTCCCCCGTGTCAGGGGAGTTGAACAAGATGATCTTTAACATCCCTTCCAACCTAAATCCTCCTATAAAACAAAGATGAAAAAAATGTGTATGAAACCACATTAACCTCGAACTCCTACTTGCAGGAGGATGTGTCCTTGTGGAAACAGGGGTGCCTATGTGGAAATGCCTCCTTGCATCCTTCTGTCACAATGCTTCTGCAATAATCTCAATGTCAAAAGTGCAAAAATTTAAAGAGTTCAAATGAGAAGAGTGAAAAACTTGGAAATGTGACAGACTGAATTTAGGGAGTAGAACCTCAAGCAATGCTCTGCTGATAGAAGGAACTGTTTTAGCTCTTGTGGGCCACAAACCCTGGGAGCAAACTGCAGCTGTATATAGAGAAAAAAGCATTTAGCTGAGTACCAACGACTATTGTGACTCAGGGAAGCCACACAAGGAGCTGAGAATAAGAGCTGGTAAACATTGCAATAGAGTCTTTTGTCTTCTGTCTAAACTTAGATAAGAGATGTGTGATCATTTGTCTGTTGTCTAACACCTGTCTGAGCCTTGCCAAGGGATGTGTGCTCCCTGGCATCTCCTTGGCAGCCCATCATGAGTCTGTCACTGTTGCACGGACACATCTAATTACCAATCCTGAGTTGCTTTTGATGATGTTAGCCTGTAGAAAGAAAAGCCTTTGTACAATAAAGTAGACACCTGTTTTGGTCTATAAAAGGATAAATTAATGTTCAATAAATGGAGCGATTAATAAAAAATACTAATAATTTTATTAATCACAAAAATCCCACAAAAAATATTAAAGAAAACCTATTTACAGGTTCGAGGGGTTTCGGTCGTGGAACAGATACCTCACCAGCAGGAACAAATAACAATTTAAACAACATGTACAAAAATCCAGAAACAACAAACAGCACTTTAAACTGTAAAGAAAAGAAACCTCGGCACTGCAGCCGGCGGTTGCCCACAACGGGGGGGGGACACCCCAGAATTCCCCAGGGCACCAGACCTGCAATAGATGATTATAAAAAAAAATCAGGTATTGCAATTACTCACTGATCCAAATATCTCATCACACACGTTAAGATCTAGGCAAACCAAAATGGCACTGACCACGTGGAAGCTGCAGGAGAAGAGTTTCCCTTTCTGTTGGGGTCTGCAGCTTATTGCTGAGACAGGATTTGCTCCCAAAGGGTTTGTAGCTAAAAGCTTTGTAGAGAGGTTTCTCGGCTGTGGTCCTTTTGCAGCAGCGCTCGCTCCTTGCTCCGATCAAACGGAACTGTCCCGGGGACTCGGCTCCTCTGGGGTTTCGCCTCTCGGCCCGGCAAGGCAAGTATCTGTCCTCTGGGCTTTACAACGCTGAGAATAGCGAGGGGTCTTTGCTGTCTTGCCTGGGTAAACTGGAACACAGTTCAGCTTCCAAGCGAAGCTTGTGGTTCCTTCCAGACCGTGGACGATGGCAAGACAAAGCTCTGGCCCTTCGGGCTGATATTTATAGGTTTCCTGAGACAATAACGGCCAGGAGCAACACAGGTCTAGGGGTAAACCCTGGTATTGCAACCTATAGAAAGCCTTCTTTCCAAACGTGGCCAAAAGCACGCCCACCTGGCTCATCCTGGCTCTGAAACATGTCCAGGCAAGCCTAAAGAAGCAGATCTACTAGCTTCTGCCTCATTGTCTGGTTCAGAGCCATTTTGAGGCTTTTTGTCCATCCAGGACAACACTTTGCTTGCATCAAGCTTTGTCTCCACCTCTCAATTGCTGCAGAAATGGACCTGAAAACTGACGAGCCCAGCACTTTAGTTTACTTTTCTTTGAGTTTACATGGTTTCTGTGTGCCAGTGCCTGCCTGAGAACCCAAAGTCAGTCTTCAGATTAGCAGCCATCAATACCAAAATAAAAATGATGCTGGAAGCTAAAGTTAGACATGGAAGATATTTGCCAGGGAGATGCTTGACCTTTATTGTGACTATGATGAATCCCCCAATATTGGAAGCTTTGGGGTTTTTTTAATACCACATGTAACTGTAGGTGTAAATATTGCCATCCAATCTGTCCATTCTCAGTGCTGTATGAGTAGTAGGACCTGGAATGACTAGACATGGTAACTGTGGTGGTTTGAGCCTTAACTGGAAGTTAAGACCTCAGATGGGGACAAGGCTGAGAATCTATTCCCCCACTTCCCCCCCCCCCCCCTTCCTCCCAACAGAGAGGGGAGAAAAGGAAAGAGCAAATCCACCAAACAATAATTTGGAGTCGGCTTGGAAGTAGAGAGGTAAAGGGTTGTCTTTAAGCTATATATATATATATATATATATATATATATATAACAATAACAGAAGAAATGTTCACAAGGGCAAGGAATAATGATGGATGGGAGGGGGACAAAAAACAAGAGAGTAATACAAAACCAGCCTTTCTGGGGAAGTCTGGAGGCAGCAGGGAGAAGGATCATGTCTGACCACGTGGCAGAGGAGCAGAAGGGCAGCTGCAGTAGCTCTCATCCAGCAGAGGCAGGAGCCAAAAAGCCGTGCCAACAGCTACGGTGTCCTGCGTTTTATACCCTAGCTGGGCAGGGAGCGGGGAGTGGAACAGACTCAGCTTCCCAGGGGAAAAATGCTCTGCAGGGAGTGAAAAGTACCTGCAAGCCCTCCACCCTGCTTTGTTCTTTTGTTTTCAGAAAAGGGTGTTAACCCACCAAAGTAACCTCCACTTTACCACGTACTCACTGTAAACATCTAGCTTACCATGAGAGGCGGAAGTGTCAGCTGCAAATAGGTGCAGGGGATAGCCACGTGTGTTTTGTTGTGGAAAGCTTTATCTGTGGATGGCCAATTGTATTTGTGAGGGTGGTTTGTTTTCAGAGAGGGCTGGAAATCAGCCAAGCTGAGAAACAAATTTTAGGATGGGCTGGTTATCTGTTTTCCTGACATTGCAGGTGGACCTGAGTATTTGCCTACCGCCACAGGAGGGAGAGCTGTGATAGAGTTACCTATGGACAAAGCACACAGAGGATAGCTGGGGAGGGTCTAGTGTAGTGCATTTTGGGAGAGCTTACAGCATTTTGTATGCTTACAGCTGCTTACAGCCACATGGAGATAAGTTATAGCAAGCAGCAAGTCCTGCAAGAAGTAACTAGATCAAGTCTGACAGCCTGAGAGTAAATCCATGGCACAGAGAGATAAGGGGTATTACTGTTTCTCAGGCTAGACCTGGATCCCTGTAGACCTGAGAGCTTTTCTATTTTTGTGTCAGCTTAATAGAAAGTTTTGTATTTATTTGGTGTTATCTGGGCAAATTCAGCTGCAATTATTTACTTTTATCCCTTCCCAGAAACACACAGACAGACTTGCACTCTTTCTTTTCTTGGCAGCTCGTGACAATGTTTCTAATCCTCCTGGGCAGAAATCTTCTAAACTAATTCTTTTAGCAAAAAAGGGGGAAAAAATAAATGTTGGTGATAATTTCATCAATGACACAAGAATGGGGGTGGAAAAAATTTGGAGAGAGGAAACTTTGGCTGGAAGATGACTAGAGTGTCTGGAGTAGTTCGTGTGCTGCAAAGCCATATGTCTTCTTCAAGATAATGATCCCTGGGAGGAGGATGGTAGTATGAGAGGGGAGTTAGGCAAAGCTACTGGGGTGACTCAGAAGCAGTGTGACTAAAAAGAGAACTATACAATACAATATGATACACCAGGTTGAAAGAGACCTTCAAGATCATGGCATTCAACCCATCAGCCAATCCAAGCCAACTAAATAACTAAACCATGGCACCAAGCACTCCATCAAGCCTCTTCCTGAACACCTCCAATGAAGGTGACTCCACCACCTCCCTGGGCAGCACATTCCAATGGGCAATCACTCTCTCTGTATAGAACTTCTTCCTAACATCCAGCCTAAACCTGCCCTGGCACAGCCTGAGACAGTGTCCTCTTGTTCTGGTACTGGCTGCCTGGGAGAAGAGACCAACTTCTGCCTGGCTACAACCTCCCTTCAGGGAGTTGTAGAGAGCAATAAGGTCACCCCTGAGTCTCCTCTTCTCCAGGCTAAGCAACCCCAGCTCCCTCAGCCTCTCCTCACAGGGCTTGTGTTCCAAACCCCTCACCAACTTTGTTGCCCTTCTCTGGACACGCTCCAGCAAGACAACATCCTTCCTAAACTGAGGGGCCCAGAACTGGACACAGGACTCAAGGTGTGGCCTAACCAGTGCAGTGTACAGGGGGAGAATGACCTCCCTGCTCCTGCTGGCCACACTCTTCCTGATGCAGGCCAGGATGCCATTTGCCTTCTTGGCTGCCTGGGCACACTGCAGGCTCATGTTTGGCCACCTGTCAATCAACACCCCCAGGTCCCTCTCTGCCTGGCTGCTCTCCAGCCACTCTGACCCCAGCCTGTAGCACTGCATGGGGTTGCTGTGGCCAATGTGCAGAACCCGGCACTTGGATGTGTTCAATCTCATGCCCTTGGACTCTGCCCATCTGTCCAGCCTGTCGAGGTCTCTCTGCAAAGCCTCTCTGCCCTCCAGCAGATCAACTCCTGCCCCCAGCTTGCTGTCATCTGCAAATTTACTGATGATGGACTCAATGCCCTCATCCAGATCATCAATAGAGATGTTGAAGAGCATGGGGTCCAGTAATGATCCTTGGGGCACACCACTAGTGATTGGCCACCAGCTGGATGTGGCACCATTCACCACCACTCTCTGGGCTCAGCCCTCCAGCCACTTCCTAACCCAACGCAGTGTGCTCCTGTCCAAGCCATGGGCTGCCAGCTTGGCCAGGAGTTTGCTGTGGGGGCCAGTGTCAAAGGCCTTGCTGAGGTCCAGGTAGACCACATCCACAGCCTGCCCCACATCCACTAGGCAGTCACTGATCATAGAAGGAGATCAGGTTGGTCAGGCAGGACCTGCCCTTCCTAAATCCATGCTGGCTGGGCCTGATCCCTTGGCCATCCTGTAAGTGCTGTGTGATTGCACTCAAGATGACCTGTTCCATAATCTTGCCTGGCACTGAGGTCAGGCTGACAGGCCTGTAATTCCCTGGCTCATCCAACCGGCCCTTCTTGTGGATGGGCACCACGTTGGCAGCTTCCAGTCTTCTGGGACCTCTCCAGTGAGCCAGGACTGTTGAAAAAGGATGGAGAGTGGCTTGGACAGCTCATCCGCCAGCTCCCTCAGCACCCTAGGATGGATCCCATCCGGTCCCATGGCCTTGTGGGGGTCCAAGCGGCTCAGAAGATCTCTAACTGCCTCCTGGAGCAGCGGGAAACTATGCAACTCTCTGGCTCCTTCTGCCAGCTCTGCAGGCCAGCTGTCTGGAAGACATTCTGCCCTGCTAGTAAAAATTGAGGCCAAGAAGGTGTTAAGTCCCTCTGCCTTTTCCTCATCCTTTGTTACAACGTTCCCCTCCATGTCCACCAAGGAGTGGAGCTTGTCCTTGCCCTTGCCCTTCTTCTTGCTATTGATGTATTTATAGAAGGACTTTTTGTTGTGCTTCACAGCAGAGGCCAGTCTAAGTTCTAAATGGGCTTTTGCCTCCCTAATTTTCTTCCTGCATGACCTAGCAACATCCCTAAACATTCCGTAGGTTGCCTCCCCTTTCTTCCAAAGATGATACACCCTCTTTTTTTCCCTTAGTTCTATTAGAAGTTCATTGCCCATCCAGGCTGGCCGTCTGCCCCGGCGGCTCATCTTCCGGCACACTGGCACAGCCTGTTCCTGTACCTTCAAGAGTTCTGCCTTGAAGCAGGTCCAGCTCTCCTGGACCCCTTTATTTTTAAGGGCTGTTTCCCAAGGAACCTTCTGAGTTAGTTCATTGAGTAACCTGAAATCTGCCCTCCTGAAGTCCAGAGTGGAGGTCTTCTTGCTGCCCCTCTTGGCTTGGCTGCATACCAAAAACTCAATTATCTCATGGTCACTGGCGCCTAAACACCCTCCGACCACCACATCACCCACCAGCCCTTCCCTGTTGGTGAAGAGGAGGTCAAGCAGAGCATTACCCCTGGTAGGCTCGTGCAGCACCTGGGATAAGAAGCTGTCCTCCATGCACTCTAAGAACCTCCTAGACTGCCTCCTCTCTGCTGTGTTGAGATCCCAGCAGATATCAGGCAGGTTGAAGTCACCCATGAGAATGAGGTCAGGCGATCTTGAGACAGCCTTAAGCTGCCTATAGAATGCTTCATCAACATCTTCCTCCTGGTTGGGTGGTCTATAACAGACTCCAACCAGCATGTCTGCCCTGCTGGTCTTCCCTCTAATTCTCACCCACAAGCACTCAACCCGATCATCCCTGATCTCCAGCTCAATGGCATCTAGTGCCTCCCTGATGTACAGGGCCACCCCTCCACCCCTTCTTCCCTGCCTGTCTCTCCTGAAGAGCCTGTAGCCGTCAACTGCAGCGCTCCAGTCATGTGAGTCGTTCCACCATGTCTCTGTGATGGCAACTACATCATAACTCTCCTGCTGCAACAAGGCTTCCAGCTCCTCTTGTTTGTTACCCATGCTTCGTGCATTAGTGTACATGCACTGCAGCTGGGCTGCTGGTTTCACCTCTATCTCTAGCTTATCACCCTCAGACTCCTGCCTGAGGGGACTGGTTTCAGCCCCTTCCCCCTTCAAAGCTAGTTTAAAGCCCTGTCAATGAGACCTGCCAATTCCCTTCCCAGAATCTTTTTCCCTTTGGGGGACAGGCCATTCTTGTGTACTGTGACCTTTCCCTCCTCTGGGACAGATGTACTCCATCTGTTACCAGCTGACCTGGTGCAGTAGAAAGTTCTCCAAGATCGAAAAACCCAAAATTCTTGTGACTGCACCAGCCCCTAAGCCACTTGTTGACTGCAGCTGCTGACCTGTTCCTTATCGTATTCCCTCCTGCATGCATTCAGCACTAAATGCATTCAGCCCCACATGTGTGTAAGGAAACTCACAGGTATCACTTGAAATCGCTCACTATGGTGTTGAGGGGTTTTGTAGGACTGATAACATTTACAGCCTGTTGAAAGAACTGCATAAGGCCTCCTTTGGTTCCTTCCTCACAACAGGAAATTCAGCCCTTCTGTCTTACTCTTTCTGGTGCAGTGCAGTGTTTGAAAGGATGGAATGGTAAAGAGAAAGCACATTTGTGCAGGATTCCAAAATGAAGATTCAATTTTTATTTTTTATTTTTTAATCTTTAAAGGAAATAAAGCCCCAGAAGTTTTGCAGCTGTCCTCTGCTCTCCACCCTCCAGTTGGTGAGGGGTTTGGAACACAAGCCCTGTGAAGAGAGGCTGAAGGAGCTGGGATTGCTTAGCCTTGAGAAGAGGATGCTTAGGGGAGACCTTTCTTGCTCTCTACAACTCTCTGAAGGGAGGTTGTAGCCAGGTGGGGGTTGGTCTCTTCTCCCAGGCAACCAGCACCAGAACAAGAGGACACAGTCTCAAGCTGTGCCAGGGGAGGTTCAGGCTGGATGTTAGGAAGAAGTTCTTCACAGAGAGAGAGATTGGCCATTGGAATGTGCTGCCCAGGGAGGTGGTGGAGTCACCATCACTGGAGGTGTTTAGGAGGAGACTGGATGGGTGCTTGGTGCCATGGTTTAGTTGATTAGGTGGTGTTGGATGATAGGTTGGACACGATGATCTTGAAGGTCTTTTCCAACCTGGTCTGGTCTATTCTATTCTATTCTATTCTATTCTATTCTATTCTATTCTATTCTATTCTATTCTATTCTATTCTATTCTATTCTATTCTACTCTAATCTCTCCTAGAGCAGAGTTAATAATGCATAGGATTTTCAGCTGTGGTCAGTCAATGACTGATGCATTGTGCTGAACATCCAAACCTGAAAGAAAAGATGACACATATTTGGTTGCTTCACTTCCAAGGTGCTGTGTAGATAAATGGCTGTTTTCAGCGGCTGAGACAATTGTCACACACTGAAAAAGGACCCCAGCTTTGACTTTTGGCAAGACATTTAACCTCCCCACTCTGAGGCTCTGCCTACAAATGGGTGGTTTTTGTTTGCTGGAGATGAATGCATCTGTGTTACTCTGGGTCCTCCAGCAAGTGCTAGCAGTTGTAAGTAATGTATTTGTAGTATTATTTTGCTTTTCTTGTAGAATGGGTTTGACAGCCATGTGTGGAGTGTGACAGAGGCTGCCTGCCTTGAATCAATGATGGGTATTATCTTAGTATCATAGTATCAGTATCATTGTATCAGTCAGGGTTCGAAGGGACCACAAGGATCATCTAGTTCCAACCCCACTGCCATGGGCAGGGACACCACACACTACATCAGGCTGGCCAGAGACTCATCCAGCCTGGGCTTAAACACCTCCAGGGACGGGGCCTCAACCACCTCCCTGGACAACCCATTCCAGGCCTTCACCACTCTCATGCTGAAGAACTTCCTCCTCACCTCCAGCCTGAATCTCCCCACCTCCAGCTTCATTCCATTCCCCCTAGTCCTATCACTACCTGATAGCCTGAGAACTCCCTCCCCAGCCTTCTTGGAGGCCCCCTTCGGATCCTGGAAAGCCACAATGAGGTCACCTGGGAGCCTTTTCTCCTCCAGACTGAACAGCCCCAACTCCTTCAGTCTGTCCTCATAGGAGAGGTGCTCCAGCCCTCTGATCATCCTCGTGGCCCTTCTCTGGACACCTTCCAGCACCTCCAGATCCCTCCTGTAATAGGGGCTCCAGAACTGGAGGCAGTACTCCAGGTGGGGTCTCAGCAGAGCTGAGTAGAGGGGGAGAATCACCTCCCTTGACCTGCTGGCCACACTGTTGCCATTCAGAGAATGGCAAGAAAGGTGGGGTCTCACAGGTTGATAGCTCAGCTACTGATGTGTAGGACCTGGCTGTGCATCAAAGTGTTCATCTGCAAGGCTTTGTCTGATGACAGGTGAACTGAGGCTAGCAATCTTCTGCCAGAGCATCCAACTGTCAGCAGAAAGGATGAAGGCTTGTATCAGGAATAGTGTGGCCAGTAGGGCTAGGGATGTAATTCTGCCCCTGTAGGCACTGGTGAGGCCTCACCTCAAGTACTGTGTGCAGTTCTGGGCTCCTCATTCAAGAAAGGTATTGAGGTGCTGGAGTGGGTCCAGAGGAGAGTGAAGAGACTGGTGAAGGGACTGGAGGGAAATTCTGATGAGGGGAAGCTGAGGGACCTGGGGTCGTTTAGCCCAGAGAAGAAGAGACTCGGGGGAGACCTAATCACACTCTACAACTACCTGAAGAGAAGTTCATAGTATCAAGTTGTAGAAAGAAGGGAGCCAGGCTCTTCTCCCAGGCAGCTTGTGACAAGTGGGCATGGCCTGAAGACCATACCTGCAATACTGTATTCAGTCTGGGGCTCCCCTATTTAACAGAGAGACCTGCTGGAGAGAGTCCAATGTAGAGCCATGAGGATACTTAGGGGACTTGAGCATCTCCCCTGTGGAGAGACACCAAGAGCCCTGGGGCTGTTTAGTCTTGAGAAGACTGAGAGGGATCTGATCAATGTCTATCAACATCTGAGGGGTGGGGGTCAAGTGGAGAGGGCCAAGCTCTTTTGAGTGGTTCACAGTAACAGGGCAAGGAACAACAGGCTTCATGTTGAACATAGAATATTTCACCTCAACATGAGGAGAAACTTTATAATGAGGGTGGCAGAGCCCTGCAGCAGGCTGCCCAGAGAGGTTGTGGAGTCTCCTCTGGACACATTCAGACCCCACCTGGATGCATTCCTGTGCAGACTGCCCTGGGTGACCCTGCTCTGGCAGGGAGCTTGGCCTGGATGATCTCTGGAGGTCAGAGCACTCATGCTGCAACTATGCAGTTTCCCATTGTTGGGATCAGGAGGAAGTGAAACTGAGATTCAACCCTGGAAATTGATAGAAAAGTCAATTTTTTCTTTATTTCTAACTTAGCTTTGCCTCCCTCGCAATGCAATACAGAACGGAGAAAGGCTCTGACACTGGGCTGTGAGTTCTCTTCACAGCACTGATGGTTACAAAGAGTTTGAGAACAGCATTTGGAACAGATGAATCCAAACCAGCAAATGCCTCACTCACAAAAGCAAAGAGCTTCCAGGGGCCTCAGGAATACATCAAGCCTCACAGCTGCCCTTCTCTGATGAGGGAAATCCTTTCTAAGGTCTCTGTTTAGAAGAGGTCTCTGCTGCAGCTGCACAAGCCATAGGTGAAGGAACCCTGAGTCAAAGAGCTCTTCCTCTCCAGTACTATTCCATTCTATAACCCTCGAGCTGAAGTTTGCCACAGGTCACAGGAGCAGAGCTTTTCGAGCCCAGACAGACAATACAAGCAGGCACCAGGAACAGAGAGCCAGCAGTTTCCTGCCCCAGACTTGTTCCCAGCATGGGAGCTGTGTCCTACCCTCTCTGGCCGAGCATCTGGCTTGTGGGGAGTGGCCTTGTGAGTCTACCCAGCCCCAGCCCTGGGTGGGGGAGGTGTCTCACCCCCTGGCTGCCTCCATCCCAGATTCTGTTTCCTCCAGCCTGGCTTTTTGGGGTGGGAAGGGGCTTTGGAGCTACTGCCACACAAGGAAAACAGAACAAGCAGCACTCTGCTCAGCCTCACATCCTTGCAGGGTGATTGATGCTGTTCTGCTGTCTGTGGCCAAGGGGGAAGCACTTTGATTGCAAAGAAGACAAAAAGGACACTTCAGGGTTTTCCTTCAAAACAGAGTTTATTTTTCTGGTGGAGCCCAGGCTGACAGCCAGAGAACATGCTTTGCTTCCCCAGGAAATGGAAGCTGAGGACACCAGTTGCAGCTGACAAAAGCAAACAACAAAAGCAGAGAGAAACAAAGAAAGAATCACCAAATCTGCCAGGCTGCTGAGCAGGGACTGCTCCAGCTGCACCCAAGGGAAGGTCTGTCAGTGCTGTCAATGCTGAGGCACTTGCTGACAGCTTCTCATGGAGCACCAGTACTCACACATCTCCATTGGCTTTGGAACTGTCTAGGAGCACCTGTGGAGAAAAACAAGCAGGGAAAAGCTGGGGGTTAGGATTCCAGTGGTGAACTCGAAGCCACCTGAATTTCTGCTCTGCAGTGTCCCTAAGGGATCAAGGAACCCACAAAGAAAGTGAGTATGTGTCCAACAGGACACAGAAGCTTCCTGACACCTAGCCTGCAGTGCCCTGCAGAGCCTACAGTGCCCTACATTACACTGCAGCAGCAGCACCATTTGCGGTTTAAGGCTAAGACCAAGCCTGAAGAGAAAATGATCTACAAGCAGTGCTAGGTAGGACCTGCCTGCCTGCTGCCACTCAAGACACTGCTGCACTCGCAGTCACAGGCTGATTGGTGCTGGTATGTTCCACTGGTAATTAGTGATAGAACAAGAGGGAACTGCATCAAGCTGCCACTGGAGGAGAGGACTAGACTGCAAATTAGGAAACATTTTTCCACATCAGGAGTGGCCAGGCATTGCAATGTATTGCCCAGGGAGGTGGTGGAGTCACCAATCCTGGGGTTGCTTAAAGGTGGTTTGGATATGGTGCTTGAGCACATGGTTTAGGGGTGAACCTGGCAAGGTAAGGTCAATGGTAGAACTTGGTGAGCTTGAGGGTTGGTTCCAATAGGAAGGTTTATATGGGTCTGTGATTCCATGAGGGGGAAAGGATGTGACGATGGGGTGCCAGGATGCAAGCCACTGAAGGCTCCAGCTCAACAAGACAGGAAGGACTTCTGGCCTTGGAGCCTGTAGACAAAGACCAGGCTCCAAGCCAGCCACTCAGGCTGCCCCGCTAGCAGCGGGGCAGCCTGGGTGGCGGCAGCACTGTCAGCCAGGCAGTGATTGTGACGTCACTGTGGGCACCACTGTCAGTTGCAACCCCGGTGCCGTGGCAACACGGCCAGCCGAGGAGGGAAAAGGGGACACAGAACCACGGGTCCTGCACTCTGGAGGAGCAGGCAGTGGTGGAATGAGCTCCCACTGGGGAGTGTCCCACCAAGGAGAGACAGAGCAAGATGGACTTCTGGGATGGGTTGGCAGCCCTCTTCATGGTGTCCAGCACCACTGCTGAAGGTACCAAGGGCTTGGGACCTTGCAGTGGCCAAGAGCTACTGGAGGGAGGGGACATGGCTGAGAGCACAAGGTCACCTCAGGGTGGGTGGTGGCCTCCATCTGTGGGGAAGGGGATGGAGGTGACAGCTGGCATCCTGTGGATGGAGGTTGGAGGACACAGAGAGTGACTTTGGTTCTTGTTCACTTTGCAGAGCCAAGGGATGCCTGGGACACAGTGGCTGCCCTTGTTCACAGCACTCTCTGCAACATGAAGGTATCTTTCCCTTTCTCTCTTCTATCTCTTCCCTCTCTTCTTCCTCTGCTTCTTAGTCTGCTTCTACTTCTGCAACACCAGCAGCAGCAGCAGTACATTCAGTGCCGTCGTCGTAGCTGACGCTGGGCGCTTTTATTCTTGCTTCTTGATATTCATCTTCTTTCTCTTCTTCTTCTCCATCAGGCACACCTGTGCTTGGTGCGCTGCTGCATTGTCCTCTTAAGACTTCTAGCTCTGCATCCTCCTCTCTTTCTTCTGTCTGCACCTCCTTCTTCTGCCTCCTCCTCCTCTCCTGCATTGAATCCCTTCTTCTTCTGCATTCCCCTGCTCTGCATCTTCCCTTCTTGTCCTTCGGCACCCTCCCCTTGGCTCCTGCTGCACACTCCCTTTCCCCTTCTTCCCTCCCCCTCGCCTTTCTTTTGTCAAGGCCCTTTTGCTTCTTTCTCTTCCTTTGAGGAGAACACGGTGGGGCTTGGGAAGAAGATGCTGCAGGTGGAGATGGGTGGGCCTTGGGGTGGATTTGGGGAGAGGGCGGGAAAGAGAGAGGAAGGAACAGACGAAGAAGAGAAGGAAGAAAAAGAAGAAAAAGAAGAAAAAGAAGCTGAGTGAGTGTAGGAAGAAGGAAAGGGTTTGGGGAGAGCGTGGTGGGCTTGGAGAGAAAATAAGGGTCTTGGGGATGGATAAAGGTAGGCCAGGGTTGGGGATGGAGTTGTAGAAGTGAGCATAGTGCATTTGGGGAGAATATGGGGGTGAGAGAGAAGGCGGAAGAAGACAAAGAAGATGAAGAAGAGGAAGGAGGAGAAGAAACTGAAGAATCTGAAGAAGTGGCATTAAAGAGGAAGAAAAAGGGGATTTGGAGAGAGCGTGGTGGGCTTGGGCCGGACAAGGGTGAGCTTTGGGAGGACATGGTTGTGTTGGGGCGTGCTCAGTGCTCTGGAGGAGAAGGCAGTGGGCTTGGTCAGACCTGGCTCCACTTTGGCTGCATCGTACCCATCTGCGTCGGGTCCCTTCTCCTGCTTTCCCTTTTCCTTCTCTGAGGAGCACGGGATGGGCTTGGAGGGAGGAGGATGGGCTTGGGTAGAAAGTACGGTGCTTGGGGAGAGCATAGGTAGGCTTGGGTGGGCTTGGTGACAGGATGGTGGATTAGGGGAGAACATGGGAGGGCTACAGAGGGAGAAGATAGGGTGGATGAAACAGAAGAAGAAGGAAGAAGAAGAAGAGGAAGAAGAAGAAGAAAGAAGAAGAAGGAGAAGAAGAAGTAAAAGAAGTGAAAGAAGCTGAATGAGAAGAGGAAGAAGAAAGGGAATTGGGGAGACCGTGGTGGGTCTGGGTAGAACAAGGGTGAGCTTTGGGGGGACATGGTGGTTTGGGGCACCCCTGGTGTGCTGCACCAGAGGAAGCAAGTGGTGGGCAGAGGGTGGGCTTGCTTAGAAATGGTTCTTGTTCTCTCCCTTCTGCGTCATCCCCATTGTCCCCTTTTGCGTTCTCCTCTCCTGCGTCAGGGCCTTCTCCTGCTTTCCCTTTCCCGCTTTCTTCCGCCCTCCTTCTCATCCTCTTCCTATTGTCCTCTTCTCCTTCTCCTTCCCCTCCCTCCCTCCCTCCCCTTGCCCTGTCAGTTTTCCCCTGGGTCTTCCTATTGGCATAACCCTCTCCCTCTGCAAAAACCTCTCCCCCTGCACAATCCTCTCCCTGTGCACAACCTTCCCCTTGCACAATCCTCTCCCTGTGCACAACCCTTTCCCCTGCGCAATCCTCTCCCTGTGCACAACCCTTCCCCCTGCACAATCCTCTCCCTGTGCAATACCCTCGCCCTCTGCGCAATCACTCCCTGTGCACAACCCTCTCCCTCTGCACAATCCTCTCCCTGTGCACAACCCTTCCCCCTGCACAATCCTCTCCCTGTGCAATACCCTCGCCCTCTGCGCAATCCTCTCCCTGTGCACAACATTCTCCCTCTGTGCCATCCTCTCCTGTGCACAACCCTCCCTCTCTGCGCAATCCTCTCCCTGTGCACGACCCTCTCCCTCTGCACAATCCTCTCCCTGTGCACAACCCTCTCCCTCTGCACAATCCTATCCTTGTGCACAATCCTCTCCCCTCTGCTCAACTGTGCACAACCCTCTCCCTCTCGCAAACCTCTGCTGTGCACAACCCTCTCCCTCTGCGCAATCCTCTCCCTGTGCACAACCCTCCTCTGCACAATCCCTCCTTGTGCACAGCCCTCTCTCTCTGCACAATCCTATCCTTGTGCAGCCCTCTCCCTCTGCACAACCCTCTCCCTCTGCACAATCCTCTCCCTGTGCAGAACCCTCTCCCTCTGCACAATCCTCTCCCTGTGCACAACCCTCTCTCTCTGCACAATCCTATCCTTGTGCTCCCTCTGCGCAATCCTCTCCCTCTGCGCAATCCTCTCCCTGTGCACAACCCTCTCCCTCTGCACAATCCTATCCCTGTGCAGAACACTCTCCCTCTGCGCAACCCTCTCCCTGTGCACAACCCTCTCCCTGTGCACAACAACCCTCCCTGTGCACAACCCTTCTGCGCAATCCTCTCCCTATGCACAACCCTTCCCCTTGCGCAATCCTCTCCCTGTGCACAACCCTTCCCCCTGCACAATCCCTCCCTGTGCACAACCCTTCCCCTTGCACAATCCTCTCCCTGTGCACAACCCTTCCCCTCTGCGCAATCCTCTCCCTGTGCACAACTGCCAATCTCTCCCTGTGCACAATCCGCAATCCTCTCCCTGCAATACAATCCTCTCCCTCTGCACAACCCTTCCCCCTGCACAATCCTCTCCCTGTGCACAACCCTTCCCCTGTCCTCTCCCTGTGCTCAACCCTCTCCCTCTGCGCAATCCTCTCCCTCTGCGCAATCCTCTCCCTGTGCACAACCCTCTCCCTCTGCGCAAACCTCTCCCTGTGCACAACCCTCTCCCTCTGCACAATCCTCTCCCTGTGCACAACCCTCTCCCCCTGCGCAATCCTCTCCCTGTGCACAACCTCTCCCTCTCTGCACAACCCTCTCCCTGTGCACAACCCTCTCCCTCTGCGCAATCCTCTCCCTCTGCTCAATCCTCTCCCTCTGCGCAATCCTCTCCCTGTGCACAACCCTCTCCCTTGCGCAATCCTCTCCCTGTGCACAACCCTCTCCCTCTGCACAATCCTCTCCCTGTGCACAACCCTCTCCCTCTGCGCAATCCTCTCCCTCTGCGCAATCCTCTCCCTGTGCACAATCCTCTCCCCCTGTGCACAATCCTCTCCCTGTGCACAACCCTTCCCTCTGCGCAATCCTCTCCCTGTGCACAACCCTCTCCCTCTGCACAATCCTCTCCCTGTGCACAACCCTCTCCCCTGCACAATCCTCTCCCTGTGCACAACCCTTCCCCTGCGCAATCCTCTCCCTGTGCACAACCCTCTCCCTCTGCACAATCCTCTCCCTGTGCAATAACCCTCGCCCTCTGCGCAATCCTCTCCCTGTGCACAACCCTCTCCCTCTGCACAATCCTCTCCCTCTGCACAACCCTCTCCCTCTGCACAATCCTCTCCCTGTGCACAACCCTCTCCCTCTGCACAATCCTCTCCCTCTGCACAATCCTATCCCTGTGCACAACCCTCTCCCTCTGCGCAAACCTCTCCCTGTGCACAACCCTCTCCCTCTGCACAATCCTCTCCCTGTGCACAACCCTCTCCCTCTGCACAATCCTATCCCTGTGCACAACCCTCTCCCTCTGCACAATCCTCTCCCTCTGCGCAATCCTCTCCCTGTGCACAACCCTCTCCCTCTGCGCAATCCTCTCCCTGTGCACAACCCTCTCCCTCTGCACAATCCTCTCCCTGTGCACAACACTCTCCCTCTGCGCAACCCTCTCCCTGTGCACAACCCTCTCCCTCTGCGCAATCCTCTCCCTGTGAACAACCCTTCCCCCTGCGCAATCCTCTCCCTGTGCACAACCCTTCCCCTTGCGCAATCCTCTCGCTGTGCACAACCCATCCCCCTGCGCAATCCTCTCCCTGTGCAATACCCTCGCCCTCTGCACAATCCTCTCCCTGTACACAACCCTTCCCTCTGCGCAATCCTCTCCCTGTGCACAACCCTCTCCCTCTGCACAATCCTATCCCTGTGCACAACACTCTCCCTCTGCGCAACCCTCTCCCTGTGCACAACCCTCTCCCTCTGCGCAATCCTCTCCCTGTGCACAACCCTTCCCCCTGCACAATCCTCTCCCTGTGCACAACCCTTCCCCTTGCGCAATCCTCTCCCTGTGCACAACCCTTCCCCCTGCACAATCCTCTCCCTGTGCACAACCCTTCCCCTTGCGCAATCCTCTCCCTGTGCACAACCCTTCCCCCTGCACAATCCTCTCCCTGTGCACAACCCTTCCCCTTGCGCAATCCTCTCCCTGTGCACAACCCTTCCCCCTGCACAATCCTCTCCCTGTGCACAACCCTCTCCCTCTGCAAAATCCTCTCCCTCTGCACAACCCTCTCCCTCTGCACAATCCTCTCCCTGTGCACAACCCTCTCCCTCTGCACAATCCTCTCCCTCTGCACAACCCTCTCCCTCTGCACAACCCTCTCCCTCTGCACAACCCTCTCCCTCTGCACAATCCTCTCCCTGTGCACAACCCTCTCCCTCTGAGCAATCCTCTCCCTGTGCACAACCCTCTCCCTCTGCGCAACCCTCTCCCTCTGCGCAATCCTCTCCCTCTGCACAACCCTCTCCCTCTGCGCAACCTTCTCCCTGTGCACAAACCTCTCCCTCTGCGCAACCCTCTCCCTCTGCTCAACCTTCCCCCTCTTCATGACCCTCTCCCTCAGCGCAATCCTTTCCGTGTGCACAACCCTCTCCCTGTGCACAACCCTCTCCCTCTGCACAACCCTCTCCCTGTGCACAACCCTCTCCCTCTGCGCAATCCTCTCCCTCTGCACAACCCTATCCCTCTGCACAACCCTCTCCCTCTGCACAAACCTCTCACTGTGCAACCCACTCCCTCTGCACAATCCTCTCCCTGTGCACAACCCTCTCTCTGCACAATCCTATCCTTGTGCACAACCCTCTCCCTCTGCGCAATCCTCTCCCTCTGCGCAATCCTCTCCCTGTGCACAACCCTTTCCCTCTGCACAATCCTATCCCTGTGCACAACCCTCTCCCTCTGCGCAACCCTCTCCCTGTGCACAACCCTCTCCCTCTGCGCAATCCTCTCCCTGTGCACAACCCTTCCCCCTGCGCAATCCTCTCCCTGTGCACAACCCTTCCCCTTGCGCAATCCTCTCTCCCTGTGCACAACCCATCCCCCTGCACAATCCTCTCCCTGTGCAATACCCTCGCCCTCTGCACAATCCTCTCCCTGTGCAATACCCTGTCCCTCTGCTCAATCCTCTCCCTCTGCGCAATCCTCTCCCTGTGCACAACCCTCTCCCTCTGCACAATCCTCTCCCTGTGCACAACCCTCTCTCTGCACAATCCTATCCTTGTGCACAACCCTCTCCCTCTGCGCAATCCTCTCCCTCTGCACAACCCTCTCTGCGCAATCCTCTCCCTGTGCACAACCCTTCCCCCTGCACAATCCTCTCCCTGTGCACAACCCTCCCCTCTGCGCAATCCTCTCCCTGTGCACAACCCTTCCCCCTGCACAATCCTCTCCCTGTGCACAACCCTTCCCCTTGCGCAATCCTCTCCCTGTGCACAACCCTTCCCCCTGCACAATCCTCTCCCTGTGCACAACCCTTCCCCTTGCGCAATCCTCTCCCTGTGCACAACCCTTCCCCCTGCACAATCCTATCCCTGTGCACAACCCTCTCCCTCTGCGCAAACCTCTCCCTGTGCACAACCCTCTCCCTCTGCACAATCCTCTCCCTGTGCACAACCCTCTCTCTGCACTCCTATCCTTGTGCACAACCCTCTCCCTCTGCGCAATCCTCTCCCTCTGCGCAATCCTCTCCCTGTGCACAACCCTTTCCCTCTGCACAATCCTCTCCCTGTGCACAACCCTCTCCCTCTGCGCAACCCTCTCCCTGTGCACAACCCTCTCCCTCTGCGCAATCCTCTCCCTGTGCACAACCCTTCCCCCTGCGCAATCCTCTCCCTGTGCACAACCCTTCCCCTTGCGCAATCCTCTCGCTGTGCACAACCCATCCCCCTGCACAATCCTCTCCCTGTGCAATACCCTCTCCCTCTGCACAATCCTCTCCCTGTGCACAACCCTCTCCCTCTGCTCAATCCTCTCCCTCTGCGCAATCCTCTCCCTGTGCACAACCCTCTCCCTCTGCGCAACCCTCTCCCTCTGCGCAATCCTCTCCCTGTGCACAACCCTCTCCCTCTGCGCAACCCTCTCCCTGTGCACAACCCTCTCCCTCTGCACAACCCTCTCCCTCTGCGCAATCCTCTCCCTGTGCACAACCCTTCTCCCTCTGCGCAATCCTCTCCCTGTGCACAACCCTTCCCCCTGCACAATCCTCTCCCTGTGCACAACCCTTCCCCTTGCGCAATCCTCTCCCTTCCCTGCACAACCCTTCCCCTTGCGCAATCCTCTCCCTGTGCACAACCCTTCCCCCTGCACAATCCTCTCCCTGTGCACAACCCTCTCCCTCTGCACAATCCTCTCCCTGTGCACAACCCTCTCCCTCTGCGCAATCCTCTCCCTGTGCACAACCCCTCCCTCTGCACAATCCTCTCCCTGTGCACAACCCTCTCCCTCTGCACAATCCTCTCCCTGTGCACAACCCTCTCCCTCTGCGCAACCCTCTCCCTGTGCACAACCCTCTCCCTCTGCGCAACCCTCTCCCTCTGCACAATCCTCTCCCTTTGCACAACCCTCTCCCTCTGCGCAATCCTCTCCCTGTGCACAACCCTCTCCCTCTGCGCAACCCTCTCCCTGTGCACAACCCTCTCCCTCTGCGCAACCCTCTCCCTGTGCACAACCCTCTCCCTCTGTGCAAACCCCTCTCAGTGTGCACAACCTTCTCCCTCTGCTCAATCCTCTCCCTCTGCACAATCATCTCCCTGTGCACAACCTTCTCCCTCTGCACAACCCTCTCCCTCTGTGCAATCCCCTCCCTGTGCACAACCCTCTCCCTCTGCGCAACCCTCTCCCTCTGCTCAACCTTCTCCCTCTTCATGACCCTCTCCCTCAGCGCAATCCTATCCGTGTGCACAACCCTCTCCCTCTGCACAATCCTCTCCCTGTGCACAACCTTCTACCTCTGCGCAACCCTCTCCCTCTGCGCAAAACTCTCCCTGTGCACAACCCTCTCCCTCTGCACAACCCTCTCCCTCTGTGCAATCCCCTCAGTGTGCACAACCTTCTCCCTCTGCGCAATCCTCTCCCTCTGTGCAACCCCCTCCGTGTGCAAACCCTCTCCCTCAGCGCAATCCTCTCCCTGTGCACAACCCTCTCCCTCTGCGCAACCCTCTCCCTCTGTGCAATCCTCTCCCTGTGCACAACCTTCTCCCTCTGCACAACCCTCTCCCTCTGTGCAACCCTATCCCTGTGCACAACACTCTACCTCTGCGCAACCCTCTCCCTCTGCACAACCCTCTCCCTCTGTGCAATTCCCTCAGTGTGCACAACCTTCTCCCTCTGCTCAACCCTCTCCCTCTGTGCAATCATCTCCATGTGCACAACCTTCTCCCTCTGCGCTATCCTCTCCCTCTGTGCAATCCCCTCCGTGTGCACAACCCTCTCCCTCTGCACAATCCGCTCCCTGTGCCCAACCCTCTCCCTCTGCGCAACCCTCTCCCCCTCCGCACCCCTCTCACTATCCACAATCCTCTCCCTATGCCTCGTCCTCTTTGCACCCTCCTCCCTCTGTCAAATCCTCAGAGCCAGAGGAGGTAGAAGTAAAAGAGCATCCAGAAGCAGTGGATGCATTCCCCTCCTCTGCGCCCTCCCCTTGGCTCCTTTGGTGCCCTCCCCTTCCTCTCCTTCCCTCTGCGTCATCCTCTCTTCCCTCAGGACCCGTCTTCTTCTTCTTTCCCTTTTCCTTCTTGGAGGACAACATTGTGGGCTTGGCAAAGAGGTACTGCTGGGCATGGGTGGGCATGGGGAGAACATGGTAGGTTTGGGGAGAACATGGTCCGTTTGGGGAGACCACGGCAGTGGCACAGAGGAAGAAGAAAAGAAGAGGAAGAAGAAGACTAAGAAGATGAAGAAGAGGAAGATGGAGAAGAAACTGAAGAATATGAAGGAGAAGTTGAATTACAGAGGAAGAAAGAAGGGATTGGGGGGAGCTTGGTGGGCTTGGGGAGAACAAGGCTGAGCTTTGGGAAGACGTGGTGGTTTGGGGCATCCATGGTGTGCTGCGCCAGGGGAAGCAGGTGGTGGGCAGAGGGTGGGCTTGCTTAGACACGGTTCTTGTTCTCCTTCTGCCTCGTCCTCTCTTGCATCAGGGCCCTCTCCTTCTTTCCCTCACCCTTCTCTTGCACTGTCCTTCTTCTCCGCTTTCTGTCTTGTCCTCTTCTGCTTCCTCTCCTTTCCTTCTCTTGCACCCTCCTTTTCCCCTTCTTTGCTCTGCTCCTCTCTGTGCTGGCCTCTTCTTCCGTCTCATCCTCTTTGCTCCGTCCTCTTTGTGTCAGAGCAACCGGAGGAAGGGGAGGAAGAAGAAGAAGAGTATCCACTTTTTCTGGATGCCCTTCTTCTTCTTCCTCCTCTTCCTCCTCTTTTTCTTCTTCTTCTTTTCTAGGGCGCCCCACTTCCCACCCTGGCCTCCTTTCAGAAAGACGCTCCCCAGGCGGATCTGTGCCGCAGACGAGAAGCTTCATCCAGTTCCCCGGCTTTGGGCTGGCCTGGAGCCTGCTGCCTCTCCACAAGCCCCGAGGTCACAAGTCCTACCTGTCTGGTGTGAGGGAGCCTTTGCAGCCTCTGCCTCTTCTTTCTCTTCTGCTGCATCTCCATTGCATCTCCGCCTGCCTTTGGTGCGAGCAGCTTCATTATCTGCTTAACCTAGTGGCTGAACTGAAGGAAGAAGTTGCTGGACTTAGGACTGTGAAGAGAATGGGAGAAGGCGTTGGATCTGAGGAACCGGGCTCTGCAGGTAGTTGTAGATGGCAACGAGGTCTCCCCTGAGGCTTCCTTCTCCAGGCTGAACAGCCCCAGCTCCCTCAGCTGCTCCTCCCAGGGCTCGTGCTCCACACCCCTCCCCAGCTTTGCTGCCCTTCCCCGGACCCCTTCCAGCAACTCAACATCTTTCTGCAATTGAGGGGCCCAGAACTGGACACAGGCCTCAAGGTGTGGCCCATCCAATCCCATAGGCTAGTGGGGATCCAGGTGGCTCAGCAGGTCTCTACCTGCTTCCTCCTGCATGACAGCGTTACTACACTGCTCCCTGACTCCACCGGCCAGCTCGGGAGGCCAATTGTCCCAAAGTCAACCGGTGCTGCCGCTACAGAAAATTGAGGCAATGGAGGCATTTCCCTCCTCTTCTGTGTTCTAGTCCCTTCCATGTCCACTGAGGAGGGGAGGTTGTCCTTGCCCCTCCTTTTACCAGAGGGACCTAGCCAGGCTTTATCCCTGGGAAGAGGTCAGTGGGATGAGCCTGAACAAGGCCAAGGGCTGGCCTCTGCCTTTGGCTCACAGCCACCCCATGAAGGCTGCAGGCTGGGGGCAGAGAGGCTGGGAAGTGCCCAGCAGGAACGGCCCTGGGGGTGCTGAGTGACAGCAGCTGCAGATGAGCCTGAGGGCTGCCCTCATGCCTGGTGATAAAGATGTGCAGGGATGGAGTCAGGCTCTGCTCAGGGATGGCCAGGGAGCAGGACAAGGGGCAATGGGGCCAGATGGAGCAGAGGTGGTCCCATGGGGACAGGAGGAGAAACTTCTTTGGGGTGAGGGTGCTGGAGGCCTGGGGCCGGCTGCCCAGGGAGGTTGTGGAGGCTCCTTCTGCGGAGAGCTTCCAACCCCGCCTGGATGAGTTCCTGCGCGCCCTGCTGTGGGTGAGCCTGCTCTGGCAGGGGAGGTTGGGCCGGATGCTCTCCCGAGCTCCCTCTCAACCCTTAACCTTCTGTGATTCTGTGCCTCTGTGATCTTCAAGGTCCCTTCTGTTCCCTCCATGGTTCTGGGAAGGGTCTGTGGAGTGTGGAGCGCTGTTGGTGGCAACTGGGCTCAAAGAAAGGGATTTGCCCAAGGTGGGACGGCCAAGGGTGGTCCTTTGGCACCATCACTGGAGGTGTTTAGGAAGAGCCTGGATGAGGCACTTGGTGCCGTGGTTTAGTTGATTAGATGGTGTTGGGTGATAGGTTGGACTCGATGATATCTGAGGTCTTTTCCAAATCTCTTCTCTTCTCTTCTCTTCTCTTCTCTTCTCTTCTCTTCTCTTCTCTTCTCTTCTCTTCTCTTCTCTTCTCTTCTCTTCTCTTCTCTTCTCTTCTCTTCTCTTCTCTTCTCTTCTCTTCTCTTCTCTTCTCTTCTCTTCTCTTCTCTTCTCTTCTCCTCTCTTCTCTTTCTTCTCTTCTCTTCTCTTCTCTTCTCTTCTCTTCTCTTCTCTTCTCTTCTCTTCTCTTCTCTTCTCTTCTCTTCTCTTCTCTTCTTCTCTCTCTTCTCTTCTCTTCTCTTCTCTTCTCTTCTCTTCTCTCTCTTCTCTTCTCTTCTCTCCTCTTCTCTCCTCTTCTCTCCTCTTCTCTCCTCTTCTCTCCTCTTCTTCTCTTCTCTTCTCTTCTCTTCTCTTCTTCTCTTCTCTTCTCTTCTCTTCTCTTCTCTTCTCTTCTCTTTCTCTTCTCTTCTCTTCTCTTCTCTTCTCTTCTCTTCTCTTCTCTTCTCTTCTCTTCTCTCCTCTTCTCTTCTCCTCTCTTCTCCTCTCCTCTCCTCTCCTCTCCTCTCCTCTCCTCTCCTCTCCTCTCCTCTCCTCTCCTCTCCTCTCTCTCCTCTCCTCTCCTCTCCTCCTCCTCTCCTCTCCTCTCCTCTCCTCTCCTCCTCCTCTCCTCTCCTCTCCTCTCCTTCTCCTCTCCTCTCCTCTCCTTCCTCCCTTCCTCTCCTCTCCTCCTCCTCTCCTTTCCTTTCCTCTCCTCTCCTCTCCTCTCCTCTCCTCTCCTCTCCTCTCCTTCAGTCATGGTGACTCCACCGCCTCCCTTGGCAGCACATTCCAGTGGCCAATCTCTTTTCTGGGAAGAATTTCATATAAAAAGGCTGCAAAAAACCCAAAAGAAAACAAACAAACAATCAACAACCCCAAAGCAAACAAAAAATAACAAAAAAACCTCAAACAAATAAATTTAAAAAGAAAAAAAGGAGAAGAAAGAGTCACATAGAGAAAAGACAAATCAACAATTGCTGTTCAGGTGAAAATTGCCAGTGTTCAGTTTGGGCTGATTTTCTGTAGTTGTGTAGGAATTATTTGAGAAGGAAGAAATAGCTTCAGGGACTCAGGCAGTTCATCTGGCAATACCTTTTATAATGCTAAAGCTTGCTGAGGTGAGGAACAAAGCAAGCTGAAGTCCATTTCCTTGCAAGCAGCAGTCTCCCAATTAATACAAGGAGCAGGCTCCCAATTAATGCCGAGTCTCAAAAAGGCACAGAACCAACCAGTCCTTAGCAAAACCTTCCTGGCAGGAAGAAGCTTGTGATGGCCTCACGTCGTGACATTTCCCTCACAAGCAATTAGCAGGAGAGGGGAAAGAACAGAACAGAAATTGCTGAATCAATGTGCATTTTGCCTACTTGGGTCTCTTATTTTGTTGTTGTTCTTAATTCCAGGAAACTGTGAGGCACACTTAGGAACTGCAGCAAATTTGACAAATGAAGGGATGAAGGTACTGTGGCTGCACAAGGCCAAACTGGCAGTGAGGTCTGAGGCACTGAACTTCATCATCAACACGCCAAATGCTGACAGAGTGCATCATCATCAGATTTCCAGATCACATTACTTTTGGTGGAGGGACTGACATGCTGAATGGCAGAATTCCAACTCAAAGGGACACTGAGAGACTTTGAGGACTGGGTAAGCAGAAAACCCATGAAGTTCAGCAAGGAGACATGCCAAAATTTGCCTCTGGGGTGGAACGAAGAGGAAGAGAAGAGAAGAGAAGAGAAGAGAAGAGAAGAGAAGAGAAGAGAAGAGAAGAGAAGAGAAGAGAAGAGAAGAGAAGAGAAGAGAAGAGAAGAGAAGAGAAGAGAAGAGAAGAGAAGAGAAGAGAAGAGAAGAGAAGAGAAGAAGAAGAGAAGAGAAGAGAAGAGAAGAGAAGAGAGAAGAGAAGAGAAGAGAAGAGAAGGAGAGGAGGAGAGGAGGAGAGGAGAAGAGGAGAAGAGAAGAGAATTAACCAGGTTGGAAAAGACGTGAGAGATCATCAAATCCAACCTATCACCCAACAGCATCTAATCAACTAAACCATGGCAACAAGTGCCTCTTCCAGGCTCTTCCTAAAGACCTCCAGAGATGGTGACTCCACCACCTGCGTCCTCTTGTTCTGGTGCTGCGTGCCTAGGAGAAGCCCCACCTGGCTACAAACTCCCTTCAGGGAGTTGTAGACAGCAAGAAGGTCTCTCCTGAGCCTCCTCTTCTGCAGGCCAAGCAACCCCAGCTCCCTCAGCCTCTCCTCACAGGGCTGTGCTCCAGACCCCTCTCCAGCTTTGTTGCCCTTCTCTGGACACCTTGCAGCACTCAACATCCTTCCTAAACTGAGGGGCCCAGAACTGGACACAGGACTCAAGGGGTGGCCTAACCAGTGCTGAGTACAGGGGCAGAATGACCTCCCTGCTCCTGCTGGCCACACTCTTCCTGATGCAGGCCAGGATGCCATTGGCCCTCTTGGCTGCCTGGGCACACTGCAGGCTCATGTTCAGCCTCCCATCAACCAGCACCCCCAGGTCCCTCTCTGCCTGGCCGCTCTCCAGCCACTCTGACCCCAGCCTGTAGCTCCTGCCCTAGTCCCTTGAGCAGGAAGATGATGAAATAACCTTCAGAGACCCATGACAATGTAAGTGTCAGTGATTTAATGATTCTTATTTAGCATCTACCTAGTTTTAAAACAAACTGTAAGCCTGAGTTACAGTCTTCTGAGGCCAAACAGCATCTTGCTTTTGACTTAATAGGGACTTGGATAAGGCAATAGGAACTGACACCAACTATCCTGAATTATGTAATTTGCAGTCTGAAGCTGAGCTTACAACATACTAATTAATCTTTTAACAGCAAAGATAAAACACTCCTGTTTGTTAATGCTTGGAAAATGAAAAGGCAGTAATTATTCTTTCTCAATTTTTATTGCATTGCTATGTGTTGATGCCTACATATAGAATGGAAGAAGTCTGTGTAAATAAGAATTAACAAGCAAGGACATTTGCCCAGGGAGGTGGTGGAGTCCCCATCACTGGAGGTGTTCAGAAAGGATTGGATGTGGCACTTGGAGCCATGGTTTAGTTGTCAGGAGGTGTTTGAGATAGGTTGGACTTGATGATCTCTGAGGTCTTTTCCAACCTGGTTGATTGATTCTGTGATTCTTGTGCCACAGAATAAGCCATCAGGAGATTTGACTCTATTACAGCTGCATCTGTGGGTCATACCTTGAAGAAAATGACAATATGAGTGACTTCTCTTTTAAGATCAATAGTCAATAAAGCTACTGGTTTTAACCAAAGATTTACCCATCTGACTTGGGATGTGTCTGCTGTAACAATGTCCTCTCCATTATCTGTGTTTACTCTGAGAGCTGCCATCTGAGGTACTTTTGGTAGCCTCTGGATTCGGGCTTTGATAAGAGGAGATTTTACCTTTGCTAGAGAGGAGCCTTTCCCTCCCATGATGCAGCCTCTGTAAGTTACATGATCATCCAAGCTGAATGACTTCTGTAAAGCCAAAATGTAACTCAAAGGTTTCTTTGAGGAAGAAGTGAAGCAGGACTGTTGTTAAGTATGTGTGTGTGGCAGGGAGGAAATGACTGCTGCTTTCTAGTTCACTGCAGGACACTTTCTGTAGGATTCATTTTCCCTAACTTTAGCCATTTATGCAAACTGAACTGTGTTGGCTCTGCCTGAATCTGATGAAGACAGAGTGGCAGAGCCTCTCCAGAGTATGATCCAGACCACTGATTAAGACTCCTCTTCCAGCTGAGTTGACCAGAGATACTCTAGACGATGATCAAAGCTATCAGCCCGTGGCTTGGACAGCAGCACTCTGAGCTGGGTTAGGAAGTGGCTGGAGGGCTGAGCCCAGAGAGTGGTGGTGAATGGTGCAACATTGTCTCGATCCGGAGAGGGAAAGAGATTCAGGTTTTTAATGAATATTCCCGTGTTGTGAAATTAGAGGCACAAACGAGGCCAAAATATCAACAGCTAGACTATTCATTACATAAATAAGGTGGAGGGATCAGAAGGGGAGAGAGAGAGAATAGGAAGAGAGAGAAGAAAGGGAGAAGAGGGAAAAAATTATATTACCACACCCCTTACCCCCCAAGACAGTTTGAGTCTGTGGAGGAAAGGTGCTGCAGGAGATGTTGGGTCTGTAGAGAAATGGTGCTGCAGGAGATGTTGGGTCTGTAGAGGAAGGGTGCTGAGGCTTTGGCTGTAGAAGGGATGAGGTCCTCTGGGCAGCTTCTTCAGCTCCATGAGTTGCAGCAGGCGGAACTTAGAGCACGGAGAGTCCGAGATCCATTGTGTTGGCCCCGGGATGTTTCCAGCATTCTGCTTTCTTCTGCATCTTGCTTGTCCAGTTTTCTCCTCCTCAAGCCAGTAGTTGCTCCAGACTTTTATACAGTTTTTTAGCCCCTAGGCAAGTGTCCAGGTGTTGTTCCCCAGGATATCATTCTGGGAAATCATCTTTAGGTCCAGGTATCGCTCCCCAGGAAATCTTTCTGTGTACTCAGGTGAGTTTGGGCAGCCACTGGATGGAGGGGGGAAGGCCTCCGCCTCCTCCTGCTCCATCTAGCTACCCACACACTCTTTACACATCAGGCCATTGTCCTTTCCTGGGGTATCTGATGGCTGGAAATGCTCTTGTCCTGAAGGTGTGAATGCTGGGCCCTTGGGCCATTGCTGTAGGCCAGCTGCAGTCCCGTGAGCAATGTTATCTTTGCACCTTCCAAGAGTCCTTCCAGTGGCTCTGCCCAACGCACATCAGCTATTGTCTGGGCAAACAGCAAGTGATTTTATCTTTGTTGAGTCACACCAGGAGACACAAACTTTAGTCTCTCACACATCCAGCTGGCAGCCAGGCACTAGTGGTGTGCCCCAAGGATCAGTGCTGGGCCCCATGATCTTCAACATCTTTATTGATGATCTGGATGAGGGCATTGAGTCCATCATCAGTAAATTTGCAGATGACACCAAGCTGGGGGCAGGAGTTGATCTGCTGGAGGGCAGAGAGGCTTTGCAGAGGGACCTCGACAGGCTGCACAGATGGGCAGAGTCCAAGGGCAGGAGATTGAACACATCCAAGTGCCGGGTTCTGCACATTGGCCACAACAACCCCAGGCAGTGCTACAGGCTGGGGTCAGAGTGGCTGGAGAGCGGTCAGGCAGAGAGGGACCTGGGGGTGCTGGTCGATGGGAGGCTGAACATGAGCCTGCAGTGTGCCCAGGCAGCCAAGAAGGCCAATGGCATCCTGGCCTGCATCAGGAAGAGTGTGGCCAGCAGGAGCAGGGAGGTCATTGTGCCCCTGTACACTGCACTGGTAAGGCCACACCTTGAGTCCTGTGTCCAGTTCTGGGCCCCTCAGTTTAGGAAGGAGGTTGAGTTGCTGGAGCATGTCCAGAGAAGGGCAACAAAGTTGGGGAGGGGTTTGGAACACAAGCCCTATGAGGGGAGGCTGAGGGAGCTGGGGTTGCTTAGCCTGCAGAAGAGGAGACTCTGGGGAGACCTTCTTGCTCTCTACAACTCCCTGAAGGGAGGTTGTAGCCAGGCATAGGTTGGTCTCTTCTCCCAGGCAGCCACTACCAGAACAAGAGGACACAGTCTCAGGCTGCACCAGGGGAGGTTTAGGCTGGAGGTTAGGAAGAAGTTCTACACAGAGAGAGTGATTGCCCATTGGAATGGGCTGCCCGTGGAGGTGGTGGAGTCACCTTCATTGGAGGTAATACAATACAATACAATACACCAGGTTGGAAGAGACCTTCAAGATCATTGCATCCAACCCATCAACCAATCCAACCCACCCAAACAACTAACCCATGGCACCAAGCACCCCATCAAGTCTCCTCCTGAACACCTCCAATGAAGGTGACTCCATCACCTCCATGGGTAGCCGATTCCAATGGGCTTCCAATGGGAGAAGAGGCCAACCTCTGCCTGGCTACAACCTCCTTTCAGGGAGTTGTAGAGGGCAATAAGGTCACCTCTGACTCTCCTCTTCTCCAGGCTAAGCAACCCCAGCTCCCTCAGCCTCTCCTCATAGGGCCATTGGCCCTCTTGGCTGCCTGGGCACACTGCTGGCTCATGTTCAGCCTACAATCAACCAGCACCCCCAGGTCCCTCTCTGCCTGGCTGCTCTCCAGTCACTCTGACCGCAGCCTGTAGCACTGCCTGGGGTTGCTGTGGCCAATGTGCAGAACCCGGCACTTGGATGTGTTCAATCTCCTGCCCTTGGACTCTGCCCATCTGTGCAGCCTGTCGAGGTCCCTCTGCAAAGCCTCTCTGCCCTCCAGCAGATCAACTCCTGCCCCCAGCTTGGTGTCATCCGCAAATTTACTGATGATGGACTCAATGCCCTCATCGAGATCATCAATAAAGATGTTGAAGAGCATGGGGCCCAGCACTGATCCTTGGGGCACACCACTAGTGCCTGGCTGCCAGCTGGATGTGGCACCATTCACCACCACTCTCTGGGCTCAACCTCCAGGCAGTTCCTAACCCAACGCAGTGTGCTCCTGTCCAAGCCATGGTGTTCAGGAGGAGACTTGATGGGGTGCTTGGTGCCAGGGTTTAGTTGTTGGGTGGGTTGGATTGGTTGATGGGTTGGACGCGATGATCTTGAAGGTCTCTTCCAACCTGGTGTATTGTATTATTGTATTATTATTGTAAAAGGGAGGATAGTTCATGACTTGTACCCTCTTTAGATAACCAGGATAAAGTTCAGCATTATGTCAGTGTGTTGTGTGATTTAATAATGAACAGACTCTCTGAAACCTCTCTGTCATCTGCTCTTTCTTACTGGTTGTCACTGCTCATAATGAAATAAAATGTTTCATCATTAATACCCATCATCCTTTATGCAACAGGAAGGGCAGATCCGTCTGCTGTTGCTGTCATCTTCTATCCTCCTCTCATTTCTATCCTCTTAGTGAGTTAGAGTTGGGTTTCACAAAAGGGTCACAGAAAGATCTAGCATTTTACTAGATGGATTGCCAGTTACATAAGCAAACCTTCTTTCTCTTCTGTTTTCTTTTCTTGTTCATATTTCTCTACATGTTTTTCAGTGAGGCAGCATGAGGAGCAGATAGACAAAAAAGCAGTGAGGTGACACAAAGTCACTGTGCCAGGGGAATTTTGATAGGCTCAGACCAAACCTCACAAGCTGCATAAATTACCAACTGTAAATGAAAAAAAAAAAAAAAAAAAGAGGCAGAGATCAGGAGGTGACTATGTGCATTGGTGTGGCAGAATCCCCTTTGAGGGCCAACCTTTTGAACAAGGTGTCTGCAAGATAATGCCCTGCTTTGGCATGAGGCAGCTTGTGTGTTGCTGCAGCTTTCATTCAACAGCCTGCCAGAAGTTCTCATTGAAAGAGGTAGTGAACTCAGGAAGTCACATAGAAATCTGTCTGTTGGTTGTTTTTTTTGCTCTTGAAACTCTGCAGCTTCCTTTATACTCTGTTCCACCTCTTCTGTCTGGTGTACATTTAGGGATGGTTTTTCAAGGCCTGGAGATAAATGGTCTCAAAACACTTGAAAAAGGAGAGTGAAATACTGCTGTCTCTCTTGGGCAAAGCATATAGTGCTGACCAAAGACCAGAAGAGAAAACAGCTTTGAGCATAGCCAGAGTGAAAGCAGGTGCTCCTGGCCATTGCAACATGGTTTGGAAATAGCTTCAGTTAAGGCATCTTGAGAGGAGGGCAGAGCAGGCAAATCTAGGCCTTCTATCTAAGCATTTTATGCTCAGAACTCAGGTGAGGATGAATCTGACAGAATACCACTGCTATGGTGAGCAACCCACCAAAATAGTGGTGTACCAGCACAGTAGAACTAAACGATTTTTTACACATAATTTTAGGTTCAGCAGGAGATGTTTTCTGCTGCTAAAAAGCAAACTTTGTACCAGGAAAAGCCATAAAATATCCACCATGGACATACCTCCAACGTCACTGGTTTTAACCTGAAGAGTGTATGTTGTGTCCTCCATCATCTGGTTGTCATTTATGACAGCTGGCATCTCACACTCAAGACTTCCTTTGTCGTTCTTCAGCTTTGACAGCCATTCCCCATAGGTAAAAGTGGCCACTTCTTGATTTGTCAGGTTCTTCAGGGTGATCTGTAGAGAGTCATAATAAAGGAAAACTTCAGCTAGACTTCTGCTACAGCTTGAATGAGGGCAAAGATTACACTTATAAAAGCATGTGGTAGGATATGGGTAGAGCTTGGTCATAGCTTCAAAACCCACACTGAGCTCTTCTGGGATAACTGGAGCTCTCTCCTAAGGACAGTATTTGCTGTGGTGTCTTGTCCTGAGAAACACTCTTCATAATATTGGACTTTCTCATGCATGAGGTAAAGCATAGGAAGAAACTTGCTCATCTGAGTTAAGCTCTGGACAAAACTCATCTCTAAGTCAAGTCTTTCCTGGAAGCCAGAATGGAATTCACTCTAAAGTAGTAACTGAGAGGTATGGAAAACCTCACTACTTCAAGTACGCAATATCTTTTTTTCTCCTGCCCCTGTGCAAAACCACAGCAATCACTGCAGAGATATGCAAACCAGCCCCAAACAAGTCAAAGCAATGCACAGGATAAAATTAGGCAAGCACAACTTAATGTTTCACACAGTTCTCCCTCTATGAAAAGGTGGCAGAACAAACAGTATGCAACAGATATTAGTCACACTGTCTAATGTGTCACGGGAAGAAGCTGAGATGTTGTCGTGGTAGGAACAGAATACAAACCTATTTAGAACAAGCCACAGAGCTGCTCCAAATAACATCTAATAAAATACCCACTTTTATGTGTCCTGTTCAATGTGGGCTCAATGGAGCATCAGTCCACTGGGAGAAAGGGGCCTTATCAAAAAACAGCAGTAAATTCTCACTAAACTGCAGGGAGCTGGAGTGAAAGGAGGAGGCAGGGCTGTAAATTACCACGGTTATTACCATTTAACAGAAAGAGAGACCATACCTGAGTGCAGCAGTGCATCAGCAAACAGTGTCTTGCAAGGCACATCTCTGCAAAGGCCATAGAAACATCAGCCCAGACATGTCAGAGAAGTCTGGCATGACATCAGGAAGAAGTGAAACATGGAGTCATGGAAAATGTTAAGTGAAAAGGGGCACCTGGAGGTGTCTAATCCCATCTCCTGCTCCAAAGATGGCTAACCTCCAGGCCATGACCAACACAGCCTTGAACAACATCAAGTGTAGAGGTTCCTCCAGCACTCCAATTCCCCATATGAGAGCTGTACCACTCTCACTGGGAAGATTCTTTATTTCCTTATATGCAGTCAGGATTTTCCTGGTTGAAACTTGAGTACAGTGTCTCATGCCCTTTCAGTGTTCATCTGTGGCATGTGACTGGATCTACAGTCTCTGTAACCATGCTTTAAGTACCAGGAGACTGGCCCGGATCAGAAATACTGTGGACAGGACGAGCAGAGAAGTCATTCTGCCTTGTACTTAGCACTGGTTAGGCCACACCTGGAGTCTTGTGTCCAGTTCTGGGCCCCACTGTTTAAGAAAGACACTGAGACACTTGAAGGTGTCCAGAGAAGGGCAACAAAATTGGGGAGGGGTCTGGAGCACAGCCCTATGAGGAAAGGATGAGGAAGCTGGGGTTGCTTAGCCTGGAGAAGAAGAGGCTCAGGGAGACCTTCTTGCTTTCTACAACTCCCTGAAGGGAGGTTGTAGCCAGGTGGGGGTTGTTCTCTTCTCCCAGGCAACCAACACCAGAATAAGAGGACACAGTCTGAAGCTGCACCAGGGGAGGTTCAGACTGGATGTTAGGAAGAAATTCTACACAGAGAGAGTGATTGCCTGTTGGAATGTGCTGCCCAGGGAGGTGGTGGAGTTGCAGTCACTGGAGGTGTTCAGGAGGAGACTGGATGGGGTGCTTGGTGCCATGGTTTAGTTGATTAGATGGTGTTGGATGATAGGTTGGATGTGATGATCTTGAAGGTCTCTTCCAACCTGGTCTATTCTATTCTATTCTATTCTATTCTATTCTATTCTATTCTATTCTATTCTATTCTATTCTATTCTATTCTATTCTATGGAAATATCCACTCTCACAGATCTGTGAACAACACCTACATCCTCTTAGGAATCAAATCTAGAAACTTTTCTTGAGTAGAATAGAATAGAATAGAATAGAATAGAATAGAATAGAATAGAATAGAATTAACCAGATTGGAAAAGAGCTTTGAGATTGAGTCCAACCTAGCACCTAGCACCATCTAATTAAATAAACCATGGCACCAAGTGCCTTATCCAGGCTCTTCCTAACACCTCCAGTGATGGTGACTCCACCACCTCCACGGGTAGCACATTCCAGTGGCCAATCTCTCTTTCTATGAAGAACTTTCTCCTTACCCCAGCCTAAACCTCCCCTGGCACAGCTTGAGACTGTGTCCTCTTAATCTGGTGCTGGCTGCCTGGGAGAAGAGACCAACCTCTGCCTGGCTACAACCTCCCTTCAGGGAATTGTAGAGAGCAAGAAGGTGACCCCTGAGTCTCCTCTTCTCCAGGCTAAGCAACCCCAGCTCCCTCAGCCTTTCCTCATAGGGCTTGTGTTCCAAACCACTCACCAACTTCGTTGCCCTTCTCTGGACACGTTCCAGCGACTCAACCTCCTTCCTAAACCAAGGGGCCCAGAACTCAACACAGGACTCAAGGTGTGGCCTAACCAGTGCAGTGTACAGGGGCACAATGACCTCCCTGCTCCTGCTGGCCACACTCTTCCTGATGCAGGCCAGGATGCCATTGGCCTTCTTGGCTGCCTGGGCACACTGCAGGCTCATGTTCAGCCTCCCATCAACCAGCACCCCCAGGTCCCTCTCTGCCTGGCTGCTCTCCAGCCACTCTGACCCCAGCCTGTAGCACTGCCTGGGGTTGCTGTGGCCAATGTGCAGAACCCGGCACTTGGATGTGTTCAGTCTCCTGCCCTTGGCCTCTGCCCATCTGTCCAGCCTGTCGAGGTCCCTCTGCAAAGCCTCTCTGCCCTCCAGTAGATCAACTCCTGCCCCCAGCTTGGTGTCATCTGCAAATTTACTGATGATGGACTCAATGCCCTCATCCAGATCATCAATAAAGATGTTAAAGAGCATGGGGCCCAGCACTGATCCTTGGTGCACACCACTAGTGACTGGCTGCCAGCTGGATGTGGCACCATTCACCACCACTCTCTGGGCTCAGCCTCCAGCCAGTTCCTAACCCAACGCAGTGTGCTCCTGTCCAAGCCTGTAGTGGGCTGAGGCAGCCCCCTCCCCACCACAGGCAAAATAACGACTCTGGCAAACAGATTGCAAAAGTGATGGAAAAGTTTAAATAGGAAAAGGTGAATGTGCACAAAGGAACCAGAAACAGTGACAGAAGAAACCCCAAAACACACCCGGATACACCCCATCCCCACCTGAGGGTGGGCCCAAGACCCCCAGGGCTCGTTCTCCCCCCTCCACTGCTAGGCTAGTCTCAGCTGGCCAGGCCTGAGACCGCCCATCCCCCTGGCCCTGGGTCTAGCCAGGCCCAAGGCCGGGAGACGTCTCCCCCAGTTACCGGGTGCCGGCGAGGGCAGAAAGAGGAAGAGGCGGACCCCACGCAAGGTCTTATAGCGGTGCAGGGGGTGGTAGGAGATACCTGGTTTCCTGTGTCCGCCCACTGGGCTGGACTTCTGGACTCAGGAAGCACACCATGCAGCAGAGGGCACCCTGCCCAAACCACCACAAAGCCAGGGGCTGACAGCTTGGCCAGGAGTTTGCTGTGGGGGACGGTGTCAAAGGCCTTGCTGAGGTCCAGGCAGACCACATCCACAGCCTGCTCCACATCCACCAGGCAGTCACCTGGTCATAGAAGGAGATCAGGTTGGTCAGGCAGGACCTGCCCTTCCTAAATCCACGCTGGCTGGGCCTGATCCCTTGGCCATCCTGTAAGTGCTGTGTGATCGCACTCAAACCTATCACCCAACACCATCTAATCAACTAAACCATGGCACCAAGCACCCCATCAAGTCTCCTCCTAAACACCTTCAGGGATGGTGAGTTCACCACCTCCCCAGGCAGCCCATTCCAATGGACAATCTCTCTCTCTCTATGAAGAACTTCTTCCTAACCTCCAGCCTAAACTTTCCTTGGCACAGCTTGAGACTTTGTCCTCTTGTTCTGGTGCTAGTTGCCTGGGAGGAGAGACCAACCTCCACCTGGCTACAACCTCCCTTCAAGTAGTTGTAGACAAATGCTCTCTATTATTCCTGCTCCCTTTCCACAGGGGAAGGGAAGGGAATGAGGGAGAGTGGTTTATTAGCTGGAAAAAAAATAAAACAACTGTAACAAAACAGTAATAATAAAAATAAACCAGATTGATAGGAAAATAATGAAATATATACAAATATATGAAAAACTAATGTAGAGAGTCCAGATGGGTCACAGAGGTGGTGAGGAATTGGATTCAGATGCTGGATGCAGAAACTGGATTCAGGAAAACGTGGATTGAGATCACAGAAAAACAGACAGAGTTCTTGGATGTCAGCTATAGGAGAAGAGAGCTTGACTCTCATAATCCCTCAGCTTTATACTGAGTATAATGTACATGGAATGGAATATCTTGTTGTTCAGTTTCAGGTCACCTGTCCTGTCTGCTCCTAGCTGCAAGTGCAACCTTTTCTTTACCTACAACCCTTTCACTTACAACCCTCCAGTGTGGTACACAAGGTCTAGGAGTGACCTTGGTCTCCATAGGAACAAGTGTAAGCAAGAGCCTTTCTGCACACCAACACTTGGTAGTAACTACAAACACTGAGTGTTAGCACTGCAGTGTCTGCAAATATATGCCATTAACTTCAGGAAGTTCAGTTGCTTAGGAGACTGAGCTGAAAATTAAGATCACTGAACAGGGAATTGTTTCTGTTCCACCTCAAACCAGGACACCAAGTGCGAACCTCCTGAACACCAGGCATCCAGACAAAACAATTCATCCCTCTCTATAGTCAGTGGTTGGAGAGGGGTATGACCAGGGAAGGGCCATGTCCCACCCAAGCTAGGAGCAGGTAAACAGCCATTCAAGGTATCTCTCCCTCTCTCAGATGGCTTGAGGCCCAAAGAGTTTGGTAGAAGAGGTGAAAGCTCAGCAAAGATTTTTCAATTACTAAAACAGCACAAAAATATTATCCTGCAAGAAGATGTTTGTGGGTGCCCAACCAGTGCTGAGCACAGGGCAGGATGACTGCCCTGCTCCTGCTGGAAACACAGTTCCTGATCCAGGCCAGGATGCCATTGGCCTTCTTGGCCACTACCCCCAGGTCCCTCTCTGCCTGGCCACTCTCCAGCCACTCTGACCCCAGCCTGTAGCACTGCCTGGGGTTGTTGTGGCCAATGTGCAGAACCCGGCACTTGGATGTGTTCAATTTCATGCCCTTGGACTCTGCCCATCTGTCCAGCCTGGCAAGGTCCCTCTGCAGAGCTCTCCTACCCTCTAACAGATCAACTCCTGCCCCCAGCTTGGTGTCATCTGCAAACTTACTGATGATGGACTCAATCCCCTCATCCAGATCATCAGTAAAGATATTGAACAGGCTGGGGCCCAGCACTGATCCCTGGGGGACACCACTAGTGCCTGGCTGCCAGTCTGTGCTCTTCTAAGCTTGACTACTGACTTGCTCAAAGCTTTTTTAGTGTTGACTTGTCTGAGTACCACATTATTGCTTTTGGAACCCCTGGAACTTCATGAGAATGAAGGGAATAGTGGTCTCTGACACTGAGCTGAGGTGCTGCCCCTCGTGTGGGCTCTCAGCTCAGAAAAGGGCCCTTCAGTCTGCATTCACAGATTCACAGAATGGTTTGGATTGGAAGCGTATTGGGTTGGACTCAGCTGGAGTTAAATCTCCTCAGAGCATCTTCCCAGTGCTGTGTTTTGCAGTGCTGTTGATAACACAGCAGTGTTTTGGCTACTGTTGAGTAAGTATCCAGGCTATGTGCTTTCAACATTTCCCTGCCCCAAGAGTACATTGAGGGGTGGGCAAGATCTTGGGAGGGGACACAGCTGAGCCATCTGACCCAGACTGGCCAAAGAGGTCTTGTTAATTGTTAATTCTATTCAATCACTTGATTTACTTCTACCCAGCCTTGTGGCAGTTGCAGTGTAAAATATACTTCACAGGGGCTCATATTCCACTAACACCAAAACAGACAGTCTTTGGAACTAATCTTTAAAGATTCAAATGCAGGTTTCTACAGCTCTGTTGCATGTCATTAGTCTTCACTTTAAAAAAATGGTCCTTTGGCTGTAAAACAAAAAGGTTATGCCCTGCTGCAAAAGAGTATCAGTCAGCTTCATCGATATAATGAATTGTCTCAACTTCCCTTCATGCCCTTTATATGAAGCAAAGAGATCTGAATAAACACAGAGTCCCACATTCAAGATTATTTGTGATGTCTGAATGCATTGCAATTAGTGATTCATTAAGGCAGCTTCTTATCTGCCTTGCTTTGACTGCACAAAGTAACATTAAAATTCTGAGGGAAGCAACTCTGCAGAATGCAACAGTCCTGCAATTTCAGTTACTTCACTCTAACAGCTCTCATTCTTTCTTGTTTCCAGCTTTTCAGTCTCACATCGAGGACACTGGGCAGGTGAAATCAGCCTGCGGACTATGGAAACAGCTATATCCCAGGAGACTGTCTTCAAACCTGCATTAGATAAACGTCCTAATTAGAAGGTACAACTTTTCTACAATGGGATGGTGAGGCACTGGTGCAGGAGCCCAGGTTTGTGGCAGGTGCCTCATTCCTGGAAATCTCCAGGTTATGTTGGAAGGGGCTCTGACCAATCTAACCCATTTGAAGATGTCTTTACTCAGTGCAGTGGGGTTGGACTAGATGGCCCTTCAAGGCCTTTTCTAATCCAAACCACTCTGTGATTTTTATGATCTGATTTTCACAAACACAAAACAATGCTCTAGTAGAACAAGAGGACAAGGACAAGAGGTTTAGGCTGGATGTTAGGAAGAAGTCTTCATAGAAAGAGAGATTGGCCATTGGAATGTGCTGCCCGGGGAGGTGGTGGAGTCACCATCACTGGAGGTGTTTAGGAGGAGACTGGAAGGGGCAGTTGGTGCCATGGTTTAGTTGATTAGATGGTGTTGGGTGATAGGTTGGACTTGATGATCTCTGAGGTCTTTTCCAACCTGGTTAATTCTATTCTATTCTATTCTATTCTATTCTATTCTATTCTATTCTATTCTATTCTATTCTATTCTATTCTATTCTACTCCATTCCATTCCATTCCATTCCATTCCATTCCATTCCATTCCATTCCATTCCATTCCATTCTATTTTATTCTATCTTGATTTGGAAGAACATGAGATTCAGCATCAGGTCAGAAGAAAATAGCCAAACTCTGTGTCTCTCCCAGCAGTGATGATATCAGCTGTGCAGAGTTTTCATCATGTCTTTATGTGCACAGCAACTATCAGTAATATTCATTTGGCCAAACACATTACTAATCAAATTTTGTCCCCTATAGAGGATTAGGTGTCAGCATTCAAAACTTACAGACAGTTTTGTTGCAATTTGAATCTTTAGCAGCAAATTCATGACTTTGCTGAGATTATGAATGGAATTTCAGTGTGTTTTATATACATAGGGGGAAAAAAAGACTACTCCCTTGCCTATAAATTGCAGGTTTTAGCTGTGTACAGCATCACTGATAATTCTTGCACTTTAATTGGTATTTATTCATTTCTATTTCCTGTCAATTAAAAGCAGTACAAATTATGACCAGACACAGTTTACAAAAAGACCAGAGAGAATTAAGAAGATCACTTACTGTTGTTTTAACAGAACAAGAAAACTGAGAATATCCTGTCGATAAATGGAGCAACAAATGGTTAATTACGGGGTTGATGGCTTAATGTAGCTTCTCATTTCACTGTGCTAGTTAGCAGTAACTGTGAACCATCTGTCTGAGAGTTTAGCACTACCCCCACAAGTATTTCATTATGCAGCTTTCATATGCACTTTTGACAGAAATGGAAATGGGCTTAGATCACTTTTCATGTCACACCAGGATACATAAGTTTTCAAGGCTGGAATACAAATCAGAGAACACAAATTCTTCCTCTCCTTCTTCCAGAGCACTCCTCTCCTCACACTCTGCCTGGGAATGCATATGCCATGTTTACCTTTGCAGGGAATATGGGAAATAAGGCTAATAAATAAAGTTCTCCATGTATCCCTGGAGATAGAACATCCTCCATGCTCTGCTTCTCCAAGGGTAACAGAAACTGTGGGTTATCCTGGTCTCAAAGAGTTGTGTGCACAGTCTACCTGTTCCTTCTGTAGATCTAAAGAAGTGCTACAGGCCCACTGGATAGGTCTAGAGGAGAGTCTGTTTTACCAGATGACCTGAGAAAGCCTGGCTTTGGGTGGGGCACTCCAGCATGCTCAGGTGTCGGAACAGCTGTACAGAGCTGGCAATAGGAAGGTGGAGAGATGCTACCTGCCACTAAAGATGCCACTGTCCCTTGCCTTTGAGCTAGTGCTAATTTATGACTGCAGGATCTGGAATGTCTCTTAGTGAGTAAGGTTTATTTGATTTAATTTTCTATGACTATGATTTATAAAACTCAGGAGAATGTATTGTGCAGCTGGCAAAGAGAATTTGACCAAGAGGACTGATCCAAATCAGAGATCACATTGAGTTATTCCTTAGGCACAGAGAGGAAAAATATGTGTCTGTGGCATCTATCCAGAAGATATATGCTGGAGGTCTAATGCTTTGGAAGGCTGAACAAGAGTTGCTGAGAAAAAAGAGGCAGCAATGCACAAGTATAAATGCTACTGCAGAACAGAAATACTTTTGAGTCCATGCTAATAGAGGTGAAGATCTTCATTGGAAACTGGTGGCCAGCTGGGACTACTGTACAGAAACACATTGTTTGTAGGAAAAGGAAGAAGAGGTGGCCAGCAGGAGCAGGGAAGTCATTCCACCCTGTACTCAGCACTGGTTAGGCCACACGTGGAGTCTTGTGTCCAGTCCTGGGCCCCTCAATTTAGGAAAGATGTTGAGTTGCTGGAAGCTGTCCAGAGAAGGGCAACAAAGCTGGGGAGGGGTCTGGAGCACAGCCCTGTGAGGAGAGGCTGAGGGAGCTGGGCTTGCTTAGCCTGGAGAAGAGGAGGCTCAGGGGAGACCTTCTTGCTCTCTACAACTCTCTGAAGGGAGGTTGTAGCCAGCTGGGGGATGGTCTCTTCTCCCAGGCACCCAGCACCAGAACAAGAGGACAAAGTTTCAAGCTGTGCTAGGGGAGTTATAGGCTGGATGTTAGGAAAAAACTCTTCCCAGCAAGAGAATTTGGCCATTGGAATGTGCTGCCCAGGGAGGTGGTGGAGTCACCATCATTGGAGGTGTTTAGGAAGAGCCTGGATGAGGCACTTAGTGCCATGGTTTAGTTGATCAGATGGTGTTGGGTGATAGGTTGGACTCGATGACCTCTGAGGTCTTTTCCAACCTGGTTAATTCTATTCTATTCTATTCTATTCTATTCTATTCTATTCTATTCTATTCTATTCTATTCTATTCTATTCTATTCTATTCTATTCTGCTTCAGAGTATTTGGAATGGATAAAGGACCCAGTTAAAAAAATAGTGTATTGTTCTTTCTGACCATTGGTTAAGCTATTGAGTCTTAAACTATTCTTGATAAACAAACTGATACAGACATCCAGTGGGGTGTCTGCTCCAGAAAAAGCATGCTGGATAAGCATGTCAGTGATCTCTTCCTCCTTTAAAGAGGAGGAAGACAACTGATGATGTGGAATCAGCACATCATTCCATCTATGTCCTAGAAATACAGTTATAGGGACCCATACAAGCAAACTACATTTAGCTGCCCAAATTTAACTGATCTTTACAAGATCTTTACAAACTGATGGTTTGGAAGAGCACATTAAGGAAAGCCCTGTGCATTTGTTCAAGGCGGGACACAAGATAAAAATACAGCTGAAAGAAGCAGTGGGAGCCATTTTGCATGCTGTGTTCAAAACACAAGAATTAAAGGACACCTCATTTCTGTGATCAAGAAAAGAAATAAGTCCACTTGTGTGCTGGAAGTAGAAGGGAAGGGGAGAAATGGGATGCTTTACCTGCAAGTACAGATTATTTGGGAATGCCCAGGCTCACACTAGCTGTCCCTGCCTGGCGGTGGAGGCTCTACTCTCAGAGCAGAACAGGCATCTGCAGGAGCTGAGGTGGTATCCCAGGGCCCAGAAAATACTGCAAGTGCCCTGGGTAGCAATCCAAGGCTCTTTTGCAGGGAGGGAGAGTGAAATCTACCAGCTGAGAGTGTGCTAAAACTTTACTGCACAGATTTTGCCCTTACTGTCTTGTTTTTTACTCAGTTTCTGCTGAAAAAAAACCAAACAACAAACAAACCAAAACAACCCCCCGCCCCAACCACACAAAGCCCCTGCAAACTCCCAAATCCCTAGAAATACAAAACCCACACAAAACCCAAAACAAGCACCCCTCCTCCCCCCAAAACCATGAAAACCCCAAACCACAAAACAAACAACTACGTAAAAACGCCACCGAGAAACCCAAACATAAATCAACCAGCAAACAAATCCACAGGAAACCAGAGTGGGAAATGTAGAAAATTATTAAAACCAAGTCAGTCCCTGCCTTTCTCCTCTTTCTTCAAGGCTGGGAGACTCTAACGCAAGCAGCTTGCAAAAGACACACGAGGTAAGTGCATTACCCTTTCCAGGAACCAGTGAGGGCGAGCCCCCTTCCCATCTGTCCGGATCCTCATCTTCCTGAGGGGTGCAATATCAGCTATCTCCATAATGAAACTGTCTTCTTGGCCTCGCTCAAACCTGGAGGGGTTGAAAAACCAAAGAGGCGTCACTGCTGCTTTCAGCTGTATTTGCCTCTTGATCCACTGTCCATGCTGCAACTTGCACCTTGACAATAGCCTCAGACTCGAAGTTCATGAGTATACTTTATTGGGCTTGAGCTTTCCTGTCCTGCAGTCAACAGCTACTGTGTTTTTGGCAGGACACCTCAGTGCAGATCTGAGAGGGATTCCTCCTCCCCTGGAAAACCAAGCCCATATGAGACACCTGGAGTCGTTCCAGGCAGACTGTAGCATACATTATCACTCCATTTGTAACCAGAACAATAGAGACTCACAGTCAGGTATTCTGCACATCACCTTCCTCCTGGCATCTGCCCACGTGCCCGCCCTTTATCCCTTCCCAGCTAGAAGGCAAAGCAATTTTGCGTAATCGTCTTTTGCCAAGACACAGCACACAACTTTGCATGTGCTGTAGTGATAGACAGTTGCTGCAGCTCAGCTAAATACAGCACCCTGATTGCAAGGCAGAGCCCAATGCCTAAGTTTAGTAAATGCAGACAAACTGTGTTAGCAAGGAGCCAAAACTGACTGTCCCACACTCTTCTCCCAAATCTGAGGAACCTGTATTTGCAAACCATCTCTGGCTTTGGTAGGAACCAGGGTGTATTTGCATAACATCATATGGAAAGGTCTTATCCTGTGCTTGGCTGCTGTACATAGGCACAAAGACGTGTAGGAACTGCCCATCCATAGCAATTGACAGAAAGCAGGAAAAAGGGGAAAATAAGTAACATATGCTTCTTGAAGAAGATATTACACCTGCCAGGACCACAGCTACCTGCCCTCCCTCTTAGTGTCAGTGATGCTGGGAAGAAAGCCTTGCCCCAGTGGAAGTGCTGCCTCAGGCTCAGTATTAGTCTTTTTGAGCAAGTGTATTTTCTAGTTTTGCTCCCAAAATACTCTGGTAGACCTGCTGTGGATTTGGAGATGCAAATCCACCCCCTGCAAAATAGACAGGCAGCAAAATCCAGGGGGTCTACCAAGCACCACCACGACCACTGTTGAGGTTCCTCCTTCATTCATACTAGTGAGAGAGTTACCTGCATCTGCTGAGGGTTTTGGAGAGAACTCTGAAAACTGTAGGCACTGCCATAGTATAGACAATGCAGGCTCCTACAGCCGTGCAAACCCATTTCTTTACCAGCCTCTGCTCCGATTGCACCCTGTAGCACAGATGTCATTGCCCTCACACCATTATCTGAGTCTGCACAGCTGCAAATGTTAGCGACAGGGATTGGCTCCAAGCTCTGTTTTCATCGAGGCATTGCTTTCCCTGCACTCCCAGAGAGATTTGGACAGTATCTTGTGGTCCCAGTCCATTTCTAGTTATTAAGGGTTATGTTTGCTCTTTTAAAAAACTCCCTCTTGTTATTTGTCTTTCTGTGGTACCAGATACCAAGCCAGCCTGTCTCACCATGAGAATGCGCTTCTGTGCCTGGAGTGGATTGACTTCCACTTCTGTTTAAGAAGAAGGTGTGACTCTTCCAGCCTGAATTGTCCCATGATTCTATGATAAGTTGTGATTATATTCACTATTGCCTACAAAGCCTCAAAGAAGCTTCACACTCTGACCCTTTCCAGGCTGAACAACTTTAAGATAGCCAGTTTGTTAGCAAAATAAACCATCCTTTACCTCCAGTAACTGCCCTGTTTATAAGGTGGATACTCACCTGCTACCTCCAAAAAGTCATGCTAGAGGGATGTAAATGCTAAATACAATACAATACAATACACCAGGTTGGAAGACACCTTCAAGATCATCGCGTCCAACCCATCAACCAATCCAACCCACCTAAACAACTAAACCATGGCACCAAGCACCCCATCAAGTCTCCTCCTGAACACCTCCAATGAAGGTGACTCCACCACCTCCATGGGCAGCACATTCCAATGGGCAATCACTCTCTCTGTGTAGAACTTCTTCCTAACATCCAGCCTAAACCTCCCCTGGCACAGCCTGAGACTGTGTCCTCTTGTTCTGGTGCTGGCTGCCTGGGAGAAGAGACCAACCTCTGCCTGGCTACAACCTCCCTTTAGGTAGTTGTAGAGAGCAAGAAGGTGACCCCTGAGTCTCCTCTTCTCCAGGCTAAGCAACCCCAGCTCCCTCAGCCTTTCCTCATAGGGCTTGTGTTCCAAACCCCTCCCCAACTTTGTTGCCCTTCTCTGGACACCTTCCAGCAAGTCAACATCCTTCCTAAACTAAGGGGCCCAGAACGGGACACAGGACTCAAGGTGTGGCCTTACCAGTGCTGAGTACAGGGGCACAATGACCTCCCTGCTCCTGCTGGCCACACTCTTCCTGATGCAGGCCAGGATGCCATTGGCCTTCTTGGCTGCCTGGGCACACTGCTGGCTCATGTTCAGCCTCCCATCAACCAGTACCCCCAGGTCCCTCTCTGCCTGGCCACTCTCCAGCCACTCTGACCCCAGCCTGTAGCACTGCCTGGCGTTGTTGTGGCCAATGTGCAGAACCTGGCACTTGGATGTATTCAATCTCATGCCCTTGGCCTCTGCCCATCTGTCCAGCCTGTCGAGGTCCCTCTGCAAAGCCTCTCTGCCCTCCAGCAGATCAACTCCTGCCCCCAGCTTGGTGTCATCTGTAAATTTACTGATGATGGACTCAATGCCCTCATCGAGATCATCAATAAAGATGTTGAAGAGCATGGGGCCCAGTACTGATCCTTGGGGCACACCACTAGTGACTGGCTGCCAGCTGGATGTGGCACCATTGACCACCACTCTCTGGGCTGGGCCCTCCAGCCAGTTCCTAACCCAGCTCAGAGTGCTCCTGTCCAAGCCAGGGGCTGCCAGCTTGGCCAGGAGTTTGCTGTGGGGGACGGTGTCAAAGGCCTTGCTGAGGTCCAGGTAGACCACATCCACAGCCTGCCCCACATCCACTAGGCAGTCACCTGATCATAGAAGGAGATCAGGTTGGTCAGGCAGGACCTGCCCTTCCTTAAATCCATGCTGGCTAGGCCTGAGCCCCTGGCCATCCTGTAAGTGCTGTGTGATCCTGTGAGAGACTAAAGCTTATCTCTCCTGGTGACTCAACAAAGATAAAATCACTTGCTGCTTGCCCAGACAATAGCTGATGTGCGTTGGGCAGAGCCACTGGAAGGACTCTTGGAAGGTGCAAAGATAACATTGCTCAGGGGACTGCAGCTGGCCTACAGCAATGGCCCAAGGGCCCAGCATTCACACCTTCAGGACAAGATCATTTCCAGCCATCAGATACCCCAGGAAAGGACAATGGTTCCTGATGTGAAGAGTGTGTGGGTAGCTAGATGGAGCAGGAGGAGGCGGAGGCCTTCCCCCTCCATCCAGTGGCTGCCCAAACTCACCTGAGTACACAGAAAGATTTCCTGGGGAACGGTACCTGGACCTAAAGATGATTTCCCAGAACGATCTCCTGGGGAACAACACCTGGACACTTGCCTAAGGGCTAAAAAACTGTACAAAAGACTGGAGCAACTACTGGCTTGTGGGAGGAGAAAATTGGAGAAGCAAGATGCAGAAGAAAGAAGACAGCACCACACGCTGGAAACATCCCGGGGCCAACACAATGGATCTCGGACTCTCCGTGCTCTAAGTTCCGCCTGCTGCAACTCATGGAGCTGAAGAAGCTGCCCAGAGGACCTCATCCCTTCTACAGCCAAAGCCTCAGCACCCTTCCTCTACAGACCCAACATCTCCTGCAGCACCTTTCCTCCACTGACTCAAACTGTCTTGGGGGGTGAGGGGTGTGGTAATATTCTTTCCCTCTTCTCCCTTTCTTCTATTCTCTCTCTCTCTCCCTCTGATCCCTCCACTTTATTTATGTCCATCCAGTGTAGTTATGTAATAAATAGTATGGCTGTTGATATTTTGGCCTCGTTTGTGCCTCTAATTTCACAACACGGGAATATTCATTAAAAACCTCAATCTCTTTCCCTCTCCGGATCGAGACAGATCGCACACAAGATGACCTGCTCCATAATCTTGCCTGGCACTGAGGTCAGGCTGACAGGCCTATCATTCCCTGGCTCATCCAACTGGCCCTTCTTGTGGATGGGCACCACGTTGGCAGCTTCCAGACTTCTGGGACCTCTCCAGTGAGCCAGGACTGCTGAAAAATGATGGAAAGTGGCTTGGACAGCTCATCTGTCAGCAATCTCAGCACCCTAAGATGGATCCCATCTGGTCCCATGGCCTTGTGGGGGTCCAAGCGGCTCAGTAGATCTCTAACTTCCTCTTGGAGCAGTGGGAAACTATGCAGCTCTCTGGCTCCTTCTGCCAGCTCTGCAGGCCAGCTGTCTGGAAGACGTTCTGCCCTGCTAGTGAAGACTGAGGCAAAGAAGGTGTTAAGCACCTCTGCCTTTTCCTCATCCTTTGTTACAACGTTCCCCTCCATGCCCACCAAGGAGTGGAGGTTGTCCTTGCCCTTCCTCTTGCTATTGATGTATTTATAGAAGGACTTTTTGTTGTCCTTCACAGCAGAGGCCAGTCTAAGTTCTAAATGGGCTTTTGCCTCCCTAATTTTCTTCCTGCATGTCCTAGCAACATCCCTAAACATTCCATAGTTTGCCTCCCCTTTCTTCCAAATATGATACACCCTCTTTTTTTCCCTTAGTTCTATTAGAAGCTCATTGCCCATCCAGGCTGGCCGTCTGCCCCAGCGGCTCATCTTCCGGCACACTGGCACAGCCTGTTCCTGCGCCTTCAGGAGTTCTTTCTTGAAGCAGCTCCAGCTCTCCTGGACCCCTTTGTTTTTAAGGGCTGTTTCCCAAGGAACCTTCTGAATTAGTTCCTTGAGCAGCCTGAAGTCTGCCCTCCTGAAGTCCAGAGTGGAGGTCTTCTTGCTGCCCCTCTTGGCTAAAGTGACAAACTGGTTGAGTTAAGAGGTCTTTTCTATCCCTAATTTATATGAACATGAACATAAGCCTGAAAAAAAACTGAGAAGGGAAGAAGCACTGAAACAAGCTGACTGCTGCTATTCTTTTTCCAGGACACTGAAGCATTTATCTAAGGGATTTCATTAAGCTTTCCTACCCATGTCTGCACTTATATTTATTTCTATTGCCCAGAGGCCCTGGCAATAACAGTAATGTAACTAGAATTGCCTTAAATCTGCAGTAGGTTAGACAGTTTGCAATGCACTAAGCTGCTGTGAGTCAGTTGGTGCTGGATGGGCCCAGTACGGATGGAGTATTGCAGTGGCTCTCAGCCATCCACTCCTGCTGGTGCAAAGGTCTGAGTGGATACAGGGGAGGCCACAAAGGTAGTCAATAGGTTGGAGCACTTCCCCTGTAAGAGCAGGCTGAGAGAGCTGGGGGATGTTCATCCTGGAAAGCTCTAGGGAGACCTTATTGTGGCCTTTCAATACTCAAAAGGGGCACATAAGAAAGATGGGGAGGGATTTTATCAGGGAGTGTAGTAACATTAGTTAATGGTTTTAAAGTGTAAGAGTGGAGATTTAGATGAGATATACAAAAGAAATTCTTTACTGTGAGGGTGGTGACACTGGAAGAGATTGCCCAGAGACATTGTGGATCCAAGGACACCTAACTGTGGCCTTCCAGTATCTGAAGGGGGCTACAAGAAAGCTGGGGAGGGACTTTTGAGGGTGTCAGGGACTGATAGGACTTCAGGGAATGGAAAAAAATAGAAATGGGTAGATTCAGATTGGATGTTAGGAAGAAATTGTTCCCCAGGAGGGTGGTGAGAGACTGGCACAGGTTGCCCAGGGAGGTGGTGGAAGCTTCATCCCTGGAGGTTTTTGCAGCCAGGCTGGATGTGGCTGTGAGCAACCTGCTGTGGTGTGAGGTGTCCCTGCCCTTGGCAGGGGGTTGGAACTGGCTGATCCTTGAGGTCCCTTCCAACCCTAAAAATTCTACAATTCTATGATCTCTGAAAGTGTTCAAAGCCAGGTTGGAGGCTCAGAGCATCCTGGTCTAGTGGAAGGTGTCCCTGCCCATGGCAGAGGTGTTGGAACTAGATGCTTTCCAACCTGAACTGTTCTATGATTTCCACATGAAATGGGAGCCTGGGATGCCTGCATTAACAGCTGGGAGTGGTGTGGAAACAGGCTGTTTGTGTATTTGGGGATATGTATATCCTTTGTAGATGGTGCTAATGAGATAACAACAGCTCTGTACAATTGGAGGTGTGATACAGAGCACCTCCAGATAGCAGAGATATTCGAATACATTCTCAGAGAATTGCACAGTGTCCTAGTGATATTAATATCTGTATTTTACTTGTCATTCTTTTTTGTACAGCTTCATCAAATGTTCAACACTTTGTGAAGATCTCCTACTGGCAGAAGACAACCCAGGCAATTAATGACATACAAACTGTGTCTCTCTCCTTTATTGCATTTTCATATCCTTATACCAGAAATTACCCATCCCACCCATCTGGAGAAGTGTGATGGGTTTCTGTGGGCCACACAGATTAGGGATATCACTTTCCTGGCTACTTGGAGCAAAACTACATTCCCTTTCTTGAGAGGCTGGACATATCCTGGTCCCTTTCAGAGATTTTTTTTGTTACTCAGTGGTGAAGTCTCCTTTACTTTTAAGTACAGTCATGGTCCATTTTCCTACCTACTAGAACTGACTTGCACTTAAAATAATGGAAGACAGAGCAGTTTGAGATTGTCTAAGTCCTCTGAAGGGAGATATCGCCAATAGCTAGACATGCAGCTAAGGCAGGTGCATTGCCCCACACTTTAAATGTCCCTCTGTGATGGGGAGCAAGGCCAAGAGCTATGGTTTTCTGCATGACTCAGCCGTGTTTCTCACAGAGATTTTAGTCAGCAGCACCTCTGCTGCATTTTTTTCAGAGCAAACAAGGCTCATGCTTGTTACTAACTAAACACACAACGGTTTCAAGCCTAGCTGAACACACTTGCCTAGACACCCACTCTGCTATGACAGCTTCAAGTAAAACATCCCCTGAGCAAACACCTCTATGCAGGGAGTCTTATCTTCAATTATCCAGCACACATATGATACTCAAAGCTGTGACAGAGCAACTGCATCACCAGGAGCCTGGGGGAAGAGTCCAGCATTACCTCAGCAAGCTGAGTTTCAGCCCTCCTGACACCTCATAAATGCTTTGCTGAATAAAATCAGAGGTAGTCAGCTATTTAAACTTAAGCCTGATTGAAGCCTGTCTCCAAAAGATGGTTAGTGCCTTGTTCTTTCTAGAGCATGCCACAACGTTCTGTACTGAGGGAGCTGCTAGAAAGGAAAGTCCTAGGAAATGGATTGGTGGCATGTGTGGTTTTTTTATCTTACAGAAACACTGGTGTCAGACTAGGGTTACAGTGTTAGCTGCTTCTGTTGAAGAAAACATGAGATTTCACCTTTTAGCACTATCAAAGCAAGCAGTGCAGCACTCTGTACAGCCCACAGCCCATTTTCATCTCTCTGCACTGCAATGTCAAATCTGGGCAGACAGACATCATCATGTGTCCCTTTTGTGCCAGCTGCAGACAAGACATCTTTGGCTCCAAAACCTCATTGTTACATTGGAATGGCACAGAGCCTGAGCACAGAAGCTCATTTCTCACCAGGACCCTCAGCTTACTAGCTCAGGCCCTGGAATCATGCTCCATGTAGGCTTCCGGACCAAGCTGTCTCATATCTGGCCAGCTCAGCAAATGAAGAGCAGACAGAAAAGAGTCAGCATCTTCATAGAATCATAGAATTCATTGAAGAAATGGGTTGGGTTGGAAGGGATCTTAGAGACCATGTGGGTTGAACCCCTCTGCTGGTAGCAGGGAAACCTTCCACTAGACTAGGCTGCCCAAAGTCCCAGACAGTTTGGCATTGGATGCTTCCAAGGATAGTGCCTGTTGTGACATCCCACCATGCTCATAATCAAAATGTTCTGCCTTACATCTAATCTCAACCTCCCTCACTCAGTTAAAATCATTTCTTTTGCTATCACAACAGGCAGTGTTAAAAAGACTGTTCCCGTCTTTACTACAGGCCTCCTTTAAGCATCGAAAGGCCAATATAAGGTGTCCAGAAGCCTCATCTTCTGCAGGCTGAACAATTCCAACTCTCTCAGCCTGTCTTCACAGGGAAGATGTGATAGTCTTTTGGCCATTTTTGTGGCCCTCCTCTGGACCAAAAGATTCATGTCTTTCTTATGTTGAGAGAGCCACACCTGAACACAATACTGCAGCTGAGGTCTCACCAGAGCTGAGTAGAGGTGAAGAATCATGTCCCTTGATTTGCAATTGGCCTCCTGGGCTGTGAGCACACATTGCTGGCTCATGCTCAGCTTTTCATGCAGCAATTCATCTTCATACACCAAATCACATCATAGAATCATAGAATCAATAAGGTTGGAAAAGACCTCAAAGATCATCGAGTCCAACCTGTCACCCAACACCTCATGACAACTAAACCATGGCACCAAGTGCCACATCCAATCCCCTCTTGAACACCTCCAGGGATGGTGACTCCACCACCTCCCTGGGCAGCACATCCCAATGGCCAAAAACTCTCTCTGTGAAGAACTTTCTCCTCACCTCCAGCCTAAACTTCCCCTGGCACAGCTTGAGACTGTGTCCTCTTGTTCTGGTGCTGGATGCCTGGGAGAAGAGACCAACCCCCACCTGGCTACAACCTCCCTTCAGGTAGTTGTAGGGAGCAAGAAGGTCTCCCCTGAGCCTCCTCTTCTCCATCTTCCCATTACAGGCGATTCCCAAGGCAGGTGTATGTGTGTTGGCTTCTTCCATTATGCAGTAATTAATTTATTCCCATTGAAAAATGTTTAAAGAAAATTTACCATTTTCCCACAAAAGGTAGGTTTTGTACCTGTAGTTTCAGGCAATGTCCACATTTCCTCTTGGAGCCAGTGCAGTAATTCACCACCCATTCTTTTGTGTACAATGTTTATCTCTAAAGCCAGTGAGGAACATGTTAAATGAAAGTTCCACAAATGGCAAAGAATGGATTCCCTGGCTACATGGTGCTCTCCTTCCTTATGCTTTGCTAAATACTTTCCAGTAACACCTAGAAGAGGCCCACTTCTGAGTCTATATATAAAGTCAGTGGGAATGTTCAGTGGGAGCATGCTCAAAGGCCCAAGTGCATCTTGATGCTTGAATCTGTTATCACTCCATTTCTAAGCAACAAAAGTTACAGAGTACCTGTCTCCATTTTTTTCCATCTGCATCTCCTCAGTGTTCCCATTGGATCCAAAGACTGTCATGAAAATACTGGCATCGGTACCACCACTTTCGATGTCTCCAGTCACAACTGTCACTTCATAGAGGACCTGGTGAGGATTTGAAACAAGGAGGTTCTTATTTGAGCAGCTGCCCTTAATGCATGCAAAAACCTGGTCAAAAGACTATACAAGCTTTGCAGGAGATCTGCTTTTTAGAATAGAATAGAATAGAATAATAGAATAGAATAGAATAGAATAGAATAGAATAGAATAGAATAGAATAGAATAGAATAGAATGGAATAGACCAGACCAGGTTGGAAGAGACCTTGAAGATCATTGCATCCAACCCATCATCCAACACCATCTAATCTACTAAACCATGGCACAAAGCACCCCATCAAGTCTCCTTCTAAACACCTCCAGTGATGGTGACTCCACCACCTCCCTGGGCAGCACATTCCAATGGCCAATCTCTCTGTGAAGAATTTCTTCCTAACATCTAGCCTAAATCTCCCCTGGTGCAGCTTGAGACTGTGTCCTCTATGTTTGCTCAGTCCTGAGCAACTGGTCCATCACATATTCCTCCACAGACATTCACAGCAGAGCACCACATTTGCTACAGACAAAAGAAGGAAAGCTCCTTTACCAGGACATTATAATGACTTTGGTGGGCACTGACTATGGTGAGCATTTTGCTCTGTATGGGAAAGCAAATATTCAATTTACAGCACAAGTAGGGAATATCAAGCCAAGAAGAAAATTAAATTGCAGTAGGTATGCATGGCTTTGCAAGGACCAAGCAGAAGCACAACAAAAGAGAATTAACCTTGCCAGAGATATTAAACATATTAGTCTTCTCAGGTTCTAACTGCAGCTATTTATAAGTGAACAGTCCCAAACTCCCTCAACTAGGAAACTGATTAGAAAGTCAAATGCACACTTCTGATTTCATGTCTCAAGCATCTCTTCTGATTTCTCTCAAACCTTTCAGCAGGTTTCTGGACAACATCATAAGGGGAAAGAGAAACAAAGTAGTTAGATGTGTCTGTATTTGGCATACTTATGAAATTAAACATTCAGCAGGGTTGGGCTTTTAAAAGAAGGCTGAACATAAGTTGTCATTAACATCTACTTCAATCTAGTGGCAAGCCATCAGCTCACAGAGAGGGGTTTGGGAACCTCATCCAGGGGGTTATACAAGTGGTGGGAAATGTTTAACAGAGTAGGTTTTAATATTGCTACTCATTCCGAGAGAAGTTTCCTTGCCTTCTTAGGTCCATTCTACCACTGAAACCCGTGCTAAGTGTTTTGAATCCTCCACATACTGAAGGATTTCAGATACTGACAATGTTATTATGTTTTCATGTGTCTGGGGAACAAGAAATATTTCATGAGAATGTCTTTATCTTGGGAATCAAGAGCTGCATAAATCAAAAGTAATGTACTATGAAAATGTAACCTCATTGTAAATAGGAACACATTTATACACATTTTAAATAGCCATACAGGTATTAAACACAGTGTTACTGTCCCACTCACCCAGACTGCTGCTTCCCATTTGTAGCTGGGTGAAATATGGCATAACACAGATTACTACAAATTTCATCTTTATGGATGAAAAGAGTACAGAGAATTTATTATCATTCCTCATTCAAGTTTAAGCATTCATTGATTGGATGTGGGGCAGGCTGTGGATGTGGTCTACCTGGACCTCAGCAGGGCCTTAGACACCATCCCCCACAGCAAACTCCTGGCCAAGCTGTCAGCCCATAGCTGGGACAGCAGCACTCTGAGCTGGGTTAGGAACTGCCTGGAGGGCCGAGCCCAGAGAGTGGTGGTGAATGGTGCCACATCCAGCTGGCAGCCAGTCACTAGTGGTGTGCCCCAGGGATCAGTGCTGGGCCCCATGCTCTTTAACATCTTTATTGATGATCTGGATGAGGGCATTGAGTCCATCATCAGGTGGAGTCACCTCCATTGGAGGTGTTCAGGAGGAGACTGGATGGGGTGCTTGGAGCCATGGGTTAGTTGATAAGGTGGTGTTGGATGATAGGTTGGACTCGATGATCTTGAAGGTCTATTCTATTCTATTCTATTCTATTCTATTCTATTCTATTCTATTCTATTCTATTCTATTCTCCGCATATGTGAAGGATGGCTAAGGGATCAGGCCCAGCCAGCATGGATTTAGTCCTGCCTCACCAACCTGATCTCTTTCTAAGCCCAGGTGACTGCCTGGTGGATGTGGGGCAGGCTGTGGATGTAGTCTGCCTGGACTTCAGCAAGGCCTTTGACACTGTCCCCCATAGCAAACTCCTGGCCAAGCTATCAGCCCCTGGGGGTATGGGAGGACAGTAGGCTGAACATGAGCCAGCAGTGTGACCAGGTGGCCAAGAAGGCCAATGGCATCTTGCCCTGGATCAGGAGCAGTGTGGCCAGCAGGAGCAGGGAAGTCATTCTGCCCTGTACTCAGCACTGGTTAGGCCACACCTCGAGTCCTGTGTCCAGTTCTGGGCTCTGCAGTTTAGGAAAGATGTTGAGATGCTGGAAGGTTCCCTGCCCATGGCAGGGGGTTGGAACTAGATGATCCTTGTGGTCCCTTCCAACCCTGACTGATTCTATGATACTAAAGTGTCCAGAGAAGGGCAACAAAGCTGGGGAGGGGTCTGGAGAACAGCCCTGTGAGGAGAGGCTATGAGGGAGCTGGGGTTGCTTAGCCTGGAGAAGAGGAGACTCAGGGGAGACCTTCTTGCTCTCTGCAACTCCCTGAAGGGAGGTTGTAGCCAGGTGGGGGTTGGTCTCTTCTCCCAGGCACCCAGCACCAGAAAAAAGAGGACACAGTCTCAAGATGTGCCAGGGGAGGTTTAGGCTGGATGTTAGGAAGAAGTTCTATACAGAGAGAGTGATTGCCCATTGGAATGGGCTGCAAGTGGAGGTGGTGGAGTCAACTTCATTGGAGGTTGCCAGTACAATACAATACAATACAATACAATACACCAGGTTGGAAGAAACCTTCAAGATCATCGCGTCCAACCCATCAACCAATCCAACCCACCTAAACAACTAAACCATGGCACCAAGCACCCCATCAAGTCTCCTCCTGAACACCTCCAATGAAGGTGACTCCACCACCTCCACGGGTAGCCGATTCCAATGGGCAATCACTCTCTCTGTATAGAACTTCTTCCTAACATCCAGCCTAAACCTGCCCTGGCGCAGCCTGAGACTGTGTCCTCTTGTTCTGGTACTGGCTGCCTGGGAGAAGAGGCCAACCTCTGCCTGGCTACAACCTCCCTTCAGGGAGTTGTAGAGAGCAATAAGGTCACCCCTCAGTCTCCCCTTCTCCAGCCTAAGCAACCCCAGCTCCCTCAGCCTCTCCTCATAGGGCTTGTGTTCCAAACCCCTCACCAGCTTTGTTGCCCTTCTCTGGACACGTTCCAGCAAGTCAACCTCCTTCCTAAACTGAGGGGCCCAGAACTGGACACAGGACTCGAGGTGTGGCCTAACCAGTGCAGTGTACAGGGGCACAATGACCTCCGTGCTCCTGCTGGCCACACTCTTCCTGATGCAGGCCAGGATGCCATTGGCCTTCTTGGCTGCCTGGGCACACTGCAGGCTCACATTCAGCCTACCATTGACCAGCACCCCCAGGTCCCTCTCTGCCTGGCTGCTCTCCAGCCACTCTGATCCCAGCCTGTAGCACTGCCTGGGGTTGCTGTGGCCAATGTGCAGAACCCGGCACTTGGATGTGTTCAATCTCCTGTCCTTGGACTCTGCCCATCTGTCCAGCCTGTTGAGGTCCTCTGCAAAGCCTCTCTGCCCTCCAGCAAATCAACTGCTGCCCCCAGCTTGGTGTTATCTGCAAACTTACTAATGTTGGACTCGATGACTTGATGGGGTGCTTGGTGCCATGGTTTAGTTGATTAGGTGGTGCTGGGTGATAGGTTGGACATGATGATCTTGAAGGTCTCTTCCAACCTGGTCTATGCTATGCTATGCTATTCTACCCCACTCCGTAGGTACCAGGTGTGGTGACAAAATGAAGACATGCTGCTGAACTGTCCTACCTGGTCTGTCCTTCTGCCTGTACCATGGCTGCAGCCAGCCAGCATTATTACACAGTGCTCTCAGTGCTAGTGAGGCTAGGCCACTTTAAACGACTTTGCTGAAGCAACAACAAAGAAACCCTCTGTGAATAAACCACATGCAGAAGTCAAAGCAGGAGAAAAGCTGATGCACAACCAGTATCAGCACAGGCCTATGCAACAGGTAAAGATACAAGATGAGCCTAGAGCCTACCTTGAGACCAACGTTAACGCAGTCTGCATCCAGGATGTTGAGGATTCGTGACGTGAGACCATCACCTTTGTCTCTGGCCAGCCAGCACTTACAGACAAAGTTATACATGACACCTTTTGTTGGCACAATGATGTTGAGCTCTTCCAGCATCCAGCAGCTCTCAGGGGTAGCACCATCATGCCCCACCTGTGAAAATACAGCTGCTAGTTAAGGGGGTTTCTCTGGAGAAGAGGCCACCACTGGGTGTTTTAACCAGTGTTGAAGGACTAAGAGTGTTGACTACACACAGTCAAACCAAACCCACTTCCACAGTGGAATGGAAGAAGCTGTGAAGCAATTTGTATTGCTGCTGCCCAATAGACAAGACATTAAAGTACATGGTAACTCACGTGGGCAAGTAAGATCAGGCCATCTGCTACAGAGCATTAAGGAAGACAGTCCCCATCTTCAAGTAAGCAAAAGGGAGCATAATATAGGCAAAGTACAGTGACCTACATGAAAAAACATCCACTCTTGCTGCCATACCTCTGCTCCAATGACCTCTACATGCTAGATTGTTGATCTTGGCAGACACGTTTCACCACCTTTTCAGCTTTTTCCAGTGCTGTGGCAATGCTTAGAAGTGACTGTTCAAAGCTTCATAGTCAAGATGAAAGACACAACTAGGCAAACACCCACATGCATTATTCAAGTACTTGTTCCCTCACAAACCCACATCTAAGTCAAATACATATATATCAGGCTGTCTCTCTGCTTCCCATATCCTTAAATTGCAACAGCTGCATATTTCTATAGGAGCCAAGAGATAGAGCTTACATCTGTAGCTCGTTGATTTTCATGGACCACCTCCTCCAAGCTGAAGAATGGTCCAGAGCAGGGAGTCCCACAAAAATGGCAGGAAGCGTACATGCTTCTAGCCTGGAGAAGAGGAGGCTCAGGGAGGCCTTTTTGCTCTCTACAACTCCCTGAAGGGAGGTTGTAGCCAGCTGGGGGTTGGTCTCTTCTCCCAGGCACCCAGCACCAGAACAAGAGGACACAGTCTCATGCTGCAGCAGGGGAGATTTGGCTAGATGCTAGGAGGAAATTCTTCATAGAAAGAGATTGGCCATTGGAATGTGCTGCCCAGGGAGGTGGTGGAGTCACCATCACTGGAGGTGCTTGGGAAGAGACTGGATGAGGCACTTGGTGCCATGGTTTAGTTGACTAGATGGTGCTGGGTGATAGGTTGGACTCAGTGATCTTGAAGGTTTCTTCCATTCTATTCTATTCTATTCTATTCTATTCTATTCTATTCTATTCTATTCTATTCTATTCTATTCTATTCTATTCTATTCTATTCTATTCTATTCTATTCTATTCTATTCTAGGATCAACAAGGGACTCCTGACAAGACTCAGATGGGAAAAGGAAGAACACTAGAAGTGGTAGTAGAGACAGAGGACCTGGAGAAATGTAGAGATGCTGTCCAGAGTGTGCAGGGAGGAAGTTAGGAAAGCCAAAGTCCAACGGAATCTGTCTGGTGAGGGTCACAAAGAGCAATAATCAATGCTCCTACAGGTATATCAACAACAAAAAGATGCTGAAGGTGCAGACTTCTCCAAGAAACTGCATGTATCCCTCTCACAGAAGGTGAGCAACTCATCCTGGGGCAGGCTTACAAGCAAAATTCTGTACTGCAGCTGCTGTGCGAAACCCAGGCAGCAAGTCATTCCAATGAGCTATCTGTTCATAAAAGGTTGAGTAAAAGAGCTACCTACAGTTCATTATTTTCAGAGCAAGTGTTGTTTGTGTCTTTACTAGGAAAATAAGGTCCTTAGCTCTCTCCCTGTTTAAAATTTATTTTTAATCTGTTTTTAAACTTATTATTTAGAGTTGCTCAGAAAATATTTTTTAGTAATGGATTCATCTAGAGTGATTTATCTGTGGTGTCTTTCCTCCCCCCAAAAAAAACCCCAAAACAACCAAGTGATCTTTTTTTTTCTGTGTCTAAGCCATTGCTGCTATTAAGAGTATTATTCCTATAATAATGTCTGTGCAGCTGCACAAAATTACAGTTAACCACTAGGGAAATTTGTCTGCAATGGATGCACCAATTCTCAGATTCCTGGGGTGTGAGGTGAATGAGAATGTAACACTTGCCTTCCCATTCTGTCCCTGCCATCTTGGCTGCCCTTCTCCAAACCCAAAGTCCCTCTGAGAGTCTGCACAGAGCCTCTTGAGACCTGTTGCAGAATAGCATGGATGAGGAGGTGGGAGAAGTTCTCAGGGCAAGGGCTCTGAAGCAGGCAGAAGCAGCCAGAAGGAAAATTCCAGCAAGACCATTAAAGTCTCCTGGTCTTTTGGGATCATTACAGCCTCCTCCTAAAGCTTCATTCCAAGACATTGCTAGCAATGTACCAGATTTTCACAGCAAGCTTTAACTCCTTTGGAATCAGTCATGGGCAGGAAGAAAGCATCCTGCATATTCAGCTACCTTGGAGAACCTGTACACAAGAAGGTTTCTGAGGGCCTCAAAAGCAATGTTGTAAAATCTGGGATAAATTCATCCAGTGTTGAGTCTTCCTTATGGTTGGGTTTTTAGAGCAAAGCACCAGGATCTCTCTTCCAGTTCCAGGCAAATCTTTAGTCCACACCAATACAGTGAATGATCAAAGCCATGGCCATGCCAGCAGTGTAGCCCAGACATGTACAGCAGTCTCACAAGATTTTGGGGCTGAGATGTTTGACAGGCAGAGGTTGGTCTCTTCTCCCAGGCAGCCACCACCAGAACAAGAGGACACAGTCTCAGGCTGTGCCAGGGCAGGTTTAGGCTGGATGTTAGGAAGAAGTTCTACACAGAGAGAGTGATTGCCCATTGGAATGGGCTGCCCATGGAGGTGGTGGAGTCACCTTCATTGGAGGTGTTCAGGAGGAGACTTGATGGGGTGCTTGGCTGTATGGTCTAGTTGTTGGGTGGGTTGGATTGGTTGATGGGTTGGACGCGATGATCTTGAAGGTGTCTTCCAACCTGGTGTATTGTATTGTATTGTATTGTATCATTGTAAATTAGAATGATAGAATTTTAAAGGCAGGTAGATCCTTGGGCTGTTTGAATACCTCTGTAACTCATTCATACTGTCCTTCAGGGACTGTTGAGTACTTCGCATCACCAAGACTAAGACGGATGATTTGCACTGAGCAGCTGACAGTCACATAGAAGCTAAGTGCAACAACAAGACAAAAATGGGAGAGAATCTGAGTGGCAGATAAAAGATGGATTTTGCTGCTTACTCTGGAAGGTGCAGAGAATACTAGAGAGACCTAAGAACTTGGAGCACTGTATGTCCTTGCCTTTACTCATGTTCTCATGATGAAGAAAGGCTCCAAACCAGAAGCGGTTTAGAAATGTAAGCAAGTGTCGGACTTTTCTGGACGTATCTGTGTGCCTCTGCAGCAACCACAGTCTGGAAACAGATATTTTCACTCATTAGGAGAAGGGATGTTAAAACTGGTTTTTAGGAACACAGTATAAAGTATACCAAATCATTCATGGTATTTATTATCATGCCAATGTGTCTGTTAAAGTGCACCAGTGATAAATATTATACCTGCATGCTTACAAGACAGATATAAATGTTCTCCTTTCAAATTGCTTCATGTTTCACAGTTGCTGCCTTCACTAGAGCATATTTGCAGCAGGAGAGTAATACCAAGCTAGAAGTGGCATCACCCTGAAAATCTTACCATCTTACTAGATCCTGCAGCGTGCTTCCTGGGTTATGCAGAGGGCTTCTGAAAACTTAACCCCCATGCTGTGCTATATTCACATGGTAACTCGTAGTCAGAAATTTTTGACCTTCTTCCTGAAGCAGGCAAATGCCAAATCTGGGAACACACTGTTCCACATTTTCTCCAAGCAGATAACTAGCAATTTCATGCAATGTCCCTGAACACTGCAATTTTCAACAAGGAAAATACGGACTGATACCATGGAAACTGTGGCAGACTGGCACATCAATGTCATTGCTGGGACATGGATCAACAAGAGGCCTTCCAGGCTAAGGGCACTACATGAAGGAAGACAGAAGGCTAGGAGCAGTTGGCTCCCCCAGCCAGAAGCTCAGGGGCTACAAACTAAAAGGGGAAAATGAGCAAGAGGTGAGGAAGCAGTCTGGTGATATCACTGGTGATAGGAGTGACAGACTGCAGAAGAACATCACCCAGCTTGAAAGCTGTACATTGTTTGTTTTTCTAACTCTGCATGTCATCTGCAACCTTCCCCATGTGCAATCCTTTTCAAATTATTTCTTTTCCTTAGTCTATTTCCAAGTGTTTTCTCCTCCTTTCTCCTGTTCTCTTCCCATTCCTTACCCTTCTCACTGTTTCTTTTCCAGTGATCCTTTTTGCTTTTTTTCAGCCTCCTCTTTCTGCCTCTTTGATACGGAGGGGTGTTTTCCTCCTTCTATATTCTAGCCCATGGCTGTTTCCCCATGCACACAGTCTGGAAGAAAAGGATTTATGTACTTCCTTCACTTTCAAATTTTGACCTAGAGATGTGCTAGATAGGGAGTACCACTAAAAATAACCAGCCACTTGGAGTGCATTAAGTAAATGGCTTGATAATAAACTCAGATCCAGCAGGGGGACTTCTCAAGGTGCCAGAATCCATTGTCTGAATGAAAGATGATGGGAATGCTTCAGTTTATCAGCTGCTACAGCAGGACACACAACTGCAAAGATTGTTAAAATTAATCAGGATTTCTCTCTTTATATTTCTTTAACTCATCTCTCTCTGAATACAGAAGCCTGCACACCAGCAGGTAGGCTTACTGCAACGCAGAGCATGGGGCAAATAGAAAATTCAGTAGGCTCTTGAATTCTTCAGATGTCATGGTTTCAACTCTTGGGGGCTGGAGTAGGCTTCCAGGAGACAGAACTGCCATGTGAAACAGGAATGATGTGCACAAACACACTGAAGATCCATGCGAAGTATAAGCTCAAAGATGGAAAGTCTATGCAAATCCTGGCTCCTTGAGCCACAGCAGGAAACAAACAAACAAACAAAAGCTCCTGCACTGCAACATATTTGTCTGTGTCACTTGTGAATCATGATTAATTTTCTTCTCTAAGCCTGGGTCCTCCAAACTGTAAAAAATAGTTTTAATGTTGAGCTAGAAAATTATACAAGATGTGTTTCTCAATGAAGGCACAATTGTGAAACTAGGCTGGAATCATTGTAAAACTCAATTAGGAAAAGGACTCGGAAAAAGGGAGAGGACTGGAAAACATTGCTGCAGCTAACATTAACAGGGCTGGACTAAGCAAAAACAGAGACAGAGAGGGGGCAAAACTGAGACATAGAATCATAGAATCATAGAATTGTTAGGGCTGGAAAGGACCTCAAGGATCATCTAGTTCCAACCCCCCTACCATGGGCAGGGACTCCTCACACCAGGTCAGGTTGCCCAAAGCCACATCCAGCCTGGCCTTCAAAACCTCCATGTTAAAACGTCTTTGTAATTCTGCCTCCCAAGGATCTTGGTTTTGTGAGATGTGAACCATACTAATTTTGAGGTTCCAACACATGTGAAATCTCATAGAATCATAGAATCATAGAATCATAGAATCAGTCAGGGTTGGAAGGGACCACAAGGATCATCTAGTTCCAACCCCCCTGCCATGGGCAGGGACACCCCACACTACATCAGGCTGGCCACAGCCTCGTCCAGCCTGGTCTTAAACACCTCCAGGGACGGGGCCTCAACCACCTCCCTGGATAGCCCATTCCAGGGCTTCACCACTCTCATGGGGAAGAACTTCTTCCTCACATCTAGCCTGAATCTCCCCATTTCCAGCTTCATTCCGTTCCCCCTAGTCCTATCACTACCTGAGATCCTGAGAAGTCCCTCCCCAGCCTTCCTGTAGGCCCCTTCAGATACTGGAAGGCCACAATGAGGTCACCTCGGAGCCTTCTCTTCTCCAGACTGAACAGCCCCAACTCCTTCAGTCTGTCCTCACAGGAGAGGTGCTCCAGCCCTCTGCTCATCCTCGTGGCCCTTCTCTGGACACGCTCCAGCACATCCACATCCCTCCTGTAATATGGGCTCCAGAACTGGAGGCAGTACTCCAGGTGGGGTCTCACCAGAGCTGAGTAGAGGGGGAGAATCCCCTCCCTTGACCTGCTGGCCACACTTCTCCTGATGCAGCCCAGGATCTGATTGGCTTTCCGGGCTGCAAGTGCACATTGAGAGCTCCTGTTGAGCTTCTCATCCACCAGCACCCCCAAGTCTCTCTCCTCAGGGCTGCTCTCCAGCCAGTCCCTGCCCAGCCTGGATTTGTGCCTGGGATTGCCTCGACCCAGATGCAGGACCCTGCACTTGGTCTTGTTGAAGCTCATGAGGTTGGCTTGTGCCCACCTCTCCAGCCTGTCCAGGTCCCTCTGGATGGATCCCTTCCCTCCAGCGTGTCCACTGCACCACACAGCTTGGTGTCATCAGCAAACTTGCTGAGGGTGCACTCGATGCCACTGTCCATGGCACCCACAGAGATGTTGAACAAGACAGGTCCCAGGACTGATCCCTGAGGGACTCTGCTTGTCCCTGGCCTCCACTGGGACATGGACCCGTTGCAGCCACTCTTTGGGTGCGGCCATCAAGCCAGTTCTGTATCCATCTAGTGGTCACCCATCAAACCCATGTGTCGCCAGCTTGGAGACCAGGAGGTGGTGCGGGACAGTGTCGAAGGCTTTGCTCAAGTCCAGGTAAACGACATCAGTTGCTCGCCCCTCATCTATTAATGCTGTCACCTGCTCATAGAAGGCCACCAGGTTTGTCAGGCAGGATTTGCCCTTGGCAAAGCCATGCTGACTATTCCAAATCACCTCTTCACTGTTCTTCTGAGTCAGTAGTGCCTCCAGGAGGATCTGCTCCATGATCTTTCCGGGCACAGAGGTGAGACTGACTGGCCTGGAGTTCCCTGGTGCCTCCTTCTTGCCCTTTTTGAAAATGGGATCAATGTTTCCCCTTTTCCAGTCTGTGGGGACTGCCCCAGGCTGCCAGGACTTCTGGAATAGACTAGAGAGGGGCTTGGCAACCTCCTCTGCCAGTTCTCTCAGCACCCGTGGGTGTATCCCGTCGGGTCCCATGGACTTGAACACTTTCAGGTTCTTCAGGTGATCACCAACCTGAGCTTCACTTATGGTGGGCAGTTCTTCCTCCCCGTCCCTGGCATCGTCTGCCATGACACCAGGAGTGTGGCTGGAGGCCCTTGCAGTGAAGACTGAGGTAAAGAAGTGATTGAGTACCTCAGCCTTTTCCACATCACTAGTGACTAATTCACCACTTTCCTTTCTGAGGGGGCCCACACCTTCCCTAGTCTTCTTCTTGCCATTAATATACCTATAGAAATTCTTAGTGTTCCCTTTAACCCCCCTGGCTAGATTCAGTTCAAACTCTGCTTTGGCTTTCCTAACCAGGCCTCTTGCTGCTCAGGCAGCTTCCTTATATCCCCCCTGTTCTATCTGTCCTTCCCTCCACTGCCTGTAGAGTTTCTTTTTAAGTGATAGTGTGTCCAGCAGCTCCTTGTTCATCCAGGCAGGCCTCCTAGCATTCCTTCCTGCTTTTCTCCTTGTAGGTATACATAGCTCCTGGACACAGAGGAGGTGGTCCTTGAATACTGACCAGCTGTCCTGGGTCCCTCTTCCCTCCAGGGCTTCATCCCACGACACTTTGGCTAGCAGATCCCTGCAGCGATCGAAGTCTGCACGCCTGAAGTCTGGGGTTGTAAGCTTAGAATATGTCCTCCTGATTGCCCTAAGGATATTAAATTCAACTGCTTCATGGTCACTGCAGCCAAGGCCGTCTCTGAGCCTCACACTGGTTACCAGCCCTTCCCTGCTGGTGAGAACAAGGTCCAGCGTAGCACCTTTTCTTGTTGGTTCCTCTACCATTTGGAGGAGGAAGTTGTCTTCTCTGCAGTCCAGGAAGATCCTGGATTGCTGATTGGAACATCCCTGTTTGCATTCTTTTTAGAACCAAGTTCTTTTACTGTTAAAAGCAGCAGGAACATATGCCTTTTTTCACCACACATCTCACAGGACTCTAGTACTGGTTGATTGTAGGCTGAATATGAGCCAGCAGTGTGACCAGGTGGCCAAGAAGGCCAAGGGCATCCTGGCCTGCATCAGGAACAGTGTGGCCAGCAGGAGCAGGGAGGTCATTGTGCCCCTGTACACTGCACTGGTTAGGCCACACCTTGAGTCCTGTGTCCAGTTCTGGGCCCCTCAGTTTAGGAAGGATGTTGACTTGCTGGAACGTGTCCAGAGAAGGGCAACAAAGCTGGGGAGGGGTCTGGAGCACAGCCCTGTGAGGAGAGGCTGAGGGAGCTGGGGTTGCTTAGCCTGCAGAAGAGGAGACTCAGGGGTGACCTTATTGCTCTCTACATCTCCCTGAAGGGAGGTTGTAGCCAGGTGGGGGTTGGTCTCTTCTCCCAGGCACCCAGCACCAGAACAAGAGGACACAGTCTCAGGCTGTGCCAGGGCAGGTTTAGGCTGGATGTTAGGAAGAAGTTCTACACAGAGAGAGTGATTGCCCATTGGAATGTGCTGCCCAGGGAGGTGGTGGAGTCACCATCTCTGGAGGTGTTCAGGAGGAGACTTGCTGGGGTGCTTGGTTGCATGGTTTAGTTGATTAGATGGTATTGGATGATAGGTTGGATGTGATGATCTTGAAGGTCTCTTCCAACCTGGTTTATTCTAGTCTAGTCTAGTCTCGTGTTGCATTCACAAAGTACCTCCACTGTTTTGATCTCCCCAACATCGAGGCCCCAAACAGAGAATTTCTCTACGGAGCCATCTGCAAACTCGTCCTTTTCTTCCGAGAGGTCCAGCCACAGGCGCTGCGTCTGCACCTTCTGGGGACCCATGATGATGATGTACACGCGGCTGTCGGTGCTGGAGTCGTATTCCGTGCCCGTCGTGACAGTGATGTGGTATGGGATCACTGCAAGAGAGGTTTAGTCATCAGAAAACCTACACTCATACACAGCTACATGAGACTTCAGAAAACCAGGGACTCACCCCATCAGATGGAGGGAGCAGTTGTGCATGCCAAACACATTCACATCTCGTTGAATACTTCAGAGCAGGGATAACATCAGGGTGCATTTGGCTAAAAATGTGCATCAGAGACTACTTTCCCACACACACTTGGGACTGAATTATACAAAGGTTTACTTCCCCACACAGCCATGCTGGCTGGAAGGAGGTTATAAGTTCAGGTTCCTCCATAACAGACAACAGAAGAGCAGAGAGCTTTTTTTATACCAAGAGAGCTTCCAGAGGATGAGACTGAGCACCTAAAGCATGAGCAGGCTATTAGACCAAAGCAAGCTCACACTGGCTGCGCAATAAAGACAAATAAATCTATGCTGAATCCATCAGGGACTGAATACAATACAATACAATACAATACAATACAATACAATACAATACAATACACCAGGTTGGAAGAGACCTTCAAGATCATCGCGTCCAACCCATCAACCAATCCAACCCACCCAACAACTAGACCATACAGCCAAGCACCCCATCAAGTCTTCTCCTGAACACCTCCAGTAAAGGTGACTCCACCACCTCCACGGGTAGCCGATTCCAATGGGCAATCACTCTCTCCGTGTAGAACTTCTTCCTAACATCCAGCCTAAACCTGCCCTGGCGCAGCCTGAGACTGTGTCCTCTTGTTCTGGTGCTGGCTGCCTGGGAGAAGAGGCCAACCTCTGCCTGGCTACAACCTCCCTTCAGGGAGTTGTAGAGAGCAATAAGGTCACCCCTCACTCTCCTCTTCTCCAGGCTAAGCAACCCCAGCTCCCTCAGCCTTTCCTCATAGGGCTTGTGTTCCAAACCCCTCACCAGCTTTGTTGCCCTTCTCTGGACACGTTCCAGCAAGTCAACATCCTTCCTAAACTGAGGGGCCCAGAACTGGACACAGGACTCAAGGTGTGGCCTGACCAGTGCAGTGTACAGGGGGAGAATGACCTCCCTGCTCCTGCTGGACACACTGTTCCTGATGCAAGCCAGGATGCCATTGGCCTTCTTGGCTGCCTGGGCACACTGCAGGCTCATGTTCAGCCTACAATCAACCAGTACCCCCAGGTCCCTCTCTGCCTGGCCACTCTCCAGCCACTCTGACCCCAGCCTGTAGCACTGCCTGGGGTTGCTGTGGCCAATGTGCAGAACCTGGCACTTGGATGTGTTCAATCTCCTGCCCTTGGACTCTGCCCATCTGTCCAGCCTGTCGAGGTCCCTCTGCAAAGCCTCTCTGCCCTCCAGCAAATCAACTGCTGCCCCCAGCTTGGTGTCATCTGCAAATTTACTGATGATGGACTCAATGCCCTCATCCAGATCATCAATAAAGATGTTGAAGAGCATGGGGCCCAGCACTGATCCCTGGGGCACACCACTAGTGACTGGCTGCCAGCTGGATGTGGCACCATTCACCACCACTCTCTGGGCTCAGCCTCCAGCCAGTTCCCAACCCAACACAGTGTGCTCCTGTCCAAGCCAGGGGCTGCCAGCTTGGCCAGGAGTTTTCTGTGGGGGATGGTGTCAAAGGCCTTGCTGAGGTCCAGGCAGACCACATCCACAGGCCTCCCCACATCCACCAGGCAGTCACCTCATCATAGAAGGAGATCAGGTTGGTCAGGCAGGACCTGCCCTTCCTAAATCCATGCTGGCTGGGCCTGATCCCTTGGCCATCCTGTAAGTGCTGTGTGATCGCACTCAAGATGACCTGCTCCATAATCTTGCCTGGCACTGAGGTCAGGCTGACAGGCCTATCATTCCCTGGCTCATCCAACCGGCCCTGCTTGTGGATGGGCACCACGTTGGCAGCTTCCCACTACAGAATGTCCCACTACAACTGCAAATGTTTTCTTTTGTGCTTCATTCAAGGGTCTCTGTGACCTGCAGGGCAGCTGAGGGTTTCAGCATCCCTTTGCAAATCCAGGCAAATTACAAAGAATCCTTGTACTAAAGGTAGGTTGATCAATAATATATTTTTTTTACATTGGGTAATAATGTTGTTCAAGGGAAAATCCTTCGAGATATGTGTAATACCAGGGAGGACACAAATTCATGCTGACCAGATCTGTTCTTACCCCTGCTCAGAGCAGAACCTGAAGAGGTTCATTCAACCCCAGTTTGAGGATTTTTTATATCAACACAAAACAAACTGATTATTAGCAAGAACTTATTCTCCCATTTACAGTACCATTTGCATTTCAGTGTGCACATAAGGCTGAGGGAGCTGGGGTTGCTTAGCCTGGAGAAGAGGAGGCTCAGGGGAGACCTTCTTGGTCTCTACAGCTACCTGAAGGGAGGTTGCAGCCAGGTGGGGGTTGGTCTCTTCTCCCAGGCACCCAGCACCAGAACAAGAGGACACAGTCTCAAGCTGTGGCAGGGGAGGTTTAGGCTTGAGGTGAGGAAAAGTTCTTCCCAGCAAGAGAGACTGGCCATTGGGATGTGCTGCCCAGGGAGGTGGTGGAGTCACCATCACTGGAGGTGTTCCAAAAAGGATTGAACGTGGCACTTGGTGCCATGGTTTAGTTAGTCATGAGTTCATGGGTGACAGGTTGGACTTGATGATCTCTGAGGTCTTTTCCAACCTTACTGATTCTATGATTCTATGAATTATATGCAATACATTCTTCACAAAATAGCCCCTGGAGCTGCAGGCATTAGGGGGAGAAAGGATTTATTTATCTGTAGGCAAGACAGATTTTCCTGGAATATATTGAGGAATCAAGTTTAGAACAGCTCCAGACTCATGGTTTAAATGAAAGATATTTTGAATAGGGACAAAAATTTATTTTATACAGTTTTTGCCCCATTCCCCTGTGACAAACTAAGTTCACAGAATGACTGGCATTTCCAACATTTCAAGCCAAAGTACTTGAAAAACATAAAGATACAAGAACTGTGAGAAATGGTTGTAATTTCTCACTTTAAATAATGGATACAGAGACAGAGAGACAGCAGGAAACACTGCTGTTCTTTTCTTTAAAAACTAGAAAAGTGGTCCTCTAATTTACTTTTCTCCATTCTCCATTGCCTCCCTCTCTCACTAGAACTCCATAGTTCTAACTCTTCAAATGTGGGAAAGCACAGAATATGAGGTATATGGCCACAGCAAGACGCCACAGCTGTTCAAGCCCATCTCCTTTTGCTCCCTGATTCCTTGACTCTCTGTGCAGACCTCAAGCTGTCTGAGGGCTTATGTCCCTCTCAAAGTGGGTTGGGTTCCTTTAAGGATGTAAAAGACAGAATACAGAATGTACTGGGTTGGAAAAGACCTTTGAGGTCTTCCAGTCTAACCTATCACCCTACACCATCTAATCAGTCTTCAGTCTGTCTCCTATGAGGACAGACTGAAGGAGTTGGGGCTGTTCAGTCTGGAGAAGAGAAGGCTCCCAGGTGACCTCATTGTGGCTTTCCAGTATCTGAAGGGGGCCTACAGGAAGGCTGGGGAGGGACTTCTCAGGATCTCAGGTAGTGATAGGACTAGGGGGAATGGAATGAAGCTGGAAATGGGGAGATTCAGGCTGGATGTGAGGAAGAAGTTCTTTACCATGAGAGTGGTGAAGCCCTGGAATGGGTTGTCCAGGGAGGTGGTTGAAGCCCAGTCCCTGGAGGTGTTTAAGACCAGGCTGGACGAGGCTCTGGCCAGCATGATCTAGTGTAGGGTGTCCCTGCCCATGGCAGGGGTTGGAACTAGATGATCCTTGTGGTCCCTTCCAACCCTGACTGATTCTATGATTCTATGATTCTAACTAAACCATGGCACTGTCTCTAAACAGTCTCATCCAGTCTCTAGACCACACCATCTCCATTGATGCCTTTCAGCAAGGAGCAGGGTTCCCAGTTTAGACCCAAGCAAGTTCCCAGTCGACAGAACCTTTCTCTGCTCTCTGTTTTCACATCACCTCCTGCCCCTCAATGGTATTTACCATCTCAAGCATGAGAGAGTCAGAACTGGGCTGTTCAAAATGACACTTCCTTTCCCAGACAACTCCCAGTATCACTTTCCCTAATCAACAATAATAATAATACAATACAATAATAATAATACAATACACCAGGTTGGAAGAGACCTTCAAGATCATCGCGTCCAACCCATCAACCAATCCAACCCACCCAACAACTAGACCATACAGCCAAGCACCCCATCAAGTCTTCTCCTGAACACCTCCAGTGAAGGTGACTCCACCACCTCCACGGGTAGCCGATTCCAATGGGCAATCACTCTCTCCGTGTAGAACTTCTTCCTAACATCCAGCCTAAACCTGCCCTGGCGCAGCCTGAGACTGTGTCCTCTTGTTCTGGTGCTGGATGCCTGGGAGAAGAGGCCAACCTCTGCCTGGCTACAACCTCCCTTCAGGTAGTTGTAGAGAGCAATAAGGTCACCCCTCAGTCTCCTCTTCTCCAGGCTAAGCAACCCCAGCTCCCTCAGCCTCTCCTCATAGGGCTTGTGTTCCAAACCCCTCACCAGCTTTGTTGCCCTTCTCTGGACACGTTCCAGCAAGTCAACATCCTTCCTAAATTAACAGTCAGCTTTTTAACCAGACCAAGAGGTTGGCTGTCTGGCTCAGAAGTCCATCTTATCTGACATTCCTTCAAGATGCAGCTTCCTTAATGAGGGCATATCACTGCAACAGAGATAGTGGTGATGACAACCTCCAGGATTCAGTGAAGAGCACCCTGGCACAATGGGGATGATGGGAACTATCCTAACTCTGCTGGAGAGGGGCTCTCATGGGAGATGATGAGGTTTTACCCATTATTTGTGAAACTACAGAGAATGCCAACATGGCAGATGTTATCCATTTTCTCACCACAGAAGTAGTATCAGAAGGAACATAGGAATCCCTTATTTTTCATTTGAGTACAATGTGGGATTACAAAAGAAGTGTTGTCCCAAGACACATGGTTTGCAGATCAGGTTAAGAAATATGCAGCATTGTATCTGCTTCAGAACTCAAAGAACCCTGTCAGTTTTAGTCCCACTTGTGTCTTGAAAGGTGCTGAAGATTACCACTGTGATGCTTGTCTCCCAGGATATGGAGGACAGTACTGTGAAAGGTGAGTCACACGTGATGTCTCCTTGTATTCCCAAGGGCAGATTGACTAATATGAGCCATATTTGTACCTAGAATATTCAGTGTTCACAAATCTATGGGTGAGTCCTGAAGGACTTTGGTTTGTTAGTTACTCTTAAGAAGCCATCAGTTAAAATCCTCTCAGTGCTCTCAAAGACAGTATCTTACGTCATGATGCATCTGGGGGTCCTAGTGCATTGGTTGACCTTGGGAAGGCTGACCATGAGCCAGCAATGTGCTCTTGTGGTCAAGGCCAGTTCCAGTCTTTGGATGTGATGATCTTGAAGATCTCTTCCAACATGGTCTATTCTATTCTATTCTATTCTATTCTATTCTATTCTATTCTATTCTATTCTATTCTATTCTATGCTATTCTATTCCCAGGCAGCCAGCACCAGAACAAGAGGACACAGTCTCAGGCTGTGCCAGGGCAGGTTTAGGCTGGATGTTAGGAAGAAGTTCTACACAGAGAGAGTGATTGCCCATTGGAATCGGCTGCCCAGGGAGGTGGTGGAGTCACCATCTCTGGAGGTGTTCAGGAGGAGACTTGCTGGGGTGGTTGGTGCCATGGTTTAGTTGACTAGATGGTGTTGGATGATAGGCTGGATGCGATGATCTTGAAGGTCCCTTCCAACCTGCTCGATTCTATTCTATTCTATTCTATTCTATTCTATTCTATTCTATTCTATTCTATTCTATTCTATTCTATTCTATTCTATTCTATTCTATTCTACTCTATTCTATTCTGGAGTGTATTAGAAGGGCTCTGGTTAGTAGGTTGAGAGAGATTCTCCTCCCTCTCTGCTCTGCCCTGATCAGGCCACATTTGGAATATTGTGTCCAGTTCTGGGCCCCTCAGTTCAAGAAGGACCTCAGAGAGCTGCTTGGAAGAGTCCAGCATAGAGCCACAAAAAATTATTAAGGGAGTGGAGCATCTTCCTCACAAGGAGAGACTAAGGGAGCTGGGCCTCATTAACTTGGAGAAAAGGAGACTGAGAGGTGACCTCTTTAATATGTAATGTGAAGGGTGAGTGCCAAGAGGAGCCAGGCTCTTCTCAGTGATGCCCAGTGACAGGACAAGGGGCAATGGGTGAAAGCTGAGGCATAGGAAGCTCTGTATAAAGATAAGGAAAGATTTTTTCACTGTGAGGGTAACAGAACACTGGAACAGGCTGTCCAGAGGGGCCGTAGAGCCTCCCTCTCTGGAGACGTTCAGGACCCGCCTGAATCTGTTCCTGTGTGATCTGGTATAGGTGATCCTGCTCTGGCAGGGATGTTGGACTAGATGATCTCTTGCGGCCCATTCCAGTCCTTAACATTCTGTGACATGCAACCCAGGTATAGCATCACAGCTGCAGTAACCATTTGTCTGAGTCCTTTTAGGATCATGTAATTTAAAGCTATTTTAAATTCCCAATTACATCATTTTACACCTGGCTTACTGTGGTATTTTAAGGTAATTTTAATTATTTTGCACTTGCTGTGAAATAACAGCACATTCACAGACAGTACCTGTGACTCTGCTGCTGCCTTACAAGACATCCACCCAAAATCATGACCTAATGCTAAAAGACCCCATGCAGGATGACAATGAACTGCAGGTAAAATTTAAATGAAAAGTCATTGTCCTAGAACATGGAGATGATTAATCAAAAGGTATATAGAGGCAGAGAAAGAAAGCCTGTGTGGTAATAAAGTTACAAGGAAGTATCAATGAACTAGGCAATCTTTCTGCAAAGGTTAATTTCTGTTGATGGACACTGATCTCCCAGGCTTCCATTTACAGCACAAATTCCAAGAGGGCCAATGGCATCCTGGCCTGCATCAGGAGCAGTGTGGCCAGCAGGAGCAGGGAGGTCATTCTGCCCCTGTACACTGCACTGGTTAGGCCACACCTTGAGTCCTGTGTCCAGTTCTGGGCCCCCTCAGTTTAGGAAAGATGTTGAGTTGCTGGAAGGTGTCCAGAGAAGGACAACAAAGCTGGGGAGGGGTCTGGAGCACAGCCCTGTGAGGAGAGGCTGAGGGAGCTGGGGTTGCTTAGCCTGCAGAAGAGGAGGCTCAGGGGAGATCTTATTGCTCTCTACAACTCCCTGAAGGGAGGTTGTAGCCAGGTGGGGGTTGGTCTCTTCTCCCAGGCAGCCAGCACCAGAACAAGAGGACACAGTCTCAGGCTGCGCCAGGGGAAGTTTAGGCTGGAGGTTAGGAAGAAGTTCTACACAGAGAGAGTGATTGCCCATTGGAATGGGCTGCCCATGGAGGTGGTGGAGTCACCATCACTGGAGGTGTTCAGGAGGAGACTTGATAGGGTGCTTGGTTGCATGGTTTAGTTGATTAGATGGTGTTGGTTGATAGGTTGGACGCAATGATCTTGAAGGTCTCCTCCAACCTGGTTTATTCTATTCTACTTTTCTATTCTATTCTACTAAATTTACCTCTTCTTACTAGAGCAGCCAAGCAAGACTAGCTTCCCTGCATGAAAGCTGGCTTTTGTCGACAGTCCAGTGTGTTCCACTTTTTGTGACATGCAATGCAGAAACATGTTTTATCTTTCATACTCATTTTTGCCTTGTTTCAGGAACCTGAGCCCAAAGATCACTCTCTACACTAGAGCCACCCACTGTTTCCATCAGTCATTCGAGCAGAAAACACAGTCCAGAGTTCATGGTCTCCTTGTCTTTCTGCAGCATTGGTTGCAAAGCCTCCTTCACTGTCCAGTTATAAGACAGACCACCTTCTAGAAAGAGAACAAACCTGAGCACTCAGTCAAAGCTTGCTTTCCACAAGCTGAGACACTTACCTGTTCTCTTACTCAGCTGTACAAATCCCATGTCCCTCCCAACACAACAGCTGCTGTGATGCAGCTACATATTGTAAGGAATAAACCTGAAGCATTCTGAAATACACCACATTTAAATTCATGTTGAAGGAAGATCTTGGTGATGAGGCACTACTATCCTGGTCATGAAAAGGGCAGATGGCTAAATGTGGCAAGTAAGGTCTCAAGAAATCAAAGCTGCCTGTGGTAATTCAGCTCTAACATGCTACATGAAATATCTTGAGTAGATCAAAGAGACATAGGAGGACAAAACCAGCTGATATCAGCAGCAAGAGCTACTTTAAGGAATCATGTGGAAAAGAGCCCCTGATAGTCCAAGGAAGGCTCTTTTGGTGATAACATGTGTGACTTGCCTACCATCCCTCTCACTGTGAAGAGCTTTGGATCCTTTGAAGGACACTTCAGACTAAACTACAAACCTGCATAAATTTGTCCCTCAGCCTTATCAGGCCCCACCGTTCAAAGGCTAGAGTCAGTTCTCCCTATCTCAGAAGTGTTGGTTGCAATGAAGTTGGTGGTGGAAGAAAAGGAAGAGGGAGTATGATTCTTCAGGAATAGAGCAAGGGGTAATGGTTTTAAACTAAAAGATATGAGATTGAGACTAGGTACATGAAAGAAATGTTTTACAATGAGGGTGGTGAAGCACAGGAACAGTTGCCCAGAGAGGTGGTGGAAGACCCATCCATGGAAACATTCCAGGTCAGGTTGGATGGGAGCAACCTAATCCAGTTAAAGATATTCCTGCTGACTGTGGGGAGGGTTAGACTAGATGATATTAAAGGTCCCCTCTTATTCAAATTATGTGGTGATTATATGATTCACCTCAGTGTCTTTCTTTCTGAAGATATTGTTGACTACCTTGTTTTCCACATTTGATGGTGTGGATGGGCTCACCTTACCTTAGGCATATAAAGGACATGATCTGTTATTGCAGTTTCATGTAGAGCTCCTTTCTGTATTTTACTTCATCATGACAGAAAAGAGACTAGAGAAGGGCAACAAGGCTGGGGAGGGGTCTGGAGCACAGCCCTGCGAGGAGAGGCTGAGGGAGCTGGGGTTGCTTAGCCTGGAGAAGAGGAGGCTCAGAGGAGACCTTATTGCTGCCTACAATTCCCTGAAGGGAGGTTGTAGCCAGGTGGGAGTTGGTCTCTTCTCCCAGGCAACCAGCACCAGAACAAGAGGACACAGTCTCAAGCTGTGCCAGGGGAAGTTTAGGCTGGAAGTGAGGAGAAAGCTCTTCCCAGAAGGAGAGATTGGCCATTGGAATGTGCTGCCCAGGGAGGTGGTGGAGTCACCATCACTGGAGGTGTTTAAGAAGAGCCTGGATGAGGCACTTGGTGCCATGGTTTAGTTGATCAGATGGTGTTGGGTGATAGGTTGGACTCAATGATCTCAAAGGTCTTTTCCAACCTAGTTAATTCTATTCTATTCTATTCTATTCTATTCTATTCTATTCTATTCTATTCTATTCTATTCTATTCTATTCTATTCTATTCTATTCTTGAATAACCACCTCCCTAAAGATATTGTCACACTGTCCCAGGCACCACACTACAAGAACTTATATCTTCTGGCAATGGAGAATTGACAAGTTACAACATCATAAATTTCCACAGGGCAGAAAGATGAAGGCTGGGAACACTGAGGTTGCTGTGAACTTCGTGTCTCATTCCATTGTTAGAGACAGAAAGCTATAGGAAAATCAACAAACACAAGCACTCATCTGACCTTTCCCAAATGGCCACAACAAAAGGTGAAGAGAAGCAATCTGCTGTTCCATGTCTCCTTGCTTTTGACCAGGACAAATGCAACCTCTCAAGCACTGAAAGCCAAGAACACATGCATGCATGCAATCAAACACAGTGCTTGCTCACGTGATCCTTCTTCTGCTGCCTTGACCAAACTGGATTTTTTCACCTCCTTCAGGTCTGTATTGCTATCCTGACTCGACATGCTGAGAGATGAGCCATCCAGGCTGTTTCGGTCACCATCATAGCTCTAGTTGGAAGGCACATACAGGAGAGGAATGAGGTTGAGAGCTCAAGAGTTGTCAGCTGTTCCCATGTGCATCCAAGAACAACATGAGAAGAAATCCTTGTACTGCCCCAGGCAGCCTTTTTCTCAGTGTAGCTCATATAAAAGTGACTTGTAATTTACTGCAGGTCACTCAGTTACAGGCTGGAGAAGAGGAGGTTCAGGGGAGACCTTCTTGCTGTCTACATCTACCTGAAGGGAGGTTGTAGCCAGGTGGGGGCTGGTCTCTTCTCCCAGGCAACCAGCACCAGAACAAGAGGGTAGAGTCTCAAGCTGCACCAGGGGAAGTATAGGCTTGAGGTGAGGATAAAGTTCTTCACAGAGAGGGTTGTTAGCCATTGGAATGTGCTGCCCAGGGAGATGGTGGAGTCACCACCCCTGGAGGTGTTCAAGAAGGGATTGGACGTGGCACTTGGTGCCATGGTTTAGTTAGTCCTGAGGTGTTGGGTGACAGGTTGGACTTGATGATCTTTGAGGTGTTTTCCAACCTTATTGATTCTATGATTCATTAGTAACCTTGGCAGGTCACAGTAAAAGAAAATGCAATTGGAGGAACAGGCTCTAATGGTGCATTGTGACTTTATCCCTTCTCTGTGTTAGCCACAGCCAGAGAAAATTCCGGTGGTGCCAGGTTTGCCAATGAGTGCATAAATGGTGGGGTCAGAGCAAAGTACCTGGTGCAGGCCAAAGAGGCTAAGAGGGAGAGTACTGCAAAGCTGAATGGTATGAGACTTCTATTGTATTGGAAGAGTTAGCTGCAGATGTGTTCTGTGAAATTGTACAATGAATTTGAGGCTCTAAATACACATTCATGTAATAATGACAATTAAAGATGATCAGCTTTTCTTCATCATGAATTAATATGAGTTGTGGGGTAACTGAGACCACAAGCATTCATGGCATTGTCTTCTGCAGTGTTATGAGGGAGATAATACTCATCTGTGGCGTAACTCTTAGACCATTCTGTGGTGTTCAGGCAGAGTTTGGCCTGGTTTCACTGATGACAATTTTAGTGACGACTGTCATTGCTAGGTCTTGCAAAGTGGGCTCTAAAAATACATTGGATTTATCATCAGTTGCTTTATTATGTTTCAGTGTATGGAACCCAGAGAGGTCTGTTACCCTTGTTTGCTAATTCTAATTACTGCAAGTACCTTGAATTCCAATTAGCTACATTAATATAATAAAGCAATAGAGAATGTGCAAGGATAAAGGGCATTTCATGAAAAAAGTATTTGGTGCTTTGGAGCTGCCCAGGGAGGTGGTGGAGTTGCATCACTGGAGGTATTTAGGAGGACACTTGATGGGGTGCTTGGTGCCATGGTTTAGCTGATTAGATGGTGTTGGATGATAGGTTGGACGTGATGATCTCAAAGGTCTTTTCCAACCTGGTCTATTCTATTCTACTCTACTCTACTCTACTCTACTCTACTCTACTCTACTCTACTCTACTCTATTCTATTCTATAGCAAACAGACCAGACCTTTTATGCTTGGCAGTGATGGAAGAAGATACTGAAAAGATAAACCCATCCATCCCTGAGAGGGTGATGTTAAAGGACAGAATAATTTGGCTTGAGGGCTCTGAATAGTGGGACCCATAACTAACTTTGTGGGCACAGAGAGCAGCAAAATATACTCTGCTGTGCATCAGCAGAGCACTTTGGCTCTCACTTAGGCTTTCTGACTTGGGTTTTGAAATCACACATTTCAGAACCAGTGATCCTGGGCTGAGAGCAGCCACACTTTCACCAAAGTACTCATCTGAAAATTACAAGTTCATTTTGGAGAAGCCAAAAAACCCCCCTGAGTCTCTAATGAGCTTTCTTGGAGCTCAACCAGATTTTCAGTCATTTTATTTCCATGAGCAGCGGATTGGGGTCACAGGTTTGAGCTGCAGCTGTACCTGTTCATAAAGCGTGCGCTCTATCTTTTTGTCCTCTTTCTTTTTAGAGAGCCAGCGCTCACACAGGAAAATGAAAGTTTCCTCTGTGGTCTCATCCAGGATCTCTACTTTTTCCAGGAACCAGTCAGGACTGAACATGCTGTTGTCATGACGAATCTTGATCTTATACACAATGCCAAGGTCCACAGCCTCTATCGTAAACGTATCCTCCTGCAAGGTGTTTGATAGCAGTGGCTTCTGTTAATGAGCTCTCAACAGATCATCTAGTAGACAAAAGCAAATGGAGACTACAGAGCACAATATGTGTTTAAATTCCATCTCACATGACAATGTGTGGCTAAAAGCTTTGCAGCAGCCTGTAGGGGCGTATCTGTACCAAAAAGTGTTCTACAGGGAAGCATTTTGAAGCCTGCTTCTGCTATGAGGAGTGCTGAAAATATATGTCACTTTTACACCGAATTAGAATACTGAATTCCTGGAATTTTACCTCCAGGTTTTTAAATTTAAATATACTCCCCTTTACAATCCAGTCAGATTTGCACTGAAAATCCAAACAGGACAAAGCTGGCAATCATCATCCCTGGTATATCCATATAAGGCTGTGAATATGGCTCATGAACTGACCACAGATTACCTCTTTTGGATTTTTTTGTTTGGTGAAATATAGCTGCAGTTTAGGTCCCATCCATTTCTCATGCTCTGCAGTGAACAACAATATATACTATCTATGTGCAAATCAGTCGTATGGAGGCTATGTCAATGAGAAACCTCTGGTTTTCTCTGCTCTCGAATCCACAGCTAACAATTCAAACGTATTTATGTGGACCGAGCTCATAATCTGTCTATCAGTGACTTCACAGAAACATCTACCCATTTTCTACAGTGCCTGTCAGTTGTAATACCCAGCTGACAATCCATACAAAGCATTTTAAGAGGTAATGAACACGGTAAATGGAATCAGTCAATTCATCCCTCACAGGAAAACTCAGCCTATAAACACAGTCCCAGACTTGTTAGGTTAAAGGCTGTGAAATGGAAAGTGTTATTAACCCCTTGTATTCATACCTGTCCTCTTTCAAACTTGTTGAAGTTTGTCTCAGATTTGCTGAGTTTCCTCTCTCCTGTGTCCCCCAGATCTCCGTAGATATTCAGGAAAACATTAGCATCTGTCCCAGCACCATAGATGTCTCCAGTGAACACACTGATCTTGTACGTGTGAACTGCAGAAAGAAACCGAGATGTGATTTATGGCCAGGTGACTTATTAAGGTCTGGTTTAGGCACTGAGTTCACATGAGAATACGACCCTCAAATGTTCTGTCCATCCCTTAGCTCTGGGAGGTTTGAAATCCCCCATGCTTTATTTTTCCGAGCTTCTGGAAATGATGCAAAGGTTGAAAAATTGCTGGGCAGAAGTTTTCTGGCCTTCCTCATCTAATCAATGCTTCTGTATTGCTTTGATCACACCATTCACAGTTAAAAATACAAAGAATCCTTATGGTTATTACTGGGTGTGATGTTGGTAGAGCTCAGGGAATTCACACCTTTTCATATTGAGGCTCAAGGGACATACACCTGAGAGCAAGAGATCCTGTGTGGCAAATTCTTAATACTCTGTCTTCCATAAACAAACTCACAGGAACTCCAATGTGCAGTTACTACCTGAGTTAATGGCACACATCTCTATGAATTCCTCAAAGAGAGAAAAAGAGAGGTTTCTGGGTCCTTTTCTGAGACAGTTGGCATTCTCTTTCTCTTTAGTTTGCTTAATGATGATCAAATAAAATCTCAACGAATCTTTAGCAACGTGCTTTACTGAATCTGCTATACACTCCTATTTTTATCTTGCTACTCTTCCCTCAATTCCCCAAGGGAAACAAAGTTGCCAGAGGCATCCTCTCCAGGAAAACGATTAGGAACTGTAGAGTCTCTGACTATCCTGGTGATATACAAGCCCTAGAGAATGCTTCCTTGCAAATCCCTGAGCAATGCAAGTGAGGAAGGGGCACAGTGTCTCAGTTAGGATTCTTCTTTGTGCATTAACATCATTAAAGAAAACATCTGTTGTCTTCTCCTTCTGTACCTAGCTTTCCCAGTAGAACAGGGCCTATTCTGTTTCCTAGTCCATGAAAGACTTCAATTGTTTTCTCTGAGAAATGGGTCATGACCACTTATTAGTCTAACTGCAGTGCCAGAATTTTCAGTTTGCCCTTTTGCATTCACAGAGTCACAGAATGCATTGTGTTGAAAGGGACCCGCGAAGACCATCTTGCCCACCCCCTGCAGTGAGCAAGGACATCTTTAACTAGATCGGGTTGCTCAGGGCCCCATCAAGTTTGACCTTGAATGTCTCCAGGTATGGAGTCTCCACCACCTCACTGGGCAACCTTTTCCTGTATTTCTCTACCACTATTGTAAAGAACTTCCTCCTAATGTCCAACTTAAATACACCCTATTCTGGTTTCAAACTATTGCCCTCAAACTATCACTACAAGCCCTTGCAAACAGTCCCTCCTCAGCTGCTATAACATCTCCCTGGATCCATCTCCATACTGAACAGCAGCACAGGAGATGTGCTGCAGCTCTCTGAATATTTTTGTAGCCCTCCTCTGCATTTGCTCCATCAGATCCATATCTTTGCTGTGTTGAGATGGACACAGTCCTGTAGGTGAGGGCTCACCAGAGCAGACTAGAGTTGCAGAATCACCTCTTTCAACCTACACTTCTGTTAATGCAGCCCAAAACTACCTCCTACAAAATTACAGCTTTGTATTTGTGAGACAATTGCTACACTGATAACAAAGGAGCAAGGTCTAATTAGTCAATTCACCCTTCTTTGATTTTGGCTTGTCAGCCCCTCATCCAGCCTGGTCTTAAACACCTCCAGGGATGGTTGAGGCCCCGTCCCTGGAGGGGTTTAAGCCCAGGCTGGACGAGGCTCTGGCCAGCCTGATCTAGTGTAGGGTGTCCCTGCCCATGGCAGGGGGTTGAAACTAGATGATCCTTGTGGTCCCTTCCAACCCTGACTGACACTATGATACTATGATACTATGATATTTTATATCTAAAACATAAGTGCCCAAACAAGGCTGGTGAGATGCCTTGAGCACAAGCCCTATGAGGAGAGGCTGAGGGAGCTGGGGCTGTTTAGCCTGGAGAAGAGGAGGCTTAGGGGCGACTTCATTGCTCTCTACAACTACCTGAAGGGTGGTTGTAGCCAGGAAGGGGTTGGCTTCTTCTCCCTAGCAACCAGCACCAGAACAAGGGGACACAGTCTCAAGCTGCACCAGGGGAAGTTTAGGCTGGAGGTGAGGAGAAAGTTCTTCACCGAGAGAGTGATTCGTCATTGGAATGTGCTGCCCGGGGAGGTGGTTGAGTCACCGTCCCTGGAGGCATTCAAGAGGGGACTGGATGTGGCACTTGGTGCCATGGTCTAGTTGTGAGGTTTGTGGTTACAGGTTGGACTCGATGATCTTCAAGGTCTCTTCCAACCTTGGTAATACTGTAACTTAGCCCTAGCTTCCAGGCAAAAGAAAACTTCAACTACTGAAAAAACCTCTATTCCATAGCTTGTAAAACAACTTTTAAGTCTTTGCTTTTAGAAGGAAAAAAATGAGTCACCTAGGTTAGTTAACACATAGTAACTAATGCAGGGTAAAGAAACAGAAGTTAAAGATGCCATGCTGTCATTTAGCAGTCATGTCACTTACTAATTGATATTAAAACTGTCTTTGCCACTTTAGGAAAAGCATCTCCCATGAGCTATCATGTAATTCCTGACAGGGGAGAAAGTACACCTGTTTCTTCGGCAGGCACAGTACAAAGGCTCCAGCAAGGCACCTCATCCCTTGACAATGGAAAACACTTACAATCCATACATATGCCACAATAACATGGTGTACTGTCAATGCAAATCACCCTGTGAGGGAAAAGAAACAAGGAGCACCTCCCCTGTGGGGCCAGGCTCCGAGAGCTGGGGCTGTTCAGCCTGGGGAAAAGAAGGCTCCTAGGAGTCCGCATAGCAGCCTTCCAGTACCTGAAGGGGGCCTAGAAGAAAGCTGGGTAGGGTCTTTTTACAAGGCCTGGTAGTGATAGGACAAGAGGGAATAGAATTAAGCTTGAGGAGGGAATATTTAGACTGGATGTGAGAAAATATTCTTTGCAGTAAGGGTGGTGAGGCAATGGAATATGTTGAGCATGGTCATGGATGGCCCCGTCCCTGGAGATGTTGAAGGCCAGGTCATATGAAGCCTTGAACATCCTGGTCTAGTAGAAGGTGTTCCTGACCATGGCAGGGAAGTTGGAACTAGATGATCTTTAAGGTCCCTTCCAAAACAAACCATTTTATGATTTTTTCACTGTTGAATCATCTTCTTGCTAGAGGCAAGAATCAAGAATGAAGATGGCATTCTGCTCTGCTGAGGATGTAGGAAGGTTCATGACTTCTCTCAAGGGCAGGAGCACAGGGTGGGAAAACTATTACAGGGGAAGAAACATTTGGGAACAACTGCACACACAGGTAATAAATGATTTTAGGGTGAAACTTCAGCTCTTGTTCAGCTGCCTGGGCTACCAGGAGGACCAAACACTAAATGTGTAACCATTTTATTCTCACCCACAGAGACTATTTAATGAGGGGAGAGTGGCTTCCTAGAGCTAAATTTTTAGATGATGTTCATATGGACCTGAAGAGTTGTAGGAGAATTGGGATGAAAGGGGATCATGAATCAAATTGATAGGATAGGAAAGAAGTGGGTGGAGTACATAGTACAGGTGAAGTTGAGATAACAAGTAGGGATGATTTCAGAGGCTGGGAGACAAGATGAAATAATTTTGTTAGGCATCAGAGGAGACATGCAAACTATGCCTGTGTGAAAAGGTGCCTATGACCAGTTCATAAATGCCCTACAGCAAAACAGGAGTAATACTGCACAGAAGTGCTTCTAGTACAAGAGATGCCTGCAAGCAGGAAAGCAAAGTGAACAATTGCACCAGTGTTGCATTTGCTTGTACCACACATCCACAAATTTTGTTCCAAAAAATATATCATATGAGCAGGTCCCTACCTGCTCCCCATATTTTATTACCTTCTAAGGGGTCTTCAACTTCTTCCTCTATCTGCTTGAGTGTCCCATCCTTCATGAGTTTCTCAGTAAAAATATCAGATGGTACCAGTTCTCTGATAGTCTCGCCATCATCTTCAGACTTTGCAAGCCATCTTTCACATGGAAATGTGACAGTTTCCGAGCCCTGAAGTAAACATGACAGAGACAATCTCTTCAAAACAACATGAATGCATACTAGCAATTCCCTTTTCAGAATACTCTGACAAGCAGCAAGGATTTTCAGCTCATGTATGTATGCATATGTACGAAGAAGCAGGCCTGAAATAGTATATGGGAAAATATTTCTTTCAGAAAAAGGACACCAAGAAGCACCAAATATGTGGCAGAGAATATTCCCAATGGGTGAGACTGGCTCTAATGTCCACCCTTCCCAGTTTTTCATCTACTCCTAATTTTCATCAAATTCCTAATGAGGACTGCATCATTCCTGCTGAAGCTGTGTTTTACTGAGACTGCAATCCCTCTTCAGTCCTTATTCAGGCAGCATTCTCTTTGAAGTCAGCAGGGTATTATTTCTTCCTAAGTCAATTCTTCAGGATTTTGCCCTATAAATCTGTGACTCAAGCTGGTTTAGAGGCATTTCTCACACATGCATTAAGAGGAGAAAAATAGTAATTTAATTTTCAGTCTTTTGTTTTGACTTCACTTTGATGGAAACAAATATGAATTCTATCATCAAGTAAACAAAAACAATAGAACATGTGTTTTCCACTTGGTAAACAAAATCAATCCCAAACTACTCATTAAGAACAGACTCCTGTAAGGCCTCCAAGACGGCAAGATGCAGGCAGCTTTCTGTGTGTGCTGTGCACCCCAGGCTATGTCTCTATAAAGAATGGGCCACGGGCCATCACGCAAGTTGCAGAGACCACGAGTCTGAACAGAAAAGTTGGTTTTAATCTCAAAGCAAATAAATAAAGGAAGAAAAAAAAAGCCCCTTTTCCTACTGGCAACCTCATCATTTTGATCCTAAGAAGCACAGGGACTTTTTGCTGCTTCCAGTACTTTGTGTGCCTTCACTTTCACGTGTAACATACATATGAATACTGTCAACCTTAATTTCTGTCATGCAGTTGCTTATCAAGCCAGTCTAGGGTCCCATCTTCCCTGGTGTTAGTATGTTAGTATTGTGCTAGGCTAAGACTAGCCCAGGAGGGATGGGGCTGAAAAAAACTCCCTAGCCCCAGATGGGCAAAGGAACCTGGCCCCCTCCCAGGGGGAGGGTTCCCCTGGTCAAAATTTATTCCATTCCCACTTGCTGTCCACAAGCCTATTTAAGAGGGGAAGATTTCCTGCCTAGCTTTCTCTCTGCCCTCAGCTCTCCAACACCCTGCTGCTGTTGCTGGGAGCTGTTGACCGTGTGGTCGTGCCTGCTCCACGCTGTCCCAGACACCTAAGGGAACTGCATCATTCATTTTAGAAGAAGAACATTCATTTTACATTCAGAGGATCCTTTGCCAGTTGCATCTGGTTTTGCATATATTTTTATTTATCCCTTTTCTTTATACGTTGTAACCTTCCCTTTGCTCAATTGCCTTTTATTTCTTGCTAAACTTACGTTGTTCCTTCCAAGTCCATGCAAGACTGTTTTGTACTTTCTCCTCTCTCTTCTCCTGCCTAATTTGCTTTCCCTACAGGGAAAAGGGGAGAGGGGAGGCAACCTAAATCTGTTCCATTGGGCTTTTGGGCTCTAGGAAAGCTTAAACCACAACAGTACTAAAACATTAATAGAGTAAAAGAAGGGAATAGCTCTCACTATTGAATATTGTCATTACTGTGTACAGCTATGCTGTACTGCCTTGAGTTGTCAGATTCTGCCCCCACTGGCAGTGTCACTGAGGTGGGATAGGTTGTGAGCCAAGATCAGAGGCACATTCCAGTCACTGCAGACTTTGAATGAACAGGTCATTGGATCACCATGCACAGACAGGTTGATCTGCAGAAGGTGAACCCTTCTGAAGGGGCTTGTGTGATTAAGTGACTTGGGTCAGCAGCAGAATTGTCATTTGAACCCACACAGATGAAATCTTCTGCTGTCAATAAAACACATTTGACTCTACATGGTGGTTCGAGCATGACTTTCACAAAACCAGCAGCACTTTAGATGGCTTTGAATATTTTAGTTTCAAGTGTTATTTGTGCTGTACAAGCAAGATACAACACCAATGACTGGCCACACCACTATCTCTGCTTCCTCACTTCTGTGCTCTGACCACATAACCACATGACCACATAACCAGTATTATCTTGCTGTAAGCTAAGCCAGTGAACAATACTGATCTCCCCATCTACAGCCTGGGAAGAGAGGGCTTTTCAGAATGATGCATCAGTGCTGAAACTCTCTCCCCCAGTAGAGATCCCATTTCAGGCACGTCTCTTGCTGTGAAGCTTTTAACAGCTCCTAAGCATTCCTAGTGTTGGCTGCACACGTCATTGATACGAACGTTGTTTATCTGGTAATAGGATATCTAGGGACATGAGTGCCTGCACAGTGGGGCAAAATGTGCAGTCACTGCAAGAGTTAATTGTGTCATTATTGTTACAATACAATACAATACAATACACCAGGTTGGAAGAGACCTTCAAGATCATCGCGTCCAACCCATCAACCAATCCAACCCACCCAACAACTAGACCATACAGCCAAGCACCCCATCAAGTCTTCTCCTGAACACCTCCAGTGAAGGTGACTCCACCACCTCCACGGGTAGCCGATTCCAATGGCCAATCACTCTCTCCGTGTAGAACTTCTTCCTAACATCCAGCCTAAACCTGCCCTGGTGCAGCCTGAGACTGTGTCCTCTTGTTCTGGTGCTGGCTGCCTGGGAGAAGAGGCCAACCTCTGCCTGGCTACAACCTCCCTTCAGGTAGTTGTAGAGAGCAATAAGGTCACCCCTCAGTCTCCTCTTCTCCAGGCTAAGCAACCCCAGCTCCCTCAGCCTTTCCTCATAGGGCTTGTGTTCCAAACCTATCACCAGCTTTGTTGCCCTTCTCTGGACACGTTCCAGCAAGTCAACATCCTTCCTAAACTGAGGGGCCCAGAACTGGACACAGTACTCAAGGTGCGGCCTAACCAGTGCAGTGTACAGGGGCACAATGACCTCCCTGCTCCTGCTGGACACACTGTTCCTGATGCAAGCCAGGATGCCATTGGCCTTCTTGGCTGCCTGGGCACACTGCAGGCTCATGTTCAGCCTACAATCAACCAGCACCCCCAGGTCCCTCTCTGCCTGGCCACTCTTCAGCCACTCTGACCCCAGCCTGTAGCACTGCCTGTTCTTGCACCTTCAATAGTTCTTCCTTGAAGTAGGTCCAGCTCTCCTGGACCCCTTTGTTTTTAAGGGCTGATTCCCAAGGAACCTTCTGAATTAGTTCCTTGAGTAGCCTGAAGTCTGCCCTCCTGAAGTGCAGAGTGGAGGTCTTCTTGCTCCCCCTCTTGGCTTGGCTGCATACTGAAAACTCTATTATGTCGTGGTCACTGGTGCCTAAACACCCTCCGACCACCACATCACCCACCAGCCCTTCCCTGTTGGTGAAGAGGAGGTCAAGCAGAGCCTCACCCCTGGTAGGCTCACGCAGCACCTGGGATAAGAAGCTGTCCTCCATGCACTCTAAGAACCTCCTAGACTGCCTCCTCTCTGCTGTGTTGAGATCCCAACAGATATCAGGCAGGTTGAAGTCACCCATGAGAATGAGGTCAGGTGATCTTGAGACAGCCTTAAGCTGCCTATAGAATGCCTCATCAACATCCTCCTCCTGGTTGGGTGGTCTATAACAGACGCCAACCAGGATGTCTGCCCTGTTGGTCTTCCCTCTAATTCTCACCCACAAGCACTCAACCCTATCATCCCTGATCTCCATCTCAACAGCATCCAGTGCCTCCCTGATGTACAGGGCCACCCCTCCACCCCTTCTTCCTTGCCTGTCTCTCCTGAAGAGCCTGTAGCCGTCAATTGCAGCGCTCCAGTCATGCGAGTCGTCCCACCACGTCTCTGTGATGGCAACTGCATCATAACTTTCTTGCTGCAACAAGGCTTCCAGCTCCTCTTGTTTGTTACCCATGCTTCGTGCATTAGTGTACATGCACTGCAGCTGGGCTGCTGGTTTCACCTCTAGGTCTAGCTTATCACCTCCAGACTCCTGCCTGAGGGCACTGGTTTCCGACCCTCCCCCTTCGAAGCTAGTTTAAAGCCCTGTCAATGAGACTTGCTAATCCCCTTCCCAGAATCTTTTACCTTTGGGGGACAGGCCATTCTCGTGTATTGTGACCTTTCCCCTCCTCTGGGACAGATGTACTCCATCTGTTACCAGCTGACCTGGTGCAGTAGAAAGTTCCCCAAGATCGAAAACCCAAAATTCATTCGTCTGCACCAGCCCCTAAGCCACTTGTTGACTACAGCGGCTGACCTGTTCCTTATTGTGTTCCCTCCTGCAACTGACGGTATCGATGTAAAACTTATTTGTGCACCTGACCCCTCAACCAGATCTCCCAGGGCCCTGAGGTCATTTTTGATAGCCCTGGGAGGCCTGGTACCAACATCATCATTCCCTAACTGCATGACCAATAAGGGATAATAATCAGAGGGCCGTACCAGACTGGGCAGCCTTCTGGTAACATCTCCAACTTGGACTCCTGCTAGGCTAATAACTTCCCTATGAGATGGGTCCGGCCTACATATGGGACCTTCTGTTCCCCTCAGGAGGGAATCACCAATAACAATTACCCTCCTTTTCTTTTTTAGGGAGCAAGTCCTGATGCCAGGGGAAGGCTGTTTAACCTTAGGCTGCGTTGCCTTAGGCTGCTTTACCTTAGGCTGCTTTACCTTAGGCTGCTTTACCTTAGGCTGTTTAACCTTAGGCTGTTTAACCTTAGGCTGTTTAGCCTCAGGGAAGACCCCAGATGGTGTGTCCTCCGGCATCAGTATCACCTCACCCTCGATCTCCAGCGCCCCATACCTGTTTTCCAAGGGCAGTGAGGGAGGTGGGGGGAGGCAAGGAGGTTTTAATTTGTGTCCTTTGAGAGGAACCTGTATCCATTCCCCTCTGCTTTTTGGACAACCAGTCTCTGCTGGGGGAGCCTGTGGAGCCTGCTTACTCGGGTTCATCTCTTTCCTCCTGTGGCTCATCACTTTTCTACAAGCCCATACATCTCTAAGACTAGCAACCTCACCATATTATTTATTATATATATATATATATTTTTATATATATATATATATTTTTATATATATATATATAAAAAAATATATATTTTAAAATAAAAATAAAATATATATATATAATTTTTATATATATATATTTTATATATATATTATATATATTTTATATATATATATATATATATATATATATATATATATTAACCATATGTTAATCACCATATGATTGCCACAGTGTTACTGAAGTTTCCTTGCTAGGGATTGCACTAATGATGTAAAGTGCATTGCTTTGTCAATACAATACAATACACCAGGTTGGAAGAGACCTTTAAGATCATCGCGTCCAACCCATCAAACAATCCAACCCACCCAACAACTAGACCATACAGCCAAGCACCCCATCAAGTCTCCTCCTGAACACCTCCAGTGAAGGTGACTCCACCACCTCCCTGGGCAGCCCATTCCAATGGGCAATCACTCTCTCCATGTAGAACTTCTTCCTAACATCCAGCCTAAACCTGCCCTGGCGCAGCCTGAGACTGTGTCCTCTTGTTCTGGTGCTGGCTGCCTGGGAGAAGAGGCCAACCTCTGCCTGGCTACAACCTCCCTTCAGGTAGTTGTAGAGAGCAATAAGGTCACCCCTCACTCTCCTCTTCTCATAGAATCATAGAATCATAGAATCAGTCAGGGTTGGAAGGGACCACAAGGATCATCTAGTTCCAACCCCCTGCCATGGGCAGGGACACCCTACACTAGATCACGCTGGCCAGAGCCTCGTCCAGCCTGGTCTTAAACACCTCCAGGGACTGGGCCTCAACCACCTCCCTGGACAACCCATTCCAGGGCTTCACCACTCTCATGGTAAAGAACTTCTTCCTCACATCTAGCCTGAATCTCCCCATTTCCAGCTTCATTCCATTCCCCCTAGTCCTATCACTACCTGGTAGCCTGACAAGTCCCTCCCCAGCCTTCCTGTAGGCCCCCTTCAGATACTGGAAAGCCACAATGAGGTCACCTGGGAGCCTTCTCTTCTCCAGACTGAACAGCCCCAACTCCTTCAGTCTGTCCTCATAGGAGAGGTGCTCCAGCCCTCTGATCATCCTTGTGGCCCTTCTCTGGACACGCTCCAGCACGTCCACATCTCTCCCGTAATATGGGCTCCAGAACTGGACGCAGTACTCCAGGTGGGGTCTCACCAGAGCTGAGTAGAGGGGGAGAAGCACCTCCCTTGACCTGCTGGTCACACTTCTCCTGATGCAGCCCAGGATCTGATTGGCTTTCCGGGCTGCAAGCGCACATTGAGAGCTCATGTCGAGCTTCTCGTCCACCAGCACCCCCAAGTCTCTCTCCTCAGGGCTGCTTCTCCAGGCTAAGCAACCCCAGCTCCCTCAGCCTTTCCTTATAGGGCTTGTGTTCCAAACCCCTCAACACCCACAGTAAGATCCTCCTGCAGCTCCAGAGTTGGCGAAGTGTGGCTCTAGACTACAAGCAGGATAGGCTAATATGCTGCAAGTCTGTGTTTTGCCATTCTCCAAGTTGTAACAAACGAAATGTAATTATCAGATATAATTGGTATGCCAAGGCAGATCTTTATTGGCATGCAACAACCCTAGTTTCCCACCCAAGTGCTTTCAATTTAATCTGAAAAGTCATTGACCTCATTTTTCTCCTGCAGCATTACAGATACAACTAGACAATTTAGCAGTCTAATCAGGTAGCACAGCTTTTAGAGACGTTGGCAGCATATTGGTTTCCTGTGGCAGGGCATAATATCCTGCACCTGATCAGTGGCATCATGCAGTGCTCTGCTTCCTCCTTTTCTTTCCATGCCATAATCAAAAGATCAGCAGAACTGTAAATCTCCCAATTTTTAACTTGTTCGTGGTTTTCCTCCTTTCCTCCACTTTTCCAGGTTTCTCACCATTTGTCCTTCAGTGCTGCTGCAATGACTGCAGAGCCACACAGCCCTGAGACCCTTCCTGGGCTAACGGACGAGCAGCCAACAGAGAGTTCTCAGGAGCTTCCCAAAGTGGTCAGTTAATAGTAAGTGTATAAAGAGACAGGGCGGGAATCTGTTTCTGCTTGAATTCCTTGTTTTGGCATATTCCTCTCTTCAGACCCTTCTCAGTGGTCCCCAGTGACACGGCAAGACATATGGGCATAAACTTGCACATAGGAACTTCCACCTAAATATGATGAGGAACTTCTTTACTTTAAGGGTGGCAGGCCACTGGAACAGGCTGCCTGGGGAGGTGGTGGAGTCTCTGTCTCTGGAGACTTTCAAGGACAGCCTGGATGTGTTCATATGTGATCTGCTTTAGGTGATTGTGCTCTGGGAGGGGGTTGGACTTGATGATCTCCAGAGGCCCCTTCCAAGCCCTGCTATTCTGTGATTCTGTGATTCATCTTCCCTAGCCTAGGACTACAGCAGAATCTCCAAAACCAATGCCATTTATTCATCAGTCTAATGAAGTTAGTTGATTGCAATGCAAAGAATGTAAAACACACCCAGGAAACTTTGGACGAAGCAGGATTTGAAGTAGGTTCACCATGAGAGCTGGGCCTCTGCTAACCTCAGAAAGTGCAGCAAGACCAAGAGCAAGATTAAATATAAGAAAGAAGTTTATCTTTGCATCAGTCTCTAGTAGTTGGACCAACTGGATATTGCAGAATCATACAATTGCTAGGACTGGAAGGGATCTCAAGGATCATCTAGTTCCAACCCCTCTGCCATGGGCAGGGACACAGTATCACAGTATCACCAAGGTTGGAAGAGACCTCAAAGATCATCGAGTCCAACCTGTCACCAAAAACCTCATGACTAGACCATGGCACTGAGTGCCACGTCCAATCCCCTCTTGAACACCTCCAGGGACACCTCACACTACATCAGGTTGCCCAGAGCCACATCCAGCCTGGCCTTCAAAACCTCCAGGGATGGCCTTCCGCCACCTCCCTGGGCAACCTGTGCCAGCCCTATGAGGAGAGGCTGGGGGAGCTGGGGTTGTTTAGCCTGCAGAAGAGGAGAGACCTTCTTGCTCTCTACAACTCCCTGAAGGGAGGTTGCAGCCAGGTGGGGGTTGGTCTCTTCTCCCAGGCAACCAGCACCAGAACAAGAGGACATAGTCTCAAGCTGTGGCAGGGGAAGTTTAGGCTTGAGGTGAGGAGAAAGTTCTTCCCAGCAAGAGAGATTGGCCATTGGCATGTGCTGCCCAGGGAGGTGGTAGAGTCACCATCAGTGGAGATATTCAAAAAAGGATTGGATGTGGCACTTGGAGCCATGGTTTAGTTAGTCATGAGGTGCTGGGTAACAGGTTGGACTTGATGTTCTCTGAGTTCTTTTCCAACCATATTGATTCTATGATTCTATGATTCTATGATTCATTAGTGTGCATTTTTCTTTAGGGAGCCATTTTTCACTGTTCATTGGTGCTTTGCATACAGAGGATGTGCGCTGGGAATTGGAAGCAGCTACTGATGGAACCATATCACAGGGGGCTGGGATTCAGAGCCTACCTTTCCATTTGGCAGCAGCCTCCGAATGGCCACACGGTCCAAATGCCATCCTGAGTTCAGTCCTGCACTGTTGTGGCCTATGCGAATCTTCTCAATGATGTCACCCACATCCTCCAGCTACAGGGGAAACACGAAACCAGGATTATGGCATGAACAACAAGATTGTTTCGAGACATCAGCTCTTGAGCTCATTTCCTGTTCCACTGTTCTGTATGAAGTCCCAGGGCAGCAAATACTATTTTTGATGCCAATTATGTCCTAATGTGCATTTTAAATAAAGTGTTTCCCTGAACTTCTGTTAAAAAAAACCAAACAAAAACCATGAGAATCTTGTTCTGTAGGAATTACTCACTGTACCAGATGGGTTTGGCTGTGCAGCAGCAGTCTGGCATCTCAAGCTTCTCTGTATGAGTGGGAATGAAGGTAATCTTTTAGAAATTGCAGTGCTGCTGCATCTCAAATAGTTCTTTTTATATCCCCTTCCTGAAGTGCACTCATACAACCCTGACAGAATAGCTTGGAGGTCAAAGCACCACAAAAAAAGCATTGGGAACATTAACCCAGGTGAAGGGCATCTACACTAGCACACATAGCATGGGCAACAAACTGGAGGAGCTGGAAGACATGGGGCATCAGGAAGTCTGTGATACAGCACCTATCACAGAAATGTGGTGGGATGTCTTGCTTGACTCTCCTGGCACAATCAGTGGCTACAAGCTCTTCACAAGGGACAGACAAGGAAGGACAGGTGGTGGGATAGCCCCATAGGTTAGGGACTGTTATGAATATTTAGAACTTAATTTTAGCATCCTGGCCTGTATCAGAAATAGTGTGGCCAGCAGGAGCAGGGAGGTCATTATGCCCTGTACTCAGCACTGGTTAGGCCACACCTGGAGTCCTGGGTCCAGTTCTGGGCTGTCAATTTAAGAAGGATATTGAGATACTTGAACGTGTCCAGAGAAGGGCAACACTAAACAAAGCTGGGGAGGGATCTGGAGCACAAGCCTCTGAGGAGGGGCTGAGGGAGCTGGGGTTGCTTAGCCTGGAGAAGAGGAGGCTCAGAGGAGACCTTTCTTGCTGTCTACAACTCCCTAAAGGGAGGTTGTAGCCAGGTGGGGGTTGGTCTCTTCTCCCAGGCAACCAGCACCAGAACAAGAGGACACAGTCTCAAGCTGTGCCAGGGGAGGTCTAGGCTGGATGTTAGGAAGAAGTTCTTCATAGAAAGGGAGCTTGGCCATTGGAATGTGCTGCCCAGGGAGGTGGTGGAGTCACCATCACTGGAGGTGTTTAGGAGGAGACTGAATGAGGCACTTGGTGCCATGGTTTAGTTGATCAGATGGTGTTGGGTGATAGGTTGGACTCGATCTCAAAGGTCTTTTCCAACCTGGCTAATTCTATTCTATTCTATTCTATTCTATTCTATTCTATTCTATTCTATTCTATTCTATCCTATCCTATCCTATCCTATCCTATCCTATCCTATCCTATCCTATCCTATCCTATCCTATTCTATTCTAATGATTGGACTCAATCATCTTGAGCATCTTTTCCAATCCAGCTAATTCTGTATTTCTGTCTAAGTCCACAATGAACAGCCTACCATTTTATATGATGTCTCTCCAGCTCCACAACATAATCCTAAAGTCACTCTGAGCAAGCCAACAAGATCACAGTCTTATGAAGTGGTTACTGTTTTTTTGTTCCTCACCTTACACCTGAGTAATTTATCATTACTTTAGAGTCATCTCCCTTCCAGATACTTGAACAGGAAAAGCTGTATTTGCTCCTAAATAATAGCTCTTGGTTATTTCAGTAGGAGATTTTGTACTTTTTGCCTTTAAAAAGATCAAGTCTGGCTGCAGACCTTCTTTGTAGGAGAAGCACACTGACCTGTCTTTCAGTCCATAGGGACTTTGAATCTTTTTTTTCCCCAGAAACATGGCAATACTGATCATCTCAATTTGCAAGACTGGAGACTACTCCCATTTTCTCTTCCCAGCTGACAGAACTGCCCCAGACTGAAGCAAAGACACTAGTACTTTCAGAAAACTCCTCAACTCACCAAGACTGACTTCACTACTCTAGGAGTCCACACTCTGAACAAACTGGGTTTAACTTCATCAGCCCTGTCCTGATTTTAAACAACATAAGCATCATTGCAAATCAATTAAATAATCTAAACTCATCTCTAAAACTCATGTATGCACACATATGGACACTGGGGGAAAATTATTTTCTCTCCATTTGTTCATCTTCTGTTGAGGCTTTTAATCAATACATAGCCATAAAGTGATGCTTGACCTATAAAGATTCATGTTCTTTATCCTGCTGTAGGCATCTCCAGCAAATCATCACATGGGAGACTAGCTGAGACAAGTCTCCAATCTTTTTTGCCTCTTTTGCAAAACAGAAGATGGTAAAGGCAGTAAAAATCACTAAAGCAAAGAGATAGATCTCAGTTTGTGTTTCCTGAGATTCCCAAATTGTTTTTAAGTTCTACTGAACTCTAAATTATGGCTCTACACAAGTAGGTGAAAGAATAGTATGTTTTGCTTCATCCCCCACTCTCCTGCAGCAAGAGGCACTGGTGGAGGGAGAATGAAGTTTGGGGACAGGTTAATATGTTATTGTAGATCTGGAGAACAAATTGCATTTTCACTCTTTTTATCCCAGAAAAGCACTGATGTTTCAGATTTCACCCAACCTGAAATGAATCTTATGGAATAAAGAAATAACAATAGCACACAGTGTGAGATTTATATCTACGGGTTAATGCAGCCTCTATTGTGACAAACTCTGTGGATGTTCCACCAAAATAAAGCTTATTCTTTGTTTTTGAGAAATCACACTGGGGGCTTCATTTTATCATTCATGACATACAGCAACAATGTGAGCTGGAAGTGTTTCAACTTGTTTAAAAATCTAAGTATAAGATTTGCCTTCAATTACAAAACCAAACCAAACTCAAAAAAACAGAGAGGCTGGAAGGCCCTCCATGAAGTCAGTGTTAGCATTGGAGCCAAGGGGAGAAAGTAAGGGCATAAAGCAGTACTGAAAGGCCAGGCCAGAGCAGGACTGCCTTTGTTTCTGCCTCTCACAAAGCGTTGGCAATAAGCATACATTATGAATAGGAATCGTTGAATGCTGTAGAAGGTAATGAGCTCACTCACTGATGTGCATTGCTTTGCTGTATGCATAGAGTTATGCAAACACTTTCAGGAAACACTTGGTAAGATCTTTCCAAAAACTAGCCTCATGTATTCAAAATCATGGAGATCTGCAGCAAAGGAATGGTCTGTATATTAGGATATTCAGATAGCATTTAACAGGATGGCATTTAACAGGATGGCCTTTAACAAGTCCAAGTGCCAGGTGCTGCACTTTGGCCACAGCAACCCCATGCGGTGCTACAGGCTGGGGTAGGAGTGGCTGGAGAGCTGCCAGGCAGAACAGGACCTGGGGGTACTGGTTGACAGCAGCTGAACATAAGCCAGCAGTGTGCACAGGTGGCCAAGAAGGCAAATGGCATCCTGGCCTGCATCAGGAACAGTGTGGCCAACAGGAGCAGGGAAGTCATTCTGCCCTGTGCTCAGCACTGGTTAGGCCACACCTTGAGTCCTGTGTCCAGTTCTGGGCCCCTCAATGTAAGAAGAACATTGAGACACTTGAACATGTCCAGAGAAAGGAGGCAAGGCTGGGGAGGGGTTTGGAGCACAGCCCTATGAGGAGGTTGGACTCAATGATCTCGAAGGTCTTTTCCAACCTGGTTAATTCTAGTCTAGTCTAGTCTAGTCTATTCTATTTCCTGAAAGGGCAAGCTCCATGATAAACTGTACCAGCCTTCATAAGGCTTAAAATGGCATCAGGCCAATGAGACATTGTATGTTGATACCTTTGATTTACTATTAACTGGAGAAAAGAATTAGAACCACAGAATCACAGAAAACTTTGCACTGAAGGGGACTATTCAAGATCATTTAGCCCTGCACTCAGTGGGGACTAGATCATGCTGTGCTGCACGCCATCCAATATGACCTGGAATGTCACCAGGGAAGGGGCTTTTACCACCTCCCTGAACAAGCAGTGTCCCACCACTCTCATTGTAGAAATATTCTTCTTTATATCTAGTCTAAATTTATCCTCTTTTAGTTTAAAATTATTACCTCTTGTCCTGTCACAACAGCCACTCCTAGAAAGCATGTCCCCATCTTTCTTATAGACCCCCCTTTAAGTACTGGGAGGCTGCAATAAACTCTCCTTGAAGCCTTCTCTTCTTAATCCTAAACAATCCCAACTGTTTTAGCCTGTCCTTACAGGAGCTGTGTTGCAACTCTTTGATAATTTTTGTAGCCTCCTTGGGACCTTCTCCAACAGGTCCACATCCTCCTTGTGGTGGGGACTGCAGAGCTGGACAAAGACCTTCAGGTGGAGTGTGAAATTTTCTGTTATATACTTTCGATTTCACAGTCTTCAAGTAAATGACCTGGTATAGCTTTCCCTAAAAGAGTAAAAGTTCCCACTCTTCTTCACTTTCTCCTTTTAATCCCCTTATGGCAATCTAAGATTCAAGTGAGCAATTTTTGTCTTACCTCCACAATGAACTGATTCACGGAGTTCCTTTCAAAATACATCCTTTGCTCTCTCTTATTGAGGCACAGGGATTTCTGCTGAGTGCAGATCCCATCACTTCCATAGAGAACAATGAAGACATCTGCATCTGTGCCAGCTCCAAAGATATCACTGGTGTAGACAGTGATCTCGTAAGGAACAACTGGTTCAGGAAATGCCAGAAAATGTAAGGAAAAAACAAACGACAGAGGTTAGTAAGCAGCACAGCAATGCTCTTAAGTGTTAATGAAACAACATCAGGATTGGAAAGCTCTACAGCTAGAGGACAGGGTAGGAGTTACACCCTTGAGTTTAGTTACAGTATCACAGTATTACCAAGGTTGGAAGAGACCTCGAAGATCATCGAGTCCAACCTGTAACCACAAACCACACGACTAGACCCTGGCACCAAGTGCCACATCCAGTCCCCTCTTGAACACCTCCAGGGACGGTGACTCCACCACCTCCCCAGGCAGCCCATTCCAATGGCGAATGACTCTCTCGGTGAAGAACTTTCTCCTCACTTCCAGCCTAAGCTTCCCCTGGTGCAGCTTGAGACTGTGTCCTCTTGTTCTGGTGCTGGTTGCTAGGGAGAAGAGGCCAACCCCCTCCTGGCTACAACCACCTTTCAGATAGCTGTAGAGAGCAATGAGGTCACCCCTGAGCCTCCTCTTCTCCAGGCTAAGCAACCCCAGCTCCCTCAGCCTCTCCTCACAGGGCTGTGCTCAAGGCCTCTCACCAGCCTTGTTGCCCTTCTCTGGACACATCCAAGTGTCTCGATGTCCTTCTTAAACTGAGGGGCCCAGAACTGGACACAGGACTCAAGGTGTGGCCTAACCAAAGCAGAGTCCAGGGGCACAATGACCTCCCTGCTCCTGCTGGCCACACCATTCCAGATGCAGGCCAGGATGCCGTTGGCCTTCTTGGCCACCTGGGCACACTGCTGGCTCATGTTCAGGTGGCTGTCGATCAGCACCCCCAGGTCCCTCTCTGTTTGGCAGCTCTCAGCCACTCCGACCCCAGCCTGTAGCTCTGCATGGGGTTGCTGTGGCCAAAGTGCAGCACCTGGCACTTGGACTTGTTGAATGTCATCCCATTGGACTCTGCCCATCTGTCCAGCTGATCAAGGTCCCTCTGCAGAGCCCTTCTGCCCTCTAACTGACCAACATCTGCTCCCAGCTTGGTGTCATCTGCAAATTTGCTGATGACTGTCTCAATCCCCTCATCCAGATCGTCAATGAAGACATTGAAGAGGATGGGGCCCAGCACTGATCCCTGGGGGACGCCACTGGTGACTGGCCTCCAGCTGCAGGTGGCACCATTCACCACCACTCTCTGGGCTCAGCCCTCCAGCTGCAGTTCCCATTCACCACCACTCTCTGGGCTCAGCCCTCCAGCAGAACCCAGTGTTGCTGCCCAAGCCACGAGCTGACAGCTGAGCCAGCAGTTTGCTGTGGGGGACAGTGTCAAAGGCCTTGCTGAAGTCCAGGCAGACCACATCCACAGGCCTCCCCACATCCACCAGGGGGTCACCTGATCATAGAAGGAGTTCAGGTTGGAGAGGCAGGACCTGCCCTTCCTGAATCCATGTTGGCTGGACCTGAGCCCTTGGCCACCCTGCAGGTGCGCAGTGATTGCCGCCAGGATGATCTGCTCCATCATTTTCCCTGGCTCTGAGGTCAGGCTGCCAGGCCTGGAGTTTCCAGGTTCCTCCATCCGACCCTTCTTGTGGATGGGGACCACACTGGCCAGTTCCCAGTCATCTGGGACCTCAGGCCTGGAGGAAAATGATGGAGAGCGGCTTGGCAGCTCACCTGCCAGCTCTCTCTGCACCCTAGGATGGATCCCATCCGGCCCCATGGACTTGTGAGTGTCCAAGTGGCTCAGCAGGTCCCAAACTAATTCCTCATGGATATCCAGGGCATTGCACTGCTCCCTGACCCCATCCCCCAGCTCAGGAGGCCACTCGTCCTGAACTCCTCCTGCCTTGCTCTTAAAGATTGAGGCAAAGAAGGTGTTCAGGCCCTCAGCCTTTTCCTCGTCTTCAGTCTCTGTGTTCCCCTCCAGGTCCAATAGGCAGTGCAGGTTCTTCCTGCCCTTCTTTTTGGCATTAACATATGTGTAAAAGTGCTTTTTGTTATCCTTCACAGAGGTGTTCAGCCTCAGCTCCAACTGGGCCTTTGCCTCTCTAATTTTTTTCCTACATAATCTAACAACTTCCTTAAACACACCTCGAGAAGCCTTCCCCTCCTTCCAAAGGTGATACAGCCTCTGTTTTTCCCTTAGTTCCTCCAGGAGCTGCTTGCTCATCCAGGCCCAGAGCCTTCCCCTCGGCTCATCTTTCGGCACATGGGCACCGCCGGCTCCTGTGCCTTCAAGAGCTCCTGTTTGAAGCAGCTCCAACCCTCCTGGACCCCTTGGTTCTTGAGGGCTGATACCCAGGGAACTTTGCAGATAAGTCTCTTAAACAGGCTGAAGTTTGCCCTCCAGCAGTCCAAGGTGAAGGTTCTGTTGGTGCTCCTCCCTAGCTCCTGCAGATTGAACACTTCACCATCTCATGGTCGCTGCAGCCCAGGCAGCCTCCCACGGTCACGTCTCCCACCAGCCCTTCTCTATTGGAGAGCAGCAGGTCAAGCAGAGCCTGACCCCTGGTAGGCTCACTCAACAGCTGCATCAGGAAGTTGTCCTCCATGTGGTCCAGGAATCTTCTGGACTGCCTCTTCTCTGCTGAGTTAAGTTCCCAGCAGATATCTGGCAGGTTAAAGTCACCCACAAGGATAAGATGTGATGATCTTGAGACAGCCTCCAGTTGCTTATAGAATGTTTCATCTGCCTCCTCATCCTGGTTGGGTGGTCTATAAGAGACTCCAACCAGGATGTCAGATTTGTTGGTCTGCCCCCTGATTTGAACCCACAGGCTCTCAATCCCTTCATTTTCCACCTCAAGTTGTGTGGCACAGAGTGACTCCCTGATATACAGAGCCACCCCTGCTCCTCTTCTCCCTTGCCTGTCTCTCCTGAAGAGCCTGTAACCCCCCAGTGCAGCACTCCAATCGTGTGTATCATCCCACCATGTCTCTGAGATGCCGACTGGATCATAGTCACCCTGGTGGACCAGCACTTCCAGCTCCTCCTGCTTATTGCCCATGCTGCCTGCATTGGTGTACATAACAGCACTGGGGTCTCGACTTCTCTATTGACCCTAATCTGTGCCCCACTCCTTCATCTGCAGAGGGACTGACTTCCTCACCCACCCCCTTCAGACCTAGTTTAAAGCCCTGTTGTCAGTGGTCAGTACTATAAGAACGTAGAGGAATTTCCTTTAACTTCATAGCTCCAACAGAACTTGATCGGTGACCATTTACTGAGATTTGAGGATATCACACAATCCGAATGCACTCAGTGTACTTACACCTGCCACCTAAAGGTACTGAAACAGAATTTACTTCAGTAGCTCTAATCCTGAAACAAAACCAAGACTTCACAAATTTTTGAGAACTAATCAAATGGATGAACTTAAGCCAAAAAGAGACAGTATACAGATATCCAAGATAGCTTTATTGACAAAAAGATCTCCTATTATTTTCATTATTAAACAGGTGATCCAATGGCAACATGGGTCTTGTCTTTCCTTTCTCCTTTATGTCCTGCCTTGAATTTGTACATAAAAATTACCAAGCATGGCTTGGGCACCACTGAAGAGCTGCAGGGAGGTCTCCTGCCACCAGCAGATACAATCCCTGTAGTCCACACCACTACCATAAGCACAGCCTTTGAGACCCAGGATCTGCTCCTGACCTCCCCTCTACCACACACCACCACTTTCACTGCTTCACATCTCTCACCACAACTGTCTCAACTGCTTGTCATCTGCATCCTCCCATGCTGCAACGACCTCAGTCATCTTTGCTATTTACACAACAGCAGGTGTTGCTGTGTTTCGCATTCTGGCACCATACCTGCTCCTCTTGGAGTTTACTCTGATTATGCTTATCAGAGACTAATCATTCATTAAAACCTCAGAATTTCTAAATGTTTCTCTCATGAGAACAGAAATGAAGAAGTTTCCTTCTACAGAGAGTGGAAGAAAACTGAGTACCTTCTTACCCTGGAGGTACTTAATATTCTTTCTGCCCAGCCCAATGAGATCTGTTCTGCTGTGCTGCAAGTAAACCAGAATAATTTCTGCAGTATGTAAGAGAGGGGGAAAAATATCCTGGAGACCAAAAATCACATGCTATGCTTTATGAATTAAAAATTATCTTCTCTGCTGAAGTTCGTGGTGCTTGCTCTTCAGGCTTGAATATTAAAGTCAGCTTAGAACTGATTCAGCAAAGCAGCACCGTAACAAGGTCACAAGCAGCACAACTTTCAGCTGCCAGACACCAATTTCATTTGCATGGCATTTCTAAAGTTCTATCCCCACTGGGATGGTTTTAATTGGACTGCTGATGACATGTTTCATTATTTGCTCAGCATGAAACAATTATGACATGACTCATCATAAAACAAATCAAACCATTTTAGATACCTCTGGCAAACTGAGGCACTCAGGGAAATAGGTAACCAGAGTGCAGTAAGTAGCACAGTGGGGGATGATTTAAATGGTAAACAATCAAAGCTGACACTGAGGCTACTGCAACCCCATTGCCAGAGAGGCCTGACAAAGTCAGGTTTACACAAAATACATACTCAAAGGTATGGTCCAAGCTGGGGGCAGGAGTTGATCTGCTGGAGGGCAGAGAGGCTTTGCAGAGGGACCTCGACAGGCTGGACAGATGGGCAGAGTCCAATGGCATGAGACTGAACACATCCAAGTGCCGGGTTCTGCACATTGGCCACAGCAACCCCAGGCAGTGCTACAGGCTGGGGTCAGAGTGGCTGAGAGCAGCCAGGCAGAGAGGGACCTGGGGGTACTGGTTGATGGGAGGCTGAACATGAGCCTGCAGTGTGCCCAGGCAGCCAAGAGGGCCAATGGCATCCTGGCCTGCATCAGGAAGAGTGTGGCCAGCAGAAGCAGGGAGGTCATTGTGCCCCTGTACACTGCACTGGTTAGGCCACACCTTGAGTCCTGTGTCCAGTTCTGGGCTCCACAGTTCAGGAAGGACGTTGACTTGCTGGAACGTGTCCAGAGACGGGCAACAAAGCTGGTGAGGGGTTTGGAACACAAGCCCTATGAGGAGAGGCTGAGGGAGCTGGGGTTGCTTAGCCTGGAGAGGAGGAGACTGAGGGGTGACCTTCTTGCTCTCTACAACTACCTGAAGGGAGGTTGTAGCCAGGCAGAGGTTGGCCTCTTCTCCCAGGCAGCCAGCACCAGAACAAAAGGACACAGTCTCAGGCTGCACCAGGGGAGGTTTAGACTGGCGGTTAGGAGGAAGTTCTATACAGAGAGAGTGATTGCCCATTGGAATGGGCTGCCCGTGGAGGTGGTGGAGTCACCTTCACTGGAGGTGTTCAGGAGGAGACTTGATGGGGTGCTTGGTGCCATGGTTTAGTTGTTTAGGTGGGTTGGATTGGTTGATGGGTTGGACATGATGATCTTGAAGGTCTCTTTCAACCTGGTGTATTGTATTGTATTGTCTTGTTGTATTAAAAACACCTACATCATTGTAATATATTGAGAGATTAATAAATTATGTAGTCATGACCTACATCAAAATATGTATTGACTGGGATAACATGAAAAATAACTGATAGAACAGAATTAACCAGGCTGGAAAAGACCTTTGAGATCATCCAGGTCAACCTATCACTCAACACCATCTAATCAACTAAACCATGGCACCAAGTGCCTCATCCAGTCTCTTCCTAAACACCTCCAGTGATGGTGACTCCACCACCTCCCTGGGCAGCACATCCCAATGGCCAATCTCTCTTTCTGGGAAGAACTTCTTCCTAACATCCAGCCTGAACCTCTCCTGGCACAGCTTGAGACTGTGTCCTCTTGTTCTGGTGCTGGTTGCCTGGGAGAAGAGACCAACCTCCACCTGGCTACAACCTCCCTTCAGGGAGTTGTAGAGAGCAAGAAGGTCTCCCTGAGCCTCCTCCTCTCCAGTCTAAGCAAGCCCAGCTCCCTCAGCCTCTCCTCACAGGGCTGTTCTCCAGACCCCTCCCCAGCTTTGTTGCCCTTCTCTGGACACCTTCCAGCAACTCAACATTCCTAAACAAGGTCTCTGAGTTATATTTACTGCTATGAACCTGTTCACTCTATCTATCTACCATTTTAGGTTTTCAGACTGTCATGTCTTCCAGTTGACTGACAGAAGTGAGGAAAGCAAGACAAAAATGTAGCTTGGTCAAGGCATGGGGAAGCAACAAAGAGATTATGGTTGCAGATCCTCAGAGAAGAAAGACAGGTTTAGTTTACAAACTGTGAGATATAAGGATCTGAGTATTCCAGGGTTGGCCAGCCAGTGTGAGGGCAATTTTCAACATGAATGACAGTTTTGACAGTAGAAAAGAAGGAACCAAAGAAGATGATAGTATCTGTGTGGTTATTCTCACAACTACTTATGAAGAAGTAAACAGAGGCAGAATAAAAAGTAATTGGGCAGGTCTGTCTCTTTCAATGTCTACATGAAAAACTGCAGAAGGTAAGGCTTTTGTTTCTAACATAGAATCAATAAGGCTGGAAAAGACCTCAAAGATCATCAAGTCCAACCTGTCAAGACATACAAAGAGGAATAGACTGATAGAGGAAACAGCTTTGGTAGGAATAACTCATCACTTGTTCTGTGACCTGGGCAACACCTGTTAGAGCATGGGGTGGAAAACAGCTCTCAGGTTCCAGACCTCATCCCTTATCATTGTGGCATTCAACCCATGAAAAATGATCAGAGGTGTGGAACACCTCCACTATGGCTGGACAGGTTGAGAGAGATGGGGTCTCCTCAGAGACCTTATTGAGAGCTTTTAGTGCTCAAAGGGAGCCTACACAAGAGATGAGAACAATCTTTTTAGCAGGTCCTTTTGTGACAGAACAAGGTGTGATGGTTTTAAAACTATACACAAAGAGATTCTGAATAGATAGAAGGAAGGAATTGCTTAAAATGAGGGGGTGAAGCCCTGGCACAGGTGGCCCAGGGAGGTGGTAGGTACCTTGTTCCTGGAAATATTCAGTCAGTTTGGATGGGGCTATGAACAGCCTGATCTAGTTGAAGCTCTCCCTGCTCACTGCAGGGGGGCTGGATTAGATGACCTCTAAAGGTCCCTTCAAACCCAAACCATTCTATGGTTAGAATAGAATAGAATTAACCAGGTTGGAAAAGATCTTTGAGATCATGGAGTCCAACCTATCACCCAACACCATCTCATCAACTAAACCATGGCACCAAGTGCCTCATCCAGGCTCTTCTATGAAAAGCTAATTTTGTTAGTCCACTGAAGCTGGGCCAGGAAATAGTCATTGACAACTTGAAGTAGATCAGAGAGAGAGAAATGAAATTTATTCCCAAGTCTATGAGTTCCCTCCACAGAGTCAAACATGCACATAGGAAAAGGGAAATAAAAGGCTACAAAACAATAAAAATAATAATCAAAACAAATTATGTTTCCAATTATTTCAAGACAACTATGTTATCTGAATCTTGGTATTCTGCAGATTGGAAAAGAAGTTGCTTGAATAGAAAAGTTTGAGGTGCCATAGCTGATTTGAGCATTATAATCCTAGCACCTAGAAGGAGATCCCAAAAGATACTAGATTTAGTCAAACTTCAGTTTAGAGAGGAGTGAAGAGTAAGGAAAAACTGGACACTAAAAAACTGGACATGCTGGAGTGTGTCCAGAGAAGGGCCACAAGGATGATCACAGGACTGGAGCACCTCTCCCACGAGGACAGACTGAGGGAGTTGAGGCTGTTCAGTCTGGAGAAGAGAAGGCTCTGAGGAGACCTTATAGTGGCCTTCCAGTATCTGACGGGAGCCTACAAGAGAGCTGGGGAGGGACTTTCTGGGGTGTCAGGGAGTGAGAGAACTAGGGAGGGATGGAAAAAAACCTAGACTGGATCTTAGGAAGAAGTTGTTCCTCATGAGGGTGGTGAGACACTGGCACAGGTTGCCCAAAGAGGTGGTGGAAGCCTCATCCCTGGAGGTTTTTAAGGCCAGGCTGGATGTGAGCAACCTGCTCTAGTGTGAGGTGTCCCTGCCCATGGCAGGGGAGTTGGAACTGGCTGATCCTTGAGGTCCCTTCCAGCCCTGACAATTCTATGATTCTAATACTAGAAGAGGTAGACTGGTGTAACACAATGAGAAAATCACCACAACAAAGAAACTCTGGAAGAGGGTCTTTCAGTAAGAGCAGGGTAAGCAGTGCCAAAGGCACTGGATGAACCAAGGCTTGGAAGCAAGATCAAAGAGTCTGCTTTGACAACAGAAAGAGCAATATTAGAACAGAGCAAGATCAAAGGGAAACTGGAGACAAGGAAGACAGGTTGGAATGGGCTGAAGACTTGGTGATGAGAGCGCAAGGAGGAAGGAAAAAGACAATCATACACAGCCACATGAATAGAATAGAATAGAATAGAATAGAATAGAATAGAATAGAATAGAATAGAATAGAATAGAATAGAATAGAATAGAATAGAATAGAATTACCAAGGTTGGAAGAGACCTTGAAGATCATCGAGTCCAACCTGTAACCACAACCTCACAACTAGACCATGGCACCAAGTGCCACATCCAGTCCCCTCCTGAACGCCTCCAGGGACGGAGACTCAACCACCTCCCCGGGCAGCACATTCCAATGACGAATCACTCTCTCGGTGAAGAACTTTCTCCTCACCTCGAGCCTAAACTTCCCCTGGTGCAGCTTGAGACTGTGTCCCCTTGTTCTGGTGCTGGTTGCTAGGGAGAAGAGGCCAACCCCTTCCTGGCTACAACCACCCTTCAGGTAGTTGTAGAGAGCAATGAGGTCGCCCCTGAGCCTCCTCTTCTCCAGGCTAAACAGCCCCAGCTCCCTCAGCCTCTCCTCATAGGGCTTGTGCTCAAGGCCTCTCACCAGCCTTGTTGCCCTTCTCTGGACACGTTCAAGTGTCTCAATGTCCTTCTTAAACTGAGGGGCCCAGAACTGGACACAGGACTCAAGGTGCGGCCTAACCAATGCAGAGTCCAGGGGCACAATGACCTCCCTGCTCCTGCTGGCCATACTATTCCTGATGCAGGCCAGGATGCCATTGGCCCTCTTGGCTGCCTGGGCACACTGCTGGCTCATGGTCAGCTTCCCATCAACCAGCACCCCCAGGTCCCTCTCTGCCTGGCTGCTCTCCAGCCACTCTGACCCCAGCCTGTAGCGCTGCCTGGGGTTGCTGTGGCCAATGTGCAGAACCCGGCACTTGGATGTGTTAAATCTCATGCCATTGGACTCTGCCCATCTGTCCAGCCTGTCAAGGTCCCTCTGCAAAGCCTCTCTGCCCTCCAGCAGATCAACTCCTGCCCCCAGCTTGGTGTCATCTGCAAATTTACTGATGATGGACTCAATGCCCTCATCCAGATCATCAATAAAGATGTTGAAAAGCATGGGGCCCAGCACTGATCCTTGGGGCACACCACTAGTGACAGGCTGCCAGCTGGATGTGGCACCATTCACCACCACTCTCTGGGCTCGGCCCTCCAGCCAGTTCCTAACCCAACGCAGTGTGCTCCTGTCCAAGCCATGGGCTGCCAGCTTGGCCAGGAGTTTGCTGTGGGGGATGGTGTCAAAGGCCTTGCTGAGGTCCAGGTAGACCACATCCACAGGCCTCCCCACATCCACCAGGCAGTCACCTGGTCATAGAAGGAGATCAGGTTGGTCAGGCAGGACCTGCCCCTCCTAAATCCATGCTGGCTGGGCCTGATCCCCTGGCCATCCTGTAAGTGCTGTGTGATCGCACTCGAGATGACCTGTTCCATAATCTTGCCTGGCACTGAGGTCAGGCTGACAGGCCTATCATTCCCTGGCTCATCCAACCAGCCCTTCTTATGGATGGGCACCACGTTGGCAGCTTCCAGTCTTCTGGGACCTCTCCAGTGAGCCAGGACTGCTGAAAAATGATGGAGAGCGGCCTGGACAGCTCATCCGCCAGCTCCCTCAGCACCCTAGGATGGATCCCATCCGGTCCCATGGCCTTGTGGGGGTCCAAGCGGCTGAGAAGATCTCTAACTCTCCCATCCTGGAACAGGGGAAAACTATGCTGCTCCCTGGCTCCTTCTGCCAGCTCTGCAGGCCAGCTGTCTGGAAGTCGTTCTGTCCTGCTAGTGAAAATTGAGGTAAAGAAGGTGTTAAGAGTTCTAATGATGACTTCTAATGATTCTCTGATAATGATAATGATGACTTCTAATGATTCTCTGATTTGGGAAATGAAGGAAGTATTAGTCAGAGCACCCAGAGAAATCCTCTTGTAGTAACTGGAATAGTTGGCATGTGATATTTTTCAAAGCCAATTCAAGGGAGAGGCTAAGCCTATAAAACTGCATGAGCTAGAGAGATCTTATCCTCAGTAGTGATGGGTTATCCAGAGACATTCTGCTCACATGGAATATACTCTGTTGTCTGCAGTTCTGCAGGGAAGATAATTCTCTCAATGGCTCCATCATCCTCCGATTTGTCTAGCCATCTGCCACAAGGGAACTTGAGGCACAGCCCCAGTGATGGGGCATCAATCTCTACCCATTCCAGAAACCAGCCTGTTGAATTACCTGTGGTTGAAGAGATAACAGTGAATAACTCACAAAGCCCTTATAGAAAACAGCACTCTAGAACTCAGAGAAATAAGTTTTCCTCCCTTTTGAGAATGGAAAAATAAACCTGATGCCATAAAGACCATTCCAAGTGATTGTCCAGGTTTGAGTTAATGTGGTTTGCATTTCTATATGCATCAGGTTTAAGAGACACAAGTGGAAATGCTAATTACTCCATCACTTGGATTGATATGCTGCTGTAATGAGACAAATGAGTTATCAAGGAACACCTCCCTGATGCCCCACAGGGAAGCAATCCACATGTCCTTCCCTTTTTTGTAGCAGAGAGACATCCATGTCTACAACCAGGTAAGACTTGATGATGAAAACAAACAAAAAATGATAAAGAAATGAGACAAACCTATGGGTCCCATGCACAACAAGGAAAAACAAACAAACAAAACCCAAACAAACAAACCAAACCAACCATAAAAAGCCAAATATGTTTGGGTGATGCATGAGAGTGATATTAGCAGAAAAGGCTGTAGCAGCAAGAGCCAAAGGGATAGCAAAGATCTCTTACCAGAAGGCAAATTAGTTTTGAGGTCTTTGAGACAGGTTATTTTATACAGTGATGTGCCTAACGCTCTAGAAATACTGCACTACAAAGCAGATTATCTTACCTTTATTGTCATGGCCTATCTTGATCTTTTTCAGGTCTCCAATGTCCACAGACTCCACTGTAAACTCATCTACCTTCCCACGCTCAAATTTGTTCTTGTTAATCTTTGAGGCCTTTAGTCTGACTATCCCTGTTGTGGCGATGCAAAGAGACATTGTTCAGCATGTGAAATAAATCCTCTGGGAACGTCAACAGTAGAATGAGAGAAGTGGCTAAAATGTGAAAAAAAGGTCTTTCATCCCAAGATCTGAGCTTTGTCCCTCCCTCCTAACCCAAATCTGTATCAACAACCAAAATACACAGTTTCTGGAGTGCTCCTCTGGCAGTGCCACAGTCTCAATCCTGATGTGCTGTGTTCACAGCTAAAGAAATTGGTCCTACCCATCAGTTTCCTGTCACTCTCACAGGCATCCCAGTCACTGCACACACAGCTTGCCTGCTTCCAAGAGAATTTGCTCATGTGCTGATTAAATATTTCTGGGCCACCCAAAGAGGAAGAGGAGAGCTGGATTTCAGGAGTTTGCTGATTCATTGCTGAGGAAAGCACATCGTTCACCACAGTCACTACTCAGTAATGTAGTCCCAGTCAACTGTGCTGTTTCTATAACTGAAATTCAAGCCTTTAGATGAGCAGCTGGTGAGAATCACCATTGACAGTGATTTACAGCAGCTGGTGGTATGCTCCCACTTATCAAAATGTACATGGACACAGCAAGAACATGAAGTTGTACTAAAAAGGAGTGAGGAGTAGGTACTGAGGAAACAAAAGGAAAGTATGACTTGTCTTTTCAGGTATCTAGCAATGAGATGCTGTACTGTTCCACCATGTGAAACCATACCTGTATCATCTTTGCTTCCATAGAGAGTGATGAAGACATTGGCATCTGTCCCAGCATTCTTCTTGTCCCCGGTTTTCACTTTCACAGTGTATGTTGTTGATTTAGCTGTCAGATAAAATATCTTAACTTAAGCATGTGAAGCCTGAGTAGGAAACAGCTTTACTTTTCATTGCATCTGAATGCTTGGTTTAGGTTTTATTTTGACCAACTACAGCCATATCATAATCTCTAATTCCTATTGTATGTTGCGGTGGCTTCCGGGGTGAGCTAGGGCTGTCTGGGGGCAGTCTTCTACTGGTCCTGTCAATCCCTACATTGTCTGCATATGTACAGCTAATAAATGTGCTCAATCCTTCCATTTTTCTTCCTGGGAATCTCTAAGGCTCTGCAAAGCTGCCTCTGCCTACAGTATTTAATTTTAAAAAAAACAACACCAACCCAACCAAAAATAAATCCTACTCTTTTTCCTATTAGCATCAAATAATGCATGTTTATATAACACACACCAGGAATTATGGGCATGTTGACATATATGATTCCTATTAATGAACACAATGCTTCACAACAGCATTATTAGGGAGGTTTCTACCCACCATCATCTAGCAAGCACAGTAAAGTCATGAAAATTGTGGAAAAGTCTGAGCTGCAAAAAACTACTTGAGGTTTCCAAACTGGCAGCTTTCTTTCATAGCTGGACTAATCTTTCCAAGATGCTACTTAGCCAAAATGTCCTCCTGAAGCAAGCAGCTACCCAGTTTGTGGAAATTTGTTTGACATGAAATTTTTGTAAGTTATTAACATATTCAAAAGCACCTGAGGGGGAACTTCAAGAACTTCCACTGCAAGTGAGGCCAACAGAAATGCTGAGCACTCACCACCTTTCAGCATCACACCCTGGTGTATATTGCTGCTCTGTGGCTACCATGCAAAATTGTGTACAAGACAAGGCTTTTTTGGAGGACACAGAATTAGGTATCAAGGTGGAAATCACAGAATCATAGAATCAATAAGGTTGGAAGAGACCTCAAAGATCATCAAGTCCAACCTGTCACCCAAGACCTCATGACTATTACACCATGGCACCACGTGCCACGTCCAATCCCCTCTTGAACACCTCCAGGGACGGTGACTCCACCACCTCCCTGGGCAGCACATTCCAAGGGACAATAACTCTCTCTGTGAAGAACTTCATCCTCACCTCGAGGCTAAACTTCCACTGGCTTTAGAGCTAAACTTAAGACCTTTGTCTTTTTCTGGTCATATTTACTTTTTCCTTGATTTCCTGGTTGAAGTGTTAACCAACATGGTCTATCCTATCCTATCCTATCCTATCCTATCCTATCCTATCCTATCCTATCCTATCCTATCCATTCCTTTCCTTTCCTTTCCTTTCCTTTCCTTTCCTTTCCTTTCCTTTCCTTTCCTTTCCTTTCCTTTCCTTTCCTTTCCTTTCCTTTCCTTTCCTTTCCTTTCCTTTCCTTTCCTTTCCTTTCCTTTCCTTTCCTTTCTTTCCTTTCCTTTCCTTTCCTTTCCTTTCCTTTCCTTTCCTTTCCTTTCCTTTCCTTTCCTTTCCTTTCCTTTCCTTTCCTTTCCTTTCCTTTCCTTTTCCTTTCCTTTCCTTTCCTTTCCTTTCCTTTCCTTTCCTTTCCTTTCCTTTCCTTTCCTTTCCTTTCCTTTCCTTTCCCTTTCCTTTCCTTTCCTTTCCTTTCCTTTCCTTTCCTTTCCAGTCCTTCCTGTGAAATAGCTGAAACTTATGTCTAAGTATTACCACCAATGTGCATTTCAGTTAAGAGATGATGATGGACCATGTTCTTTATGATCCTAGCTTCCTCATTTTGGGTCCAATCTTTCATGATTATTAAATTATCTAAAAATGGTCTACTCCTCCCTGGCTGACACACACTTCATTCTCACCTAAAAACTTTGTGATTGGGATACAACTACTTGCAGCCCAGGGAATGCTCTCAGCAGTAGTAGTAACAGAGAAGAGAAGAGAAGAGAAGAGAAGAGAAGAGAAGAGAAGAGAAGAGAAGAGAAGAGAAGAGAAGAGAAGAGAAGAGAAGAGAAGAGAAGAGAAGAGAAAGAGAAGAGAAGAGAAGAGAAGAGAAGAGAAGAGAAGAGAAGAGAAGAGAAGAGAAGAGAAGAGAAGAGAAGAGAAGAGAAGAGAAGAAGAAGAGAAGAGAAGAGAAGAGAAGAGAAGAGAAGAGAAGAGAAGAGAAGAGAAGAGAAGAGAAGAGAAGAGAAGAGAAGAGAAGAGAAGAGAAGAGAAGAGAAGAGAAGAGAAGAGAAGAGAAGAGAAGAGAAGAGAAGAGAAGAGAAGAGACCAGGTTGGAAGAGACCGGTCAAGATCATCGTGTCCAACCCATCCACCAATCCAACCCACCTAAACAACTAACCCATGTCACCAAGCACCCCATCAAGTCTCCTCCTGAACACCTCCAGTGAAGGTGACTCCACCACCTCCACGGGCAGCCGACTCCAATGGGCAATCACTCTCTCTGTATAGAACTTCTTCCTAACATCCAGCCTAAACCTGCCCTGGTGCAGCCTGAGACTGTGTCCACTTGTTGGTTCTTTGTCAACCCCACACTGGAAGAAATAGAAGGCTAACATGAACCTTTCTGTTCCAGGCCCAGTGTTGCAAGAGACTGGCCATCATTTTCTGTATCTTTCTTCACAAATGCTTCATCCACTGGGACCAGCTCCCTGACAATCTGACCATCATCTTCCTCAACTGCTAACCACCGCTGGCATGGAAAATAATACCTACAAGAACAACAGCAGCTCTTAGAGAGTAATCCACAGGCTTTAATAACATAAGCAAGCACAGATCACAGGCTACTTAAAAATCCAAGATCACTCAAAGATGAAAACCAGAATTTCATCCCCAAGCTCTGGTATTGTTTATTGGATCTAAATCCATAAATAGGTTTGTGACTGCTTACTGAAAAGTGCTGTTTCTGAGTGATTATTTTATATGATTAATTCCTTTTTTACATTTAATTCCCTTACAATTTAACTAACTTGAGGGAACCTCCTGTTTCCCAGGCATTTTAATTTTATTAAATGTGGATTCATGCTGAGGTCCTTATAAGCAGTCCAGAGCATTATGCAACTTCTGTACATGTGACTTCAAGCACGTTCCAGCTCAAGGGCAGGCCTGTATTTCAGGTTTTTAACAGCCTAGCCTTTGCTCATCTGGCTGTCCTTGAACAGCATGGGAATTTGCTCAGATCAGGACTTGCTTTTGGCCCACATCTTCACATCAGGTACAAAAGACAAATCCAATGTGAGGTCAGATACTTCCAGAGTGGAGCTCTGGAAGGGAAATAATAAAAGGAACACATGAGTGCAGGCTCTGCAAGGGGTCTTTCAGGAGAGAGTGTCCCACCCAGAAGGAAAGTTGAGATTTCTTCCCAAACGCTGTCAGTCCTCAAACTGTAGGTGTGCTGGGACAGCAAAACCCCACACAGAGGTACCCCAGAATGATCCCACACACAGTACAACAGCACAATCAATACGAGGCTCCTGAAGGATGCCTGTTCCCTATGAGCTGGTGAGAAGCTATGGTGATGCCCTTCTGCATCTCCTCCGTCTTTCCATAGTTCTCTAGGTTCCTGAGAACAAATCCCCTTTTCTGACAGCACAAGAGTGTGACAGGCTGCTCACGTGGTGCTCTCCTTGAGGTCAATAATCTCCACCCTCTCCAGGAACCAGCTTGGGCTAGCACCAGTGTTATCATGGCCAATCCTCAGCTTCTTCAGCTCACCCAGGTCAATGGCTCTGATGGTGAACACATCCACCTGCACAGGAGGCAAGAGGCAAATGACTGTGCTTCCCAGGAAGGGGGAAAGAAAGGGGTAGTAAGAGCCATGGAGCTGCACAACCTGTCTCTTCTTTTTCTAACTCATCCCCATGTCTTCTTCCTTTCGGTTTAACTCATCTCTCCTAAATGTCTTTCTGTTCATGCTTAATATTTTCCCCCAGATTTAATCTATAAGTGGACACAAATGTATTGAGTCCACAGAAGACTTCTCTGTGTGCTTTACTTCGAATGACAGGACTCCTTCCTTTTGTCATTTATGGCAACAAAGGGGTTCATCATAACCTGTATTAGTGTGACAGGATGGTCTCTGTTATCATAACACTTTAAACATCTTAATGTGAGCATCTTAGTGGTAGATTTTGGATTGATACTACCAAGAACAGAGAGCACTACATTGGCTGCTCAGAGCTTTCCCTTCTGAACAAAGAACCATGTGCCTGTTGCCGTTTCACAGGTGCCAAGCTCATAAATCACAGCTAACAGCTTATTTTGCAACCTTACAGCTTCTTTATTTCTTGTGATTCCAAGTTCTCCACAGCTCCTTATTGTTTCTGCATTTTTTTCATTAATCAAAAATTTTACTTCAAATATTCCTGATTATAATAGTAGCATGTTAAGTGCTCATATGGCAAATGTTCAGTCTACAAGATGTTGTTTAATTGCATTGGATCATGGTGTAATTATAGCACACTGTGCAATATTTCCTGCCTGGTTGAGCTGCATGTTCAGAATCGTATTAGAAATCTAAATACTGACATACCTGACCTGCCCACAAATACTCTCCAATACTGACTTAAAGTTCATGGTTTTCAAGTATTCCTGGCAGGAAACATTATTACCAGAGTGCTTACAGGAAGCAGATGGTAAAGGTGGTTCTGATGGAGAATTGTTGTTTATCTTATTATCATACTGAGCTTTAAGCTGAAAGGAGCAGCCAGGGCTTGTGGAGAGGAAACTGTAATGAATGGCCAGCACGACAACTCAGAGATGTCTGCCACCCTTCTGTGTGCTTGAGCTGGCCTCATGCCTTACCTGGCCCTTCTCAAACTTGTTGAGGTTGTTCGACCTTTTCAGCTGGCGCTCACCCGTATCTCCTCTTCCTATGCCATAGACATTCAAGAAGACATTAGCATCTGTGCCAGCCCCTGACACATTCCCAGTGAGGACATGGACTTCATACGTATTCTCTGCAAGGAAAATTAAATTACAAACGCAGATCAGGAGAAACCCAGAAACAGCCACATTTTATTGGATCCATGGCTTACTATGAAAGCATGTAGCCCAGAAATGCTGGCACTGTCAGCTTCAAGAAAGATTGTCTGGAACTTGTTTGCATCTGTCTTAAAACATGAGGAGCTCCATCTTTCTCCACCCCTTGTCATTAACTATATAAATAGTTATAGCTTAATAAGCTTCCATCCACAGTAGTAACTTCTAATACTCACAACCCGAATGCCCCAGACAAGCCTTGGAAATCTTATAGGAGTCCTTTAGGATACTTCAATCTCCTCATCCATATTCTGCCTTAATTTAACCACTGTTCTCTTACTCCCCAGAGCTGAGCAACCCAAACACACACATGTAGGCCTGGGGCAATAGGATGGGGAGGAAGGCAGAGCATAAATGATCCTGCAAAGCACTACGGTGTGCTTATTGTCCTTCATATAACTGCTGTGTACACACCACACACACATGCAAACTTCTCTGATATTGACCCTCCAGGTCAGATTCTCCATCAGGCACTAGCTCCACCACAAGCTCTTTATCTCCTTCATCTCTAGCCAGCCAGCGGTGTGCCACAAAGGTATAGACATCCGTCACTTCTTCCATCTTAGTCTCCTCTTCTTCCTCCTCCTCAGACTTCTTCTTCTTCTTTTTATCAGACTCCTTTTTCCTCATGACAAGCCGCTTCAGCGTGACACTTTCCAGAAACCAGCCATCCCCGATGCCTGTCCCATCGTGGCCAATCCGAATCTTATAAATCTTGCCAACATCTGCAGCCTCCCTCTGTCAGCCAGGGAAAGTCAGCACTCAGGAGAATATAATTTTGTAATTTTGTAAAGTATATTCTTAAAACTATAATAGAATTAATGAGGTTGGAAAAGACCTTCAAGATCATTGAGTCCAACCTGTCACCCAACACCATCTAATCAACTAAACCATGGCACCAAGTGCCTCATCCAGGCTCTTCCTAAACACCTGACCTCATTGTGGCCTTCCAGTATCTGAAGGGGGCCTACAGGAAGGCTGGGGAGGGACTTCTCAGGCTATCAGGTAGTGATAGGACTAGGGGGAATGGAATTAAATTGGAGGTGGGGAGATTCAGGCTGGAGGTGAGGAAGAAGTTCTTCCCCACGAGAGTGGTGAAGCCCTGGAATGGGTTATCCAGGGAGGTGGTTGAGGCCCTGTCCCTGGAGGTGTTTAAGCCCAGGCTGGATGAGGCTCTGGCCAGCCTGATCTAGTGTGAGGTGTCCCTGCCCATGGCAGTGGGGTTGGATGATCCTTGTGGTCCCTTCCAACCCTGACTGATACTATACCTCCAGGGATGGTGACTCCACCACCTCCACAGGCAGCACATTCCAATGGCCAGTCACTCTTTCAGTGAAGAACTTTCTCCTCACCTCCAGCCTAAACCTCCCCTGGCACAGCTTGAGACTGTGTCCTTTTGTTCTGGGGCTGGCAGCCTGGAAGAAGAGACCAACCCTCACCTCGTTACAACCTCTGTTCAAGTAGTTGTGAGAGCAAGAAGGTCTCCCTGAGCCTCCTCTTCTCCAGGCTAAGCAACCCCAGCTCCCTCAGCCTCTCCTCACAGGGCTGTGCTCCAGACCCCTCCCCAGCTTTGCTGTCCTTCTCTGGACACCTTCCAGCAACTCAACCCAAAATACCTAAGCCAAGAAAAAGAAATCAGGGTTTTGTGCAAGTTTACTTGTACCTTTTGTGCTTGATTCATTTGGTTTTGGTGTTTGTTTTATTCTATCACAATTTCCATTACCATACCTCACCTGAACAGACTGAGCTGAAGACATCCATAGCAACCACGGTATAGTCAGGAGCTGGATTTGTATTTACTGGGCTCCCTACTTCTCCACTTCTCTCCTCACCAGAACAGTGTGTTGGCATTAAAGGTGACTGTTTGTTGACAGATTCTCAGTGTCTGAGGTGTTTTTAACATTAATAACAAGATGTATTTATACCTGGCATGAGACAAGGACCAAGCAGGAAGCAATAATGGCATAGTGAAAAGGCAAGAAACTGGAACTGACACAACCTGATCTCTGACACAGACCATGGTCTTGGACTGTGCTTCTCCTTCCTTCTCATCTGGAAAGCTTAGAAAAGTATTTTCTCACTTCACTAGTGTGAAAAGAGGATCCAATCATTAGTGATTACAATGCAACAGTAGCACAAGTCTGTATCGGTAGGAAGATTTCCACCTACTCAATACAGCAGATACAAGACCTTGGTTCAGATTATTTGTCCAGATTGCTATCTAACAAAGCTGGATAGGTTTTACTCCAGGCAATCCTTCAGCACCCAGTGACTTGTTTCTGATGATTTCTTCTGTTGTTAGGCAGTGTTTATGTTATAAAACTTGCAAACATTTGCTTCAGGCTGAAATCTGGCAACTTGGCTTATAAAGTTTCAGTCTAGTAGCGTTTTCTTCTATGGTAGATTAAACCAAAGTCAATTGCATACAAAATGCTTATCAGAAAACTAAAATTGATCTAGCTGTCCTGGACTAAAGAATGTGTCTTTCCTTACATTGTTTTACCCATAGATTTGCTGTAATCATCCTGCATGTCAGGTCCACAACTGATGGCATTTTCTGTTTAGCACGTAGCTCTCAGAATCTTACTCTTGCCCATATCAAGGGAGATTGAGGGAGGTTCTCCTCCCCCCTCTACTCTGCCCTGGTGAGGCCACACCTGGAATATTGTGTCCAGTTTGGGATCTCCTGTTCAAGAGGAACAGGGTTCTACTTGAGAGAGACCAACAGAGGGCTACCAGGATGATCAAGGGACTGAAGCATGTGTCCTATGAGGAGAGGCTGAGAGCCCTGGGGCTGTTTAGTCTGGGGAAGACTGAGAGGGGATTTAATAAATGTTTCTAAATATCTGAGGGCTGGGTGTCAAGAGGAAGGGGACAGGCTCTGGGATAGGACAAGGGGTAACGGATATAAACTACAGCACAGGAGGTTCCACCTCACCATGAGCAGGAACTTTACTGTAAGAGTCACAGAGCACTGGAACAGGCTGTCCAGAGAGGTTGTGGAGTCTTCTCTGGAGACTTTCAAGATGCACTCATGTGTGACCTGTGCTATATTCTGTGGTCCTGCTCTGGCAGAGAAGTTGGACTTGATGATCTTTATTGATGATCTGGATGAGGGCATTGAGTCCATCATCAGTAAATTTGCAGATGACACCAAGCTGGGGGCAGGAGTTGATCTGCTGGAGGGCAGAGAGGCTTTGCAGAGGGACCTCGACAGGCTGGACAGATGGGCAGAGGCCAAGGGCAGGAGATTGAACACATCCAAGTGCCGGGTGCTGCACATTGGCCACAACAACCCCAGGCAGTGCTACAGGCTGGGGTCAGAGTGGCTGGAGAGCAGCCAGGCAGAGGGACCTGGGGGTGCTGGTTGATGGTAGGCTGAACATGAGCCTGCAGTGTGCCCAGGCAGCCAAGAAGGCCAGTGGCATCCTGGCCTGCATCAGGAAGAGTGTGGCCAGCAGGAGCAGGGAGGTCATTGTGCCCTTGTACACTGCACTGGTTAGGCCACACCTTGAGTCCTGTGTCCAGTTCTGGGCCCCTCAGTTTAGGAAGGAGGTTGACTTGCTGGAACGTGTCCAGAGAAGGGCAACAAGGTTGGTGAGGGCCTTGAAACACAAGCCTTACGAGGAGAGGCTGAGGGAGCTGGGGTTGCTTAGCCTGGAGAAGAGGAGGCTCAGGGGAGACCTTCTTGCTGTCTACAACTCCCTAAAGGGAGGTTGTAGCCAGTTGGGGGTTGGTCTCTTCTCCCAGGCACCCAGCACCAGAACAAGAGGACACAGTCTCAAGATGTGCCACGGAATTTTAGGCTGGAGGTGAGGAGAAAGTTCTAAACTGAAAGAGTGACTGGCCACTGGAATGTGCTGCCCAGGGAGGTGGTGGAGTCCCTGTCCCTGGAGGTGTTCAAAAAAGGATTGGATGTGGCACTTGGAGCCATGGTTTAGTTAGTCAGGAGGTCTTGGGTGACAGGTTGGACTTGATGATCTCTGAGGTGTTTTCCAACCTGGTTGATTCTACCATTCTATAAAATACTGCTATTAGACCACATACTTCCTCAGAAGATGAAAGTCACTCCATAAAACACAAAACTTCCCCAAAGAAACATAGCACATCCCAAAAGGAATACAACCCCCACTCAGAAATACAGATAGAGGACAGCAAATAGCAATAGACCTGGCAATGCTGTTAAAAACCCAATTCTTCTGTATGGCCAGGCCAATTATTCTGTGGATGCCCCAGTTGTGGCTGGTCACTTATCTCCCCTCATAGTAGTGGGAAGAACTGCCTTCATCATACCTTGAAGACGTCTGTGGCTCCCCGTTCAAAGTTGTTTGATCTGTTTTCCAAGATGATCAGCTCGGTTTTGCCAGTCTCGCCGTAAATCTGCATGAAGACTTTGGCGTTGGTGCCGGCAGCCCGCACGTCTCCAGTAACCACAGACACCTCGTAGTTTATCACTGGTCCAAAATTAAAGCAGTCAGATCAGCAAAGAACCTCTGACAGTAACACTCCCAAGGGCACAGGGCCAAAATTGAATTACCTTGTCATAGAATCATAGAATCATAGAATCATAGAATCATAGTATCAGTCAGGGTTGGAAGGGACCACAAGGATCAGCTAGTTCCAACCCCTGCCATGGGCAGGGACACCCTACACTAGATCACGCTGGCCAGAGCCTCGTCCAGCCTGGGCTTAAACACCTCCAGGGACTGGGCCTCAACCACCTCCCTGGACAACCCATTCCAGGGCTTCACCACTCTCATGCTGAAGAACTTCCTCCTCACATCTAGCCTGAATCTCCCCATTTCCAGCTTCATTCCATTCCCCCTAGTCCTATCACTACCTGAGATCCTGAGAAGTCCCTCCCCAGCCTTCCTGTAGGCCCCCTTCAGATACTGGAAGGCCACAATGAGGTCACCTGGGAGCCTTCTCTTCTCCAGACTGAACAGCCCCAACTCCTTCAGTCTGTCCTCACAGGAGAGGTGCTCCAGCCCTCTGATCATTCTCGTGGCCCTTCTCTGGACACGCTCCAGCACGTCCACATCCCTCCTGTAATATGGGCTCCAGAACTGGACACAGTACTCCAGGTGGGGTCTCACCAGAGCTGAGTAGAGGGGGAGAAGCACCTCCCTTGACCTGCTGGTCACACTTCTCCTGATGCAGCCCAGGATCTGATTGGCTTTCCGGGCTGCAAGTGCACATTGAGAGCTCCTGTCGAGCTTCTCGTCCACCAGCACCCCCAAGTCTCTCTCCTCAGGGCTGCTCTCCAGCCAGTCCCTGCCCAGCCTGGATTTGTGCCTGGGATTGCCTCGACCCAGATGCAGTTGCCTGCCCTTGGTCTTGTTGAAGCTCATGAGGTTGGCTTGTGCCCACCTCTCCAGCCTGTCCAGGTCCCTCTGGATGGATCCCTTCCCTCCAGCGTGTCTGCTGCACCACACAGCTTGGTGTCATCAGCAACCTTGCTGAGGGTGCACTCGATGCCACTGTCCATGGCACCCACAGAGATGTTGAACAAGACAGGTCCCAGGACTGATCCCTGAGGGACTCTGCTTGTCCCTGGCCTCCACTGGGACATGGACCCCTTGACAGCCACTCTTTGGGTGCAGCCATCAAGCCAATTCTTTATCCATCTAGTGGTCACCCATCAAACCCATGTGTCACCAGCTTGGAGACCAGGAGGTGGTGTGGGACAGTGTCGAAGGCTTTGCTCAAGTCCAGGTAAACGACATCAGTTGCTCGCCCCTCAGCTATTAATGCTGTCACCTGCTCATAGAAGGCCACCAGGTTTGTCAGGCAGGATTTGCCCTTGGCAAAGCCATGCTGACTATTCCCAATCACCTCTTCACTGTTCTTCTGAGTCATTAGTGCCTCCAGGAGGATCTGCTCCATGATCTTTCCGGGCACAGAGGTGAGACTGACTGGCCTGGAGTTCCCGGTTCCTCCTTCTTGCCCTTTTTGAAAATGGGAGTAATGTTTCCCCTTTTCCAGTCTGTGGGGACTTCCCCACTCTGCCATGACTTCTGGAATATAATAGAGAGGGGCTTGGCAACCTCATCTGCCAGTTCTCTCAGCAGCTGTGGGTGTATCCCGTCGGGTCCCATGGACTTGAACACTTTCAGGTTCTTCAGGTGATCACCAACCTGAGCTTCACTTACCATGGGCAGTTCTTCCTCCCCGTCCCTGGCATCGTCTGCCATGACACCAGGAGTGTGGCTGGAGGCCCTTGCAGTGAAGACTGAGGTAAAGAAGTGATTGAGTACCTCAGCCTTTTCCACATCACTAGTGACTAATTCACCACTTTCCTTTCTGAGGGGGCCCACACCTTCCCTGGTCTTCTTCTTGCCATTAACATACCTATAGAAATTCTTAGTGCTCCCTTTAACCCCCTGGCTAGATTCAGTTCAAACTCTGCTTTGGCTTTCCTAACCAGGCCTCTTGCTGCTCAGGCAGCTTCCTTATATCCCCCTGTTCTATCTGTCCTTCCCTCCACTGCCTGTAGAGTTTCTTTTTAAGTGATAGTGTGTCCAGCAGCTCCTTGTTCATCCAGGCAGGCCTCCTAGCATTCCTTCCTGCTTTTCTCCTTGTAGGTATACATAGCTCCTGGACACAGAGGAGGTGGTCCTTGAATACTGACCAGCTGTCCTGGGTCCCTCTTCCCTCCAGGGCTTCATCCCACGACACTTTGGCTAGCAGATCCCTGCAGCGATCGAAGTCTGCACGCCTGAAGTCTGGGGTCGTAAGCTTAGAATACGTCCTCCTGATTGCCCTGAGGAGATTAAATTCAACTGCTTCATGGTCACTGCAGCCAAGGCCGTCTCTGAGCCTCACACTGGTTACCAGCCCTTCCCTGTTGGTGAGAACAAGGTCCAGCAGAGCACCTTTTCTTGTTGGTTCCTCTACCATTTGGAGGAGGAAGTTGTCTTCTCTGCAGTCCAGGAACATCCTGGATTGCTGGTGCCTTGCTGTGTTGTCCCTCCAGCAGATGTTAGGGTGGTTGAAATCCCCCATGAGGACCAGGGCCTGTGACCTGGAAGCCGCTTCTATTTGCCTGTGCAGAGCCTCATCTGCTTGGTTCTGCTGGTCAGGTGGCCTGTAGGAGACCCCCACAGTAATATCTCCTTCCCCTGTCTTGCCTTTAATTCTAACCCATACACTCTCAACCGACTCATCATGCCTCCCCAGGTGGAGTTCTGCTGATTCCAGCTGGTTGTTGACATAGAGGGCAACACCTCCTCCTCTCCTTCCCTGCCTATCCTTCCTAAAGAGCTCATACCCGTCTATCCCTACGTTCCAGTCATGGGAGTTGTCGCACCAAGTGTCGGTGATGCCCACTGTGTCATGGCGTCCCAGCAGCACGGTGGCCCTTAACTCATCTTGTTTGTTGCCCAAGCTGCGTGCATTTGCATAGAAGCACTTCAGCTGGGCTGGCCCTGTCGTCCTCCTGTGCCAAGTCCCCTTGGTTTCCACAGGGTGTCCTGGTGTGTCATTTGTGTCTTGCCTCAGGGCAGCAAGCTGAGAGCCCCTACTGGCTCTCCATCCCTCCACCTCAGGTGAGCTGCCCCTCTGCTTGTCACAGGCCAGCAGGAGACCACCAACCCCTCCCCCCTTCAAATCTAGTTTAAAGCCCTGTCTATGAGCCCTCTCAACAAATGACTCTCTCAACAAATGACTTTGTAGCCCCTCTCAACAAATGACTTTGTAGCAAACCATTTGCTCTTATCTAAACCAGATGTGATATAACACAATTCTTCACTGAGGACTAACCTAATATTTTTTCCTTTTACAAGTCTTAAGCCAGTTTTAAAGAGGTGCAAAACAGAGCCTTAAACAAGAATTTCAATATTGACTGTAAAGCAGTTACGTTTGGCCATTGGAATGTGCTGCCTGGGGAGGTGGTGGAGTTGCCATCACTGGAGGTGTTTAGGAAGAGCCTGGCTGAGGCCCTTGGTGCCATGGTTTAGTTGATTAGATGGTGTTGGGTGACAGGTAGGACTGGATGATCTCAAAGGTCTTTTTCAACCTGGTTAATTCTGTTCTATTCTATTCTATTCTATTCCATTTGATTCTATTCGATTCCATTCTATCTCAGTATAATGCAAAGGAGGGAGGTACACAGAGCAGAAGACAAACTTTTTTTTTTTTTCTCAGGATAGCAAAGCAAATTTAAATCACAGACTGATAACTCCCCCAAATCTACTGACAGAAGTCAAACAGATAGTAAGAATTTGGTGCTTAGTTATCTTAGTCTCTTTCTTCCTGTCAGTGGGGTAATAAAGGCAGGATGGGACATGTGTTGGTGTAGGTCTGGGGCCATGAGGAAGGTAAACGTGAAAAAAGGAGAACTCTATGTACTGCAGAACACTGTGATGAAGAAGCACAGTGCCTGCTGCTCAGGATAGAATCATAGAATCAGAAAGGTTGGAAAAGACCTGAAAGATCATCAAGTCCAACCTGTCACCCAACACCTCATGACTAGATCCCAGGAAATGCAGATGGAAAGCTGTAGCTTTTCCTTTTGTTTTAGAAAACAGAAGAGGAGCAGAATAATTTACTTTCCTCACCAATGTCAGCCCTTTGGAGAGGGACTTTCTGGTTTTGGTATCTGACCTAGTTTTTAAAAATGCTGGTAATACAAATTTAGCCTTAGCTACTTTTAAAAAAAGAAAAGTCGCATATTCCTCGATGTGCTTTATCTCACATCCCTCAATGTGTTTTATCTCACATTTCTCAATGGGCATTATCTCGCTTGGGTAGACCTCCACCTCCACTCTGCCATCAGCCTCATCCTTGTCAAGCCATCGGTTGCAGGGGAACATGTACTGCCTTCCCTGGACTGGAACTGTGATCTGGACACTGGCCAGGAACCAGCCAGACCGGAGACCCACGTTATCATGTCCAATAAGTATCCGGTTGATCTGTAAAAAAGCACAGAAAAATCAAGAGTGCAGGAGAAAAAAAACCAATACAAGAGAATTTACTTACTGTATAAATCCCTCCTCCACCCCCTGCTCTTCTACTGTGTTCATGCAGATAATGCACACATGCATTTAACCACAAACCTAAAACATTCTTTGTGTGTCGGAATGTATGCTAGGCTGACAATGAAGCAGCCTATACAAAACATATTTCTTGACATCCAGGTTAAAGCTTAGAGATTCTTACATCATGTAAGTGCTATATTGAGTCTGAATTCATGTACTTGTGCAAATTAATTCTTGCCTTACCTGCAATTAATCCTTACCTTCCCAATATCCATTGTGTCTAGAGTAAACTCGTCCACTCGACTGCGTTCAAAGTAATTGCCTAGATCATTATCAGAGACTAAGAGAGGCTCTTTGCTGGTGACTGCTTTATCACCATAGAGTTTGATGAAGACTCTGGAGTCTGAGCTGGCACCAGGTATATCTCCTGTCTTCACGCTGATATGATAACTGACATCTAAAGTGATATCAATGCACAAAATACAGAGAGGTGAGTGGCGTCTGCAGTGCTCACACAGGCACTTGGCTTCACACAGATATAGGGAAGAAGGACTTCAGCTGTGGACACAGAATGAATTTTGCGCTTCCATTCATGAAACAAGCACATTAGGACCACACTGGAATAAGCTTTAACACCTTGGAGTTACTCATCAAAACTTAAGAGATGCAGCACATACACTAATCAGCAGAAAATATAATCTGCTCTTGGCTTTCACCACTGCATGATTACCAAGACATAAAAATGCACTTGGGCAAGTCAGCTGATTTTAGTATTTACAGTTCAATTCAATAGCTTTCACTTTTCTCTAAAGCAAAGAAACAAAAAGCATCTCAGCCTGAGTTCTGTAACCACTGTTTTCTAAAACAAGTCCTAGAGTTCAAGCCTTGGTTCTCCAAAGAAAGAACAAGGTGATCTTTCTGGTTATTTTCTTCTGGGAACACAATCTTATGTCAGGGGATTTACCAAAGCAGTGGCAATATGAGATCCTTTAGACAAAGCTACATGGGAAAGCAGTTCATGTCATTAAGCATCAAAGTTTTTTTCTACACATATAATGCTGCAATATTATCATTTATGCATACCAATCCTATTCATAAACAAGGCTTTGAGGGTCAGAGTCATTTCCCTCTGAATGACCTGCTGCAGCTTTTTGCCTAAGAGTGGCAAAAAAACAGCCCAGCAGATTTATTACGAACTGACATAAGTTATTAAGTAAGAATAAAGCAAGTGTGTAGACAGCTGAAACCCAGACTTTGCTTTTTTCAAGCTAAACTCACTTTTTAGCATTGGTAACTCACTTTTTAGCATTGGTGACTCCCCAGCGGGCACTAATTCTCGGACAATCTGACCATCATCCTCATTTTTGTCAAGCCATCTGGTTTACAAACAGAAGTAAGTCATCTTTGAATAATTAGGACCTGTTAGAGCTTATAAAATCTAGACTGGCTCCATACATAGTAAAAGTCCCCACCACAGCAAACAGGATATTTTCACAGGGTCTGTATCTCTGTCACATGTGTGGGAGATTGGCCAGGCCCTATGGCAGTCACTGTTTTAACCTCCATTTGTCCTGCTCGCCACTGATAAGCATCTGCTGTGACGTCCATGTGTCTGGAAAGTACAAACTCCATTGCCACAGTTATTCCTGTCAGTGGTCAGTTTCACTCTCTGGAAATCACTGACCTTCATTGACCTTCATACTTTATTACTAACTGCCTTGGTAACAACCTTTATAGCACCTCAGTTACTAAAACCTCCTTTTTAAGGAGTATTTGCTTAAATCTGGTTTAGCATTGCTTTTCTTGTACTTTCAAACAAGTATATAGAACTTTACAATCCACTCAGAAAGGAAGAAATTATGTTGTTCCTATTTTGAGGGTTGGGCATGTGGAGGTAGTTTGCACTAGCAAAAGGAAGGATTTCCCTTTTTCCCCCAGCACTGATCTAGTGATACAAACAGGCTAATTAAGAAGAAGAGCTAGAAACAAAACAAAATGTACCACAATCTGAAGGGAACATAATCTGAGCAGAGCTGCTTTCTAATCTGGTAACCTTCACAGCTGCTGCTGTGAAGGGATGAGGGAATTACAGCCCCAACCCCATCACATGCCATATAGCAATGGTTGTGTGAGAGCAGCAAGGGCCCTGGCAGAGGTTTCTCGCTTTCCACTTCAAACCCATACTGCTGCAGCACTCAGGATGTTCCTGTGAGCATCTGCTTAGGGTCAGGTTTCCCACAGCAGTGCACTGGGGCCATTTCAGTCACTGAACATCAAGTTGTGAGAGCTAGGTGCAGTTCCCAGAGAGCCAGTTGTTCCCAGGTACACAGCTTTCTGCAGCAACAAAACACAGTGGAGGTGAACAAAGGCAAGAGAACAAGCTCTGGCAGGGTCATGCAGGGTATTTAAATTGCTTCAAAATTTCCTAGAATTAGAAAGAGAAAAGCAAATCCCCAGAAATGGTTCATTTTTAAAGGTGGGCACACAACTGTGTGAGTAACACCAGACCACAGGTCTGCTTCTTCACAAGCACATGCAGTACAGAAGTTCTGCAAGCTTTCTGCAATGTCTCCGTACCACATGTGTTCTCCATGGCTGACCCTCACACCAAAACCAAGAGGAGCTCACTTGCCATTTAACTTTCAGTCTTTGGTTGTACTGTTGAGCCACATATGCAAACCAGCAACCAACCCTCATAACAGGGACCTTGGGACATGAACAAATGCCCACTGAGAGACCGATCAAACCTATGGTATCTCACTGGTGATAAGCCAGCACAGCTTACTTTCATGATCAACTGGACTCACCAGGTCTACATTTCATCCATCTGAAGGAAGAGTACCTTTTATATCTTCTCTTCCTTCACACACACAAGAAGACAATGAGTAAAAAGAATCCATGCAGAAAACCAGCACCAGAGCTAGAACTTGTCAGTCCCTGAAGCATGGGCAGCAAAGTTCCCATGCAAAAGAGGTGCATACAGCTTCACCAAACAGTTGCACATCTCCACTCCCTACTCCCTTGCAGGCTTTTGTGGGTTGTTGGGGATGCAGCCTACCCCATATTCTTCCCTTTCACTATATAAAGTAAGGTGGCCATGTGCAGATGGGTTGATAAGGGCTAAAAGCTAAGGAGTTCAGCATGAAGATGAGGATAAAGTGAAGATGTGATGACCACAGGAACACTGTGTGAGGGCATCAGGTGGTGTGCTGTGCCACAGCAGATGCTGACAGGAGTGCTGGGGACAGAGAAGCAGAAAAATCTATGGGACAGACTGCAAAAAATTGATGGCAAGAGCAGAGCATGGGTCGAGTGCAAGGGGAGCAGAAGAGGAGAATGCTAAGGCATCATGCTGTATGAAGAGAGGAAACCTTTACTGATGTTCTGGGGTTGGGGGATTTTTTTAAAATCTTTTTTAACCTGTTCAAAGTGGTCCTCAACACCTTTGCATCACGTATCACGCCAAAAGGCAGGATGCCCCTCTGTACACCGCTGTTAACTGGGAAGATCCACAAAAGTCAAACCTGAACTCCATCCCTTGCCAGACAGCTCAATTCAGCATGGGTTTCAGGAAGGTAGAAGCTCACAAAGGTAGAGCTCACAAAGCTCTCCTGCTGCTGTTGTTTTTGTATCCTGCAAGCTGCTATTTCTGTTGTCAGTTTCATGCTGTTGTTTTCTGTCACTTTTGCCATTGCTGAAGTTTAAGCGAAATGTGGGATGAATCGGAGTGAATCGTTTCTGTGCCTGCCAAGGGGGCAGGATGAAAATGCATCCCACAAGAAACATCTCTGTGTGCAGCATGAGGGATTCTGACAGCTTCAGCAGTGGAGTTCATAGAACCATAGAATTATGAAGGCTGAAAAAGACCTCTAAGTCATCAAGCCCAACAACCACCTAACACTACAATGGCCATTAAACCATGTCCCAGAGTGCCATGCCTACGAATTTTTTGAACACCTCCCAGGATGGTGACTCCACCACCTCCCTGGCCAGCCTGTTACAATGCCTGACCACTCTTTCTAAAGAAACTTCTCCTAATATCCAATCTGATCCTCCTTTGGCACTACTTGAGGCCATTTCCTCTTGTCCTATCACTAGTTACTTGAAAAAAAATGAGGCCAACATGACCTCACTACAACCTTCTTTCAGGTAGTTGTGGAAAGCAGTAAGGTCTACCCCCAGCATCTTCTTTTCCAGACTAAACAATTCCAGCTCCCTCAGCTGCTCCTCATAAGATACGTGTTCAAGGCCATTCACCAGCTTTGTTACCCTTCTCTGGACACTCTCCAGCACTTCAATGTCTTCCTTGTAATGAGGGGCCCAAAACTGAACACAGTACTCAAGCTGCAGCCTCACCAGTGCTTATTCCTGCTGGCTATGCTATTTTTGATACAAGTCAGGATGGTATTGGTCTTCTTGCCCACCTCAATATGAAAAAAATTAATCAAAAAAAGGAGGACATACCTTTAGATAATGACATTTCCTATACTAATATTGATAACTACTGATGGCAAAAGCAGGAGTATGTCTTCAAAGGGAGCAGAAAGATAAGGTTTATCAGAAAAGCATTAAGGCTACTTACTGTTTTTCCAGCTGAGAGAATAGCCAAAAGTGGCAGAAGCACTGTTTTCTAAACAAGGTGACTTCAGTGACAAAGGAAGTGTTTGGACAAGCAATGCCACTGTGCTCCTTCCCTTCAGAACATCTGCTACAACATCCTGATTTTGCCGCAGTGTATTTTAACTCCGGCTACCACGGAGCTGCAGATTGCAACCAGAGGTTTAGAGTCTTACACTGAACACAAATGGACTGACACATATAAACATATCAAGCTGCAGAAACTAGATATCTTTTTTTCTGTATAGTGCCATCCTATGCCTAGTACAAAATCATAGAATCATAGAATCATAGAATAAGTCAGGGTTGGAAGGGACCACAAGGATCATCTAGTTCCAACCCTCCTGCCATGGGCAGGGACACCCCACACTACATCAGGCTGACCAGAGCCTCATCCAGCCTGGGCTTAAACACCTCCAGGGACGGGGCCTCAACCACCTCCCTGGATAACCCATTCCAGGGCTTCACCACTCTCATGGGGAAGAACTTCCTCCTCACATCCAGCCTGAATCTCCCCAACTCCAGCTTCATTCCATTCCCCCTAGTCCTATCACTACCTGAGATCCTGAGAAGTCCCTCCCCAGCCTTCCTGTAGCCCCCTTCAGATACTGGAAGGCCACAATGAGGTCACCTGGGAGCCTTCTCTTCTCCAGACTGACCAGCCCCAACTCCTTCAGTCTTTCCTCATAGGAGAGACCAGTCAAAGCCTTTTACTGTATCAGAGCTTTCATAGGACATCAGTGCACATAACTGCCATGTTACTGTAGGTTTTGCAAGAGTGTCATCATGCCCTCTGTCACATAGCTGGTCCTAAAGAGGTATTTTATACCCAGTAACCCAGAGCAGACACAAGTAGATTCATAGAATTAACCAGGTTGGAAAAGACCTTTGAGATCGAGTCCAACCTATCACCCAACACCATCTGATCAACTAAACCATGGCACCAAGTGCCTCATCCAGGCTCTTCCTAAACACCTCCAGTGATGGGGACTCCACCACCTCCCTGGGCAGCACATTCCAATGGCCAATCTCTTTTTCTGGGAAGAACTTCTTCCTAGCATCCAGCCTAAACCTCCCCTGGCACAGCTTGAGACTGTGTCCTCTTGTTCTGGTGCTGGTGGCCTGGGAGGAGAGACCAACCCCCACCTGGCTACAACCTCCCTTCAGGGAGTTGCAGACAGCAATGAGGTCTCCCCTGAGCCTCCTCTTCTCCAGGCTAAGCAACCCCAGCTTCCTCAGCCTCTCCTCACAGGGCTGTGCTCCAGACCCCTCCCCAGCTTTGTTGCCCTTCTCTGGACACATTCAAGAGCCTCAATGTCCTTCTTAAACTGAGGGGCCCAGAACTGGACACACGACTCAAGGTGTGGCCTAACTAGTGCTGAGTGCACAATGACTTCTCTGCTCCTGCTGGCCACACTATTCCTGATGCAGGCCAGGATGCCCTTGGCCTTCTTGACCATCTAGGCACACTGCTGGCTCATGTTCAGCCTACTCTCAACCAGTACCTCCAGGTCCCTTTCTGCCTGGCTGCTCTCCAGCCACTCCGACCCCAGCCTGTAGCTCTGCATGGGGTTGCTGTGGCCAAAGTGCAGCCCCTGGCACTTGGACTTGTTGAATGCCATCCTGTTGGACTCTGCCCATCTGTCCAGCCTGTCAAGGTCCCTCTGCAGAGCTCTCCTACCCTCTAACAGATCAACACCTAATATGACCTGAAAGACACTTCGAAAAGAATTGCTAGTGCCAGGGAAGCACTGGGGGAAAAAAAAAAAAAAAATTGATATGACATCACATACAGCATTGGAATCCAGCAGATAATAGCCTGTGTGCAATCAGAATGATAAGCACATCCATTGGACTCATAGGCACATATGCATTTGTGTATGTATCTAAATAGAACCTATATATAAAAATATGTCTAGAAGACAGATATTTCAGTCTCTCTTAAGGCAACAAGGGAAGGTTCCTCTGGATCCTTCGTATGATGAACACTTTTGGCATTTGATTGAATAAATGTTCTTCCACAGGAGTCTCCTAGTCCATCATCCCATTCATGGTCTGTCTGCTGTTCTTCAGATAATCAATGATGTTCCCATATGCTTCTGCTAGAGAAAAATGAGGATGATCTAGTCCATATGCTTAGAAAAAGAGGTAATGAAGTATCATTGAGGATTTCAGAGGAGCTGTAATGATTTATAGCCTATAAAATTTTATCCTATCACAAACTCATGACTTAGATTGAAAATTCACTTCTGCCTGAGACAGAAATATTACAAAAAATATGCTCTTTAAAAAGAGAATGTCATCTAGCCCTGTCCTGGACTCCCACTGAATGTTGGGGGATGAGGGGGAGAGAAATTAAATCTGAAGAGCTCAGTTCTGAGTTTCAAAAAGGTTTGGACAGAGTTCAGGGGTGAAAGGTGAACCCCTTCATGTTGAAGTTTTACCTGAAACACACCAGGTATTATAAGGTCGAAATGTTGAGTTGTGGTACTGAATGATCCAGTGTTCAGTCACTAAGCCCATGGATATTACAATATCATGGGGTCATAAGGAAGGAATAATACTGCAGTGCATCCAAGTGATGCACTGGTAATTCTGCAAATAATGCTTGCAGAAGTTGCTTGCATTTATTTCTTGCAAATGCAGATCAAATGACTGCTTTAAATATCACTGACTGTAAGAGGAGCTGCAAGCCTTTCCCTTTACAGTCAGCTGCTTTAAAAGTTGAAAGCAGAGGCCAAGGAGTCATTATTTCTCAATGTTATTCCTGAATCTGACACAAACTCACAATCCACTTGGCTTCTCTTTATCTCTGCTGGCTCCCTTGTACAACAAAGACAGTTCCCAGAGAGCTCTTGTGACTCTTAGGTAATAGATGTTCCAAAAGAGTATTAAACCACCTTTCAAATTAAAAGACACAACACAGCTGGATGTAGGTATATCTAAATGAACAGAGATATCACTGGATTATATGTAATGAAGATCTGTAAAGAATCACACAGAGGTTAGTCACAGTTGAAGCTGGTCAGACAGCTCTTTGTTGCAGTATCTGTTCTCCACATGCTGGCACAGTGTAGTTTTTACAGAGGTAAGGAGTCTGTGAAACTTTCTGCACCGTGAGATGTGTTTCTGCTCAAAGGTGCTTTGTCTCACTGTAGCAGCTAAGTGTCAGAAAGTAGCTCAAGAGTAACTCTCAGTAAGGACACAGCAGTAGAAGTTATTTTCTCCAGACCATGCAATTATGCCGTGTAGAAGAATTTAAGTTAATCAAGTCATTGAGTGAAGGCAGGTGAGTCGAGTCAAGGCAATGAGAATCATCAGCATGTCTACTGGCTGGCCACAAACGGGAAAAGCGAAGCCAGAAGCTTCCCTGAAGTGTCTCCTGGATGGGCTCTCTAACTGACCTTGCTTGCACAGGCCACGCCTCTTGGCCAAGTCTTCTTCAGCATCTTGAAGCAGCAGGGGAAGCAGGCTTCTCTGAGCACCTACCAAACCAGCGAGGGCATAAGCTGTCCTTGGCCTACAGGACTGGAGGGGAACATCCACATGCTGCAGGTCAGGGAGGTGTCTATCCCTCACGTGGAGGATGCAGTGGGTGAGCACCTTCACTCTCAGATATCCCCAGACTCCATGACGACACCCGTATACTGCGATGGTGCTTTAGTCTCCCCAGAGACACACGCACCAAAGTGAGTGAGAGGGATCAGCTGTCCCTGTCTTTGGTGGCGATCAGTCATGTTACCTACTCAATCTGAGAGGAATAGATAATGCTGGCACAAGGACAGCAAATAAAGCTGCACAAACAACACTCAGATCACTTGGGAAAAGAGACATTAAGAAAGACAAGAAGAGTGGAATTCCATCATGTGCGACTTGAAGCCTGAATGCACCCCATTAGTATTTGGGGGACAATGTGTTGTGTTTGGGTTTTTTTTGCTTCCCTCCTTTTTCAGTCCCTGGCCTTAGGGTAATGCCCTGTAGATTCTGATGATTCTAATTCACAACTGCAAAGCTAAGTGGAAGGGGGTCACCATTTCAAGCTAAGGGCAAAACAACTCTTCATGTGAACACTTCATGTCGGAGTGAAAACCTGTCTAGTTTCCTCATTTAACTCAGTAAAATATATGGCTTTTAAATATGTGGAAAAGGCAGCAATGATAGCATAGTGGTTTGTTCTTTGAAAAGGGAGCATGGCTTGCTTTCCACAGCTAAGATGACATTGCATCTCCTGCCCCATACTGTCTCTCTGGTGAGACTGCTCTCTGATGTGACATGGATTTAGCAATGCAGAGAGACTGGGGATGGCTCCTGTTCTGTATTTGACTGACTCTCCTCACTATAGTGGAGCTCTTCCTCATTGTAGTGACAAGAGACAAGTAACCAGCTTAGTGGTTTTACCTTTGTTTCAAACTTTAAAATAATTGTGTTTGCATTTTACAATTCCACTTGTCCCTCCGAGGAATGCTTTTTAGAAAAGGTACTTGATGCTGCTAAGTGGAGCTCAATGGACTTTCATCCTACAGTGTGGATATCCTGAAGGGGCAATTGGAACTTCACGCTGCACTGGTATTTGTCTCTTTTCACCCCATTCCCTTTACTTTGTGCTGCATTGTTGAGGCAGGCCCCTAGTTAGTGCCTGAATAGATGATGTATCATTCCCTGTGAGTAACCTCAGTACAGCACATTCCTTTTGGCCACTTAATTGTCTAGGCAAGAGAGGAATACTCATCTGTAGGGGTAAGTTACAGCCCTCCTCTCTACTGTTCTCTGTCTGCATGACATAAATTTCCTTGCATGCAAGGAACATAAGTATCTTGCATTAGCCCAACATAAAAATAGCATCCCATTTCTCCTGGAAAGATGGGATGTGCATGTGAGCAGCCGGAACCTTGTCCCACACATGCAATAAAACTAGCAGATTGCAGCAGATTGCAGCAGATTGCAGAGTATGCTTCTGCATCAGGCAATTGCAGGGACAGTAGATGTGGTACTGGAAGGTTGTGTTTCACCTTTTGGAAGTTCTCTGTATTACTGAGCTAATTGCTGAGAAGTTCACAGTTCAGATTGCTGTTCATTTGGTAAGGGCAGTTAACTGTATCTTAAACCTCCCAATCCACGCTCTTTGCTTCCAGGCTTAGCAAAAATGAATGGATGAAAAAAAGGATTAAGCTGTGCTCAGAAAATTCCAGGCTTGGAACAACAGCTAGGCTCTTCAAACTCTGGCAAATGCATAGATGAATGCATAACTTGCAAGCATTGTTTCCATTACCTGTAGCAGGGGAATTCCACAGCCTCGCTTTCTGGCTGTCCTTCTTCCCTCACTATCACTTTGGCAAGGTACCAGCCACTGCTTCCTCCTTTGCCATCATGCCCTATCCTCACCCTCCTCACCTGCTTCAGAGTTACTGCTTCAACGAAGAATTCATCAGCCTTTGAGAAGAAGAAAAAAGATAAAGCAATATTTCTCCTCAAAAAAACCAAACTAACAAGAAAATATTTACTTTGCAATCAAACCAACATCAGCAGCACGCTGCAAGATAATTCCTCACAAGACAAAGGAGAAAGTATTCATCAATTTACCAAATAATGAAAGCTTGAATATTTGTGCTAGCTAGCTGCTTAACATTAGATTTATAGACATAGGGTCTGCCAGCATTTTAACTCTCCAATGTCATTGCATGCCTTCAACAACTGTAAAAAAAAAAAAAAAAGAAAAGTAATTTGATTATTTAGAAATTTATAGAGAGGCAGAGAAAGCAAGTTCAAACCCTTGCTTTCTGGGAAATCCAAGGCAGGCCATTTCAAACCAAATGCACAGAGGTGTCTAGAGGTACAGGTCAAAGACATTACCTCATGTTAAATTCAGGTGACAGAGTAGTGAGCACTATTTAACCCCATCCATGGCATGAAAGCATTGGATGTGCCTGTGCAGGGTTATTTCCAGCTGCTTCATGAGTTGTGTTCTAAGGTTGATGTGAACTTACCCCAGTAGCTAAATACCCTTAATATTCCACAAGAGATGTGAATTTGCCATTTTCTCCCCCTTTGTTTGGTTTTGGTGTTGCTATGTTGTTGGTTTGGAGTTTTGGCCCTTTTCTGCAATTTTAGTTTTTGCTTTGATTTTGTATTGTTTTGCATGCTTGCTTGTTCCCTGGAAAGGGGCTCAAACCACCAACCTACATATTATCCCAAATGATGGTCCCTGAAGACTAGAAGTTTGGTACTCAAGAGCATACTGGGAGCAGTAGTTCCTGCTGGTTGAAGGAAGATAGCCATATATATACACACACATATACATATACAGATACACACACATTTAAAGAGTGAGTTACTCCACTGGGAATCAGGTCAGACAAGTATCTATGGTACATGTATCACAAATACTGGGTGTAAACACACAGCAAGCCTAAAGCACATACCCCAACATGACTGCTGTGATTGCCTTCTGGCTGAGATGCCTTGCTAGGTAAGAGAAAGCTACCCCAAATCCTGCAATTCATTTGTTCCTCATCTCCCAAAATCCTGTGAAGTAAGTATGCTGGTAGCATACATCCAACTTGCTCCCAGAAAGGCTGGTGACAACAGTTAATCGAGTATTTAAATTTGTTAAAACAATCATAATTTCCCCATCATTCAGGCTCAAAAATGACCTTTTAACTAAAGACAACTAAACATATTACCAGTGCTTTAAGTGTTAATGATGGGTTTACTTACATAAGCAAGTGCTCCTTACATACTCAAAAACTGCTGAATTGGGGATTTAACGTATCAAAATCTCAGAGCCAGCCTAAGTCAATAAAGCCTAATCCATTAGTCCTAATGTTTATCTTACTTATTAATGGCTGATATAAACTAATGCGTAAGTAACTAACTGGAACCACAGCAGAGCAAGTGCCTAATTTAGAGGCATCTTTAAATTTTACCTTCTATACAGGGTGTTTGCATCTGCAAGCAGACCTTTCAAGTTAAATTGTTAATCAAGGTGCTATTGGTTTAAGTGGCTGTAGATTAGAGACTGCACTGACACAGCTACATTTCTTTTTAACGGAGCATCTGAGTTAATTAGTGTAGATATACTCACTGAACCTCTTGAATATACAAGCTCTCAGTTTGTCAGGATCAATTCTTAAACAGCTTCCAATTCATGCAGCAGTTTCAGCTCCTCATGGCCAGGCAGCAATTCATCATTACCAGGTTCCAATTTCATTTATACCATCTGGTTACTATTAATCACATTAATTGTTTTCCAAAATAATTTCCCTGGTTTTATTTCTAGCACTTCATAGAATCATAGAATCATAGAATCAATAAGGTTGGAAAAGACCTCAGAGATCATCAAGTCCAGCCTGTTACCCAACACCTCATGACTAAGCCATGGCTTCAAGTGCCACATCCAATCCCCTCTTCAACAACTCCAGGGATGGTGACTCCACCACCTCCTGGGCAGCACATCCCAATGGCCAAAAACTCTCTCTGTGAAGAACTTTTTCCTCACTTCCAGCCTAAACTTCCCCTGGCACAGCTTGGGACTGTGTCCTCTTGTTCTGGTGCTGGTTTCTTGGGAGAAGAGACCAACCCCCACCTGGCTACAATCTCCCTTCAGGGAGTTGTAGAGAGCATAACGACTCCCCTGAGCCTCCTCCAGGCTAAGCAACCCCAGCTCCCTCAGCCTCTCCTCACAGGGCTGTGCTCCAGACCCCTTCCCAGCTTTGTTGCCCCTCTCTGGACATGTTCAAGTGTCTCAATATCCTTCTTAAGTTGAGGGGCCCAGAACTGGACACAAGTTACCATATAAAGTTACCATATAAATCTGGTTTGAGACTGAAAATTAAAATAGTCATCATCTGTGTTTAATTTTTTTTTGTTCTGTTTGGGCAAGCCAAGAATCTTTCTTTCTTAGCCCATTGAAACAGCCCTCAAACCACCACCAAAATATGACTTATTTTGCTAGCATTTTGACAAAACTGGGCTTTACCAAATGACAAAATGCTCTACAGCTTGGGCCTATCCTCTAAAGAAAAAGTAAATATATACATATATAGCTATCATATAAGTGCATGGTCAAAGTGCACTGTCTTCAATGTCCATGTCTGCAAACTTGTATAACATGTAGAAGGAGAAGAATTTTTGCACTATGCAAATGTCACCTGTTCCCACAGACAGGTCTTACAGGCACAAGGAAACCTTGATGAAAGTTCTGTTTGAGTCTAAAAATCTTAGTGGTTTCAGTGAAGCTCTGGAAACTCTGGACACTCAAAGGCAAATCAAACACCTGAATACATATTTCAGAAGCCTAAATTAAATGTTTGATTATGAAAACATGACTGCCTTTTATCACCATGCTCTTTCCATTCCAAACTTTAAACCAAGATCTGAGGTATGCAGCATTTTGTGATCAGGTTCTCAAGGACCCCTCCAGAAGATACTAACTATATTCTACCAGCCTAAGTTGGACCTTAAAGATCCAAAATGTGCCTCATAATTGAATATACATTAATTTCATTGATGCCATAGATCAGATCTGCATGCTATTCTTTTGCTAATGCTGCAAGGACTTCAACTGCAGCTTGACTTCTTTATTATCTCCATCTTTCCAGGGAACAAGCTCTGTTTTCAGTTCAGGCAATTTCCACTTCCCTCCATTCAGGACATGGGCATGCAAAAACATGCTGAAGACCAGACTGAAAGCAAGACAAGAAAATTTAGTGCAATGGAGGGGAGGCTGGAGGAAATGTAAACAAAACATGCTAGGATTTCTGTTCCAATTTTCTCATTAACTAAGATGTTTTCTCTTCCTTTGACCTGGAGGCCAAATTTCTGTCTTATTAGATGGAGGGAGAGACTCCTTCTTGTTCTTGGAAGATAGACAGATTCCCTGGACACCTTCCTTGATCCAAAGATGCCTTTTCAGTAGTCAGGACTTAGCTGGGGAGCAAACCAAGGCACTCTTTAAAGAACAGACTAATAGTATCATAGTATCAGTCAGGGTTGGAAGGGACCACAAGGATCATCTAGTTCCAACCCCCTGCCATGGGCAGGGACACCCCACACTAGATCAGGCTGGCCAGAGCCTCATCCAGCCTGGGCTTAAACACCTCCAGGGACAGGGCCTCAACCACCTCCCTGGACAACCCATTCCAGGGCTTCACCACTCTCATGGGGAAGAACTTCTTCCTCACATCTAGCCTGATGTCAAGCCTAATGTCAAGTAAGGGCACACTATCCTAGACCTAAACCTCCTGCCAACAGTAACCTGATACAAGGCTCCTGTGGATACTTCCTCCTTAATGCTTTAGCCCAAACTGGGGAAAAATAAATAAATTGTGAGTTTACAAATACACATCTCTAAAAATATCTACAAATAGTCACACACTTTGAAACATGGCTTAAAGTGCTGCTGTGTGAACTTACATTGCCTTTTTCAAATTTATTGACAGTGTTGATGCAGTTGTAGAGAACTCGCTCCCCAGTGTCTCCTGGTCGCCAATGAGGCAGACAAAGACGTTGGCATCGGTGCCACTGCCACTTACCGTCCCCGTGCAAACCGTCACTCGGTATTTTATCACTGCAGAGACACAAGGTAGCAAAAGCATTTCAGAATACAGAATATACAGAATGGACCAGGATGGAAAGGACCTCAGAGATCATTGAGTCCAACCTATCACCCAACACCATCTAATTAACTAAACCATGGCACCAAGTGCCTCATCCAGGCTCTTCCTAAACACCTCCAGTGATGGTGACTCCACCACCTCCCTGGGCAGCACATTCCAACGGCCAATCTCTTTTTCTGGGAAGAACTTCTTCCTAACATCCAGCCTAAACCTCCCCTGGCACAGCTTGAGACTGTGTCCTCTTGTTCTGGTGCTGGTTGCCTGGGAGAAGAGACCAACCCCCACCTGGCTACAACCTCCCTTTAGGGAGTTGTAGACAGCAAGAAGGTCTCCCCTGAGCCTCCTCTTCTGCAGGCTAAGCAACCCCAGCTCCCTCAGCCTCTCCTCACAGGGCTGTGCTCCAGACCCCTCCCCAGCCTTGTTGCCCTTCTCTGGACACCTTCCAGCAAGTCAACCTCCTTCCTAAACTGAGGGGCCCAGAACTGGACACAGGACTCAAGGTGTGGCCTAACCAGTGCTGAGTACAGGGCAAAATGACCTCTCTGCTCCTGCTGGCCACACTGCTCCTGATCCAGGCCAGGATTTCAGTAACACAATTAACTGTCTTTTAAGCTTGCTGCATTTCCCAATGACTTGCAGTTAGTCCTGAGGACTGATACTTTCAGGTGGTACTTTTGCTGATGTATTGACTTTTACACTTCCATGTTATCACTAGAAAAAGTAGAAAGAAAAAAAAAGAATAAAAAAAGCTAACACAGGAAGACCTGAAACAATAAGGAACACCCCAAAAAACTCCCCAGAGAAGGACACAAAAATGATATTCTTTTCAGATAGTACCTGAATCAGAGTGCGTAGCCTCCTCAGAGCCCCAGCCCTCATGCCTCTCCTCCTGCCTTCCCAGGAGAGTCCTGGTGACAGGGGACCTTGTAACAACATGTTTATAGACAACATAGCTTTCAACATCCAGAGGCATGACATGCAGACAAAAGACCTAGGGGGGACCAAGCACCTGGGGACCTCAGGGAAGGGCTCTCCATGTTGGTATTCTGGGGCAGGACAAGCCCAGCTGGCCCTCTCTCCCTGGAACATCAGTGCAGGAGGTTGGACTGTGTCATTCCCTCTCATCACATCTGAGAACTTGATTTAGAATTTTGCTGAATGGATTTTGAGCTGCCATCTTCTTCCCCCTACCCTGCCCTTATCTCTGCCCTCCCATCCCACTGAGTGGTGAGTTTCTCAAAGCAGTTTCATGCTGAAGAACCAGCCCATGAACCAACCTCTGAGAGAGGGAAATCCTTTTCTACAGTGTATAGCATGGACACGACTCAATGGTCCTACACTCCCTCAAAAACCTTCTTGCAAGCCCAGCATGCAGGTGCTGTGTCTTGCCTCTGCTCAACAGAACTGCTCCTCACAGGAAAGTGCCTTCCTTTGACCTCAAGAAGCTCTCTCCATGCTTGATTAAAAATACATTTGAAACCCAGATTTATTTACATTTTAATAACATCTGCAATTACAATTAGTCTTCCTCTTCCAAGGAACTGCTCAGCTGCATGCAGATCACTGCAAATTTCAGAAAACAGGGGCCTTGTGGTCTACAGAGTATGGAGCCACATTGACTGCTTTGGTGGAAGTGAGAGAAATCCCAGTGGCTACCTTGAGATATTCTGCTCTCCACACTTCTCCCTCCAAGTACCTATAGTTCTTGTGACACAAGGTCAAGACAGAAGTAACCACGCAAAGTTCTGCAGCTTTCCTTCAGTAAGTGTCCAGTCCAAGTGTATTTCACCTGATAAATGATTTTATTTGCTCATACATGCTGTAATGGTGCCCATACCTTTTCTCCCAGGCAAGCAGCACCAGAACTAGAGGACACAGTCTCAAGCTGCGCCAGGGGAGGTTTAGGCTGTAGGTGAGGAAGAAATTCTTCATAAAGAGAATGATTGGCCATGAAATGTGCTGCCCAGGGAGGTGGTGGAGTCCCCATCACTGGAGGTGTTTAGGAAGAGCCTGGATGAGGCACTTGGTGCCATAGTTTAGTTGATCAGATGGTGTTGGGTGATGGGTTGGACTTGATGATCTCAAAGGTCTCTTCCAACCTGGTCTATTCTATTCTATTCTATTCTATTCTATTCTATTCTATTCTATTCTATTCTATTCTATTCTATTCTATTCTATTCTATTCTACTCTTGTACAGCTGTTCTGTACTACTTCATGCATATTTATAGATGTAGCTGCATACAGGTGCATGTAAATAAATAAAATTTTGAAGCCCCAAAATCATAGGTAAATTTTTTAAATTCCATTTCAGATAGGCTTGCTTTCCATTAACATCCCTTCAAACCTGGCATTTCACACTTTACAGGAAACTGCAAAAAAAGACAGATTTGGGGGAAAAAGAGAATATGCATATAGCTGTGGAAACAGTTGTGCTGTGGCTATTTCCCAACACAGAGGAATCTGCTCAGAGGAACCTGGGATGTCTGAGGCTTCAAGCACCTGATGAAGCACACAGAAATGTTGGAGAAAGTGCCAGAAAGGGAAGCTAATTGAATTACCTCTGCCTGCCTGTGCATCCTTTACACAAAGAGGGTTTCTTTCTATTCAGATCCTAAGCAAGCTCCTGCAAAGAGCCTGTGGCTCTCACCTGGCATGACTTCAGTCACTAGAGATCCCTCTGCAGGGAGCTCCCGCACAATCTCATTGTCGTCTTCATTTATATCTAGCCAGCGGCCGCAGTTGAAGGAGTATTTTTCTTTTGTCAGCGTTTTCAGCAGAGTTACCTTCATTAAAATAAAACACTGAGTGAGTTCAGAGGCTTAAAGACAAAAAACCCCCAACAAGCTCTTGACAGGTTTTTTTGGGAAGTAAGAGTAGGTAGCAGCAGAGAAATAACACACATTAATAACCAGACTGTCACTCTGTCTCGTGCACCGCAGTGATGCATGAAGCAAAGGCTGTCACAGCTGATGGCTTTTTGTTCCTCCTTTCTCCAGCCATTCCACTGTGTTGTGAAAGTTTTGATGGATACCATGGCTCTCAGTAATTGCTCATCATATGCCACTGTATAAATCTGTAGAGCAAATCATGGACAGCACTTGCACTGCTGGTTCTGGCACTCAACATTGTTGCGTGGCACATTGAGAAATCACCAAGGAAATGGCAGAAAGCATGATCAAAGATCTGCAGGTTGGGCCTCTGCAAATGGATGGTGAAGGGGGTGAAAGGAGGGTATGATGAAGATCTACAAAATCACAGGTGTCATGGAGAAAGCTGAGAAGGATCAACTATTCACTCTTCTACAAGAAAAGGAAAGCACCAAATGTACGTAGAGCAAAGCTGAAAGCAAACAAAAGGACACAATCGACCTGTGAAGTCCTTGCCAATAGCTATTCCAGTTGCTAAAAGTTTCAGTGTTCAAGGGGAGATTGGAACCTTTGAACAAATAAATGGAAAACTCCTAAAGCTTTGTATTTAGTAGAGCTGTTCAGGAAGTAGGTCTCCAGCTGGAAATAGTTAAAAAATGGAAGAAACTTGAGGAAAAGTATCACCAATAATCCTCCTTGTCTTACTCTTCTTTAGACATGCACTTATGTGCAAGAGAGGATGCTGAGCTAGATGGACTTTTGACTTGACCAATGCAGTTGTTCTTGCATTTTGGTAATAAACAATGGGAGCCTACCCCAGTATGAAGCAAACTTCCAATGAAATGTGTGAGGACAGGAACAAAGCATCACTAAGGCTTCATTTAAGTTTCTGATGATGAACAAGTGATGGGATTTCATGAGCCTGATGCATCCAGAAAACATCAGACTGGAAGCATATGGGTAGATTAATTTCATGCATCACCATGAGGTTTGCCCAGACAATTTGGCCTGAAGGGAATCCTAGACATGCTACCTGATCTTCTTTGACCTTCTTGAGCACAGTTTCTGCCCAGGGAAAGACCACATCCCAGAGAAATGCACAGCTATCAAGGCCTAAGCATTCTTGCTCATCATCTCTGAACAAACTAATAATGGATATTGCAGTGGCTCAAAGTTTGACCAACACTTTCTTTCTGGTAAAGACCACAGCCAGAAACTTTCTCCCAACACATGGTGAACAAGAGTACTTGATGCTTCCTTCCCACTGGAGAGGTGTTTGGCTGTGTATGCTGCCTGACAATGCAAGGGATCAGGATCTGTCAAAGTACATTAGAGGAACACATGAAAAATCTCCAAGCATTAAACTGTGGTTTATCATCAGAGTTATTTACAATGGCAAAGCAAAGCGCAACTTTTGTTAAGTGCAAAGAATGTCTTCCAAGATCCGCAGAAGGAGAACTTGTCACCTCACAGACCCAGGCAAGGGCTGGGACACTTTCCACTAGAGCAGGTTGCTCAAAGCTTCATCCAGCATGACTTTGAACACTTCCAGTGGTGCTTCACCATCCTAACAGCAAAGAATTTCTTCCTAATATCCAATCTAAATTTCTCTCTTTCAGTTTGAAACCATTATCACTCATTCTGTCACTACACTTCCTGATAAAAAAGCCAGTCCCTGATAAAAAGACCCTCCCCACCTGTCCTGTAGGCTCCCTCTAAGTGCTGGAAGGCAGCTGCAAGGTCTCATTCCCGTTACACAGCTGGGCTGAACTGAGAGACAGGAAGGATAAGAAATTTTCTTCAAAAATCACACAATGAATTCTTCTCTCCCCATGTAGTTTTCAAAAGCTATGACATGCTCTCTTCACATTTCTTTTTTGGGTAAGATTTCCACTCTAACCCCTGAGCCAGAGCCATCTGTAAAGGGAAGTACCTCTGATCACTGCACATCAGAATAATCTGCTAGCTGGGGAACTCAGTGACCCAAGATTAGCAGTGCAGATCTATATGACCAGTGTTGTTTTTCAGACCTACCTTCTGTCAGACTCTGATCCAAAGGAGTTACGTCTCAAATACTGTGTGAAGCAATGTACAAGTCTATCTGGCAGTTAGGACAAACGGGAACAAAATATGCCAGCTTGGGAGGCTTTATAAAACATCAGAGGGTGGATGGCCTCACCTCTTTCCCAAGCCTGCATTTGTTCTGCTGAGATAAGGAAGTTTGCTGCACACTGTGCAAAGGGTAATAAAGTACAGGGTCTCTGTGACCCCTGCCTCAGCTGGTGGAAAGGGTTAATGCTGCCCTTTCCCCTTCATGCATACATGCATTGGCAGGCAACATTTTCCAGTGCTTCCCTTGCAAAGTAAGGGATAGGCTATTAAGTCATGAAGCAACACCCCTTTTGGCAGGGAATAAAAAGCACCTTGATGCATTGGCAGTAGTGCACTGAAGACCCAAAGAATGGAACAGGGAAGATATTGCTTGCACTCTGGGTGATGATCCAAATATTTACCTTTTCTGTCTCTCTGCTTCCTCTACCTCTTTCTTATAAACACATAATATATGTATACCTATAACTTCAGCTGGGCAGTTAACAATTCAAACTCTTTTTTTGTATGGACCTGTGATGATGTAAGTCTCCTTAATTCCACCCAAGCAAATCATTGAATTTGAGTCACTCTATTCTCCCTCTCTCATTGAGTAGGATGTGCCATTTTTCAACTGGCATCATGGACAGGATTCCCTTTTGAGTGGAATCCAGCCCTTGGGGATACCAGCCCTTCACCCAAACAGAATAGGAAGGAAGAGCTGGGAAGCAGCCTTTAACAGTAGGCTGGGAGAGGTCCAAGCAGTGACAAGCCATGGCAGCCAAGGAAATGCCAGAGCTTGGCTGTTCCCCTGTCACTGAAAGATTGAAAAATAAAATGAGGGTAGACAAGAGGACCTTGGGTGTTGTGTGCATTTTATTCTACCCAAGGGAGTAAGCAAATCTGAGTCAAATCTCCCTCCTCCCTCTTAGATCAAGCAGGATGTGACAGCTTCATTTGCTGTCCCCTCACCTTATTCAGATGCCAGCCAGCAAAAGGATTTCTTTTCTCATGCCATATCCGAAGTTTATAAAATGTGCCCAGATCTGGGAGCTCGATCTATAGAGGACCAAACAAAATTGTGTTATCCATTTCTATAAGTCAGCAGAGCATGCACACAAAGGACACCCCGGAAAGTCTTTTAAGAGCCAAATCAGAAAGGAACAAAAAACTAAAGTAAAATAAATAAAATTACATTATTCTTTACAAGTAATAAACACTAATTCACAAAGATGGGCTGGGTGCCTCTCTTTACAATACAATACAATACACCAGGTTGAAAGAGACCTTCATGATCATCACGTCCAACCCCAACCCACCCAAACAACTAACCCATGGCACCAAGCACCCCATCAAGTCTCCTCCTGAACACCTCCAATGAAGGTGACTCCACCACCTCCACGGGCAGCCCATTCCAATGGGCAATCACTCTCTCCGTGTAGAACTTCTTCCTAACATCCAGCCTAAACCTGCCCTGGCGCAGCCTGAGACTGTGTCCTCTTGTTCTGGTGCTGGCTGCCTGGGAGAAGAGGCCAACCTCTGCCTGGCTACAACCTCCCTTTAGGTAGTTGTAGAGAGCAATAAGGTCACCCCTCAGTCTCCTCTTCTCCAGGCTAAGCAACCCCAGCTCCCTCAGCCTCTCCTCGTAGGGCTTGTGTTCCAAACCCCTCACCAGCTTTGTTGCCCTTCTCTGGACACGTTCCAGCAAGTCAACCTCCTTCCTAAACTGAGGGGCCCAGAACTGGACACAGGACTCAAGGTGTGGCCTAACCAGTGCAGTGTACAGGGGCACAATGACCTCCCTGCTCCTGCTGGCCACACTCTTCCTGATGCAAGCCAGGATGCCATTGGCCTTCTTGGCTGCCTGGGCACACTGCAGGCTCATGTTCAGCCTCCCATCAACCAGTACCCCCAGGTCCCTCTCTGCCTGGCTGCTCTCCAGCCACTCTGACCCCAGCCTGTAGCACTGCCTGGGGTTGCTGTGGCCAATGTGCAGCACCCGGCACTTGGATGTGTTAAATCTCCTGCCCTTGGCCTCTGCCCATCTGTCCAGCCTGTCAAGGTCCCTCTGCAAAGCCTCTCTGCCCTCCAGCAGATCAACTCCTGCCCCCAGCTTGGTGTCATCCACAAATTTACTGATGATGGACTCAATGCCCTCATCCAGATCACCAATAAAGATGTTGAAGAGCAGGGAAGAAGAACATGTAAGTTGAAACCATACACTTTGGATCACAAGTGATCCTTGAAACCACTTCTCCAAGTAAGAATTAGAGCCAGGTCTCAAGGTCCAGACCTTTCTTGAACAGGGACTCCAAAGCACAGCCATGATTCCTCCAGAAGACATCTATGGCTGCTGGTACAAAAGGGGTTAAATGTTTTTTAACAGCTATGCATTAAAATCCTTTGTTTCTCAATCTTCCCTGGCCACCCCCAGCTAACTTTTAAACATATGTGTTCTTAAGCACAAGAAGACCCTCCTTCAGCCTTCAAACCCAACATTATGTTGAGTTCGTTCTCAAACTCATGTATGTTCACATCCAAGGAGGCTGAAGACTTGGTCATGGAACAGAGGAAACACCACTGCTAATTCTCCTGTAAATGATGACCACTCAGGTACTGGGAGGGAAAAAATTACATTATTAGCTTCAGAGAGGCATGGTCTAAACAGGTGAGGTAATGTATGACATGAATGGAGCTGTGCTTAAGGCAAAGGCTGTCTGCTATTTCCCTGAGCAGGGGAGAGCTCCTCTCCTGAACTTTGGTAACACTATGACTTGAAGACATCATTATCTGAACACCCAGGTACACTAGCCTAAGCCCTGTTTGGAGAAGACAAGCATCATCCATAGGTGGTGAAATAATTTTCATCACCACCAAACTGAATGACTTTACCACAGTAGATCCTTTTGAAGTAGAGGGGAGTAGCTCACGTTGATGATCTTTCTGTGCAGCATTGTATCATAGAACGGTTTGGTTTGGAAAGGACCTCCAAAGGTCATCTAGTCCAGCCCCCTGCAGTGAGCAGGGACATCCTTCATTGCATCAGATTGCCCAAATCCCTGCTGAGCCTCACTTTGTATAGCTCCAAGGATGGGGCCTCAACTCCTTGGGCAACCTGTTCCAGTGTTCCACTACCCTCATGGTAAAGAACCTATTCCTAACATCCAACCTAAACCTACTCTTCTCTAATTTAAAACCATTGCCCTTTGTCCTACCCCTACAGGCCTTTGCAAACAGTCCCTTTCCAGCCTTCTTTAGGTGCTCCTCAGGTACTGGAATGCTGCTATGACCTGCAGAACATTACCAGCACAATTTATGACTTGCACAAGTTCCATACCATAAACTTGTCAGTCTGACCAGTTTCAAAATTATCTGAATTGTTGTCCAGCTTCATCTCATCTGACTTCCCCTTGTCTCCATAAATCTGGAAGAAGATGGTGGCATCCGTCCCTGCATTCTTAATGTCACTTGTCCAGATCCACAACGACCAGGGACTTTCTACAAAGAAAAGTGCAAAACATTTTGCTCAAAATGTAATTCTTAAAGGTGTTCTGTTAAAAAGCAAAATTCCTACTCTTTTCCCAGTGTTGTAGAGAGAGCAGGATGGTATGAAGGCATCATAGAATCATAGAATCGATAAGGTTGGAAGAGACCTCAGAGATCATCCAGTCCAACCTGTCACCCAAGACCCCATGACTAACTAAATCACGGCACCTAGTGGCGTGTCCAATGCCCTCTTGAACAGCTCCAGGGATGGTGACTCCACCATCTCCCTGGGCAGCACATTCCAATGGCTAACAACTCTCTCTGTGAAGAACTTTCTCCTCACCTCCAGCCTAAACCTCCCCTGGTGCAGCTTCAGACTGTGTCCTCTTGTTCTGGTGCTGGTTGCCTGGGAGAAGAGACCAACCTCCACCTGGCTACAACCTCCCTTCAGGTACTTGCAGACAGCAAGAAGGTCTCCCCTGAGCCTCCTCCATAATCCCAGCTCCCTCAGCCTCTCCTCACAGGGCTGTGCTCCAGACCCCTCCCCAGCCTCACTGCTCTTCTCTGGTCACGTTCAAGTGTCTCAATGTCCTTCTTAAATTGAGGGGCCCAGAACTGGACACAGTAGAAGTCCTTTCCTGCCCAAACAATAGTCAGCTGCTACCGCGATTGAGAGATGGAGATGAAGCTTGATGCAAGCAAAGTGTCTACTTTATTGTACAAAGCCTTTTCTTTATATAGGCTAACATAACCAAAAGCAGCTCGGGATTGGTAATTAGATGTGTCCGTGCAACAGGTACAGATTCGCGATTGGCTGCCGAGGAGATGCCAGGGAGCACACATCCCTTGGCAAGGCTCAGACAGGTGCTAGACAAAAGAGAAATGATCACACATCTCTTATCTAAGGTCAGAGAGAAGACAAAAGACTCTACTGCAATGTTTACCAGCTCTAATTCTCAGGTCGTTGTGTGGCTTCCCTGAGTCACAATGGTCATTGGTAATTAGCTAAATACTTTTTTCTCTTTACACAGCTGCAGTTTGCTCCCATGGTTTGTGGCCTACAAGAGGCAAAATATTTCCTTCTATCAGCTGAGCATTGCTTGAGGTTCTACTCCCTAAATTCATTCCATCAAGCTGCTACTTGACATACAGGAGTGAGATTTTCTGAAAATATAATTTTAATTTAAAATAAAATGAGAAAAATTACTCCTTTCCAACTGAAGCATATTTCCCTCTCTCATACTTTACTAACAGGGTAATCCAGGGATGTCCCTGTCTGTATACTTCCTCCAGCATCTACAATTCTAGTTCTGAAGACCAATTTAAAGGCAGGAAAATAGTGTTACCTTCTTTTTATCAATGAGAAAGTATCTACAGTCGCTTGTGTATGGTGCAATGCAACTCCAGGTAGCCCCTAAAACTTGCTCCAGATAGTCTATGTCTATGGATGTACGGATATCCTCATGTGTTTCTTCATCTTGAGATAATAATGTCTGAATTCAATATGAGGTCTTACTCTGCCCTGGTTACTTCAGTGTTCGGGCTCCTCAGTTCAAGAGGGACAGGAGAGGGTCCAGTGGAGGGCAGCGTGGATGATTAGGGACTGGGGCACTGCCTGGTGAGGAGAGGCTGAGGGACCTGGGGCTGTTTTGTCTGGAGAAGAGAAGACTTAGAGGGGATTTAATCAATGCTTATCATATCTGAGGGCTGGGGGCCAGGAGGGAGGGGACAGGCTCTTCTCACTTGCTCCCTGGGATAGGACAAGGAGCAATGGATGTAAGCTGCAGCACAGGAGATTCCACCTCAACACAAGGAGGAACTTCTTTCCTGTAAGGGTCACGGAGCACTGGAACAGGGTGCCCAGAGAGGTTGTGGAGTCTCCTGCTCTGGAGACTTCCAAGGCCTGTCTGGGTGTGTTCCTGTGTGACCTGAGCTAGATTGTATGGTCCTGCTGTGGCAGGAGGGTTGGCCTCGATGATCTCTTTGGGTCCCTTCCAACCCCTGACATCCTGTGATCCTGTGACCCACTTACCCCACACAGGTCTTTTGCCAGACAGACTGGCTCAGAGCCTGTTAAGGTGTCTGTAGCTAGGCTGCATCATGCAGGGCAAACATGCACAGAGCAACATGCTTTTCAAAAGTTTTTTACATTATTTAAATGCCTAAATCCCAACTGACTTCAGTTAACACACCAAAGTAACAAGCCCAAAGAACATGGCAAAGCTACGAGATGTTTACCTCTGAAGACTTTCACACAAGATGCTAACTGAAAGTGTGATCCACCTGCAGCAGCTTTGGACTGGGTTTGGTACCGGGTTTTGTACCAGGGGATGGTTGCATACTTAAAGCAAGAGTGTTTCTCTAAAGAGCCCCTCATCTGCATGTGCTTGGCTCCTGCAGGCCTTGCAGCATCTGCAGGGGTGGGGGGAGAGGGGCTCCTTTCCCGACTCAGACATCAGCTGAATTATTAACAAAACCTAACGAATGAATTGCTTACCCTTTCAGTATGCCCAAGCCCACATGTGCACAGCTTGACCTTCAGAGCCCCAAATGGAATACAAAAAATATGATGACATGCACATAAATTAGACTTTTGCAGATCTGCTCAGCATTTGACTGTAAAAAACACGGCTCTTCAAAAAATGAGTGGGAAGAAAGAACTGTTTTTTAGACTAAGTTTTCCCCTTATTTTAATAATATGCAGCATGTTCATGACCACTCCTTTCTGAAAAGCACCAGCAAGTCTCATCTGAGCAGAAATGAAGCTCAAGCAAGTTTGTATATGGCATGGGACAGGGCAGCCTGCTCTCCCAGGGGAAAAAGAGCAAGGGCAACTCAGGCACCAGTGACTTCTCTCATCTGTCTGGTTTGGCCTCCCTGACCTCTTGCTGAAGGAAAAGAGAAGTGATGCATGCAAGGAGGGAGAAAAAGGAACTTGTACTGGGATTAAATGCTGATAGAGGGCTGTCAGGGAGAAACCACACAGGGAGAAATGTGGGTGAGCTAGGTGCAGCTGCCAGAGGAAACCAGGCATACCCACATACCCATCACCATCCTGCCAGGGCTTGCTGGGCACATTCTCCTGTTTCCTATGCCTTCCCATCAAGGGATTCAGGCAGTTCAGAAATTCTCAGAGCCAGAGTAAATATGCCACAGGAGGGCTGGACCTGACACAACAGTTTCCAGGATAACATTCAAAATAAGAGGGGGTGGAGGGTGGAGATAAAAAAAGACTGTGAAGACTGAGAATAAATACAAGCTACACACCAAGCTGCAATCCGAAGGGGAAACAGCTTGCAGACACTGCTCAGGGAGCCGTTTCACCATGGATACCCAAAGTGAGGTTGAACCAAGCTTTGATCAGCTCTACAGAAAGGGACAGTCCTGTATGCACAGGCAAGATGACGTAATAGGTCTTTTCTAACTCCAAGTCTTATGCTTCTATAATCTGGCAGCTAAAGGTCACAGATTTCTCAAGGCTAATGCTCTCTGTGTATCTCCTGCACTGTGGCAGCAGGGGAATTAGCCTGTCAATAACAATCAGAGCTGATAATAGAGGGTTAAAGGTTGCAGATGCTTTAGTTAAATGGACCGAGTCAGAGGTGTAATGTGGTTATAACATTGACTAACATTTAGATAAAGCTTATTTAAATGAACTTCTGTCTAAAGCAGGAGCCCACCCGAAGCATTCGGATTAAAGTGTATCTATTATCCTAACTAAAACATTCTGCTTACACACAGGCACCAGCACAGGCAGGGTAGCAGGGATCCATTTTGTTTGGTACAAAACCAGCTAGTGAGGCTGGGTGCTGGAGTCATGGATGGATGGATGAACATGCCAGCATACTGCCCTGAAGCAACGCCCCCCAGCAAACATGTCCCCCTGCCTCCTTCTAGAGAACAGAATTCAAATGCTTGTGTGTCTCAGGAGCTACATTTGGCAGCTGAACAGGGCTAAAAGCTGCTTTATCTCTATGGCCAAGACTAAAACAATTGAATTTAGTGGGGTTTGTTTTTTTATTAGTTTATCCTCAGGTTTGTCTTTGTATAATAATCAGGTTTTGTTTGCAGCAGCAGCATGAAAGCTCTGCTTCTGTAGTAATGAGGAACAGCCTGGCTTGTCTGCAAAGGTGAGATGGTAATGGAGGTAGCCCTAAGTGCAGTGAACCTGTCCCAGTTTCTTCCCTTAAGAAAGTGAATGCAAGCCTTCAAAATATTTTACAAACTTAATTTTAAACTCCCAAAGATGGGTTGCTCAAAGATTAAATACATGCAGGACTCAATTCATGCAGGACTCAATTCACTTGAGTTCCACTTGACCACAAGTGGAATGAAGCAGGGAGACTCACTGATTTGTTTTTCTTAAAGTCAGAAACTTTCCCAGCAGTTAAGAGAGATTAGCCTCTAGACTTCTAGACATAAATAACAGTGAGGCGTTGAGCTGGCTAGAGGGAAGAAGATAAGACACAGCTGCAGAGAACAAAGGGGCTAAAGCGATAAGGATTCACACCACTGAGAAGTTGGCCAGAACATCAAGAGACTGTAATGTTGAAGGGTCAGAAAGTGACAGCACAGACCAAGAATTAGAAGTTGTTTATTTAAATGATTCTGTGCACAAGTAAACAATTTCCCACAAATTTAATCAGTATGTATTGCTCCAAGTGTATTTAAGGTATGTGGAGACTATCTTCGGGCATGCAACCTGGGAGGGCTACCACTTTGCATCCAGTGTTGTTACTAAAGGCAGTACCTGGCTTAACAGCTATTGGCTATTAGGTTTTGATTGATCTCCCTCTGTCACTACACGTTTGTGGATCCCACTCAGGGTGCTGTTGCATGGAGGTGTATCACAGGAGGCTCCTGTGCACTTGCACCTACTTTTCAGTCTTCTCTGGCGCAGGGAGACCATTTCGTAGAGCTCCCGCTCTATGAGGCCATCTCCTTCATCTTCATCCAGCCACTTCCCACACGGGAAGGTTTGCTCAATACCAGTGAATGGGCAGTAAACCACCACCTAGGAAAAGAGACCAGAAGGGTGAATTTGAATACTCTGTTGCTGGCAGCCCATTGAAACTGAAAAGTAACTGAAAGAAAGACAGAACTGGGGATCTTAGTCCCGCTCTCAAAGTCACATTTTCTGGACCAAGATAAACTGGACTGGTTGCACAACTCCCAGACTGAAGTACAGCTAGGAGACATCTGTTCAGTTATTCCAATTCTTCCAGAAGTATATCAAAATGAGTGAACCAAGAAGAGCTAAAACACCACAAGGAGAAGTCAACAGAGCAGTGTGGTGCACTGTGGTTGCAGCCAGGGTCATGTCACTTTGCAGCACATTCCCTGAACCACAGCAGTGTGTAGTAAGATTTTGCAGCAAATGTAAGACACAACAAGCCTTATTTTGCTTTTCAGGAAAAGTATATTTCCTCCCAGCTCCAGGGCAGCTGTCTCCCACCACTCCCTCCCTTTAGCTCCTGCTTATCTTGCGCATAGTCTCATGTCGCTCCACTACCTTCCAGTAACAGCTGTGGTCAGCTACTTCTTTTTCCTGAGCTCCAAAGCAGTGTCTAAAAACTTGTGGAAAGTCTCAGTGCAGATGATAACTTCCAAAAGCTCAGCAAAACCCAAGACTGCGTTTCTGCCTGGCCTCTCGGGCAAACATCTGAAGGTGCTTTTGATGCTGAGCAAACAATAATCTTTATCTTTGTGACTGCAGAGGGGCAATCAACCCAATTAGCAAGTGATTGACTTATGCATCTAACGTGCCTTTGAGGCAATCAGCTACTGCCATGCATTATGTATAATATCGACTTGTTAAGCCAGCTTGTTAAGCCAGCGATATTGTCATCCAAATAAAAGCAGGAGCGTTTTCTTTTCTTCAACTGTATTTGGTTCTTGGGGTCATGTTACGAGTAGGAAACAGTCTAACAGCTACCTATAGACAATCGACTCTGTGGGAGCACCAAGAAGGCCTGTTGGAGGTGTGCTCAGGTAGAGGACCTTCTCCACTTAGTCATGAAGCTCTGAGAGGAGGTAAGTAGGTTGAAAATGATCAGAGTATGTGAGAGAGATGTAGGCTCTTGAAGTCACACCCGGTCCCCTGTGAGACACAGCTGAGGCAGAGACAGTGGGCAATTGCAGCAAGCTCCTGCCCTACACAACGGGAACTGCAGATGTGTGCCCCCAGCAACTACTCTACCTTCCTAGGTGCCTTTGCAAAACAGATAGACTGCTCTGCAAAGGGAAGCAGGTGATGATAAGGATGATGGACCACCCAGACTGGAGTTGTGGCTGAGGTTTATTCAGTCTACCCCTTGCACCACAAACACTTCAGTAAAGAAAAAAAGACAGATCATTGTCATAGGTGACTCATTTCAGAAGGGAGTGGAAGGTCCAATGTTCAGACCAGACCCATGACTTCAGGAACTCTGCTGCCTCTCAGCAACCTGGGTTACAGATGTGACGAGAAAGCTTCCTTCCCTGGTATGGTACTCAGACTGCTACACACTGTTGATCTTACAGGCAGAGTGTGAGTAAGTAATGACAAGAAGTCCAAGGGCAATGAAGTGAGACTTCAGGCTCTTGGGACAACTGGTTAAGGGATTGGGAGCATAAGTAGCATTCTCCTCTATTCCTCCTGTTGTGGGGAATGATGAAAGAATAAACAGGAGCAGCCAACAAATCAGTGCCTGGCCCCAAGTCTGATGTCTCTAGCAGGACTTTGGGTTCCTTAATCATAGACTGATTTACAAGAGATGGCAAGAGATGAGCTACTCCTGTCTCAAAGGGGAAGAAGAATTCTAGCCCAGGAGATAGCAGGGGTCACTGAAAGAGCTTTAAATTAGATATGAAGGGGGAAGGGCACAAAAATGGCCTTGCTAGTAACAAGCCCTGAGGACAGCACACCTGAGTTTGTAGGATGGTGTGTTAGAGAGGTCTGTTAGTCTGCCATATAAGTGGAGGTAGGGAATAGAGACCCTCATGGCAGCAAAGATGCTAGGACCACTGACTCAGTAGGAAGCACAGAAGAACACAAGAACACACAGGCAGGAACTGGGAGTTCTCACTATAAAAAAAGTGTCAAGATCTTTACACCATCTCAGATGCACCTACACCAATGCACACAGCATGGGGAACAAACTGGAAGAGCTAGAAGCCATTGTGTGACCATCACAGAAGCATGGTGGGATCTCTCACGTGACTGGAGCCAATGGCTACAAGCTTTTCAGAAGGGATAGGCAAGGAATGAGAGTGGTTTGATTGTATCTAGGTCAGTGTTGATGATAGGATTGAGTACTTGGGGATAAGAATCAGGAGGATGTCCAAGAAGGTAAATATCTCAGTGGCATTCTGTTATAGACCATCCAATCAGGATGGAGAGATAGATAAAATATTCTTTAGGCACCTGGGAGAAGTCTCACACTCACTGGCCCTTGTTCTCATAGATGTCAACTTCCCTGGTGTCTGCTTAAAGTACAGTACAGCAGAGAAGGAGCAGGGGTTCCTAGAGTGAGTGGAGAAGAACTTCTGACACAGGTGGTGAGAAGCCCTGCTGGACTTGTTTGTGAACAGAGAAGGATGTGTGGGAGATGTAATAATTAGAGGCCATCTTGGGCCATGCAAGAGGACTACAAGGTTGTCAGGAGGCTATGCAGGAAAAAAATCAGAAGGGCCAAAGACAACTACAAATTAAGTTGGCTTCAGAAAAGAGAAGAGGAAATGCTTCTGCAAACATATTAGCAACAAAAGGAAGACAAAGGAGAAACTCTGTCCTTTGTTGGATGCAGGGGAGAACACAGTAGAAAAAGATGAAGAGAAGGCTGAGGTACTCAATACCTTCTTTGCTTCAGTGTTTAGTAGCAGGATCAGTTGTTTGCTGAACACCCAGCCCCTTGAGCTAGAAGACAGGGGTAGTGAGCAGAATTAGGCTTCCTTAATCCAATAAGAGATGGTTAATGACTTTATGTGCCACTTAGACGTACACAAGTTTAATGGGCTGGAAGACTTACATGCAAGGGTACTGAGAGAGATGGCAGAAGTGCTCACCAAGCCCCTTTCCATCATTTACCAGCAGTCCTGGCTAAGAGAGGAAGTCCCAGATGACTGGAGATTGGCAAACATGACATCAATCTACAATCTTGGCTGTATGGTCTAGTTGTTGGGTGGGTTGGATTGGTTGATGGGTTGGACGCGATGATCTTGAAGGTCTCTTCCAACCTGGTGTATTGTATTATTATTATTATTATTATTATTATTATTATTATTATTATTATTATTGTTGTTGTTGTTGTTGTTGTTGTTGTTGTTGTTGTTGTTGTTGTATTATAACAAGGGCTGAAAGGAGTGCTGGATGAACTGCAGACCTGTCAGTCTGACCTGGGTGCCAGGAGAGGTCATGGAGATCATCTTGAGCACCATTATGCAGCATGTGCAGGACTACTAGGTGCTCAGGCCCAGTCAGCAGGGGTTCACAAAGGGCAGGCCCTTCTTGATGAACCTGATCTCCTTCTATGACAAGGTGACCCACTTAGTGGATGAGGAAAAGGTTGTGGGTGTTGTTTATCTGAACTTCAGTAAAGCCCTTGACACTGTCTCCCACAAGATCCTCCTGGGGAAACTGGCTGCTCATGGCCTGGATGAGTGAACACTTTACTGTGTGAAAAACCACCTGGATGGCCAGGCCCAAAGAGTGGTGGTGAATGGGTTTAAATCGAGCTGGTGGCTGTTCACTAGTGGTGTTCCCCAGGGCTACATATTTGGACCAGTTCTCTTTAATATCTTTATCAATTATCTGGATGAGGGGAATGATTCCACACTCACTAAGTTTGCAGATGACACTAAGCTGGGAGGTAGTATTGACATACTGAGGGGTAGGAAGGCTCCACAGAGGGGTCTGGACAGGCTGGATCAATGGACTGAGGCCAGTTGTATGAAATGCAACAAGGCCAAGTGCCAGGTCCTGCACTCGGGTCACGCCAACCCCATGCAATGCTACAGGCTTGGGGCAGAGTGGATGGACAATTGCTTGGCAGAAAAGGACCTTGTTGACAGCCAACAGTGTACTCAGACAGCCAAAGAGGCTAACAACATCTTGGCCTACCTCAGGAATAGTGTGGCCAGCAGGAGCAGGGAAGTCATTCTGCCCCTGTACTCAGCACTGATGGGGCCACACCTTGAGTCCTGTGTCCAGTTCTGGGAAACTCACTCCAACAAAGACATCAAAGTGCTGAAGCATGTCCAGGGAAGGGCAATGAAGCTGGTGAAGAGCCTTGAACATGTATCTTATGAGGAGCAGCTGAGAGAACTTGAGTTGTTTAATTTGGAGAAGAGGATGAGGGTAGACTTTACTGCTCTCTACAGCTACCTGAAAGAAAGTGAGTGCTGTTGCTTTCTTTCTATCTGTATTCAAGTGACAGAATGAGAGTAAATGGCCCTCAGATTGCTCCAGGGGAGTGTAGATGGGATATTAAGAAAAATTTATTGACTGAAAGAGCGGTCAGGCTTTGGAACAGGTTGCTCAGAGAGGTGGTGAAGTCACTGGTCCTGGAGGTGTTCAAGAAACACGTAGATCTGGCACTTTGGGATATGGCCATGGTGGTTGGACTCAGTGATTTTTAGAGGTCTTTTGCAACCAAAACAATTCTATAATTCTATGATCCCAATAATTCAGTCTCACCTTCTCACAGAACCAGCCAGAACTGACACCACAGTTATCATGCCCAATAGTGACTCTGCTGAGCGGGCTGAGAAGAGAAGCTATCTCCACGTTGAAGAGATCTGTCCTGGCACGCTCAAATTCTCCTCCTTCCAAGAAAATCTTCCCACTGTTCTTTAAGCCTTTGGAGCCATGGAGGATTACGTGGATCTTGGAGTTTGTGCCAGCTCCTCTGACATCTCCTGTCACTACAGCAACATTGTACACAATACCTGAAGGAATCAAAAATTTGGTTAGGAAGGAAAAAAGTGAGGGGTGAAAAAAGCTGAGAGTAATAATTCTGACTGGATTTACATTGGTTTCTTGTGGGTGCTTTTATCTTTCAACTTAGAACAGAACAGAATAGAGCAGAATAGAGCAGAATAGAGCAGAATAGAGCAGAATAGAGCAGAATAGAGCAGAATAGAATAGAATAGAATAGAATAGAATAGAATAGAATAGAATAGAATAGAATAGAATAGAATAGAATTAACCAGGTTGGAAGAGACCTTTGAGATCATCAAGTCCAACCTATCACCCAACACCATCTAATCAACTAAATCATAGCACCAAGGGCCTCATCCAGGCTCTTCCTAAACACCTCCAGGGATGGTGACTCCACTCGGGGTGATGCCTCATTGGGTTTTGTCCCACATGTATGTTTGAGAAACATAGTCACATTCAGACTGTCCAATAGAAACAGGTTTGTGTTGACAAACTCCCTGTTACATGGCCCAATGGAAAAAAGTTTGGTTTTTTGACCACCATTTGGTGATGTCTTGGTGAAAAAAGGCAAAAAAAAATAATTAACTGGCAGCTAAAGCTGCTTGATTTTGAGATGTATCAAGCACAAGATGTCAGAGGACACTGAAAGGATGGGAAAATGTTGCTTTAAACAGTGTGGCACGATGTGTAGAATCATAAAACTCTAGAAATCTGAGGTCAGCAGCCTGTAGTGCTGCTGAAGCCAACAGGACGTCCATTGCCACCATCAGAGCCTAAAGACCTCAGCAAAACAAAGCCTGGGAGACAAAACAGCCAATCTGGAATTAAGAAAATTATTTCTGAAAACAACTCTGCATGCATAAATATTATTTTCCCAACTCTAACTATTGGTCTAAGATAACAATTCATCACTTTTTCTTGAAAGGCTCATTGACAGACATACCTTTGGCCTGCGTCATGGCACCAAGTAAAGAGACACCTCTCTAACAAGATCAGTGTTTTAAGGAGCATGTGTAATAGAGTTGAAGCCCAAGATAGGGTAGACGGGCTCTGTAGAGGGACCTTGACAGGCTGCACAGGTGGGCACAGGCCAACAGGATGGCATTCAACAAGTCCAAGTCCCAGGTTCTGCACATTGGCCACAACAACCCCAGGCAGTGTTACAGGCTGGGGGCAGAGTGGCTGGAGAGCAGCCAGGCAGAAAGGGACCTGGGGGTGCTGATTGACAGCAGCTGAACAGGAGCCAGCAGTGTGACCAGGTGGCCAAGAAGGCCAAGGGCCTCCTGACCTGCATCAGGAATAGTGTGGCCAGCAGGAGCAGGGAAGTCATTCTGCCCTGTGCTCAGCACTGGTTAGGCCACACCTTGAGTCCTGTGTCCAGTTATGGGTGCCTCAGTCTAAGAAGGACATTGAGACTCTTGAATGTGTCCAGAGAAGGACAACAAAGCTGGGGAGGGGTCTGGAGCACAGCCCTGTGAGGAGAGGCTGAGGGAGCTGGGGTTGCTTAGCCTGCAGAAGAGGAGGCTCAGGGGAGATCTTCTTGCTCTCTACAACTCCCTGAAGGGAGGTTGTAGCCAGGTGGGGGTTGGTCTCTTCTCCCAGGCAGCCAGCACCAGAACAAGATGACACAGTCTCAGGCTGCACGAGGGGATTTTAGGCTGGATGTTAGGAGAAAGTTCTTCACTGAGAGAGTTGTTGGCCATTGGAATGTGCTGCCCTGGGAGGTGGTGGAGTCACCATCAGTGGAGGTGTTCAAGAGGGGATTGGACATGGCACCTGGAGCCATGGTTTAGTAGTCCTGAGGTGTTGGGTGACAGGTTGGACTTGATGATCTCTTATTGATTCTATCATTCTATAAGTTCTCCCTTTTCTGAAATCACCCAGAATTTTCAACAGGGGCTTTGGACAAGGTAGAAATATCAGAACTCACTCTCATCTGAACCTTTCTTTGAAGCTTATGCTAAAAATTGCATTCTGGTGTGTTTTGCTGTCCATATACTTTTGGCAGAATTCAACAGAGCAGGAAAAAAATGCACAGTCATAATGAAGAGTGGAAACTAAGGGAAGGTTTCAGTAGATTAATTGGGTTTTTTTCTGTAGATGTCTTTCTAGTTTTCCCCTAAATTTTCCTAACCTGCATCCTGCAGTCAGGATTCTGCACCCAGACCACTTTCCTCATACTCATGGAGGAGGATATATGAGGGCTGCAGATGTTGTAGACCATGTAATGAAGTAAAGAACAGCTGTTATATGCATAGTCAAAGTATTTACTTTTATACTAATGAACAAATACAGGCAGAACAAACAACCTCCTGCGCCATGGTAAGTTTTTTAATTGGATTTATGTTCTGGGTTCTTATAACAGAGACATGACTTTTGGCTGTCTCTGCTTTAGGCATGTTGGATAATAAAAACCTTAGGCCTTAGCACTGCCTTTCTTGTTCTGTAAAAGGATGTGTGCTTCCCTGGAGGGGAGTCTGAAGTACAACATGCATCTCTGTGTGGCACATTGGTGACTGCGAAAGCATCAATCCACTTTCTGCAGTATGCTGAGTGACTTGCTGAGGAACACGGCAGACCTGTCATCCCCTGCCCTTCATCCCCTTCTCCCGGTGCATCAGATTATTAATACTCCTGCAGGGCCTCGCAGAGCTTCCCAGCATGGCAGTTCTAGCCTATGCCTTCAAAATGTAGCTGCAGATTTTGAGCAGAAAAGTAGAAAAATATAAATAAATCACTATTGGGTGTAAAAAGGAAAACAGAAGATTGTTCTAAACAAATTCATTGGATGAAAGTCTGGGATGAGAGAAGCTGTGTCACAACAATTCTTCACATTTCACTTCCATTTCCATTCCTTTTCTTTTCTCCTCTGATCTTGGCTGTTCTGCTTTGCCCAGGAGATAACGGTGCTTCTGGGTGGCCTTGAGATAAGCTAACCTCTCCTCTCCTCTCCTCTCCTCTCCTCTCCTCTCCTCTCCTCTCCTCTCCTCTCCTCTCCTCTCCTCTCCTCTCCTCTCTCTCCCTCTCCTCTCCTCTCCTCTCCTCTCTCCTCTCCTCTCCTCTCCTCTCCTCTCCTCTCCTCTCCTCTCTCTCTCCTCTCCTCTCCTCTCCTCTCCTCTCCTCTCCTCTCCTCTCCTCTCCTCTCCTCTCCTCTCCTCTCCTCTCCTCTCCTCTCCTCTCCTCTCCTCTCCTCTCCTCTCTCTCCTCTCCTCTCCTCTCTTCTCCTCTCTCTCTCTTCTCCTCTCTTCTCTTCTCCTCTCTTCTCTTCTCCTCTCTTCTCTTCTCCTCTCTTCTCTTCTCTTCTCTTCTCTTCTCTTCTCTTCTCTTCTCTTCTCTTCTCTTCTCTTCTCTTCTCTTCTCTTCTCTTCTCTTCTCTTCTCTTCTCTTCTCTTCTCTTCTCTTCTCTTCTCTTCTCTTCTCTTCTTCTCCTCTCCTCTCCTCTCTTCTCCTCTCTTCTCTTCTCTTTTCTCTTCTCTTCTCTTCTCTTCTCTTCTCTTCTCTTCTCTTCTCTTCTCTTTCTCTTCTCTTCTCTTCTCTCTCTTCTCTTCTCTTCTCTTCTCTTCTCTTCTCTTCTCTTCTCTTCTCTTCTCTTCTCTTCTTGCACAGAAGACTGGCACAGGTTGCCCAGGGAGGTGGTAGAAGACTCATAGAATCATAGAATCATAGAATCAGTCAGGGTTGGAAGGGACCACAAGGATCATCTAGTTCCAACCCCTGCCATGGGCAGGGACACCTCACACTAGATCAGGCTGGACAGAGCCTCATCCAGCCTGGGCTTAAACACCTCCAGGGACGAGGCCTCAACCACCTCCCTGGATAACCCATTCCAGGGCTTCAGGGTGGTGACTCCACCACCTCCCTGGGCAGCACATTCCAATGGCTAACAACTCTCTCAGTGAAGAACTTTCTCCTCACCTCCAGCCTAAACTTCCCCTGGTGCAGCTTGAGACTGTGTCCTCTTGTTCAGGTGCTGGTTGCCTGGGAGAAGAGACCAACCCCCTCCTGGCTACAACCTCCCTTCAGGTAGTTGTAAGAGAGCAAGAAGGTCTCCCCTGAGCCTCCTCTTCTCCAGGCTAAACAATCCCAGCTCCTGTATAATATTGTAAATCCCGTATATTGTCTACATACTCATGGTATTCCATTGTAGAGTGTAGTTTTTGCTTGCAAATACAGCCTCATTTGCTTCTAACTGAGTTGGGCTGGCTTAAAAGCTAATGCTGGGTCAAAACTTCAACCCAGCACAACCAGTGAGACAAGGAAGTGGGAAATGCAGTGGTAGTTCAGGGACCTTCACACAAAACAGCCTGTCACCTGCAGACAGTCCACTGCTGGAGACAGGTCTCCCTAAACATAACACATTCCATCTTCTAAAGAAAACATTGCTAGTAGCATTAATTAGGCCATTATGTTATCACATTTCCCACTATGAATTCAGCCCTAACTTTACCTGTAGCTTCAGTGCCTCCAACAAGAATGTCCCTCTGGATTTTTCCATCATCCTCATCTAAAGCAAACCAGCGTCCAACTGGGAACTGGTAGACACATTTATTGCCAATGTCTTCAATAATCACCTAAGAGAAAAGCAACACCACTTTGTAAACAGAATGGGGGAAAAGCAAAGGTGCTGCACAAAGGGGTAACACAAAATCAGAAGCTTAAAGAACACATTCTCACCTGATAATATATTCAATACTCAAACATAACCCTCTCTGCTCCCTAATTAGTAATGAATGAATTTCAGACTATAAGCAAGTAAAAACCCAGGGTTTATTCTTTCCTTTTTTCATCCAGTGAACTTAATCTGCATCTCTCACAGTGTACGAGACCAGATGTCTCTGCTAGCAAGACCAGCTGGCTGGCCTGCCTTCTTTCTCTCCAGAGCCCATTTGCTGGCTACACTTCTCCATCAGCTGAACGGCAGCTCTTTGTTCTGCCTTGGGAACAGGCTGTCTTCTGTCTCTCTCAGTTTTAGAGCCCTGTTATAAAATAATACCTCGGAATTTCAGGACAAATCAAAGCCATTGGATGAGTTTGTGTGACCTACTAATATCATGTTATCCCACTCAGTTAGTCCTGGATAGAACAATTGGAAATACAGACATGAAACCCCATGGTAGGAAAAGTTTCTGATTTGGAAGGATTTGGCTCTTGAAAGTACCTAGACACATATATTACTGAAACAAGCCAGGGAACAATCTTCCCCTTTAATACTACATTAAGGCAATGTTCCCCACTTAGGCTTTACTGCACTTCATTCTGATCCCTCTCTTATCAGTATCTTTTTATGGGTTCCAGGGGCTTTCCATAGAGCTACTACAGTATTTTAATCGAGCACTGAAGAGCAGTGAAGAGTGTCTGCCAGAAAAGAAATCAAAATCTCTACTCACCTGTATGGCTTATATCTCAGAGGAAAAAAATTAACCATAAACCTAACACTGACAAGACACTACTAAACCATGTCACTAAGCACATATCTTTTCAATACCTCTAGTGATGGTGACTCTACTGATTTCCTGGGGAGTCTGTTCAGGGCTTGAAAACCTTTCAGTGAAGAAATTTTTCAACGTGTTCAATCTAAACCACCCCTGCTGCACCTTGAGGCCATTTCCTCTTGTCCTATCACTTGCTAATAAAGAGAAGAGACCAACATCCACCTCACTACAACCTCCTTTCAGGTCTTCTCCTCAGCCTCCTTTTCTCCAGGCTAAACAACTCCAGTTCCCTCAGCCATTCCTCAGAAGACTTGTTTTCTAGACCTTTCACCAGCTTCTTGCTCTTCTTTGGTCCAGCACCTCAATGTGGTTAGGGGGACCAAAACTAAACACAGTACTTGAGGTGTGGCCTCACCAGTGCTTAGTACAGAGGGCGAATATATCAACACTCAGATTCCCCTCTAATTCTGTTTGTGTCCTTGTTTATTCTTGTCTTTAGAGGTAGAAAACCAGGTGTGACTAGCAATGCAGAAAACACAAGCATCAGATGAACTTCCAATGGTGCTTAGCAAATTCATCCAGGAATGACAGTGCTGGATTCCCCAAGTACTGGAGCAAATCATAGAGGACAGCTACCAACAAGACAACTGGGTTGTTTAGCTCACTTCTCCAAGCTTCCAGTTGAACTTGCAAGGCAAAAGTTGTCTTTTACTTAATCACAAACATCTTGACAGCTCCTGCAGGAGAACACTGGATTCATGCATTGGCATCAACTAGTCATTGCTTCAGGCTTTAGGACTCAAGCAACCCAAGCAACATCAAAAAACCTGTCATGCAGACTTCATCTGTAACATGAGAATGAGGTTTGTTTTCTGTGGGCTTTCCTCATATTTCTACAGGGAGCACAACAGATGTTTCCCACCTTCTGCATTTAACACAGTAACTTTTAGTGTAATGTATGGTGATGGTGGAAAAGCATGTGCTAGTATTTGCATTTCTAATGTACCAGACCACCCTATTATCTAAGATTTACAAAACTGGGGTCAAGACTTCAGTGAGTTAATGTCAGCTGTGATAAACTACATCAGCAGAGCAATGAAATGAGAATAGAAGAAAGAATCGTAGATTTAACATTTAAAATTTTTCCTTCAACTAGGAGGAGGCTCAGGGGAGACCTTCTTGCTGTCTGCAACTACCTGAGGGGAGGTTGTAGCCAGGAAAGGGTTGGTCTTGAACTAGAAGAAGCTGCTCAGAGACCCTTCTAATGTGATAGAATAGAATAAACCAGGTTGGAAGAGACCTTTGAGATCATCAAGTCCAACCTATCATCCAACACCATCTGATCAACTAAACCATAGCACCAAGGGCCTCATCCAGGCTCTTCCTAAACATCTCCAGTGATGGTGACTCCACCACCTCCCCAGGCAGCACATTCCAATGATGAACGACTCTCTCAGTGAAGAACTTTCTCCTCACCTCCAGCCTAAACTTCCCCTGGTGCAGCTTGAGACCGTGTCCTCTTGTTCTGGTGCTGGTTGCTAGAGAGAAGAGACCAACCCCTTCCTGGCTACAACCACCTCTCAGGTAGTTGTAGAGAGCAATGAGGTCTCCCCTGATGTGAGCTATTAAGATCCCATAGCATTCTTATGTTAAAAGTCTCAAGAGTAACTAACCTTTTCAAGGAACCAGCCAGCAGAGCCACCTCTGTTATTATGTCCTATATTAATTTTTCTTAACCTTCCCAAGTTTGGAGCATCAAGTGTGAACTTGTCCTCTGCTCCCTTTTCAAAATTGTCTTTGTCATTATCCAGTTTCCTCACACCTGAAGAAAAAAAAATAGAGACAAAAACAGGAAAGAAAGAGTTACTGGCACATATGTATTTGTAAGTGAAGAAACATTTATGAATGTCATCACTGACTGACTCAAATATCCTTGAAGTACCAGCTCTCTGCAGCCAGGACTCAAGGTAAAGGCAGAGGATTTTGTATTCTAATGAAAAGGTATATTTTCTTGATCACACACAGGATTTTCACTCTAATGTCACAGCTACATACAGCTCTCAGAGTTTTCAGAAGTATAGATCCAGATGGCTCTTGCATCTTTTTTTCATATATATCACCACATTTCCCTTTTATGTTTAATGCCTTTTAAAATGTCCAAATTGTTTGAAAAAGGCCTTGGTCACAAGCTGCAGATTTTGACACTTCTGGACACAGGCTTCTTTACTGCACAACATAGGAAGGCTTTATTCTCAAGTTAGGACCCACCCAGGGCTGTTGGCTTTTCCTGATCTCAAAGGAGCTTGCCTTTATGAAAAGTATTAAAGCTCTGGCCCCAGTTACAACCAATGCTATTCATGTGTGAGTGGTGCTGCAAGTGAGATTGAACCCACCCAAGGCACCAGTGCAGGGGAAGCTGTCAGAGGGCTATTCATCCCACTGCTAGAAGGGGATGAATTATCTTCTAGGGCTGTTATTTCTCTGCATAGATAAAACAGAGTGCCTGCACAGCTAGCTTAGATTCAGGTTCCCACTTTCAGACATCTGCAGTGAGATCAGAAGAACCCCCTTGCAAAAGTCTGGGGAATTAATCATGGATAAAACCTATCCAATAGGTTTTGCAATCTGTTCAAGGGCACTTGGCAGACAACATATTATTTCTTGAATTTGACAGGATAGGTACAATACAGAAGAGAGAAAATATTTGCTCTCTGGGCCTCCAGAAATTTTCACCCCCTCTTCTTCATGGCATGACCTTGAGTTTGGTTGTGGTACATATTTTATTATTATCATTAAGTTAAACATATTTCAGAAAAATTAAATGTGAGTTCCAGGACTACTGCTGTAGTACAATCTAAATTAAAAATAAAAAGAAAATTGAAAATTAAAAAAAAAAAAAAAAAAAAAAGGAAAGGAAAATTTAAAAGAAAACAGAAAAGGAAAATTAAAAGAAAATTAAAAGGAAAAGGAGAAGATAAATGGTAAGGGGGAAAATAAAAGGAAAAGAAACAAAAAGTAATAAGAAGAAAAAGAAAAACAAAAAAAGAAAAAAAAAACAGAAAAAGGGGGGGAAAAAGGAGACAAAAAAAGAAAAAAAAAAATACCAATATAAAGAAAAATTAAAAGAGCAACTACCATTAATTTAAAGCCAGCTAATATAAACCTTAGTTAGATTATCATAGTATCAGTCAGGGTTGGAAGGAACCACAAGGATCATCTAGTTCCAACCCCCTGCCATGGGCAGGGACACCCCGCACTAGATTATCTTTCTATATGGCCAGACAGAGTCAGCCACAAAGGCTGAAAGGACAGCATTATCCACCCAGGGACACAGAAAGGTGCTGTCATTGCATGCCCTGTAAGTACACATTGGTGTTGCATCCCTCAGCAGACTGGCACTAGCTTATGCTGGTGATTTATGCTGCATTTCCCCATGTCTGGGGTGTCTGGTGGCAGGCAGCTTCAGCCGTGCTCAGCCCTGCTGCCACTGCTGCTCTGCAGGCGCAGTGTCCAGAAGCTGTGGACCCCAGAGCTAACAACATCATTTGTTGCGCCTTTCACTCAGCCAAATTACTCTGCATTTGCCAGATTGCTGCTGTGTGTTGTTCAGATGGCAGACCTGCAGTGCAGGAAGAGTTATTTTAGGAAATTATTTGCATCTGAATACCTGTGTCTCCTCTCTCACCGAAGATATTAATGAAGACATCCGCGTCGGTTCCACTGCCGCTGAGCTCACCAGTGAAAACTCGGACCACGTATTTGTTGACTGCAAGGAAAGAGGCAGAAATAAGAAAGAGGCATTAATAGCTCAGTGGTTTGATACAAACCAACCCAGGCTGTGCTGATGCTGTCTTGGAAGCGAGTCTGCGCCATGACTCCTGGTACAATGACCCTCCGTTGGCACTTCTCTGACACTCTGCATTCACTGACCAGGGCGAGAGGAACAGATCATTCAGTTCCTGGCCATGACACTGGAGGCTGCAATAGATGAGAAGAATATGCAAATTTTTGTATTGATATGTGACCACTAAATGAACTCAGGTCTACACATCAGCCTTACCCTTTCAAAACATCAATGAGTTACAGAGCTGGCCATCTGCCCAAGTTCAGACCTGAGTGCTGTGGTCTGGTCCTAGAGCTATTTTTGCAGCTTGGTTTATACAAAGCCTGGCTGGTGACAAGTATTGTGAGAAAAGGTCAGTCATGGTACATGAGCACAAAGATTTGAAGGTGACCACCCTGCTACTTCTTTGAAAAAGAAAAAAAAATCTAATATAGTTGTTTACATTTAATGGAGAAACAGAAATAAAGGCCAGGAGCTGCAACACTGTGAAACTGTGCGGCATGAAATAATGTGAAAATCACGTGGGTGAACCACACTACTACAAACACCTCATGTCACATCAGTAAGCTTGAGAAGCAAGTTTTTCAGAGGGATCAGTCTAAGAATAGCTTGGTTCCAAAGGACAGCAAGAGTGACTTCAGCTGCTTCGAAAACCCTTAAGAAAAGGCCCATGGCCTTCAGTGTATCTGGCTGTGGATGTAGTCTGCCTGGACTTCAGCAAGGCCTTTGACACCATCCCCCACAGCAAACTCAGCTGTGTTTAGGAAGAGCCTGGATGAGGAACTTGGTGCCATGGTTTAGTTGATTAGATGGTGTTGGATGACAGGTTGGACTTGATGATCTCTGAGGTCTTTTCCAACCTGGTCTATTCTATTCTATTCTATTCTATTCTATTCTATTCTATTCTATTCTATTCTATTCTATTCTATTCTATTCTATTCTATTCTATTCTATTCTATTCTATTCTACATGTATTTGGGGGCAAACTAAAGCAGATGTCAAAATCTGCAACTAAAGTCCACCTGATCACCATGGTCCTCTAAGCAAACTCAGCCATGACCCGTGTCTAGTGCCATATCCTCTGTGCCAACGCTGGAGACAGACAGCAAGACACAAAACTAGACTGGAGGAGTTGCCGACACACCCAAAGGTTGTGCTGCTATTCACTGAGACCTAGACAGAATGGAGAGTTGGGTGTGGAGAAATGTAATGAAATTCAACAAGAGCAAGTGCAGAGTCTTGCACCTAGGAAAGACAACCCCATGTTCTTTCCTAAGTGTATAGGCTGGGGACTGAGCTATTGGAGAGCAGTGCGCAGGAAAGGGACCTGGGGTCATGGTGGACAGAAGGATGACCATGAGCCAGCAATATGCCCTTGTGCCCAACACAAATCATCCTGGATTGTATTAGAAGGGGTGTGGATAGTCCAGAGAAGGGCAACAAAGCTGGGGAGGGGTTTGGAGCACAAAGTCTATGAGAAGAGGCTGAGGGAGCTGGGGTTGTTTAGCCTGGAGAAGAGGAGGCTCAGGGGAGACCTTCTTGCTGTCTACAACTACCTGAAGGGAGGTTGTAGCCAGGTGGGGGTTGGTCTCTTCTCCCAGGCAACCAGCACCAGAACAAGAGGACACAGTCTCAAGCTGCACCAGGGGAAGTTTAGACTCAAGGTGAGGAGAAAGTTCCTCCCAGAAAGAGCAGTTTGCCATTGGAATGTGCTGCCCAGGGAAGTGGTGGAGTCACCATCCCTGGAGGTGTTCAAGAGGGGATTGGACGTGGCCCTTGAAGCCATGGTTTAGTTAGTCATGAGGCGTTGGGTGACAGGTTGGACTTGCTGATCTCTGAGGTCTTTTCCAACCTTATTGATTCTATGGTAATAGTAGGTCAAGAGACGTTCTTCCCACTCTCTACTCTGCCCTGGTGAGGCCACATCTGGAATATCATGCCCAGTTCTGGGCCCCTCAATTCAGGAATTATACGGAATGGCTTGAGAGAGTCCATCCACAAAGGTGACTAAAAGAGTGGAATATCTCCCTTATGAGGAAAGCCTGAAGGAGTTGGGTCTCTTTAGCTTGGAGCAGACTGAGAGGTGACCTCATTAATGTTTATAAGTATGTGAAGGATGAGCATTAGTAGGACAGAGCCAGGCTCTTCTCAGTGATGTCCAAGGATAGGACAAGGGTCAATGGGTGCAAGCTGGAGCACAGGAGGTTCCACATGAATATTAGGAAAAACTTTCACTCTGAGGGTGAGAGAGCACTGGAACAGGCTGTCCAGGGAGGTGGTTGAGTTTCCATCCCTGGAGTAATTCAAAACCTGCCTGCTTTAGGTGAAACTGATCTGGCAGGGGAGTTGGACTAGATGATCTCCACAGGTCCCTTGCAAACCTGTAATTCTGTGACACTGTGATTTTATGTTCCCATTGAGGCAGAGGATGTGAGAACAAGCAACCCATCTCTATTCTACTCCAAAAGTCCTGGCAGCCTGGGGCAGTCCCCACAGACTGGAAAAGGGGAAACATTACTCCCATTTTCAAAAAGGGCAAGAAGGAGGAACCAGGGAACTCCAGGCCAGTCAGTCTCACCTCTGTGCCCGGAAAGATCATGGAGCAGATCCTCCTGGAGGCACTACTGACTCAGAAGAACAGTGAAGAGGTGATTGGGAATAGTCAGCATGGCTTTGCCAAGGGCAAATCCTGCCTGACAAACCTGGTGGCCTTCTATGAGCAGGTGACAGCATTAATAGCTGAGGGGCGAGCAACTGATGTCGTTTCCCTGGCCCTGAGCAAAGCCTTCGACACTGTCCCGCACCACCTCCTGGTCTCCAAGCTGGTGACACATGGGTTTGATGGGTGACCACTAGATGGATACAGAACTGGCTTGATGGCCGCACCCAAAGAGTGGCTGTCAACGGGCCCATGTCCCAGTGGAGGCCAGGGACAAGCAGAGTCCCTCAGGGATCAGTCCTGGGACCTGTCTTGTTCAACATCTCTGTGGGTGCCATGGACAGTGGCATCGAGTGCACCCTCAGCAAGGTTGCTGATGACACCAAGCTGTGTGGTGCAGCAGACAGCTGGAGGGAAGGGATCCATCCAGAGGGACCTGGACAGGCTGGAGAGGTGGGCACAAGCCAACCTCATGAGCTTCAACAAGACCAAGGGCAGGCTCCTGCAGCTGGGTCGAGGCAATCCCAGGCACAAATCCAGGCTGGGCAGGGACTGGCTGGAGAGCAGCCCTGAGGAGAGAGACTTGGGGGTGCTGGTGGACCAGAAGCTCAACAGGAGCCTCAATGTGCACTTGCAGCCCGGAAAGCCAATCAGATCCTGGGCTGCATCAGGAGAAGTCTGGCCAGCAGGTCAAGGGAGGTGCTTCTCCCCCTCTACTCAGCTCTGGTGAGACCCCACCTGGAGTACTGTGTCCAGTTCTGGAGCCCCTATTACAAGAGAGATCTGGAGGTGCTGGAAGGTGTCCAGAGCAGGGCCACGAGGATGATCAGAGGGCTGGAGCACCTCTCCTGTGAGGACAGACTGAAGGAGTTGGGGCTGTTCAGTCTGGAGAAGAGAAGGCTCCGAGGTGACCTCATTGTGGCCTTCCAGTATCTGAAGGGGGCTACAGGAAGGCTGGGGAGGGACTTCTCAGGATCTCAGGTAGTGATAGGACTAGGGGGAACGGAATGAAGCTGGAGGTGGGGAGATTCAGGCTAGATGTGAGGAGGAAGTTCTTCCCCATGAGAGTGGTGAAGCCCTGGAATGGGTTGTCCAGGGAGGTGGTTGAGGCCCCATTCCTGGAGGTGTTTAAGCCCAGGCTGGACGAGGCTCTGGCCAGCCTGATCTAGTGCAGGGTGTCCCTGCCTATGGCAGGGGGTTGGAACTAGATGATCCTTGTGGTCCCTTCCAACCCTGACTGATTCTATGATACTATGATAGGAGACCCCTCCCCTAAATTATAAAGACATGCTCAGCTCCCGGGGTGAGGAGTACAAGGGCAGAGCCTAAACAGAAGGGAAAATCATCTGCCACAGTTTAATGAGAGTGCTCTGAAAAAGCTGAAAATCAAGCTGACATTCTTGGAGCCCCACCACAGACATGCCATGACAAATACACTAATAATGATAAAAGTGTAATAAATACTAAACAGCAAAAAAGGGGAGGACAAAACCAGGCTCAAACAAGGGAGGAAATGCCTTGATGTTTAACTATTTTGCTTTGGTTCATAGAGCTCTAACAACATGCCAGAGAGATGCCAACAGTAAAGGATTTTATTTACATTAGCCAAGGAAGGAGATGTTGTAATCTACAGCTCCCATTTGACCACCAAGCTGCTCTGACTAAAAGTGACCCATTGTACATTGGAAACTTTAATCACAGAAGACATTTTTCAAGAAGCTTTGTTCCATGCACCTGCTCTAGAATATTTATTCTGATGTCAGTGATTAATTTTCCACTCAATTTTTCAGAGGCCAGAAGAGAAAAGGGGCCAGGGGATGAAAAGATCCACAAAAGTAAAGCATTAGTGGCTGAACTTAAGATTACCCTTGTGGAATCAGGCTTTATGCCTCTGAAGACAGAACAGAAGGTTGCCTGACACACACCTGGGAGGACATGTAGATAACAAGTCCATGAAGAGCAATCATCAGCACAGACCAAAAACAGGGCAGGTAGGGCACCTTGCACAGCTTCTTCAGAAACATCCCTGTTTAGCAAGAAAGATGCTGGTGCAATTATTTGTCAGATCTACCTTGAAATGTCTCAGCACCCACAGGCGGATGGCATCGGGGCCCATCAGTTTGCATGGATCAAGCACCGTCATTCATTAAGACAGATCTGTGTCTGTATTTTAGTGGTCTTTGGCCCAGGTCATAGAACATCCCTGCTGGACAGACCATGAGAACATCCTCCTAGAAGCCATGCTAAGGCACATGAAGGAGAAGCAGGTGATTCATGACAGCCAGCAAGAGGGAGGTGGTTGAGGCCCCATCCCTGGAGGTGTTTGGGACCAGGCTGGATGAGGCTCTGGCCAGCCTGATCTGGTGTGGGGTGTCCCTGTCCATGGCAGGGGGGTTGGAACTGGATGATCCTTGTGGTCCCTTCCAACCCTGACTGATACTATGATACTATGATTTACTTAGAGGCATATCCTGCCTGACCAACCTAGCGGCTTTCTGTCATACAGTGACTAGGTCAGTGGACAAGGGACAAGATATGGATGTGATCTCTCTGGAATTCTGCAAGGCCTTTGACACAGTCCCCCACAACATCCTGTTCACCAAGCTGGAGAGATATGGATTTGATGGGTGAACTGTTCAGTGGGTAAAGAAGAGGGATGGTCACATACAGAGCTCAATGGCTTGAAGTCCAGATGGAGAGCAGTCACAAGTCATGTCCCTCAGGGGTCTGTGCTGTGCTGTTTAATATTTTTATCAATGATATAGACAGTGGGATTGAGTGCACCATCAGCAAGTTTGCAGATGACACCAAGCTGAGTGGTGGTGTTGACACACCAAAGGGATAAGATGTCATCCAGAGGGACCTGGACAAACTGGAGAGGTGAACCCAAGTGAACCTCAAGAGCAAGTGCAGGGTCCTTTACCTGGGTTGCAACAATCCTCACTATCAATACAGACTGGGGGATGACGTGATCACCAGAGAGGTGATTCTGCCACTTTGCTCTGCTCTGGTGAGACCTCACCTGCAGTACTGCATCTAGCTCTGGAGCCCTCAATATAGGAATAACATGGACCTGATGAAGCTGGTCCAGAGGAGGGCCACAAAAATGATTGGGGGCTGGTATGAATACAGGCTGAGGGAGCTGGGGTTGTTCAGCCTGGAGAAGAGAAGGCTCCAGGGAGATCTAACAGCAAATTCCAGTACCTGAGGGGGCCTACAAGAAGAATGGAGAGAGACTGTTTAGAAAGGCCTGTAGTGATAGGATGAGGGACAATGGTTTGAAATTAGAGAAGAGCAGATCTAGACTGGATGTTAGGAACAGGTACTTAACCATGAGGGTGGTGGAGCACTGTAGTGGGTTGCCCAGGGGGTAGTTGAGGCCCCATCCCTGGAGATATTCAAGGTGAGGTTTGATAGAGCTCTGGGCAGCCGATCTAGTTGAGGATGGCCCTGCTTACTGCAGGGGAGGTTGGACTAGAGGTCCCTTCCAACCCAGAGCATTCTATGAATAGAATAGAATAGAATAGAATAGAATAGAATAGAATAGAATAGAATAGAATAGAATAGAATAGAATAGAATAGAATAGAATAGAATAGAATAGAATAGAATAGAATTAACCAGGTTGGAAAAGACCTTCAGGATCATCCAGTCCAACGTATCACCCAACACCATCTAATCAACTAAACCACAGCACCAAGTGCCTCATCCAGGCTCTTCCTAAACACCTCCAGTGATGGGGACTCCACCACCTCCCTGGGCAGCACATTCCAATGGCCAATCTCTCTCTCTGTGAAGAACTTCTTCCTAACATCCAGCCTAAACTTCCCCTGGTGCAGCCTGAGACTGTGTTCTCTTGTTCTGGTGCTGGTTGCCTGGGAGAAGAGACCAACCCCCACCTGGCTACAGCCCCCTTCAGGTAGCTGTAGATAGCAAGTAGGTCTCCTCTGAGCCTCCTCTTCTCCAGGCTAAGCAACCCCAGCTCCCTCAGCCTCTCCTCATAGGGCTGTGTTCCAAACCCCTCCCCAGCTTTGTTTAGTGAGTGCTCACCAGTTTTTCCTCTTTATTTTATTCATTTGTTCCCAGCTCTGAAACTGTACACCCAAGGCAGTCCCCATACCTGCCCCACTCAGCTCTGTGAGCAGAATGGTTTTAGTTCCCTTGCCTTCAGGAAACAAAGATGATCAGTCCTGAACCATGCTGAATTTCTGCCAGCACTCTCTCTCTCTAGGCAATTCAACACTCAGCTGCAGCAGAGAGAACAGCTCTTCACTCTGCACAGGAGTCCTTCTGTGCTGCATATATCGGCACATCTTACAGAATTACATGGTGGATGTGCAAATTTAAATAGAAAAGGGATGGTGAATCTCAAAAAAGCAGCGAGAATCAGCTGCTGGAAGCATGCAGGAAATGGTTCTCATTGCAGCCAGGCAGAGATCTGGTTGAAGTTAAGCACTCTTCATTTTAAGTACATGTGGATACTTTCTATTCTGTGAGCCCTTAATCATGCATTATTTAAAACAGTAACATCATCTTTTCAAAAATACCCACTTGGCTCTTTCTAAATCTCAATGTATGGCTCTGAGTTCATCTGCAAAACAGAGATCAAGATGTTGCCTGGATTTTTTTTCTCCTTTTTCTTTTTTCTCTTCTTCCCCCCGCCCCCCCCCCCCTCCCCTTCTGAATGCTTCTCCTAGTAGTGGGATCATGTAAAATGCTAATGTATGGCTGGTAAAAGCTGTGACTCCACCTAGCAGTGCAGGCTCACTGCAGCACAGGCACAGGGAGGGGAGCTTGCCTAGAAGGGAAATTAGCAGCTTCAGAGAAATTCAGTAGCAAGGGTGGCAACTATTTCCTGCTGTCTTTCCTTGCCCCATTACAACATATGAGTGCAAATGTCCTGTGTGGTTACAGCACCTTCATGCTCTTTACAGCTGGGTATCTGCCTTGCCAGAGACAATACAGCTCTCCCTGACATCTCTGATCCACCATGTAAAGCTGTCCCAACAAGGCATTCAGATACATTACATGGTTGCCATTTCTGGGATACAGTGGGGTGACACTAACTGATAATACCCCACTGCATTAATTAGCAGAGGTGTGACAGTCAAGCAGCTTGTTTGTTACTAATAACTCAGCCACAGCTTTCAAGAGCTAAGGGAAACAGGAATGTTGCTCTGTGGGCTAGAGTCAGGCTCTTTCCATTGAGAGACAAGGGCTTTGTTTTGGTGAAGTACTATGACATTACAAATACTCCAGACACTGGTCCTAGGGAAGGAAGGGCTTGGAGCTGCAGCCCTCCTACCACCTTGTATACCCCTTCTAGTTTGATCCCACAGGCATCTCCATACCAAGATGCCAGCATGCAGCACTAGCCCAGCACATGGCCCACAATCTTTTTGCCCATCCCCAGCCTTCCTAGGTGGTCTCATGCTACCTCTCTCCTGCCTTCAACCATGGCAAATGTGTGGACACATCCCATCCAAATCCTTCTGCTTGCAAGCTGCAGGTGAATACTCACCAGTGTGATATTCATCTGTTAATGCTATTTATGTTGCAATGATATCATGGTTATCTGAAAAGCCATAGGATGGAGTTGTTGCACAGAGAAATCTTGTCACTGGTATTACTGGGAAATTCAACAGGGTGCTTATGCACAAGCTTCTGAGTTGGTAGTAGGAGAAGCAGCAGATTTAGGCAGGGAAAAAAGCCAACCTTGCTTCATTACTTAGAGTTATCACCTCCAGCAGAGCACAGCTGAATTCCCTGCTAGACATGTCTACCTATCTCCACTGAGCATGACCTGCTGTGAAGCAGAGCAGCAGTACAGTATCCAACAACTAAGAAATGTCACAGCCTTCAGAAGCAACACACACTGGGTTAAGAGCAGGGAGTTAAGTCATAGGCAGTGATGGATTCTTCTCATAAGGCAACATTTAGCAATTATCCTTCTGTTTTCACAGTGTTCCCAAGGGTGGCAATGTGTAAGATCCATCCTGTACTGCACAGCACTGAGCAGGCAGATTTCAGATGAGAGCTGGAGGGACAGGTAAGGGAGGGACAATGCTACTGCCTCTGAATTGTTGCTGGCAAAGGAATACATTTGTGGTTAGTATGAAGAGAGAAAAGAATTGTTGCTAGAGGATCTGCAGGCAAGGTGCAGTTGCAACCTGAGCCTGCCACAGCCTTTTTGCACACACTCAGGAAGGTGGTGTAACATCCATATGCCTTGGTTCCTCACTGTCAGCTTGAGTCAGTCATTCCAGCCCACAAGATATTACAGAATCACAGAACTGTCTGACAAAATCTCTTCTTGACAGAAAGCACTGACTTGTCAAAATAGAAGCTCCTTCTGACAGCATATTAGAAGCATGGAATGGTTTGGGTTGGAAAGGAACTGAAAGATCCCCTGTGCCATGTGCTAGGACACCTTTCACTAGACCAGGTTGCTCAAAGCCCCATCCAACCTGGCCCTGAATGCTCCCAGAGATGGGGTATCCACAACTACAGCCACTTCTAGTGTTTCACCACCCTCATGGTGAAAAACTTTCTAATACCTAATCCAAACCTATTTTCTTGTAGGTCTCCTTTAAGTACTGAAAAGCTCCAGTAAAATCTACCTGGAACCTACTTTTCTTCAAGCTGAACAACCCCACCACTCTTAACTTGTGTGTGAGGTGCTCCAACCTCACAGGGCAGGTGATCCAGCCCACTGTTTCTCAGTGACAACTAGATTTCTTGGCCAGAGCACACTTAAAAAGCCAGAAAGCCCAAGCTTAAAGCGGGAAGCTGGCATTTGGCAACCCAACATGAGGTCCCAGATGACTTGATACTGTCAAGCTGTGCCAGAGGAAGTTTAGGCTCAAGGTGAGGAGAAAGTTCTTCACAGTCATTCACCATTGGAATGTGCTGCCCAGGGAGGTGGTGGAGTCACCATCCCTGGAGGTGTTCAAGAGGGGATTGGACGTGGCACTTGGTGCCATGGTCTAGTCATGAGGTCTGTGGTGACAGGTTGGACTTGATGATCTTTGAGGTCTCTTCCAACCTTAGCGATACTGTGAGACTGTGATACGATGAAACTGGCCAATGTGGTCCCCATCCACAAGAAGGGTCGGATGGAGGAACCTGGAAACTCCAGGCCTGGCAGCCTCAGTGCCAGGGAAAATGATGGAGCAGATCATCCTGGCGGCAATCACTGCGCACCTGCAGGATGGCCAAGGGCTCAGGTCCAGCCAACATGGATTCAGGAAGGGCAGGTCCTGCCTCTCCAACCTGATCTCCTTCTATGATCAGGTGACCCCCTGGTGGATGTGGGGAGGCCTGTGGATGTGGTCTGCCTGGACTTCAGCAAGGCCTTTGACACCGTCCCCCACAGCAAACTGCTGGCTCAGCTGTCAGCTCGTGGCTTGGGCAGCAGCACTCTGCGCTGGGTTGGGAACTGGCTGGAGGGCCGAGCCCAGAGAGTGGTGGTCAATGGTGCCACCTGCAGCTGGAGGCCAGTCACCAGTGGCGTCCCCCAGGGATCAGTGCTGGGCCCCATCCTCTTCACTGTCTTCACTGACGATCTGGATGAGGGGATTGAGACAATCATCAGCAAATTTGCAGATGACACCAAGCTGGGAGCAGATGTTGGTCAGTTAAGAGGGCAGAAGGGCTCTGCAGAGGGACCTCGACCAACTGGACAGGTGGGGGTCAGTCCAACAGAAGGGCATTCAACAAGTCCAAGTGCCGGGTGCTGCACACTGGCCACAACAACCCCAGGCAGAGCTACAGGCTGGGGTCGGAGTGGCTGAGAGCTGCCAAACAGAGAGGGACCTGGGGGTGCTGATCGACAGCCGCCAGAACATGAGCCAGCAGTGTGCCCAGGTGGCCAAGAAGGCCAATGGCATCCTGGCCTGCATCTGGAATGGTGTGGCCAGCAGGAGCAGGGAAGTCATTGTGCCCTGGACTCTGCTTTGGTTAGGCCACACCTTGAGTCCTGTGTCCAGTTTTGGGCCCCTCAGTTTAAGAAGGACATCGAGACACTTGAATGTATCCAGAGAAGGGCAACGAGGCTGGGGAGAGGCCTTGAGCACAGCCCTTGAGAGCTCCTGTTGAGCTTCTGGTCCACCAACACCCCCAAGTCTCTCTCCTCAGGGCTGCTCTCCAGCCAGTCCCTGCCCAGCCTGGATTTGTGCCTGGGATTGCCTCGACCCAGATGCAGGACCCTGCCCTTGGTCTTGTTGAAGCTCATGAGGTTGGCTTGTGCCCACCTCTCCAGCCTGTCCAGGTCCCTCTGGATGGATCCCTTCCCTCCAGCTGTCTGCTGCACCACACAGCTTGGTGTCATCAGCAAACTTGCTGAGGGTGCACTCGATGCCACTGTCCATGGCACCCACAGAGATGTTGAACAAGACAGGTCCCAGGACTGATCCCTGAGGGACTCTGCTTGTCACTGGCTTCCACTGGGACATGCAATACAATACAATACAATACAATAAAATACAATACAATACACCAGGTTGGAAGAGACCTTCAAGATCATCGCGTCCAACCCATCAAACAATCCAACCCACCCAACAACTAGACCATACAGCCAAGCACCCCATCAAGTCTTCTCCTGAACACCTCCAGTGAAGGTGACTCCACCACCTCCACGGGTAGCCGATTCCAATGGGCAATCACTCTCTCCATGTAGAACTTCTTCCTAACATCCAGCCTAAACCTGCCCTGGCGCAGCCTGAGACTGTGTCCTCTTGTTCTGGTGCTGGATGCCTGGGAGAAGAGGCCAACCTCTGCCTGGCTACAACCTCCCTTCAGGTAGTTGTAGAGAGCAAGAAGGTCACCCCTCAGTCTCCTCTTCTCCAGGCTAAGCAACCCCAGCTCCCTCAGCCTCTCCTCATAGGGCTTGTGTTCCAAACCCCTCACCAGCTTTGTTGCCCTTCTCTGGACACCTTCCAGCAAGTCAACCTCCTTCCTAAACTGAGGGGTCCAGAACTGGACACAGGACTCAAGGTGTGGCCTAACCAGTGCAGTGTCCAGGGGCACAATGACCTCCCTGCTCCTGCTGGCCACACTCTTCCTGATGCAGGCCAGGATGCCATTGGCCCTCTTGGCTGCCAGGGCACACTGCAGGCTCATGTTCAGCATACCATCAACCAGCACCCCCAGGTCCCTCTCTGCCTGGCCGCTCTCCAGCCACTCTGACCCCAGCCTGTAGCACTGCCTGGGGTTGCTGTGGCCAATGTGCAGAACCCGGCACTTGGATGTGTTCAATCTCCTGTCCTTGGACTCTGCCCATCTGTCCAGCCTGTCGAGGTCCCTCTGCAAAGCCTCTCTGCCCTCCAGCAGATCAACTCCTGCCCCCAGCTTGGTGTCGTCTGCAAATTTACTGATGATGGACTCAATGCCCTCATCCAGATCATCAATAAAGATATTGAACAGGATGGGGCCCAGCACTGATCCTTGGGGCACACCACTAGTGACAGGCCGCCAGCTGGATGTGGCACCATTCACCACCACTCTCTGGGCTCGGCCCTCCAGCCAGTTCCTAACCCAGCACAGTGTGATCCTGTCCAAGCCATGGGCTGCCAGCTTGGCCAGGAGTTTGCTGTGGGGGATGGTGTCAAGGGCTTGCTGAGGTCCAGGTAGACCACATCCACAGGCCTCCCCACATCCACCAGGCGGGTCACCTGATCATAGAAGGAGATCAGGTTGGTCAGGCAGGACCTGCCCCTCCTAAATCCATGCTGGCTAGGCCTGAGCCCCTGGCCATCCTGTAAGTGCTGTGTGATCGCACTCGAGATGAGCCGTTCCATAATCTTGCCTGGCACTGAGGTCAGGCTGACAGGCCTATAATTCCCTGGCTCATCCAACCGGCCCTGCTTGTGGATGGGCACCACGTTAGCCAGCTTCCAGTCTTCTGGGACCTCTCCAGTGAGCCGTTGACAGCCACTCTTTGGGTGCGGCCATCAAGCCAGTTCTTTATCCATCTAGTGGTCACCCATCAAACCCATGTGTCACCAGGAGGTGGTGTGGGACAGTGTCGAAGGCTTTGCTCAGGGCCAGGTAAATGACATCAGCTGCTCACCCCTCATCTATTAATGCTGTCACCTGCTCATAGAAGGCCACCAGGTTTGTCAGGCAGGATTTGCCCTTGGCAAAGCCATGCTGACTGCTCCAAATCACCTCTTCACTGTTCTTCTGAGTCAGTAGTGCCTCCAGGAGGATCTGCTCCATGATCTTTCAAATTAAAAGGCTTGGTTCAAATTAAAAGTCTTGGTTTAGAGCTTGGAAATAATTAATCTCTGTCAAGATTAACTGACAACTAGCTCACTTAATCAGCTGCACCTTGTGAAGTGGTGAACAGCTCCTTAAACCATGGGTTTGCACTGGAAATGGACACCTGGAGCACAAGGGATGCTGATAAAGAGTTTTGCGTTTTCAGCCATGAGCACCTCTGCCAAGAGAAGGTGTTAATGGAGGAGGAATGGTGAAATACCTTTGTACGGCTTTGGGGTGCTTGTTGTCCGAGGCAGCACCAAGGAGGCAATGCTGCCAACACCTCAGATGAGCATTTAATCAATCTCAAAAGATCTTTCTAAAAGTATACTCTTAAGAAAGAGATTATTGTTACTACCCATGGAAGCACAGCACATTGGTTGGTCTCCTGTTCCAGCCCAGGGACCATGAGATTAAGACCCATTTTGTGTGGCTCTTATGTGAAATCAAAGTGTGTATCAAAATAGTTAATATATTAAGATTCAGCATGGATCACCCCTCTGCAAAGCCTATGAGAGGCAATCTACCACATGCAGGAGTCTCTGCTTGTAGGATATGCTAAACTGATGTTCCTACTGCGACTTCAAAGGGATGATGACATTTTGAAATGAGCTTTAAATGACCTTGATCAACAGACAATATCAGTTTAGCTGCAGAGGCACGGAGCTTAGCACAGGACAGCCCACCTTGTGACAGCAGCATGCAAATCCTCCTTCATCGAATTCTCCAAGATTTCTCATTATTTTTCATTAGTTCAACCCCAGGATGGGGGCTCATGAAAAAAAATCAAAACACAAATGCAGCCATTTCACAAAATAAATACCAGCTTCCTGCTTCCCCCAGCTCTGTTCTCAAAATCAGGGTAATAACTGAAGAAAACTGTTGAGTAAAACATTTCTACTCTAAATGAAGAGTAAGACAATGTTATATTATTGTTTAAAGCCATATTATTGTCACTGTACTTCCCTCTTCCTTTGTAAAAATAAGGTATTAATTTAAGGTATTAGCATAGTAGGTATTAGCATATAACTCATTGGTATAAATTAAGGTATTAGTATTAGTATAGTATGTATTAGTACATAAGGTATTAGTATAAATTAAGGTATTAGTATAGTAGGTATTAATATATAAGGTATTAGTATAAATTAAGGTATTAGTATTCATATAGTAGGTATCAGTATATAAGGTATTAGTACAAATTAAGGTATTAGTATTTGTATAAATAAGGTATTGTATTATAATTACACTATCTAGACATAATTGGTCAAAATTAACCCCATCTCCACAAATGTGCTGCACTATCTGTATTGCCTACACATAGATCTTCATACCAGCAACACACAGAGATGTCTCAAGGAAGTGGTGGAATCACCATCCCTGGAGGTGTTCAAGAGGGGATTGGACATGGCACTTGGTGCCATGGTTTAGTAGTCAGGAGATGTTGGGTGACAGGTTGGGCTTGATGATCTTTGAGGTCTCTTCCAACCTTATTGATTCTATGATTCTATATCTCTTCAATTTGTCCGCTCTCTTGAAACATGAGGTCTTGTATAGACATTACAGATCTCTATTTCCATCACATTTCTGAGTTCTAGACACTTTGTCTTCTTTATGGCTTGCAGGTGTTCCTTTTTATTTCTACATTTCGGTATCTCATTGACCTTACCCATCCCTAGAGATGAAACAACAGGCAAAAGCACATGTTACAAGTAAAATGTCCATAGCTGTTCTGGTGATATAAGATTGGCAAAGTTTGCAGGGGTAGTAAAATCCATATTAGACCAAGAGAAATAATTTTGGAAACAAAACAAAACACAACAACAAAACAACAGCAAGCAAGCAAGCAAAACCCCAACCAACCAAAAACTACAAGACAAAGACATTTTTGTATACTTATTGTGCCAAACAGCAAGATAGGTTTTCTTCCCGTGCTATCAGCTGGGTAGTAGAAGGTATTATTTTCTCTACAAACCTTGTTTATTGACTATCTCAGCATGCAGCAAGACCTAATTTTTAATACAGGGGTTATTCACCATTACTCAAAAGTAAACAACTCATATTTATTTCATAGATATATTAAGCTGCACTTTCCTGTGCTGATTATACACTTGCAGTTCTCAATGTAAATAAAGATGAGTTTTTGATAAGAAGGTAACACCTATCAATATTTCATTTCCTTCCCTCCCATACACAGGCAGATATAACCTATTTAGATTTTCTGATCACAAAAGTTCCCAAAATGTAACACCACATCTTGAACTGTGACCCAGGGGACAGAGATGGACCAGTCCCAATCTCCAGCCTTGTGTCTTGTAGAATAAGGCTGCAAAGCCTGCAGGGCATCATCATTGACCAGTGCCTCTCATCCAAAATGCTGCTCCCTGTCAGAGCTCCAGAGCCCTGTCAGAAGCTCCAGCTTCTCCTCCTCGGGCTGCGGTGGCGGCTGGGCTCGCCACGCTTCCTGAACACACAGCGGCACTCGGGAGGCCCTGTCTTCACGTGCCTGTAGCTCGTGAGGCCAGCGCCTTCGGCGGCGGAATTTAAACAGCGGACAGCGCTTCGCGCGGCTCCGCTGGGCAGCAGCCCCTGCTCTGGTGCTCTCTGGTGCTCTCGCGCGCCGCCGCACTTTGTCTAAATTTTTGACCAGTGGGTGGTGTGGCCAGGGGCAGCGACGACTGTGGCCAGGGGCAGCGATGACTGTGGCCAGGGGCAGCGACGACTGTGGCCAGGGGCAGCGATGACTGTGGCCAGGGGCAGCGACGACTGTGGCCAGGGGCAGCGATGACTGTGGCCAGGGGCAGCGATGACTGTGGCCAGGGGCAGCGACGACTGTGGCCAGGGGCAGCGATGACTGTGGCCAGGGGCAGCGACGACTGTGGCCAGGGGCAGCGATGACTGTGGCCAGGGGCAGCCATGGCTGTGGCCAGGGGCAGCGATGACTGTGGCCAGGGGCAGCGATGACTGTGGCCAGGGGCAGCGATGACTGTGGCCAGGGGCAGCCATGGCTGTGGCCAGGGGCAGCGACGACTGTGGCCAGGGGCAGCGATGACTGTGGCCAGGGGCAGCCATGGCTGTGGCCAGGGGCAGCGACGACTGTGGCCAGGGGCAGCGATGACTGTGGCCAGGGGCAGCCATGGCTGTGGCCAGGGGCAGCGATGACTGTGGCCAGGGGCAGCGATGACTGTGGCCAGGGGCAGCCATGGCTGTGGCCAGGGGCAGCGATGACTGTGGCCAGGGGCAGCCATGGCTGTGGCCAGGGGCAGCGATGACTGTGGCCAGGGGCAGCCATGGCTGTGGCCAGGGGCAGCCATGGCTGTGGCCAGGGGCAGCGACGACTGTGGCCAGGGGCAGCGATGACTGTGGCCAGGGGCAGCGACGACTGTGGCCAGGGGCAGTGACGACTGTGGCCAGGGGCAGCGATGACTGTGGCCAGGGGCAGCGATGACTGTGGCCAGGGGCAGCCATGGCTGTGGCCAGGGGCAGCCATGGCTGTGGCCAGGGGCAGCGACGACTGTGGCCAGGGGCAGCGATGACTGTGGCCAGGGGCAGCGACGACTGTGGCCAGGGGCAGCGACGACTGTGGCCAGGGGCAGCCATGGCTGTGGCCAGGGGCAGCGACGACTGTGGCCAGGGGCAGTGACGACTGTGGCCAGGGGCAGCGATGACTGTGGCCAGGGGCAGCGACGACTGTGGCCAGGGGCAGCGATGACTGTGGCCAGGGGCAGCCATGGCTGTGGCCAGGGGCAGCATGGTTATAACGCGCAGCAAAATCTCCTTTAAAAAATCAGTGTCGACCCAGACTGAGGTAGAACACAAGCAGGTAGCTGTCCAGGTATCTGGGTGTAGTGAGTGCTGGGGCCTGGCTCTTGAGATGCAGAGTAGTGGGGGCAACTCTTGCATTAGGTGTGAGCAGATTGGCTATCTGCTCGACCTTGTGGCCAGACTAAAGGATGAGGTTGCTAGTCTTAGAGATGTATGGGCTTGTAGAAAAGTGATGAGCCACAGGAGGAAAGAGATGAACCCAAGTAAGCAGGCTCCACAGGCTCCCCCAGCAGAGACTGGTTGTTCGAAAAGCAGAGGGGAATGGATACAGGTTCCTCTCAAAGGACACAAATTAAAACCTCCTTGCCTCCCCCCCACCTCCCTCACTGCCCTTGGAAAACAGGTATGGGGCGCTGGAGATCGAGGGTGAGGTGATACTGATGCCGGAGGACACACCATCTGGGGTCTTCCCTGAGGCTAAACAGCCTAAGGTTAAACAGCCTAAGGTTAAACAGCCTAAGGTAAAGCAGCCTAAGGTAAAGCAGCCTAAGGCAACGCAGCCTAAGGTTAAACAGCCTTCCCCTGGCATCAGGACTTGCTCCCTAAAAAAGAAAAGGAGGGTAATTGTTATTGGTGATTCCCTCCTGAGGGGAACAGAAGGTCCCATATGTAGGCCGGACCCATCTCATAGGGAAGTTATTAGCCTAGCAGGAGTCCAAGTTGGAGATGTTACCAGAAGGCTGCCCAGTCTGGTACGGCCCTCTGATTATTATCCCTTATTGGTCATGCAGTTAGGGAATGATGATGTTGGTACCAGGCCTCCCAGGGCTATCAAAAATGACCTCAGGGCCCTGGGAGATCTGGTTGAGGGGTCAGGTGCACAAATAATTTTTACATCGATACCGTCAGTTGCAGGAGGGAACACAATAAGGAACAGGTCAGCAGCTGTAGTCAACAAGTGGCTTAGGGGCTGGTGCAGACGAATGAATTTTGGGTTTTTCGATCTTGGGGAACTTTCTACTGCACCAGGTCAGCTGGTAACAGATGGAGTACATCTGTCCCAGAGGAGGGGAAAGGTCACAGTACACGAGAATGGCCTGTCCCCCAAAGGTAAAAAGATTCTGGGAAGGGGATTAGCAAGTCTCATTGACAGGGCTTTAAACTAGCTTCGAAGGGGGGAGGGTCGGAAACCAGTGCCCTCAGGCAGGAGTCTGGAGGTGATAAGCTAGACCTAGAGGTGAAACCAGCAGCCCAGCTGCAGTGCATGTACACTAATGCACGAAGCATGGGTAACAAACAAGAGGAGCTGGAAGCCTTGTTGCAGCAAGAAAGTTATGATGTAGTTGCCATCACAGAGACGTGGTGGGACGACTCGCATGACTGGAGCGCTGCAATTGACGGCTACAGGCTCTTCAGGAGAGACAGGCAAGGAAGAAGGGGTGGAGGGGTGGCCCTGTACGTCAGGGAGGCACTGGATGCTGTTGAGATGGAGATCAGGGATGATAGGGTTGAGTGCTTGTGGGTGAGAATTAGAGGGAAGACCAACAGGGCAGACATCCTGGTTGGCGTCTGTTATAGACCACCCAACCAGGAGGAGGATGTCGATGAGGCATTCTATAGGCAGCTTAAGGCTGTCTCAAGATCACCTGACCTCATTCTCATGGGTGACTTCAATCTGCCTGATATCTGTTGGGATCTCAACACAACAGAGAGGAGGCAGTCTAGGAGGTTCTTAGAGTGCATGGAGGACAGCTTCTTATCCCAGGTGCTGCGTGAGCCTACCAGGGGTAAGGCTCTGCTTGACCTCCTCTTCACCAACAGGGAAGGGCTGGTGGGTGATGTGGTGGTCGGAGGGTGTTTAGGCACCAGTGACCACGAGATAATTGAGTTTTCGGTATGCAGCCAATCCAAGAGGGTGAGCAAGAAGACCTCCACTCTGGACTTCTGGAGGGCAGACTTCAGGCTACTCAAGGAACTAATTCAGAAGGTTCCTTGGGAATCAGCCCTCAAAAACAAAGGGGTCCAGGAGAGCTGGGCCTACTTCAAGGAAGAACTATTGAAGGTGCAAGAACAGGCTGTGCCGGTGTGCCGGAAGATGAGCCGCCGGGGCAGACGGCCAGCCTGGATGGGTAATGAACTTTAAATAGAACTAAGGGAAAAAAAAGAGGGTGTATCATCTTTGGAAGCAAGGGGAGGCAACCTACAGAATGTTTAGGGATGTTGCTAGGTTGTGTAGGAAGAAAATTAGGGAGGCAAAAGCCCATTTAGAACTTAGACTGGCCTCTGCTGTGAAGGACAACAAAAAGTCCTTCTATAAATACATCAATAGCAAGAAGAAGGGCAAGGACAACCTCCACTCCTTGGTTGACATGGAGGGGAACGTTGTAACAAAGGATGAGGAAAAGGCAGAGGTACTTAACACCTTCTTTGCCTCAGTCTTCACTAGCAGGGCAGAACGTCTTCCAGACAGCTGGCCTGCAGAGCTGGCAGAAGGAGCCAGAGAGCTGCATAGTTTCCCACTGCTCCAAGAGGAAGTTAGAGATCTACTGAGCCGCTTGGACCCCCACAAGGCCATGGGACCGGATGGGATCCATCCTAGGGTGCTGAGATTGCTGACAGATGAGCTGTCCAAGCCACTTTCCATCATTTTTCAGCAGTCCTGGCTCACTGGAGAGGTCCCAGAAGACTGGAAGCTGCCAACGTGGTGCCCATCCATAAGAAGGGCTGGTTGGATGAGCCAGGGAATGATAGGCCTGTCAGCCTGACCTCAGTGCCAGGCAAGATTATGGAGCGGGTCATCTTGTGTGCGATCACACAGCACTTACAGGATGGCCAGGGGCTCAGGCCTAGCCAGCATGGATTTAGGAGGGGCAGGTCCTGCCTGACCAACTGTGACCGGTTTAGGCTGTGCCTTTAAGAAAGGGACACTTTCTGAACACGCTGGGCGAATGTTTTGATATTAGAATGAAAACAATGATATGCTAATTCAATTTCATTGGTGGGACCCAGTTGTAGTTTTTTTGTTTAGTCTTTCAGTCGGGGGGAGTCAGTTTGCAGTCGTCTTCTTCTTCCCCCTGTACTGTGAGCTGGCCTGCTTTTCTCCCTGAAGCAACAGCTTGCTATGCAGGAATGATTCTTGCTAAACAGATAAGGGAAAACTAACTTTTGCATTCGCTTTGAGCTTTAACAAGTTTTCACCCTTTTAATTCCCTTCCTTTCTCTCTCTCTCTAACCCTTTTGGGAAAAAGGGGAGGTAGGGAGGAGAAGGGAGGGACAGGCCGAACCCCCCTGGCCGAAGTGGGGGGTTGGGGAAAGGTTTCCTGTATTACACACTTTGCTGTATATTTCTGTATATATTGTAAATATTGTATATTTTTGTACATATTCATTGCATTCCATATCTGCTTGTAAAATACAGCTTTCATCTGCTTCTCCGGCTGAGTTAGCTGTGGAATTCTTTTGTGTGTGTGGGGAAACTTCCTACTCCACCACACCAACCTGATCTCCTTCTATGATCAGGTGACCCGCCTGGTGGATGTGGGGAGGCCTGTGGATGTGGTCTGCCTGGACCTCAGCAAGGCCTTTGACACCGTCCCCACAGCAAACTCCTGGCCAAGCTGGCAGCCCATGGCTTGGACAGGAGCACACTGCGCTGGGTTAGGAAGTGGCTGGAGGGCCGAGCCCAGAGAGTGGTGGTGAATGGTGCCACATCCAGCTGGCGGCCTGTCACTAGTGGTGTGCCTCAGGGATCAGTACTGGGCCCCATGCTCTTCAACATCTTTATTGATGATCTGGATGAGGGCATTGAGTCCATCATCAGTAAATTTGCAGATGACACCATGCTGGGGGCAGCAGTTGATTTGCTGGAGGGCAGAGAGGCTTTGCAGAGGGACCTCGACAGGCTGGACAGATGGGCAGAGTCCAATGGCATGAGATTGAACACATCCAAGTGCCGGGTTCTGCACATTGGCCACAACAACCCCAGGCAGTGCTACAGGCTGGGGTCAGAGTGGCTGGAGAGTGGCCAGGCAGAGAGGGACCTGGGGGTACTGGTTGATTGTAGGCTGAACATGAGCCTGCAGTGTGCCCAGGCAGCCAAGAAGGCCAATGGCATCCTGGCTTGCATCAGGAAGAGTGTGGCCAGCAGGAGCAGGGAGGTCATTGTGCCCCTGTACACTGCACTGGTTAGGCCGCACCTTGAGTCCTGTGTCCAGTTCTGGGCCCCTCAGTTTAGGAAGGATGTTGACTTCCTGGAACGTGTCCACAGAAGGGCAACAAAGCTGGTGAGGGGTTTGGAACACAAGCCCTATGAGGACAGACTGAGGGAGCTGGGGTTGCTTAGGCTGGAGAAGAGGAGACTGAGGGGTGACCTTCTTGCTCTCTACAACTACCTGAAGGGAGGTTGTAGCCAGGCAGAGGTTGGCCTCTTCTCCCAGGCAGCCACCACCAGAACAAGAGGACACAGTCTCAGGCTGCGCCAGGGCAGGTTTAGGCTGGATGTTAGGAAGAAGTTCTACACGGAGAGAGTGATTGCCCATTGGAATCGGCTGCCCATGGAGGTGGTGGAGTCACCTTCACTGGAGGTGTTCAGGAGAAGACTTGATGGGGTGCTTGGCTGTATGGTCTAGTTGTTGGGTGGGTTGGATTGTTTGATGGGTTGGACGCGATGATCTTGAAGGTCTCTTCCAACCTGGTGTATTGTATTGTATTGTATTGTATTGTATTGTACCAGCAAGTTATTGACAAATATTTGCCATGACTTCAGTTTGGATCCAGAGAGGCATACAAAATCCATTGAGACAGGAAGGTTTTTAGCTACTGACTCAAAGTCAAGCATGTGCATCAATACCTGCTGCCCCAAGTGTTCCCCCAAGCCACAACCAGATTGGTGTCTCCTAAGTCTTAAGCTAGCCAACATGAAAATTGTGGACACCAGACTGTCAAGTTATAGCACAAGCTTCCTTTCAGAAGGAAAGAAATAACAGCTCTTATATCCAGCTCACATATAAAAGTTTTAGGATCTAAAAACTTCAGAGAGTATCTAGAGCATGTTAACACTATATATGCTCACACAGATGCTCTGCAAAGCACACTGGGCAGAGAAATCCAACACAGGCTGCTTCTTCATATGCTCAGACTGCTTTCACAATGCCTGCACATCTTTCCTGCCTTCAAAGTACTGTGTACTTGAAAGTAGAGTACTGTGTCCAGGATATTGAGACACTTGAACATGTCCAGAGAAGGGCAATGAGGCTGGGGAGGGGTCTGGAGCACAGTCCTGTGAGGAGAGGCTGAGGGAGCTGGGGTTGCTTAGCCTGCAGAAGAGGAGGCTCAGGGGTGACCTTATTTCTCTCTAAAAATCCCTGAAGAGAGGTTGTAGCCAGGTGGGGGTTGGTCTCTTCTCCCAGGCAACCAGCATCAGAACAAGAGGACACAGTCTCAAACTGTGCCAGGGTAGGTTTAGGCTCAAGGTGAGGAGAAAGTTTTTCACTGAGAGAGAGACTGGCCACTGGAATGTGCTGCCCAGGGAGGTGGTAGAGTCACTATCACTGGAGGTGTTCAAAAAAGGAATGCATGTGGCTCTTGGTGCTCTGGTTTAGTTAGTCATGAGGTGTTAGGTGATATGTTGGACTTAATGATCTCTGAGGTCTTTTCCAACCTTATTGATTTTACGATTCTGTGAAAGGAAACTGTTGTTATGTCTGTCTCTGATCATGGTCTTCTCTAACCTGCCATGAACACAAGCTGCAAGCCTCCTTGGCTTATCTTAATAGCTCTGCCCAGATGAGGACTGGCCAATGATTCAAAGAAACTTGTGAAAGAGTGATGGACAGGGGTGACCTGCACCTTGATCAGCTGAGTTTCTTTCATTTGTAATTATAATAAACCGTGTTCTTGTTTATAAAGCCAAGAGTGCATGTACCAGCACATGGGCATGCTCATCTGCATGCACACAAATCCAGCTTCCATTTGCTCAGTGTGACCCTGCAGCTCTTGCCCCTTAGGATGTATCCATGCAAACCCTCAGATGCATAATACATCAACTCACTCAGGCCATTCAAGTGTCTCAATGCCCTTCTTAAAATGAGGGGCCTAGAACTGGACACAGGACTCAAGGTGTGGCCTAACTACTGCTGAGTACAGGGCAGAATGACCTCCCTGATCCTGCTGGCCACACTATTCCTGATAAAAAACACATGGTTTGTATTGGAAAGGACTTTTAAAGGTCATCTAGTCCAATGCCTCTCTCAACCTTGTTTGCAACAGGCAAGGTGGCAATACCTGACCAAAATTTCACAGGTTAGCATAAGCTGCAATCACACAGAAGACTGAATTATTTTTCAGGTATCCATACTCTTGGATGTGGTTTCAAGGACCAAGTGAGTAAATACTCACTTTGCAAATTAATGTTACTAGTTTCTCAGTAAAAGAGCATGCACAGAAAGCTGTTGATTAAGGAGAGATTTCAAAGATATTCGAACCTGGAGAAGAGAAGGCTCAGGGAGACCTTCTTGCTCTCTACAACTCCCTGAAGGGAGCTTGTAGCCAGGTGGGGGTCAGTCTCTTCTCCCAGACAACCAGCACCAGAACAAGAGGACACAGTCTCAAGCTGTGCCAGGGGAGGTTTAGACTGGGCTATCATGGGGAAGAACCTCTTCCTCACCTCCAGCCTGAATCTCCCCACCTCCAGCTTCATTCCATTCCCCCTAGTCCTATCACTACCTGAGAGCCTGTGAAGTCCCTCCCCAGCCTTCCTGTAGCCCACTTCAGATACTGGAAGGCCACAATGAGGTCACCTCGGAGCCATCTAGTGGTCACCCATCAAACCCATGTGTCACCAGCTTGGAGACCAGGAGGTGGTGCGGGACAGTGTCGAAGGCTTTGCTCAGGTCCAGGTAAACGACATCAGTTGCTCGCCCCTCAGCTACTAATGCTGTCACCTGCTCATAGAAGGCCACCAGGTTTGTCAGGCAGGATTTGCCCTTGGCAAAGCCATGCTGACTGTTCCAAATCACCTCTTCACTGTTCTTCTGAGTCATTAGTGCCTCCAGGAGGATCTGCTCCATGATCTTTCCGGGCACAGAGGTGAGACTGACTGGCCTGCAGTTCCCCGGTTCCTAACACAACCAAACCTCATCTTATTTTATCAATTAGGACAATTTATGTCGACTTGAAAAAATATTCCAGTATTATGTCTTGAAAAATTCTTCGATGCTCCTGAAGACAAATCTAAGGACTCTCTGCTTTTCAGCTGGGTGATAAAAGCTGTACCCTAGGGATGAAGAAAGACACACACTGGTGTTCCTGCTGCAGCAGATGCAAGACTGGCTCTAGGGCTGCAGAGCACCAATGAAAGGGGAGTGAAATCCACTCAAATGAGAGTCCCCACAGGGTGGAAGCCATAAAGGTCTGTCCACAAAGTGTCACAAGTGATTTGTGAGTAATCTGCGGGCATCAAACAATGGGCTGGGAACTAGCTCACAAATGTCATTTGGTTGTGCATCTCTTTTGGGTTAGCATTTCTTATTAGTGCAGATACAACCTATTATGAATGCTCTGCTCCCCCACTGTTTTGGTAGGACATCAGATATCCTCAAAATGATCCAAAACCTGCAACACTCAAAGGGAAATCAGCAGGTGACTTCAATTTTGAGACAGTCCCTTACACAAAGGCTCAACCACAGTCATATAATCCTAAGGCTTCATAAATTCAAGCAAAGCAGCATAAGGCCAGACAATAGCCCTTCCTTGTAATTAATACCTGTAATGTAAATTAAACCAGGCTGCCAATAGCAGCTGCTGGGTAAATAAGAATCTGTGGCACTATCAACTGTCAAAGGGCCATGAGCATATGATGCTATCAATGCAAATATAGGGGAATAGAGGATCATTCAGGCAGGAACACTTAAATTGTAACCTGTTCTCTTTGAGAAATGTGTGGCATTCAACAGGGAGTCTGACAGGAGCCATTTTGTTCAGATAAGCAAATGCAATCACTCAGGCATCTGCAATCACAAAATACTCCTCATACCCTCAGTAACTCTGGGTCACTAAATGAATCCTACCTTCATTTTGCATGTGTGTCCGTATTTTCAATTATATATTGGCTATATTTTGGAATGTAATTTTTTCCCCTGCAATTTTTAGCAATGCCTCTGTTTGGTTTTTTCCTTTACATTAACCTCTCAAGACCTCATAACCCTGCAGGGATTCTCTCGCTGCTCTGTGCTCTTCTGCAAGAGTGAGACTGAATTTCCATATAGCCTTACAGGTTTGATCCAAGCACCGACAGTCATAGTATCACAGTATTACCAAGGTTGGAAGAGACCTCGAAGATCATCAAGTCCAACCTGTCACCACAGACCTCATGACTAGACCATGGCACCAAGTGCCACATCCAGTCTCCACTTGAATGCCTCCAGGGATGGCAACTCAACCACCTCCCCGGGCAGCACATTCCAATGGCGAATGAAGTCTCCATCCAATACACTTCCAATGTCTCTACAGAGCTTTAACAAAGAAGAAACGTGACAAAAAATTACTTTTTCTCCAATTCACAATCCACACATAGAATAGAATAGAATAGAATAGAATAGAATAGAATAGGAATAGGGATTAGAATAGAATAGAATAGAATAGAATAGAATAGAATAGAATAGAATAGAATAGAATAGAATTAACCAGACTGGAAAAGACCTTTGAGATCATCAAGTCCAACCCAGCACCCAGCACCATCTAATCAATGAAACCATGACACCAAGTGCCTTGTCCATTCTCCTCCTAAACACCTCCAGTGATGGTGACTCCACCACCTCCCTGGGCAGCTAAGCAACCCCAGCTCCTTAAGCCTCTCCTCACAGGACTGTGCCCCAAAAGCTGTGCTCCCCAGCTTTGTTGCCCTTCTCTGGACACTTTCCAGCAACTCAACATCTTTCCTAAACTGAGGAGCCCAGAACTGGACACAGGACTCAAGGTGTAGCCTAACCAGTGCTGAGTACAGGGCAGAATGACCTCCTTGCTCCTGCTGGCCACACTATTCCTGATGCAGGCCAGGATGCCATTGGCTTTCTTGGCCACCTGTGCACACTGCTGGCTCATGCTCAGCTGCTGCACAACCCAGCAGTGACTTCCAGGTCATGAGAGGAAGGTAAATACTCATGACAAAGAAAGTTCTCCAGAAGATCAAAAGCTGAAGATGTTGCAAGAGAGGGAGCATGGAAAAAACTGGTTTGGTTAATGGGGCATAAAAGTAAAGCATGAGGCTAAGGTCTGTAGCAGTGCCTAGGCTGCTTTACAAATAAGAACTAAGGGAAAAAGGAGAAGAGTGATTGAAGAGACAAGACCAAAAAGAAGAGTATGGTACTGAACACTGTTAATGGGAACACATGCTTAAGAGGGAGTAACTAATCTTTACATATAAAATCACCAGACCACATAATTATTAACTTGTCTAGTAGCCCAGAAAATATTAATGCTAGAAGAGTAAACATCACTGTTTAATCCAGCTGAAAGAACAAACAAACAAAACCAACAAAAAAGAAACCAAACCAAACCAAACCGAAAACAATAACAAAAGCAAACCCAACAAAATTTAGGGCAAAATGTTTGTATGTACAAACAAAATCATACCACAATCTCATTTCAGACTTTTACGGATCCAGAGGGTGCCTAAAGAATTCAGATAAATTCACATTTGCAGTTGACAGTTCACCTCAGCAGCCTGGGAATGTTTATCTTTCATTAATCATGGCTCAAGGGGAACTGCAATCTGAGACAGCTGAAGCTAACCTTCTCCTTTTACAGACTCAGACCTGCTGCCTGGAAAGTATCCAACCCTTCACCCGTGCCTCTGGCCTCAGCCCAGCTTGGACAGCCACAGGCGCATCCAGCCTGTGCCACTCAGAAGTGAGCTTTCCTATCTGTTAAGAGTGATGAGAACAGATGATTTTCTGACAAATGCCTGGTTAGATCTCTTCTTTCATACTCTTAAGGCACGCAATGATCTTATTCCTATTTGTTCTGGACTAAGCAGGTGATCTGTAGCCCAAAACCACTTCTCCAGAAGAGCAAATGTTCAGGACTAGATTTTAGTCTGGTGAAATGCAAAGCTGCTCCAGCAATTCCACTGGAAATGCACTGATTTCTACCGTCTGAGGGCTTAGCCCACAAATCTTTTCCTGCTGAGAGGCAGGTGTTGAGCAGGATGGATGCAATCATATGTGTTCCTCTGAATCAACTCTCCCAGGCAGAAGCCATAATAAATTGAGATAAACTGTTGTGTCATTTAAAGATCTAGTAAGACTGAATGGCTGACTTCTTCCTGGAGGGAATTTCTTTTACATTGTGTATTGCTTTGACTCACCCATTACCTTCTCCAGACCCCTCTTGCTCCTTCAGATCACAAACAGAACAGATAACAGAGCAACAAAGGGCTCTGACACACACAGCCATAGCAGTAACTGTGTGGGGTTTTGGTAGAGCATCTCCAGACATTATCTCATTCCCCTGTGGCAGCCACCATGGAGAGGGTCTGAGTTTACAAAATACTCCCACATGCACTTCTTATCAATTATATTATTCATGCACATTAACTCATGTGATTCTTTAATCATAGAAGCATAAAATAATTTTTGTTAGAAGAGAACTTTAAGATCACCAAGTCCTGCCATTAACCCAGTACGACCATGAATAGAATAGAATAGAATAGAATAGAATAGAATAGAATAGAATAGAATAGAATAGAATAGAATAGAATTAAACAGGTTGGAAAAGACCTTTAAGACCATCAAGTCCGACCTCTCACCCAACACCATCTGATCAACTAAACTATGGCACCAAGTAACTCATCCAGGCTCTTCCTAAACACCTCCAGTGATGGTGACTCCACCACTTGTCTGGGCAGGCTTTTCCAGGGCTTGATAACCTTTTTGCTGAATAAGCTTTTCTGAATGTCCAACCTCGGCCTTACCTGGTGCAACCTGAGGACATTTCCTCATGTCCTATCACTTGTCCCTTGGGAGAATAAACTTTTGGAAGTTGAAGGAAGTTGAGGGAACTGAGGGAGTTAGGGCTGTTCAGTCTGGAGAAGAGAAGGCATCCAGTTCTGGAGCCTCTATTACAGGAAGGCCATGGATGTCCAGAGATGGGCCATGAGGATGATTAGGGGGCTGGAGCTCCTCTGCTATGAGGACAGGATGAGATAGTTGGGGTTGTTCATTTGGAGAAAAGAAGGCTCTGAGGAAACCTTATTGTGGCCTTCCAGTATCTGAAGGGGGCTACAAGAGAGCTGGGGAGGGACTTTTGAGGGTGTCAGGGACTGATAGGACTGGGGGAGTGGATCCAAGCTAGAGGAGGGTAGATTTAGGTCAGATGTTAGGTTGGTGAGAGACTGGCACAGGTTGCCCAGGGAGGTGGTAGAAGACTCATAGAATCATAGAATCATAGAATCAGTCAGGGTTGGAAGGGACCACAAGGATCATCTAGTTCCAACCCCCTGCCATGGGCAGGGACACCCTACACTAGATCACGCTGGCCAGAGCCTCGTCCAACCTGGTCTTAAACACCTCCAGGGACAGGGCCTCAACCACCTCCCTGGATAACCCATTCCAGGCCTTCACCACTCTCATGGTGAAGAACTTCTTCCTCACATCTAGCCTGAATCTCCCCATTTCCAGCTTCATTCCATTCCCCCTAGTCCTATCACTACCTGAGATCCTGAGAAGTCCCTCCCCAGCCTTCCTGTAGGCCCCCTTCAGATACTGGAAGGCCACAATGAGGTCACCTGGGAGCCTTCTCTTCTCCAGACTGAACAGCCCCAACTCCTTCAGTCTGTCCTCACAGGAGAGGTGCTCCAGCCCTCTGCTCATCCTCGTGGCCCTGCTCTGGACACGCTCCAGCACGTCCACATCCCTCCTGTAATAGGGGCTCCAGAACTGGACGCAGTACTCCAGGTGGGGTCTCACCAGAGCTGAGTAGAGGGGAGAATCCCCTCCCTTGACCTGCTGGTCACACTTCTCCTGATGCAGCCCAGGATCTGATTGGCTTTCCGGGCTGCAAGTGCACATTGAGAGCTCCTGTTGAACTTCTCGTCCACCAGCACCCCCAAGTCTCTCTCCTCAGGGCTGCTCTCCAGCCAGTCCCTGCCCAGCCCGGATTTGTGCCTGGGATTGCCTCGACCCAGATGCAGTTGCCTGCCCTTGGTCTTGTTGAAGCTCATGAGGTTGGCTTGTGCCCACCTCTCCAGCCTGTCCAGGTCCCTCTGGATGGATCCCTTCCCTCCAGCGTGTCTGCTGCACCACACAGCTTGGTGTCATCAGCAAACTTGCTGAGGGTGCACTCAGTGCCACTGTCCATGGCCCCCACAGAGGTGTTGAACAAGACAGGTCCCAGGACTGATCCCTGAGGGACTCTGCTTGTCCCTGGCCTCCACTGGGACATGGACCCGTTGCAGCCACTCTTTGGGTGCGGCCATCAAGCCAGTTCTGTATCCATCTAGTGGTCACCCATCAAACCCATGTGTCACCAGCTTGGAGACCAGGAGGTGGTGTGGGACAGTGTCGAAGGCTTTGCTCAAGTCCAGGTAAACGACATCAGTTGCTCGCCCCTCAGCTATTAATGCTGTCACCTGCTCATAGAAGGCCACCAGGTTTGTCAGGCAGGATTTGCCCTTGGCAAAGCCATGCTGACTATTCCCAATCACCTCTTCACTGTTCTTCTGAGTCAGTAGTGCCTCCAGGAGGATCTGCTCCATGATCTTTCCGGGCACAGAGGTGAGACTGACTGGCCTGGAGTTCCCCGGTTCCTCCTTCTTGCCCTTTTTGAAAATGGGAGTAATGTTTCCCCTTTTCCAGTCTGTGGGGACTTCCCCACTCTGCCATGACTTCTGGAATATAATAGAGAGGGGCTTGGCAACCTCCTCTGCCAGTTCTCTCAGCACCCGTGGGTGTATCCCGTCGGGTCCCATGGACTTGAACACTTTCAGGCTCTTCAGGTGATCACCAACCTGAGCTTCACTTACCATGGGCAGTTCTTCCTCCCCGTCCCTGGCATCGTCTGCCATGACACCAGGAGTGTGGCTGGAGGCCCTTGCAGTGAAGACTGAGGTAAAGAAGTGATTGAGTACCTCAGCCTTTTCCACATCACTAGTGACTAATTCACCACTTTCCTTTCTGAGGGGGCCCACACCTTCCCTAGTCTTCTTCTTGCCATTAATATACCTATAGAAATTCTTAGTGCTCCCTTTAACCCCCTGGCTAGATTCAGTTCAAGCTCTGCTTTGGCTTTCCTAACCAGGCCTCTTGCTGCTCGGGCAGCTTCCTTATATCCCCCTGTTCTATCTGTCCTTCCCTCCACTGCCTGTAGTTTCTTTTTAAGTGATAGTGTGTCCAGCAGCTCCTTGTTCATCCAGGCAGGCCTCCTAGCATTCCTTCCTGCTTTTCTCCTTGTAGGTATACATAGCTCCTGGACACAGAGGAGGTGGTCCTTGAATACTGACCAGCTGTCCTGGGTCCCTCTTCCCTCCAGGGCTTCATCCCACGACACTTTGGCTAGCAGATCCCTGCAGCGATCGAAGTCTGCACGCCTGAAGTCTGGGGTCGTAAGCTTAGAATATGTCCTCCTGATTGCCCTGAGGAGATTAAATTCAACTGCTTCATGGTCACTGCAGCCAAGGCCGTCTCTGAGCCTCACACTGGTTACCAGCCCTTCCCTGCTGGTGAGAACAAGGTCCAGCAGAGCACCTTTTCTTCTTGGTTCCTCTACCATTTGGAGAAGGAAGTTGTCTTCTCTGCAGTCCAGGAACATTCTGGATTGCTGATGCTTTGCTGTGTTGTCCCTCCAACAGATGTCAGGGTGGTTGAAATCCCCCATGAGGACCAGGGCTTGTGACCTGGAAGCCGCTTCTATTTGCCTGTGCAGAGCCTCATCTGCTTGGTTCTGCTGGTCAGGTGGCCTGTAGGAGACCCCCACAGTAATATCTCCTTCCCCTGTCTTGCCTTTAATTCTAACCCATACACTCTCAACCGACTCATCATGCCTCCCCAGGTGGAGTTCTGCTGATTCCAGCTGGTTGTTGACATAGAGGGCAACACCTCCTCCTCTCCTTCCCTGCCTATCCTTCCTAAAGAGCTCATACCCGTCTATCTCTACGTTCCAGTCGTGGGAGTCGTCGCACCAAGTGTCGGTGATGCCCACTGTGTCATGGCGTCCCAGCAGCACGGTGGCCCTTAACTCATCCTGTTTGTTGCCCAAGCTGCGTGCATTTGCATAGAAGCACTTCAGCTGGGCTGGCCCTGTCGTCCTCCTGTGCCAACTCCCCTTGGTTTCCACAGGGTGTCCTGGTGTGTCATTTGTGTCTTGCCTCAGGGCAGCAAGCTGAGAGCCCCTACTGGCTCTCCATCCCTCCACCTCAGGTGAGCTGCAGCTCTGCTTGTCACAGGCCAGCAGGAGACCACCAACCCCTCCCCCCTTCAAATCTAGTTTAAAGCCCTCTCTATGAGCCCTGCCAATTCCTGCAATTCCTCATCCCTAGAGGCGTTTAAGGCCAGGCTGGATGTGGCTGTGAGAAACCTGCTGTAGTGTGAGGTGTCCCTGCCCATAGCAGGGAGGTTGGAACTGGAGGATCCTTGAGGTCCCTGCCAACCCTAACAATTCTCTGATTCTAAATTCTGATTTTATAACTTCCACCTCTCTACAACTTTCTTTCAGGTAGTTGTAGAGAGCTGTAAAGTCTTCTGACAGCCTTCTTTTCTCCAGGCTAAACCTCAGTTCCCTCAGCCACTCCTTGCAAGACCTGTGCTCTAGACCTCTCACCAGCTTTTCATTGCCCTTCCTCAGACCTGCTCCAGGACCCCAACATCCTTCTTGTAGTGAGAAGCACAAATCTGTCATCTTCAATACACTGACTCTGGCTTAGGGGCTTGTGCCTTAAAAGGGCAAAATTATCTAACGGGTCAGGGGCAAACAGTATGATGGGGTGCTTGGTGCCATGGTTTGGTTGTTTAGGTGGGTTGGATTGGTTGATGGGTTGGACGTGATGATCTTGAAGGTCTCTTTCAACCTGGTGTATTGTATTGTATTGTATTTCACTGTTAACTTCAAACAGGATCTCAAGAAGAGTAAGAACAATTTGCCTTTCTAGAGCATCCATCTACACTCAAAGTGCTGTGCAAGGGCTGGCAATAGACTGTTTTTACCAAAAAGTCACTCCTAAGCAATCAAGTCAACAATATTACTGCAAGAAATCTGCTACTTATTCCCAGGCAGATATGCTACTAGCAAAAATCACATTTTGCCTCTTTGGCATTAAACTACACTTTTCCTTCCCCTCATGTTCGTGGCTAGTGTCAGGTGGACTTGGCTTTCAAAATTAAGCTGACAGAAAGGAGCAGTGCCATTGTGGAGGTCATCAGGGGAAAGACAACTTGGTTTCCTCATTAACACTCACAGCTAAACTGCTGAATACCACCTGAGGCTGGCTGCTGGCTCCACTTTCACATCTCGATCATCTTCTCGCTCACATCACCTGCACTATACACCACCACGTGGCCTACAGGCTGATACCAGCTTGGGAGGACGTGTCTGGTTTGCAAGCTCTCCTGGCTTTGTTTTGTCATCATTAGCTTAAAACCACTCTGAAAAATAGGCACCAGTTCAATATGGATATGACACGTACACAGTAAACTGGTGTAGAATTACAGCAAGAGGCTGAGCTTGTTGGTGGAAATCTCCTGCAGGTCATGGCCAGACCCTGGAAACACTTAGCTTTATATATACACAGGACTGCAGTCACACTGCCTCTTCTGAGAGCACACAGTGATACTGGCTACACCTTCTGGAGTAGGATGCCTCTCATCTACATGTAGTAATTTAATTGAAGCAGTCATCACAGATACTTCTGTATGCAGTAAATGAGTGGAGCTTCTGCAAATAGCAATTTATCCCAGTCTAAGCTGCCAGGTCTAACTCTGGAAGAAGGAGTTACTTTCTGGAGGCATCTTGAATCTTCACATTTCTCTCTCCACTGAACAGGAAGTCAAATTAGCTTAGTCTGTGTGAGCCTGGAGAAGAGAAGGCTCTGGGGAGACCTAATAGCAGCCTTCAAGTACCTGAAGGAGGCCAATAAGAAGGATGGAGAGACTGCTACAAAGGCCTGTAGCAATAGGACGAGGGGCACTGGCTTCAAACTGGAGAAGAAGAGATTTAGATGACAGGATCACAGTATCATGGTATATCAGAGGTTGGAAGGGACCTCCAGAGATCATCCAGTCGAACCCCCTTGCCAAAGCAGGATCTCTTAGGGTAGTCCACACAGGAATGCATCCAGGTGGGATTTGAAAATCTCCAGAGGAGGAGATTCCACAACCTCTGTGGGCAGCCTGCTCCCGTGCTCTGTCACCCTCACTGTAAAGAAGTTTCTCCTTATGTTGAGCTGAAACCTTCTATGTTCAAGCTTGAACCTGTTGTTCCTTGTCTCATTAGAGCACACCACTGAAAAGAGCTTGGCCCCCTCCACTTGGCACCCACCCCTCAGATATGTATGATGCCACTTCCAGCTGGCAGCCAGTCACTAGTGGTGTCCCCAGGGATCAGTGCTGGGCCCCACCCTCTTTAATATCTTCATTGATGATCTGGATGAGAGGATTGAGTCAGTCATCAGCAAATTTGCAGATGACACCAAGTTAGGAGCAGATGTTGGTCAGTTAGAGGGCAGAAGGGCTCTGCAGAGGGACCTCGACCGACTGGACAGATGGGCAGAGTCCAACAGGATGACATTCAACAAGTCCAAGTGCCAGGTGCTGCACTTTGGCCACAGCAACCCCATGCAGAGCTACAGGCTGGGGTCGGAGTGGCTGAGAGCTGCCAAACAGAGAGGGACCTGGGGGTGCTGATCGACAGCCACCTGAACATGAGCCAGCAGTGTGCCCAGGTGGCCAAGAAGGCCAACCGCATCCTGGCCTGCATTAGGAATAGTGTGGCCAGCAGGAGCAGGGAGGTCATTGTGCCCCTGGACTCTGCTTTGGTTAGGCCACACCTTGAGTCCTGTGTCCAGTTCTGGGCCCCTCAGTTTAAGAAGGACATTGAGACACTTGAAGGTGTCCAGAGAAGGGCAACAAGGCTGGGGAGAGGCCTTGAGCACAGCCCTGTGAGGAGAGGCTGAGGGAGCTGGGGTTGCTTAGCCTGGAGAAGAGGAGGCTCAGGGGCGACCTCATTGCTCTCTACAGCTATCTGAAAGGTGGTTGTAGCCAGGAGGGGCTTGGTCTCCTCTCTCTAGCAACCTGCACCAGATCCAGAGGACACAGTCTCAAGCTGCACCAGGGGAAGTTTAGGCTGGAGGTGAGGAGAAAGTTCTTCACCGAGAGAGTGATTCGCCATTGGGATGTGCTGCCCGGGAGGTGGTGGAGTCGCCGTCCCTGGAGGCATTCAAAAGGGGATTGGATGTGGCACTTGGTGCCATGGTCTAGTCATGGGGTCTGTGGTGACAAGTTGGACTTGATGATCTTTGAGGTCTCTGCCAACCTTGGTGATTTGGTGATTCTGTATTCTGTGACAGTTATACACACTGATCAGATCCCTCTCAGCCTTCTCTTCTCCAGACACAATAGCTCCAGGACTCTCAGTCTCTCTTCACAGGGGAGATGCTCAAGTCCCCTAAGCATCCTCATGGCTCTCCCTTGGACTTGTTCCAGCAGGTCACTGTCTCTCTGGAACTGGGGAGCCCAAAACTGGACACAGGATTCCGGCTGTGGTCTCAGCAGGGCAGAGCAGAGGGGTAGAAGAACCTCCCTAGACCTGCTGGACACTTTTCTTGCTGCACCCCAGGACCCCATTGGTTCTCTTGGCCACCAGGGCACATTGCTGTCCCATGCAGAACTTGCTGCCCACCAGCACTCCAAGGTCTTTTCTGTGGAGCTGCTTTCCAGCAGGGCAGCCTCTAACCTGTCCTGGTGCCTGCTGTTATTCCTCCCCAGACGCAGGACCCTGCACTTGTCCTTATTGAACTCCATGAGGTTTGCCTGCAGCCAGCTCTCAGCCTGCCCAGGCCCCACTGGATGTCAGCACAGCCTGAGGGGTGTCAGCCACCCCCCAGTTTTGTATCCTCAGGGAACTTGCTGAGGGTACTCTCAATCCCCTCACCCAGATCATTGATAAGGACATTGAACAAAACTGGACCCAGTACTGATCCCTGGGAACATCACTGGCCACAGGCCTGCAGGTTGACTCTGTGCCACTGCTGACACCCCTCTGAACTCTGTTGTTGAGCCACTTTGCAATCCACCTCACTGACCAATTGCCTAGGCCACATCTCCTGAGCTTTTCTATGAGGATGTTATGTGAGGCAGTATCAAAAACCTTACTGAAGCCAAGATATAAGACATCCACTGTTCTCCCCTCTTCTACCCATTTGTTCATGGTTTCACAGAAGGCTATCAGATTAGTCAGGCAGGATGTCTGATTGATAAATCCATGTTGGCTACTCCTGATAACCTTCTTGTCTTCCATGAGGTTAGAGATGACCTCCAGGATGAGCTGCACCATCATCTTTCCAGGGATGGAGGTGAGGCTGACTGGTCTGCAGTTGCCTGCTTATTTTCCATGCTGATTGTGTTGCTACACTTCAGAGGCTGGGTGTTGCATAATGCACTATCCCCTACAGCCCCTGGGACAGCAGTGGAGCTGGTACCCTGCCTCACAATTGTCCCAGGAATGTCCTCAGTGAGGCTCATTTTTCCCTCATCCCCCTTCAAAATTAAAGACCTATCAATCAGCCCTGCCAGTTCTTGTCCCAGGACTCTTTTTCCTCTCAGAGACAAGCAGGTTTCTTCTACAGTCAGCAGACCTGGAGTCATGAACTGGGCTGGATGTTAGGAACAGGTTCTTTACCATGAGGGTGGTGTAACACAGGAAGAGGTTGCCCAGGGAGGTGGTTAGGGCCCCATTCTTGGAGATATTCAAAGTATGGCTTGAGAGGGCTCTGGGCAGCCTGGTCTACTTGAGGATGCCCCTGCTTACTGCAGAAGGGGTTGGACTGGATGACCTTTGGAGGTCCCTGCCAACCCAGACCACTCTATGATTACTTTTTACATGGCTGAAGTCCTCTGAAAGCAATCTTGTGCTTCCCAACAAGGCATCAAGAAGCCAAGCTTTTTGGAAAACCCTTACTTTTAGGCACATCCATGGGATTCAGGCTGCCAATGAGGTCTCTGACGTACAGTCCATCCCCATCCTCCTTGCTCAGCCAGTTGTTGCAGGGGAAGTAGAAGCGGAGGTGAGGTCTGTTCATGTCAGTCACAATCACACGGTCAAGGAACCAGCCTGCGTTCAGGCCGGTGTTGTCATGCTCAATCCTAGAGGAAGGAATAAACCTGGGTTTGACATTTTGATTAAGCCTGGCCACCTCCACTGCAAAGTGAGACTGTGTCCTCTTGTTCTGGTGCTGGTTGCCCATGGGAAGAGACCAACCCCCCTGGCTACAACCTCCCTTCAGGGAGTTGTAGACAGCAAGAAGGTCTCCCTGAGCCTCCTCTTCTCCAGGCTAAGCAACCCCAGCTCCCTCAGCCTCTCCTCACAGGGCTGTGCTCCAGACCCCTCCCCAGCCTCATTGCCCTTCTCTGGACATGTCCCAGTGAGTCAACATTCTTCCTAAACTGAGGGCAAGGCTAGAGCCACTATACAAAAAATGCTACTTATGCCCTGCTGCCCAAAGTGTTTCATAGGGCTTAAGGGCTTTTGTAATGTATTTGGTAAATAATGATATTCATATACCTCTGTCTGTGTGTGTCTCTCTGTGAAGCTATCATAGGAGCATACATGTGCTATTGTCTGCAAGGGGATGCACACAAACACACGCACACTTGCATGTTCATTCAACATATGCTTTCATTCAACTTACACTGCATATCTAAAGCATAAGTGAGTCTCCTCCCACTCTGTATCCCTCCTGATCTTTTCTCTTCTTACTTTGTTCATTCCCCATCACCACCACCTTTCACATTTTCCCAGCTTTCTTCATACTACTTTCCAGTTTTTATTCCTATATATGACAGTCAGGTGGTGATTCAAGGTAATCACTATCATTTACGTTACACTAATTTAGCTGAGAGGATAGGGAACCCCATTTACTTCCAGTGGAACATAAAAATAGTTCTAAACACCTTCCTCCAGATTGCCTATGACAGAAATACAGTTGTTGGTGGGAAGCATGGATAGTTATAAGCAATATTGTAGGTGATTTCACACTTCAGTTCAAATCTTGAGCAGTAAACAAGCTTTTACCATTCCTTAACTTCACCTTCATAGGAGCAAATTAACAAATAATGAATAAAACATGGCAGCACTAATACCTCTGCCCCCTGTCATTCAATTCGTACCTAGCAGAGCAGGTGCAGGGGCAGCAATGTAGTGAGGGTACCTTATTTTCTTTATTTGTCCAACGTTGTTGGTTTTCACTCGGAACACATCTGTTTTGCTCCTCTCAAAGGCTGTGCTGCTCCTGTAATACACATGCATCAAAAGCTATGGTAAAATGAGAACCACCAACAAACAGTAACTTTGTCAGCAATCACATGTGGTGGCCTGACAGACTGCTAGTGTTTAAGGATGAAGCAAAGTCATTCCTAGGACTCTAAAGATCTACTTTCCAATGTCCTCTTCCCTGTGACAGGTTTCAGATGCTGCTAAGTACATGTATTTAACAGACTTTCTTTTCCTTCTTAAGCCCTAAGAATCCTTCCAGAAGCTGAGATGGAATCTTTTTTGGGGGGATGCAATGCTGGCCCAAGCAGATGCAAACCTTGGATCACATTCCAGATCACCTCCAAGAATAAACCATGACAAAGGGTTTTCAAAATCCTCAACTAAATTGCCCAGGAAGGTCTGTAAGACTTTCCATCAGCAAATGGCTTTCAGAGGTGTCTGAAAATCATCTTGGGTGAAAATATTGCAAAGCAGTGCCAATGCAGCAAAAATTACATTGTAAAAACTCCCAACTCTTTGGTAACACCTCATCTGTGGTTTTTCACCTCTGCCAGCCCACCCATTGGCTGCTAAAGCAGAGGTAACAGGGAAAAAAAAAAGAAAGAAAAAAAAAATAGTGGATATTTTCAGCTTCTTCCTTCCAGGGTGTCTGGAAAATATTCAGAATGGTAAAGCCAGAGCTTCATTCAACCCTTATCAAACAGCCTTTGCTTGTCAACCAACATGGAAGATGCTGGTGAGTCTGCATAACTGCACATCCACCTCAGTTGCTTTACAGGATGTCAATATGCCTTTCATCTCTGTTTCCCACTGCGAGAGGTGTCCTCTCCTGCCACCCCAGCCTCCACTCTTGGCAATGGAGCAGAAGGGCTCCACAGTGTCTTTTGAGTTCCCTAGGGAGCCACAGATCTGCCCAGAGCTCAGCCAGAAATAAAAGCATCCAGCTGCACCAAAGATTTCTTTCCATGTCCATCTTCTGACAGTTCTGTAACAACCACTGAAACTTCCTTTGCAGCTTTCTCCTGTGATTAGTATCTCATTCAGAGCAAAAGGACCGTAGAACAGGAACTATTTTGATTGGTTTTGGTGAAGTGTTAAATGTGTGATTTGTATTTCACAGGTGCAAGTGAAAGGCAATATAAAATATATTGGCCCAGGTCAGGGGATGTAGAATTTAATTCCCATTTCTACCTTTAGCTTGCAGTGTGATCTTTGGCAAGCAACTCACTTTGTGATGGTGTTTCTTTTTCATGAAAGTGTTATGAATAACATCAAGGTAAAACCCACCCTGCCTCTGAAGACACAGCCTCTCTCACCTGCTCACTGTGGTGGACCCCCATTTCACCTGGGCCACTAAGCATTGTTACAGATGATTAAACATAACAAAACCCAGAAGACATATTGAAATGAACAGGAAGCCACAGCACTTCAGCAGCATAAAGCCTTGGTGAAAAGCAGCTTGTACTCAGAAACTTAATGAATATTAATAATCCAAGCAAAGGGGTTTGGTTTTGCTCAGCTCTCTTCTCCACATCATTGAGGGATCTGCATGCACCTTCCCTTAAAGGTTATTTGTGCTTTCTCCAAATGCATAGGAAGCTCTCCTCCTCCTCAATTCTGCTGTTTCAGATCTCTCACCAGGACCATCACCATCTCATGAAAAGGCTGAAACAGTTAACCTTGCCACGAAGACATGAGACAATTAAATCCAGCCCAGCCTCCATCAACCTGGCTGTCAGAGAGAAAACAGTCAGCAAGTGCGAGACAATTAGTTTGTCAGGCTTGAGTGAGCATCATAATGACAGCAGCTTCTCCCCACATCGGCTTCAAGAGATCAATGCGGCGCTGCAGGCTGCTACTGAGATGGCACAAAAGTATTAAGTGAGACTAATTGCCCCAAAGCTTTCAGCACACTGGCTGCTGGCTTACAGCAATCCCAGCACTGTGCGGGTCTTGTTCTGTTGCTGAGATGGTGGGATAGTGGTGGGGAGGAAACCCGGCGTTTGAAGGGGCAGGAAGTGAGCATCTGAAAGTGCCCATTGAGGAGATGCTTCATCCTGAAAGAGCTTGGAGAAGCCAATGGCATCCTGGCCTGCATCAGGAACAGTATGGCCAGCAGGAGCAGGGAGGTCATTCTGCCCCTGTACACTGCACTGGTTAGGCCACACCTCGAGTCCTGTGTCCAGCTCTGGGCCCCTCAGTTTAGGAAGGATGTTGACTTCCTGGAACGTGTCCAGAGAAGGGCAACGAAGTTGGTGAGGGGTTTGGAACACAAGCCCTATGAGGAGAGGCTGAGGGAGCTGGGGTTGCTTAGCCTGGAGAAGAGGAGACTCAGGGGTGACCTTCTTGCTCTCTACAACTCCCTGAAGGGAGGTTGTAGCCAGGCAGAGGTTGGTCTCTTCTCCCAGGCACCCAGCACCAGAACAAGAGGACACAGTCTCAGGCTGCACCAGGGCAGGTTTAGGCTGGATGTTAGGAAGAAGTTCTATACAGAGAGTGATTGCCCATTGGAATGGGCTGCCCGTGGAGGTGCTGGAGTCACCTTCATTGGAGGTGTTCAGGAGGAGACTTGATGGGGTGCTTGGTGCCATGGGTTAGTTGTTGGGTGGGTTGAATTGGTTGATGGGTTGGACGCGATGACCTTGAAGGTCTCTTCCAACCTGGTGTATTGTATTGTATTGTATTGATACATGAGTTAAACTGCTGGGAAGCCTTGCTGTTGAAAGGTAGAAAGAATTTGACACACCTCTTCCCTTGAGATGGATATGCAGCATCAACAGCACAAAAAATAAAGAAAAAAAATTAAGGGAAAATCCAATGAGCCAGCAGTGTGCCCAGGCAGCCAAGAGGGCCAACCGCATCCTGGCCTGCATTAGGAATAGTATGGCCAGCAGGAGCAGGGAGGTCATTGTGCCCCTGGACTCTGCTTTGGTTAGGCCGCACCTTGAGTACTGTGTCCAGTTCTGGGCCCCTCAGTTTAACAAGGACATTGAGACACTTGAACGTGTCCAGAGAAGTGCAACGAGGCTGGGGAGAGGCCTTGAGCACAGCCCTGTGAGGAGAGGCTGAGGGAGCTGGGGCTGTTTAGCCTGGAGAAGAGGAGGCTCAGGGGCGACCTCATTGCTCTCTACAACTACCTGAAGGGTGGTTGTAGCCAGGAAGGGGTTGGCCTCTTCTCCCTAGCAACCAGCACCAGAACAAGGGGACACAGTCTCAAGCTGCAACAGGGGAAGTTTAGGCTGGAGGTGAGGAGAAAGTTCTTCACCGAGAGAGTGATTCGTCATTGGAATGGGCTGCCCGGGGAGGTGGTGGAGTCTCCGTCCCTGGAGGTGTTCAGGAGGGGACTGGATGTGGCACTTGGTGCCATGGTCTAGTTGTGAGGTTGTGGTTACAGGTTGGACTCGATGATCTTCAAGGTCTCTTCCAACCTTGGTAATTGTATTCTATTCTATTCTATTCTATTCTATTCTATTCTATTCTATTCTATTCTATTCTATTCTATCCTTCCTTCTAGCATTTTTTTGTAGCATTGCAAGTTCAGTCTGAAGAGTGAGGGAATATCCTATTCTGAAAGGCTATACTGAAGCTTATTCCACCACTCCCTACCTTCTACATGCCCCCCGATGAAAAAAAAAAAAAAAAAAAATTAAAAAAAGAAAGAGAGAAGGAGAAATTACAGCTGGGCTGTACCAGAGCCTGATCCAGGCTACGGTAAAAAAATTCAGAGCCTGATTACCATAAGGAATTCGTTACACCAAACAAAGCAGCACACTTCCTTGCACAGCTCCAGTGACACAAAGCAGGAAAAAATGGAAATTTCAGCACCATATTTCTAATGCTCAGGCTTGACTGGATTCAGACTCACTGACTGGGCATGGCCTGTTAAAGGCCCTTAAGGATCAACAGCATTTCACTTGGAGCCCTATCATTCATCTGCAATATCAGGTTAGGGATCTTCTGAAAATATGTTTCATTCAGGTTATTTAATTTCACATATTTAATTGGCTTTAGTGGCTCTATTTTTCATGTTTTGTTATATTTTTTATATTTTGTTGTATTATTTTACCTAATTGCTTTGTAAGAAATATCTAAGAAACTTCACTGAAGACTAGTATGTGATATTCTCAAATACTTTTCACATCTGAAGCTGTTTTCAGATGCTTTTGTTTGAATGACTGACTGCAAGTTGCAGTGCACATGGTACTGCAAACATGCAATGATTTAGAGCATTAGAGGAGAGGGTGAGGGAGCTGGGGTTGCTTAGCCTGAAGAAGAGGAGGCTCAGGGGAGACCTTCTTGCTCTCTACAACTCCCTGAAGGGAGGTTGTAGCCAGGTGGAGGTTGGTCTCTTCTCCCAGGCAACCAGCACCAGAACAAGAGGACACAGTCTCAAGCTGTGCCAGGGGAGGTTTAGGCTAGATGTTAGGAAGAAATTCTTCACAGAAAGAGAGACTGGCCATTGGAATGTGCTACCCAGGGAGGTGGTGGAGTCACCATCACTGGAGGTGTTTAGGAAGAGACTGGATGAAGCACTTGGTGCCATGGTCTGGTTGATTGGATAGGGCTGGGTGATAGGCTGGACAGGGTGATCTTGGAGGTCTCTTCCAGCCTGGCTGATTCTGTGATTCTATGATTCTATGACTATGTCACATTGCTTAAAAGCACCACAAGGACTGCTGGATATTCAAGCACAGCAATTTTAAATCCCGCCATGCAGCCCCTCTGTCAGTCATTGGAACAGACAATGAAGCCGGTGCCATGAGAGTTTCACTACTGCTTGGTATCTTGACAATACAAAGCTTTCAATGATGTAGTTTTACATGCAGAAGGACATACAGTAAACATTTGCACTGGTAAATCACCTACTAAAAAAAATAAAAAATATATAAAACTAAAGGGGAAATCACAAAAGCTAAACACACCACTTAAATGAAACTCACATTTGAAACTGAGGTTTTGAGTATTTGTAGATAATGATCTTCACTTCTGTCAGCTAATGGCACTCTTTCCAGAGCTGAGCTCTTAGGAACAAGGCAAAATCTAGGTGCTGATCACAGCAGCCTCATAAAAATAATATTTAGCACTGATGGAGTAACCTGAACAAATTTAGCTTTGAATCACTGTATTAATGATTGTTGTAAATTGACGTCCTATTAGGTGTTCTATTTGCAAAAGCTTCTCACACTTAGGTCTGCCTACAAAAACACTGTGGATGAAAAAGGCTGTGCAGAGCACAGTATTGCTGTGCATGTCAGTTAAAACAGAATTTGAAAGACGCCCCATTAAATCATCAGTAAGAGTCAGCTCTTGGTGGCATCTCTCTGCAACCTTGCTGGCAGGTCCACCTGCTCCTGCCGCTGATTATTAGCAGCAGCAGGAGGGACCTGGGTACCAATTTCTAGAAGGTTGCTCAGCAAAAAGGATCCTATAGTCTGTTGCTCTCCAGGGAAAAATAAATGCCATGGAGTTCATCTGCTGTTTCACAGGAGGTGAGTTTCTCATGGACTGCAGGTGGGCAATGTAGTTTGAACATACTAAGTGACAGGAATGGGCACTGGATGGTTGGTTGTTTTTTCCTGGCTGCAGACATCTTTATTCATCCTCAGATTATATAATATATATTATAGGCTGGGTGAATCTGTGTTATCAGGCCTCTGGCTTGGATGACACCTTGCAACAAGAATAGAATAGAATAGAATAGAATAGAATAGAATAGAATAGAATAGAATAGAATAGAATAGACCAGGCTGGAAAAGACCTTTGAGATCGAGTCCAGCCTATCACCCAACACCATCTAATTAACTAAACCATGGTACCAAGTGCCTCATCCAGGCTCTTCCTAAACACCTCCAGTGATGGTGACTCCACCACCTCCCTGGGCAGCACATTCCAATGGAGAATCTCTCTTTCTGGGAAGAACTTCTTCCTAACTGTGATGGGTTAGGCAGCCCCCCTCCAAACCCTCCCCATCACGGGCAGAATAAAAACACCTAGACAAAACGGATTGCAAAAGTGATGGAAAGTTTAAAGGAAAAGCGGTGAATCTTTACAGAAAGCCAAAAGCAGAGTGACAAAAGAAATCCCAAAACAGTCCCAAGATAATCCCATCCCCACCTGGGGGTACATCCAAGACCCCCAGGGCTCCTTCTTCCCCCCTCCCCACTGCCAGGCTAGTCTCAGCTGGCCAGATCTGAGACTGCCCATCCCCCCGTGGCCTTGGGCCTAGCCAGGCCCATGGCCGGGAGACAACATCTCTCCCATTACCGGGTGACGGCGAGGAAGAAAGAGGAGGTGCTTAGACCTCACACTGGATCTTATAGTGGTGCAGAGAATTATGGTAGAAATACCCAAATCCAGCCTAAACCTCCCCTGGCACAGCTTGAGACTGTGTCCTCTTGTTCTGGTGCTGGATGCCTGGGGGATGAGAGACCAACCCCCACCTGGCTACAACCTCCCTTCAGGGAGCTGTAGAGAGCAAGAAGGTCTCCCCTTGGCCTCTTCTTCTGCAGGCTAAGCAACCCCAGCTCCGTCAGCCTCTCCTCACAGGGGTGTACTCTAAACCCCTCCCCAGCTTTTTTGCACTTCTCTGGACTGCTTCCAGCAACTCAACATCTTTCCTAAACTGAGGGGCCCAGAGCTGGACACAGGACTCAAGGTGTGGCCTAACCAGTGCTGAGTACAGAGGCACAATGATCTCCCTTCTCCTTCTGGCCACACTAGTGCTGATGCAGGCCAGGATGCCATTGGCCTTCTTGGCCACCTGTGCACACTGCTGGCTCATCTTCAGCCTTATATCAACCAGTAAAGCCAGTTGACAAAAGGTATTAGAAAAACATTATGATGTGTCAGCCTCATTATCCTGTTTTTCCCTACACATCCACTATCAGTCACCCCTGGAGAGAGGGCACTGGCCTGGTTGGACTTATGAACTTATGGACTTTTTCAGCCTAACTGCTGAAAAACCCCCATGTGTTCAAATCACATTTAACACAGAGCTCAAATAACAGCATCATGCACCTTCTTGGAGCAACAAATACTCCAAGGATTTTGGTGTGCAAATATTTTGCCAGGATTGTTGTCATGAAGCTGACAACATCAGTCAGCAGGTGGCTGGAAATACTGCATAAAGCAACATACATCTAAAAACACTCCAGATGGAAAAGAAACCAGCTGAAAAGCACAGTGACTGCAAACGTCTCTATACCAAGGACATTGTTTTGCTTTTCTGCAAAAATCCTCAGCAGCAGAAGGAATCCTACTTAAATAAACACAGAAGAATTAGTGAGAAAATGGTCTCACTAGAATGGATTTAATTGGAAAGGATATATTGCTCAGGGGTGTAGCAGCAGGGTGACACCCAGGAGCCAAACACCATCCCAAACCCATGAAAGCCTGTCTCCAAAGTTACCCTGAAATTTTACACAGTGCCATAGGCACATTGAAATAACCTATGTCATATCCGAGAGCTTGAAATAGCCTCAGTCCTATTCAGTTACAGATTCTGAAAGCCTTAATGGTATATGTTGGATGTGTGTTGCTTCACTTTGTACTGCATGGAGCATCAATGCCTTAATACCTGCTTTTCACATTCAGCTGCATGATCTACATGAAGAAAACAAACCACTGCCATTTAATTTAGATAATCTTCACTAGTCTTTGCCATCTGCACTGTGGTTATTATTACCTGGAGAAACTGAACACAAAGCAGAGAGTGTCATCAGTAATGGTGTAAAGATTTCTTAACATTGGCCTCACCTTGTTGAGTTTTGGGGCCCCCACTACAAGAAGGATATTGAGGCACTGGAGTGTGCCCAGAGAAGGGCAATGAAACTGGTGAAGGTTCTAGAGTAGAAATCTTACGAGGAGTGGTTGAGGCAACATGTGTTGTTCAGTCTAGAGAAAAGGAGGCTGAAATGGGAGGCCTTCTTGCACCGTACAAGTACCTGTAAAGAGGTTGTAGTGAGATTAGGGGTTGGTCTCTTCTCTCTAATAGCAAGTGATAGGACACTAGGAAATGGCCTCTAGGAGGCCTGCCTGGATGAACAAGGAGCTGCTGGACACACTATCACTTAAAAAGAAACTCTACAGGCAGTGGAGGGAAGGACAGATAGAACAGGGGGATATAAGGAAGCTGCCCGAGCAGCAAGAGGCCTGGTTAGGAAAGGCAAAGCAGAGTTTGAACTGAATCTAGCCAGGGGGTTAAAGGGAACACTAAGAATTTCTATAGGTATGTTAATGGCAAGAAGAAGACCAGGGAAGGTGTGGGCCCCCTCAGAAAGGAAAGTGGTGAATTAGTCACAAGTGATGTGGAAAAGGCTGAGGTACTCAATCACTTCTTTACCTCAGTCTTCACTGCAAGGGCCTCCAGCCACACTCCTGGTGTCATGGCAGACGATGCCAGGGACGGGGAGGAAGAACTGCCCACCATAAGTGAAGCTCAGGTTGGTGATCACCTGAAGAACCTGAAAGTGTTCAAGTCCATGGGACCCGACGGGATACACCCACGGGTGCTGAGAGAACTGGCAGATGAGGTTGCCAAGCCCCTCTCTATTATATTCCAGAAGTCCTGGCAGCCTGGGGCAGTCCCCACAGACTGGAAAAGGGGAAACATTACTCCCATTTTCAAAAAGGGCAAGAAGGAGGAACCGGGGAACTACAGGCCAGTCAGTCTCACCTCTGTGCCCGGAAAGATCATGGAGCAGATCCTCCTGGAGGTACTAATGACTCAGAAGAACAGTGAAGAGGTGATTGGGAATAGTCAGCATGGCTTTGCCAAGGGCAAATCCTGCCTGACAAACCTGGTGGCCTTCTATGAGCAGGTGACAGCATTAATAGCTGAGGGGCGAGCAACTGATGTCGTTTACCTGGACTTGAGCAAAGCCTTCGACACTGTCCCGCACCACCTCCTGGTCTCCAAGCTGGTGACACATGGGTTTGATGGATGGACCACTAGATGGATACAGAACTGGCTTGATGGCCGCACCCAAAGAGTGGCTGCAACGGGTCCATGTCCCAGTGGAGGCCAGTGACAAGCAGAGTCCCTCAGGGATCAGTCCTGGGACCTGTCTTGTTCAACATCTCTGTGGGTGCCATGGACAGTGGCACTGAGTGCACCCTCAGCAAGGTTGCTGATGACACCAAGTGTGTGGTGCAGTGGACACGCTGGAGGGAAGGGATCCATCCAGAGGGACCTGGACAGGCTGGAGAGGTGGGCACAAGCCAACCTCATGAGCTTCAACAAGACCAAGGGCAGGGTCCTGCATCTGGGTCGAGGCAATCCCAGGCACAAATCCAGGCTGGGCAGGGACTGGCTGGAGAGCAGCCCTGAGGAGAGAGACTTGGGGGTGCTGGTGGACCAGAAGTTCAACAGGAGCTCTCAATGTGCGCTTGCAGCCCGGAAAGCCAATCAGATCCTGGGCTGCATCAGGAGAAGTGTGGCCAGCAGGGCAAGGGAGGTGCTTCTCTCCCTCTACTCAGCTCTGGTGAGACCCCACCTGGAGTACTGCCTCCAGTTCTGGAGCCCATATTACAGGAGGGATGTGGACATGCTGGAGCGTGTCCAGAGAAGGGCCACGAGGATGATCAGAGGGCTGGAGCACCTCTCCTGTGAGGACAGACTGAAGGAGTTGGGGCTGTTCAGTCTGGAGAAGAGAAGGCTCCAAGGTGACCTCATTGTGGCCTTCCAGTATCTGAAGGGGGCCTACAGGAAGGCTGGGGAGGGACTTCTCAGGCTCTCAGGTAGTGATAGGACTAGGGGGAATGGAATGAAGCTGGAAATGGGGAGATTCAGGCTAGATGTGAGGAAGAAGTTCTTCTCCATGAGAGTGGTGAAGCCCTGGAATGGGCTATCCAGGGAGGTGGTTGAGGCCCTGTCCCTGGAGGGGTTTAAGCCCAGGCTGGATGAGGTTCTGGCCAGCCTGATCTAGTGTAGGGTGTCCCTGCCCATGGCAGGGGTTGGAACTAGATGATCCTTGTGGTCCCTTCCAACCCTGACTGATTCTATGATTCTATGATTCTCTAGTTGCACCAGAAGAGGTTCAGGCTGGACATTTGAAACGGGCTCTTCACCAAAAGGATTGTCAAGCCCTGTAACAGGCTACCCAGGGAAGTGGTGGAGACACCATCCCTTGGAGGTCTTTAGAAGATGTATAGTTGCATTGTTGAAGGATGTGGTTTAGTAGTGGACTTGGTAGCACTGGGTAACAGTTGGACTCTATGTTCTTGAGGGTCTTTTCCAACAAATGATTCTGTGATTTCCCAATACTAAATTACATTTGCTGTACATATACTATATTATACTATATATTTACTGATACTATGATTCTGAATTGCATGTATTGTGCCAAATCTAGGGGCACATTTTACTCTTCAAAAAATACAGAGTACAGAATTAACCAGGTTGGAAAAGACCTTTGAGACCACTGAGCCCAACCAAATGTCTGTCCCATTCCCTTGGAGAAATATTTTTGAGACTTTTAATGAGAATGAACTCAAACACTTTAAAGATTGAGATTAATTATATGGAATAGGGGTAGGATTTTGATTAAGGCAGAATCTGAGTTTGTTCCAGGAGGGTAGTTTTTACTCATCCAAGGGGAAAAACTAGCAAGTCTGAAAAACGCTGCTAGCACTGAGCAGCACAGACCTAGTCTAGCAACTAAATTCTGTAAAGCCTGTGTGCTTTCAGTAAATTCCTGTTGCTCCCTCTAAGGCTTGACCTTCCTTGTAGTTGTACCACCAACTGTAGTTGTATGTGCACAGCTGAAGGTAGATTGTAACTCATACATATGCCAGTCCTACTGGTTCTTATCTCTGTGCTTTTCAGCACCACTGTCGAAGCATCCTTTCAGGTGGTTTGGTTCCTGGATTTCTAGACACAGGATAATCAATAATCATGAGGAAGAACAAGACAAACTGCACACTTTGTTTCTTTTTCTGGAGGGAATAGAGACTCCACAGAGTGCTGTCACCTACCACTGCTCCAGATCATTAAGTTTTCAAAGCATGGTGTAGGTGCTGCAAATTTGTACAGGCATAAATCAGAGTACAGCCAGACATGTAAGCACTTTTAAAATAGGAAGCATCCTTTCTCATTAAAGGAAAGGTATCACAACCCACCCCTGAAGAAGTGCTTCAGCAGCAATGCGAGAAGCCTCCCCAAGCTGTGCTTTGGGTTCCTGTGCTTCCTAGCCTGAACAGCCCCTTCTGGATCAACTTCCTAATACTTTTTACTGTATCAACTGCTCAGAGTTAATAGCCTTTCCTTCCTGTATTTGTTTGTTTATTCCAGAGCAGTTAATCAGCAATATCAGATCTCCTGTAATTCAGCATGGCTTCAAACATTAACCCCCCTTGAAAGAACATCACATTCATACTCTGCAATTTGTATGCATTTGCTGACATTATCTGTTCCATGATAGAATAGAATAGAATAGAATAGAATAGAATAGAATAGAATAGAATAGAATAGAATAGAATAGACCAGGCTGGAAGAGACCTCAGAGATCATCAAGTCCAACCTATCATCCAACACCATCTGATCAACTAAACCATGGCACCAAGTGCCTCATCCAGGCTCTTCCTAAACACCTCCAGGGATGGTGACTCCACCACCTCCCTGGGCAGCACATTTCAATGGCCAATCTCTCTTGCTGGGAAGAACTTCTTCCTAACATCCAGCCTAAGGATGCAGGAGCAGGAAAATCTCTGTGTAGTGAATCAATACTAAGGAGAAGGGGCTGCCAATGGGAAGTATTCACATAGGAAATTTAAAATAAAACAAAATTTTAAATCCAGTGCATAGTCCTCAAAATCAGGAATTATTTAATCTTTCTTTCAGACTGCTGTATGTGCTCAATATTTTTATTTTTTAATCATCATTATTATACATAAAAAAAAGGTAAAATCTGCCTATGAATATTTATTACAGTTGTCACTAGCTGGACCATGTAATCCTGACCCTGAAAAGTGGATTCATTTACATGATCAATAAATAAGTGTATTTGCTACTAAATACCATGCATGAGCCAGCAGTGGCGTTCCCAGTTGAGTTTTGTGATCAGTCCTCAACCTTAGCATAATGGAAAGCACTTGAGCATGGAGAAATAAAACACTGTGGAGGATTTGCACTACTTTTTCAGTGTTGACTCATGAAGAAGCATCTTATACCTGCCGGGTAGATATCAGCAATGGCCAAAATGCACCAAGCAATTCCTTCATGTCCACCCAATGTGACCATGACAGAGACCATGGAGATCCAAGAGAAACTTATTTGTGTTAGTGCTTTTAGCTTCTGGCTGAGCTATAGCTGATGCAGGATGGCAGGTGGGGATCTGGAGAGTGGTTGCTAGGTTTTCAGGTGGGATTTTGCCAAGAGGAACTGGAGCCAAGGAGCACTATGCCAGCACCCATCCAGGAACTCCACTGAGGAGATGTAACCATTCCCCTAGACTGTCAGGCAGCAACTGCAAAGGAGGATTCATACCAGTCCCTCCCAGACCCAAACACCACTTGGCTAAGCCTCCTGCCTAAATAAATGCACCTTTTGGAACAGAATTCGGGTGCTTCCACTTACAGAACTGATGTTCCTCCTCTCAAGTCATGATGAAGATTTCTAGGGTTTTTTTCAGTTACCTTATTGTTGGCCAATGATAAAAACACAGGATATTTCATTAGCTTTCCATGTCTTCCCTTTACCACACATAACAAGAAGAACTGAAATGTCATGTATTTCACTATCAGCACGCAATCATGAAAGAAATAAAAGAGACCTATTCTAACCAGAAGCTGAAATGGTAGTACCATCTTTAGGCAATGCATGATATTTTAGCTTTCTGCCATATACAGAGAAATGTAAGCACTTATAAAATGTCATGCATTTGCAGTCATAAGTGAACTCTTGTAAACATTTAGTTGAAAGATGCATGAGATTCCATCCTTTTGCCATATTCACAAAGCTGCATAATAAATTTTGGGGTAAACTGACTATTTCACAGCTTGCTTTAGGAGACAAGACCATCAATTAACTAGATCTGCAGACACTCCTACACTCAGACTAGCTTTTTCCTTGCTGTTCCTCGATAAAGCACTGTAACATGCCAGACACTGCTTAGAGATGCAGAAATTTCCCTAACGTTTGGGAAACCTCTAGTGGAAAGCTGCAGTTCTAGCGGTTGCCTCCTATGGGACCAGCTTTAAGAGAGCTGAACTACAGAAGGTTGGCTTCCTCGCCTTTCATCCTTGCTTACCAACATCTCAGCCATCTGCTCTCTGCAGCAGCGAGGATCAAGCCCAAATCTAGGTCTCAGCAAACTCAGATTACTGCTGCTACAACCTAAAATAATCTCTGTCTGTCCCCTCTTTCACAAAATAGAAATAGAGAGTCCATGTGGAAAGAGCAAGCATTAACCAAAGTGCCAGAAAAGATGACTTGTACAATAAGTAGCTCATCTAAGGCCATAGCTGATTAAGAAATCCATTATGGAGATCTCCTGACTTTGTCTTTTTTTTTTTTTTTAAGGAATAAAGTATTCTATTTTTATTTCAGATAACATTCAGATTCCTTCTATAGCCACATGCAGAACACCGTCACAATTAAATAGTTCCATGCAAACTCTGACCACAACAAAACTCTCTGGAATGCAGATGCCTTCTTTTGCTTCTTTAATGGATTTGCCAAATACTATGAGGCAGGTTTGGGTGCTTGAAGCTCCAACCCCAGAAAAGCTACCGCTGCTTCCAGTTGTGCCAGTCACCTGACCATGTCATCCTTCACCTCCTCATCTTGCTTTCCTTCTCTGTTCAATCAAGAGAAACAGCATTCCACTTTTTAAGTTCTTTGTGATGTCTGGATGAAAATCATAGAATAGAGACAAAGCATTTTGCATAGACATAAAATATACAAACAGCAAGTTCTTCCTAGCATGCCCAGGATTGCCTGGATAATACAATGCCTGTGCCTAGCTCTGATTTCTGGATTTCAAATATGGCAAACAGGGCTGAAATTTCATGTATTTTCTTTACCATTCCCATATCATTTTCTTTACAGACTCTCATGTTTGAGTTGCTTCACTGGGAAGAGAAGCTCTTTTGAGGGTAAAATTTAAAATAGCTGCAGGTACCTCTTGTCGGTGCTGTAGAAACGGAGAAAATGTGAAGTTACCGTGTGACATTACACAGGAGCCATAATTCTGAAGCACATTTTCCAGAAAACCAAAACAACAGTAACACTGAAAAAACAGAGACTAACAGCCTCTCCTAGACCCTAGAGAAGAGATTTCTGATTATCTCAGTGCAGTGGTCTGGCTAAGGGGAAATGTTAGTATGTGCAGAGCCGGGACTCGATAAAAGTCACCTTGCTTTCAAGGGAGCTGAGCACCTGCTGGTCCTGATGCTTGCTTTCTTCAAAAAAAAGTAATGCTATTGAGCGAGTGAAAAGCCTTGTAGTAGGTTTTTAAGTTGCAAAATATAGTTCAACTTAATGATAACTGAGAAATTGCATACAGAGGGTGGCAGTGGCATCAGCTGGAGGAAAATAGAACAGCGTCACCACAGTGATGTGCAGCCACGTTAGTGTGCAGTAAGGCATACAGCAGACAGGATGGAAACAGTCTAAATTAGGAATCAGTTTAAATTCTTCAATTTCTGCTTGCCTCAGATTTCCTGTGGCTGGCTGTGGGTGGCTACCCATCAACATTACTTCAAACCCACTAAGCTACTCTACAGAAAGATTTAAGGATACTTGTCTCTGTAACTGGCTTAGTATGGGGACCTCAGTGGGATTCAGGCATGTGAACATAAGCCCATCATGCCTGCTTCAACAAGTGATGAATATTCTCAGCCCCTAAACTGGGAGCTCCTAATTTAAGCTATAAGAAAAGCAAATATCCCCACACCTTGCAAGTGTAAGCCTTATATAATATGAATCTGAACACACATTTCCACCTACAGAAAGGAATGCAGATTTGCAAGGGCTTTGGTAAGAAAAATGCAATGGCAAAAATTCAGATTTCCCTGGTGTTCTTCAAACACCTTTTAGATTTATTCCCTCCACATCTACCTGCACAATATCATGTCCTATCAAAATGCAGTAAATGTTACTGAAGAACAGGGCTCAAAGATACCAATTTCCTTCAGATACTCACTTGCTTGTGAGGTGAGTCTTGGGAGTAATCCCAAACTCTCCAAAGAGAGTAACAAAGACGTTGGCGTCAGTTCCTGCTCCCCGGACATCTCCTGTCACTGTTACCACCTCATAAACTGTGGAAGGAGAGAAATAAGATCAGGACAAGAGGAAAAAATCCCTCATCCTAAATATTACAGATCCAAGCCATCCCCAAACCTGAGCTGAAATATAGACCTCAGAGACAGATCTCTGCATCAGAGCCTGGATGAGGCACTTGGTGCCATGGTTTAGTTATCAGATGGTGCTGGGTGATAGGTTGCACTTGATGATCTCAAAGGTCTTTTCCAACCTGGTTAATTCTGTATTCTGTAAATCAAACCCTGTCTCTTGGACAGGGCAGCCTCTGCTGAGGATGACTGTAATTAGTGACAATCATCAAACAAATTAGAAACGGTGGACACTTTGTACGGGTAGAGGATTTGGGTTCAGAGAGGTTCCACCAAAAATAAAACACTTCTCTGTGAACACAGCACCTCCCCTACAAAAATGCATGTGCACATGTTACATATGACCTGGATTTATGTGATGCATTAGAGTATACAATAGAATAGAATAAACCAGGTTGGAAGAGACCTTCAAGATCATCACATCCAACCCATCAACCAATGCAACCCACCTAAACAAGTAAACAATGGCACCAAGCACCCCATCAAGTCTCCTCCTGAACACCTCCAATGAAGGTGACTCTACCACCTCCACGGGCAGCCCATTAAATGGGCAATCACTCTCTCTGTGTAGAATTTCTTCCTAGCATCCAGCCTAAACCTCCCCTGGCGCAGCTTGAGACTGTGTCCTCTTGTTCTGGTTCTGGCTGCCTGGGAGCAGAGACCATCCTCTGCCTGGCTACAACCTCCCTTCAGGGAGTTGTAGAGAGCAAGAAGGTCACCCCTGAGTCTCCTCTTCTCCAGGCTAAGCAACCCCAGCTCCCTCAGCCTCTCCTCATAGCCTCTCCTCACCAACTTTGTTGCACTTCTCTGGACACGCTCCAGCAACTCAACATCCTTCCTAAACTGAGGGGCCCAGAACTGGACACAGGACTCAAGGTGTGGCCTAACCAGTGCAGTGTACAGGGGCACAATGACCTCCCTGCTCCTGCTGGCCACACTCTTCCTGATGCAGACCAGGATGACATTGGCCTTCTTGGCTGCCTGGGCACACTGCTGGCTCATGTTCAGCCTCCCATCAACCAGTACCCCCAGGTCCCTCTCTGCCAGGCCTGCCCAGCCTGTAGCACTGCCTGGGGTTGCTGTGGCCAATGTGCAGAACCCGGCAGTAAAGCTGTTGATCCATTTTTCATGGATGAGCATATCAACACAATGCTTACTTTCCTGTTTGCTCTGATAATATACTTGTACGAAGCTGAGAAATCACTGAAACCAGAAAGTCTGCATTTCAATTGTTGTGGAGACTTTACCAGAGACCAAATGGCAAATCATGATGAGAATAAGGTAGGAAAATGTTTAAATTAGAGTCTCAAAGTTCTATCAATTTATTTTTCACAGCAGTAGATTGAGTAGCAACTTTATTAACACACTTTGGTATCTTCTTGTGAAGCACACAAGTCAAAAACAGACTTTTGCTCAAGTGGAGAAAGGCATGACAAGACGAAAAGACCAATAGAATAGAATAGAATAGAATAGAATAGAATAGAATAGAATAGAATAGAATAGACCAGACCAGGTTGGAAGAGACCTTCAAGATCATTGTGTCCAACCTATTATCCAACACCACCTAATCAACTAAACCATGGCACCAAGCATCCCATCAAGTCTCCTCCTGAACACCTCCAGTGATGGTGACTCCACCACCTCCCTGGGCAGCACATCCCAATGGGCAATCACTCTCTCTGTATAGAACTTCTTCCTAACATCCAGCCTAAGCCTCCCCTGGAACAGCTTGAGACTGTGTCCTCTTGCTCTGGTGCTGGCTGCCTGGGAGAAGAGACCCACCCTCACGTGGCCATAACCTCAATTCCACCATGTCTATTGCACAGAGACATTAAAAAGAAAAATCATTTTTTCCTAACCTCACCTTTATATGAATGCAAATAGGACAGAAAAGGGATCTTACAATAACAAATTAAGTAAATTCTGAACTGTGACTGTCCCCACAGACTGGAAAAGATGAAACATTACTCCCATTTCCAAGAAGGGTAAGAAGGAGACACCAGGGAACTCCAGGCCAGTCAGTCTCACCTCTGTGCCTGGAAAGATCATGGAGCAGATCCTCCTGGAGGCACTACTGACTCAGAAGAACAGTGAAGAGGTGATTTGGAACAGTCAGCATGGCTTTGCCAAGGGCAAATCCTGCCTGACAAACCTGGTGGCCTTCTATGAGCAGGTGACAGCATTAATAGCTGAGGGGCGAGCAACTGATGTCGTTTCCCTGGCCCTGAGCAAAGCCTTCGACACTGTCCCACACCACCTCCTGGTCTCCAAGCTGGCGACACATGGGTTTGATGGGTGACCACTAGATGGATACAGAACTGGCTTGATGGCCGCACCCAAAGAGTGGCTGCAACGGGTCCATGTCCCAGTGGAGGCCAGGGACAAGCAGAGTCCCTCAGGGATCAGTCCTGGGACCTGTCTTGTTCAACATCTCTGTGGGTGCCATGGGCAGTGGCATCGAGTGCACCCTCAGCAAGGTTGCTGATGACACCAAGCTGTGTGGTGCAGTGGACACGCTGGAGGGAAGGGATCCATCCAGAGGGACCTGGACAGGCTGGAGAGGTGGGCACAAGCCAACCTCATGAGCTTCAACAAGACCAAGGGCAGGGTCCTGCATCTGGGTCGAGGCAATCCCAGGCACAAATCCAGGCTGGAGAGCAGCCCTGAGGAGAGAGACTTGGGGGTGCTGGTGGATGAGAAGCTCAACAGGAGCTCTCAATGTGCACTTGCAGCCCAGAAAGCCAATCAGAGCCTGGGCTGCATCAAGAGGAGTGTGTCCAGTTCTGGAACCCCTATTAGAGGAGGGATGTCGACATGCTGGAAGGTGTCCAGAGAAGGGCCACGAGGATGATCAGAGGGCTGGAGCACCTCTCCTATGAGGACAGACTGAAGGAGTTGGGGCTGTTCAGTCTGGAGAAGAGAAGGCTCCCAGGTGACCTCATTGTGGCCTTCCAGTATCCAAGGGAGGCCTAAAGGAAGGCTGGGGAGGGACTTCACAGGCTCTCAGGTAGTGATAGGACTAGGGGGAATGGAATGAAGCTGGAGGTGGGGAGATTCAGGCTGGACGTGAGGAGGAAGTTCTTCACCATGAGAGTGGTGAAGCCCTGGAATGGGTTATCCAGGGAGGTGGTTGAGGCCCCGTCCCTGGAGGTGTTTAAGCCCAGGCTGGATGAGGCTCTGGCCAGCCTGATGTAGTGTGGGGTGTCCCTGCCCATGGCAGGGGGGTTGGAACTAGATGATCCTTGTGGTCCCTTCCAACCCTGACTGATTCTATGACACTATGATTCTATGACATTTTAAGAATCCTTTGGCTTGGTGTATTTGAAAGGAGAGAAGATTCCTTTGGAAAAAAAATTAAAAAAGAATATGAAATCCACAGCTTGCATATGAGTAATATGTATGAACAATGTTTTCATTTCACCTTCCTCCTTTTAGCATTCACACATGCCAATGGGAGATGCTTGGCATAGTGCTGGCAGACAGACGATATCCTTGCATTAGCCATTAACAGGAGGAAGACTCGTAATCTGCCCTGCCCCAGTGATTCACCACTGATCACTTCATGGTTTTCAGTGCTCTATCAATTCTGCTGTGGAAGCAGCATGCTTATGTCATTCAGTTTCAATACTGCTTCACTTTTTCATAGCAGCCTTTTACATTTGGCCATCTCAAAGCATATTGCACTTCATCTGTACAAAGAAAGTGCTTATCACTGTCAGAGCATCCTGTAGGCACCACCAAAGTGGCAGTTTCAGCTGAGCATCCCTTTGCAAGTTTTCATTGGGGAAGAGGGCCTTTGATACATCATTCCCTCTCTCTCCATGGAGGCTCAGCAAAATCTGGCCCTGTTTTCAGGGAGTGAGATCAAGTTGCGCCCATGATCATGACAGTGGGAACATGGCTGAAGGCAATTTCCTATGAAAATGGAGGAAAAGAAGTCATCCTAACCTTTTAAGTTAGAATCATAGAATCATAGAATCATAGAATCAGTCAGGGTTGGAAGGGACCACAAGGATCATCTAGTTCCAACCCCCCTGCCATGGGCAGGGACACCCCACACTACATCAGGCTGGACAGAGCCTCATCCAACCTGGGCTTAAACACCTCCAGGGACAGGGCCTCAACCACCTCCCTGGATAACCCATTCCAGGGCTTCACCACTCTCATGGGGAAGAACTTCCTCCTCACATCTAGCCTGAATCTCCCCACCTCCAGCTTCATTCCGTTCCCCCTAGTCCTATCACTACCTGAGAGCCTGAGAAGTCCCTCCCCAGCCTTTCTGTAGCCCCTTCAGATACTGGAAGGCCACAATGAGGTCACCTGGGAGCCTTCTCTTCTCCAGACTGAACAGCCCCAACTCCTTCAGTCTGTCCTCATAGGAGAGGTGCTCCAGCCCTCTGATCATCCTCGTGGCCCTGCTCTGGACACGCTCCAGCACGTCCACATCCCTCCTGTAATATGGGCTCCAGAACTGGACGCAGTACTCCAGGTGGAGTCTCACCAGAGCTGAGTAGAGGGGGAGAATCCCCTCCCTTGCCCTGCTGGCCACACTTCTCCTGATGCAGCTCAGGATCTGATTGGCTTTCCGGGCTGCAAGTGCACATTGAGAGCTCCTGTTGAGCTTCTCCTCCACCAGCACCCCCAAGTCTCTCTCCTCAGGGCTGCTCTCCAGCCAGTCCCTGCCCAGCCTGGATTTGTGCCTGGGATTGCCTCGACCCAGATGCAGGACCCTGCCCTTGGTCTTGTTGAAGCTCATGAGGTTGGCTTGTGCCCACCTCTCCAGCCTGTCCAGGTCCCTCTGGATGGATCCCTTCCCTCCAGCGTGTCCACTGCACCACACAGCTTGGTGTCATCAGCAAACTTGCTGAGGGTGCACTCGAGTGCCACTGTCCATGGCACCCACAAAGATGTTGAACAAGACAGGTCCCAGGACTGATCCCTGAGGGACTGGGAGGCAACCTACAGAATGTTTAGGGATGTTGCTAGGTTGTGCAGGAAGAAAATTAGGGAGGCAAAAGCCCATTTAGAACTTAGACTGGCCTCTGCTGTGAAGGATAACAAAAAGTCCTTCTATAAATACATCAATAGCAAGAAGAAGGGCAAGGACAACCTCCACTCCTTGGTTGACACGGAGGGGAACGTTGTAACAAAGAATGAGGAAAAGGCAGAGGTACTTAACACCTTCTTTGCCTCAGTTTTCACTAGCAGGGCAGAACGTCTTCCAGACAGCTGGCCTGCAGAGCTGGCAGAAGGAGCCAGAGAGCTGCATAGTTTACCACTGCTCCAAGAGGAAGTTAGAGATCTACTGAGCCGCTTGGACCCCCACAAGGCCATGGGACCGGATGGGATCCATCCTAGGGTGCTGAGATTGCTGACAGATGAGCTGTCCAAGCCACTTTCCATCATTTTTCAGCAGTCCTGGCTCACTGGAGAGGTCCCAGAAGACTGGAAGCTGGCTAACGTGGTGCCCATCCACAAGAAGGGCCGGTTGGATGAGCCGGGAATTATAGGCCTGTCAGCCTGACCTCAGTGCCAGGCAAGATTATGGAACGGGTCATCTCGAGTGCGATCACACAGCACTTACAGGATGGCCAGGGGCTCAGGCCTAGCCAGCATGGATTTAGGAGGGGCAGGTCCTGCCTGACCAACCTGATCTCCTTCTATGATCAGGTGACCCGCCTGGTGGATGTGGGGAGGCCTGTGGATGTGGTCTACCTGGACCTCAGCAAGGCCTTTGACACCGTTCCCCACAGCAAACTCCTGGCCAAGCTGGCAGCCCGTGGCTTGGACAGGAGCACACTGCGTTGGGTTAGGAACTGGCTGGAGGGCCGAGCCCAGAGAGTAATGGTGAATGGCACCACATCCAGCTGGCGGCCTGTCACTAGTGGTGTGCCCCAGGGATCAGTACTGGGCCCCATGCTCTTCAACATCTTTATTGATGATCTGGATGAGGGCATTGAGTCCATCATCAGTAAATTTGCAGATGACACCAAGCTGGGGGCAGCAGTTGATTTGCTGGAGGGCAGAGAGGCTTTGCAGAGGGACCTCGACAGGCTGGACAGATGGGCAGAGTCCAATGGCATGAGATTTAACACATCCAAGTGCCGGGTGCTGCACATTGGCCACAACAACCCCAGGCAGTGCTACAGGCTGGGGTCAGAGTGGCTGGAGAGTGGCCAGGCAGAGAGGGACCTGGGGGTACTGGTTGATTGTAGGCTGAACATGAGCCTGCAGTGTGCCCAGGCAGCCAAGAAGGCTAATGGCATCCTGGCTTGCATCAGGAACAGTGTGGCCAGCAGGAGCAGGGAGGTCATTGTGCCCCTGTACACTGCACTGGTTAGGCCGCACCTTGAGTACTGTGTCCAGTTCTGGGCCCCTCAGTTTAGGAAGGATGTTGACTTGCTGGAACGTGTCCAGAGAAGGGCAACAAAGCTGGTGAGGGGTTTGGAACACAAGCCCTATGAGGAAAGGCTGAGGGAGCTGGGGTTGCTTAGCCTGGAGAAGAGGAGACTGAGGGGTGACCTTATTGCTCTCTACAACTACCTGAAGGGAGGTTGTAGCCAGGCAGAGGTTGGCCTCTTCTCCCAGGCATCCAGCACCAGAACAAGAGGACACAGTCTCAGGCTGCGCCAGGGCAGGTTTAGGCTGGATGTTAGGAAGAAGTTCTATACGGAGAGAGTGATTGCCCATTGGAATCGGCTACCCGTGGAGGTGGTGGAGTCACCTTCACTGGAGGTGTTCAGGAGAAGACTTGATGGGGTGCTTGGCTGTATGGTCTAGTTGTTGGGTGGGTTGGATTGTTTGATGGGTTGGACGCGATGATCTTGAAGGTCTCTTCCAACCTGGTGTATTGTATTGTATTGTATTGTATTGTATTGTAATTTATACTAGCAGGGCAGAACGTTTCCAGACAGGTGGCCTGCAGAGCTGGCAGAAGGAGCCAGGGAGCTGCATAGTTTCCTGCTGCTCCAGGAGGGAGTTAGAGATTTTCTGAGCCGCTTGGACCTCCACAAGTCCATGGGACCAGATGGGATCCATCCTAGGGTGCTGAGGGAGCTGGCAGATGAGCTGTCCAAGCCAATCTCCATCATTTTTCAGCAGTCCTGGCTCACTGGAGAGGTCCCAGAAGACTGGAAGCTGCCAGCATGGTGCCCATCCACAAGAAGGGCCGGATGGATGAGCCAGGGAATTATAGGCCTGTCAGCCTGACCTCAGTGCCAGGCAAGGTTATGGAACAGGTCATCTTGAGTGCTATCACATAGCACTTACAGGATGGCCAAGGGATCAGGCCTAGCCAGCATGGATTTAAGAGGGGCAGGTCCTGCCTGACCAACCTGATCTCGTTCTATGATCAGGTGACCCGCCTGGTGGATGTGGGGAGGCCTGTGGATGTGGTCTGCCTGGACCTCAGCAAGGCCTTTGACACCGTCCCCCACAGCAAACTCCTGGCCAAGCTATCAGCCCATGGCTTGGACAGCAGCACTCTGAGTTGAGTTAGGAACTAGCTGGAGGCTGAGCCCAGAGAGTGGTGGTGAATGGTGCCACAGCCAGCTGGCAGCCAGGCACTAGTGGTGTGCCCCAGGGATCAGTGCTGGGCCCCATGTTCTTAAATACAATACAATACAATACAATACAATACACCAGGTTGGAAGAGACCTTCAAGATCATCGCGTCCAACCCATCAAACAATCCAACCCACCCAACAACTAGACCATACAGCCAAGCACCCCATCAAGTCTTCTCCTGAACACCTCCAGTGAAGGTGACTCCACCACCTCCACGGGTAGCCGATTCCAATGGCCAATCACTCTCTCCGTGTAGAACTTCTTCCTAACATCCAGCCTAAACCTGCCCTGGCGCAGCCTGAGACTGTGTCCTCTTGTTCTGGTGCTGGCTGCCTGGGAGAAGAGGCCAACCTCTGCCTGGCTACAACCTCCCTTCAGGGAGTTGTAGAGAGCAATAAGGTCACCCCTCAGTCTCCTCTTCTCCAGGCTAAGCAACCCCAGCTCCCTCAGCCTCTCCTCATAGGGCTTGTGTTCCAAACCCCTCACCAGCTTTGTTGTCCTTCTCTGGACACGTTCCAGGAAGTCAACATCCTTCCTAAACTGAGGGGCCCAGAACTGGACACAGGACTCAAGGTGTGGCCTAACCAGTGCAGTGTACAGGGGGAGAATGACCTCCCTGCTCCTGCTGGCCACACCGTTCCTGATGCAGGCCAGGATGCCATTGGCCTTCTTGGCTGCCTGGGCACACTGCAGGCTCATGTTCAGCCTACAATCAACCAGTACCCCCAGGTCCCTCTCTGCCTGGCCACTCTCCAGCCACTCTGACCCCAGCCTGTAGCACTGCCTGGGGTTGTTGTGGCCAATCTTTATTGATGATCTGGATGAGGGCATTGCGTCCATCATCAGTAAATTTGCAGACGACACCAAGCTGGGGGCAGGAGTTGATCTGCTGGAGGGCAAAGAGGCTTTGCAGAGGGACCTCGACAGGCTGGACAGATGGGCAGAGGCCAAGGGCATGAGATTGAACACATCCAAGTGCCGGGTTCTGCACATTGGCCACAGCAACCCCAGGCAGTGCTACAGGCTGGGGTCAGAGTGGCTGGAGAGCAGCCAGGCAGAGAGGGACCTGGGGGTACTGGTTGATGGGAGGCTGAACATGAGCCTGCAGTGTGCCCAGGCAGTCAGGAGGGCCAATGGCATCCTGGCCTGCATCAGGAACAGTGTGGCCAGCAGGAGCAGGGAGGTCATTGTGCCCCTGTACACTGCACTGGTTAGGCCACACCTTGAGTCCTGTGTCCAGTTCTGGTCCCCTCAGTTTAGGAAGGATGTTGACTTCCTGGAACGTGTCCAGAGAAGGGCAACAAAGCTGGTGAGGGGTTTGGAACACAAGCCCTATGAGGAGAGGCTGAGGGAGCTGGGGTTGCTTAGCCTGGAGAAGAGGAGACTGAGGGGTGACCTTCTTGTTCGCTACAACTACCTGAAGGGAGGTTGTAGCCAGGCAGAGGTTGGTCTGTTCTCTCAGGCAGCCAGTACCAGAACAAGAGGACACAGTCTCAGGCTGCGCCAGGGCAGGTTTAGGCTGGATGTTAGGAAGAAGTTCTATACAGAGAGAGTCATTGCCCATTGGAATGGGCTGCCCGTGGAGGTGGTGGAATCACCTTCATTGGAGGTGTTCAGGAGGAGACTTGATGGGGTGCTTGGTGCCATGGGTTAGTTGTTGGGTGGGTTGGATTGGTTGATGGGTTGGACGCGATGATCTTGAAGGTCTCTTCCAACCTGGTGTATTGTATTGTAATGTATTGTATTGTTTTGTATTGTATTGTATTGTATTGTATTGTATTGTATTGTATTGTATTGTATTTATTATCCAGGCTTATTAGACACATGGGTTGGTAGGAGCACACTAAGAACTGAATACATTAACTTGCATTTAGCATCTGGTGCTCAGGAGAATCTTGTTCCGTTTCTCTTGAGAAACTCTCAGATATTTTCTTGTAAAGTTCAAAAGCCAAACATTTTAGACAAAAATAAAGTAGCCACAGACAAGCAGGATTATAAAACCAAGATTGCCATTATGTTCAGATTTGAGTACTTCGGGTGTGAGAAGAGCAGCAGTGCTGGAAAACTGCAGCCATCGAGTGTGTGGGTTTCACAGGCATCAGCTGGCACATCAGCTGTGCCATGTGTTTGGCAGCCTGGCATCTACAGCTGTTCCTCGATGCTGTTTTGGGTGCTGCCAGCTGCGCCCAGCCATCCCAAAGGCATCATGTGTGTCTAACAAGAATGGCTTCTGCTTAGGGCTGATGGGTCCTGCCAGGGGAGAGGTGATGGGTGCACAAGCATTCAGTCCCACCAGCCTTGTGCCTGCACGTGCTCAGCCCACACCCTTAAATGAAAGGCGATTTCTGCAAGGGCCTAAACCTTTACATACCATCAAGGGCTTGCTCTCATAGGTTTATATCATAAAAACACAGAATAGTAGTAGTTGGAAGGCAGCTCTAGGGATCCTCTAGTCCAACCTTGGTGCCAAAGCATGTTCACTACAGCAGGTTGCTGGTGTAGAACTCTTTTCTGAACATAATATGCCTAAAACCAAAGCTCACTTTAGTGTAAATGAAAAGGAAATAAAGAAAGGAATAACTCTTTCTTGCAGAGGTCCTTTTTCCTTCTGATCTGGAACATTAATCTGAGCAGGGCACACATAAGGTGATTTTGCAACTGATGATACAGAATACAGAATTAACCAGGTTGGAAAAGACCTTTGAGATCATCGAGACCAACCTATCCCCCAGCACCATCTGATCAACTAAACCATGGCACCAAGTGCCTCATCCAAGCTCTTCCTAAACACCTCCAGTGATGGTGACTCCACCACCTCCCTGGGCAGCACATTCCAATGGCCAATCTCTCTTTCTGGGAAGAACTTTCTCCTCAGCTCCAGCCTAAACCTCCCCTGACACAGCTTAAGACTGTGTCCTCTTGTTCTGGTGCTGGTTGCCTGGGAGAAAAGACCAACCCCCACCTGGCTACAACCTCCCTTCAGGGAGTTGTAGACAGCAAGAAGGGCTCCCCTGAGTCTCTTCTTCTGCAGGCTAAACAACCCCAGCTCCCTCAGCCTCTCCTCACAGGGCTGTGCTACAGACCCCTCCCCAGCTTAGTTGCCCTTCTCTGGACACCTTCCAGCAACTCAACATCTTTCCTAAACTGAGGCGCTCAGAACTGGACACAGGACTCAAGGTGTGGCCCTAACCAGTACTGAGCACAGGGGCACAATGACTTCCCTGCTCTTGCTGGCCACACTGTTCCTGATACAGGTCAGGATGCCATTGGCTTTCTTGGCCACCTGGGCACACTGCTGGCTCATGTTCAGCTTACTGGCAACCAGTACCCCCAGGTCCCTTTCTGCCTGGCTGCTCTCCACTCTGACCCCAGCGTGTAGCACTGCATGGGGTTGTTGTGGCCAAAGGAATGTATCCAGGTGGGTTTTGACTATCTCCAGAAGGGAGACTTGGTCTTCAATTTTATAGTTATTAGCACTGCCAAGAACACTGAAGTCCAGTTTCACCCTTTCACACTCACAGTGTTTCACTCAAAGCACTCAGCAACCCTACCCAGAAGAGATGACTGCAGACTCGGACTACTGCATCTCCTGGGAGCTTGTCCAAGTTTTGCTCCCCTGCATTAGAATTCATGCTTCCCATGGGCCTCTACAGGATCTTTATAGAATCATAGAATCATAGAATCAGTCAGGGTTGGAAGGGACCACAAGGATCATCTAGTTCCAACCCCCCTGCCATGGGCAGGGACACCCCACACTACATCAGGCTGGCCAGAGCCTCATCCAGCCTGGGCTTAAACACCTCCAGGGACGGGGCCTCAACCATCTCCCTGGATAACCCATTCCATGGCTTCACCACTCTCATGGGGAAGAACTTCCTTCTCACATCCAGCCTGAATCTCCCTACCTCCAGCTTCATTCCATTGTATGAGCCACCTAGGCTTTTCCTAGCCACTTACTGTGTCATTTAGCAAACTGAATCTATAGAAGTGCTTTTATCCTTCATCTTCTGTGAAGCAATCCTTGGAAACTTGGCCCCAGAGGTGGTGACCAAGTCTGAAAATCTGACAAGGAAAACCCACTGAAAGGTATCTTTCCTTTAAAGAGAAGTAAATCAACAACTCAATACTCAGATATGAAACCTGTCAGGAGGAAAAAAAAAAAAGAAAGGAAAAAAAAAAAAAGAGAGGAGAAAGTAATAGGGGGAAAAGGAAAGCAAAGAAAAGATAAATTTTATCACCAATAGTACCCCAAAAGGATTGTTTCCCTCTGAAATGTTTTCTTCTCTTGCTGAGCTACAGCTACGCAAAGCCCCAGAATATCCTGAGTCCGCAGCACTCTGCTATGACACTGTACAGGAGGGAGCTTTCCACTATCTACCACAGCCCATGCATGGATTTCTCAAGGCTGGAATCACCAAGACAGAAGCTGCAAGCTCAGCCTGAGAGAAGACTCAGTTAATGCCATAAAAGTAAGTCTGAAGAAGGAAACATTTTATTTCTTCCTGCCAACCCATAGATATCCATGGCTTTGGCAGAAGTGACTCAGAAAGCACAGTGACACCTGATCCCTTCATTCGTGGCTCTCTGACCCCAAACCTAAGAAGGAGGACAAATAACCAAGCAGGTCTCACTCTTCCCCATTACAGAGAAGGCAGCTAGGGTGCTATATGAACAGTAGCTGGATACCTATTGAACTTTTAACCTACTGATTAAGTCTACACTAAACAGTGTGCACTGTTTGGACAAGTCAAGAATCACAGAACCACAGAAAGGTTTGGGTTGGAAGTTCCAACACCCTTACTGTGGTCACAGACATCTTCCAGCAGGCCAAGCTGCTCAAAGACTGATCCAGCCTGGCCTTGAGCACTTTCAGTGATGGGACATTCACAACTTCCCTGGGCAATGAGCTCCAGTGCCTCACCACTCTCATCATGAAAAATTTCTTCCTTATGTCCAACCTAAACCTACTGTCCTTCTTCAAAATCATTGTCCCCTATCATGTCACTAAGAGTCTCGGTAAGAAATCTGTCAGTCTTTCTTGGGAGTCCCCTGCAAGTATTGAAATGAGCGCTCCCCAGAGCCCTCCGTACTGCACTGTAGAAAGGACTTTTCAGATACTTATTAATAAATAAATAATCTCATTAACACCAGGATCACAGGAACAGACAACAGCTGCAATTTAGTTAAAAATGCCTGCTCTCTCTGTTATAATTTTCTCAGAAACACTATCACCCAGTTACTTGATATCTTTTGTTTTCCTGTCCCCAGGAGCCAGATTTGCCTTGTTCTTCAATCATCGATTGGATGTGATGAGGGGATCCCTTCTTCTGTTTGCTAATACAGTATGACAAAGACAACATCAGATGACACAGGCACCATTGACTCCCTGCTTATAAAACATTTACAGCATCCCTCTCTTCTTTCTGCAGCAAAAGGAATCACAGATTGTGGTCTGAAATGTATTTCTACAGAATATTCGCCAGTCCCAGAGGCAGAGAACACCCCCAAAGCTTCTGAGAGGTTTTTTTGGAGCGGTTACTCGTTTCTGAGAAGCCTGACCAGCAGCGAATTCACTCAATGGTCCTGTGGAAGACAAGCAGCTCTAAATCACACCAAAAATCTCCAGTTTTGAGTCAATTCAGGAAAAGCAGCACCACAGTGTGTGGTAGAGGGAATAGCTGAAACTCAAGCAAGAGAATAGAGCAGATAGAATTTGCTCCTGAGCTTCTGCTGTTTCATGCAAAATGGCCCAGTAGCTAGTTTTTGCTGGTGGAAAATGTCAGTGGCTCATTGTTTGTGTATGTTCTACCCAACATTATTCTCCTGTCCCTTGCCCTCTGTTGCTTCCCTTGGATAGGTTTACCCTCATTTCCATACCTGGAAATTTAGGGTGCAAAATATTGACAGACGGTTCAAGGAGGAGAGTCCATGGTCCAAGGGAGCAGTCCGTGGCTCACCCTTGGGACCCCTGGGACTTTTGGACACATGGCAAGTTTTTGGAGGTTCTGGGCCTGTCATGATAGCAAATGTTGCAAGTTTTGGAAGAAGTTTTTTAAATATCTGATAGGGACTGTAACCATAAAGTACCTGATTAATTCATTCCCCAGTGTTTCAACCACAAGCTGTTGCCTTCTTCGCAGAAAATGTTGAGAAACAAAGCAGAAGACCACAGAGAAATTACTACAAACATCTGATGGAACTTCTATCTTTGAGAAGTACAACAGTTATTATTCAGAACACAGAATACAGAATTAACCAGGTTGGAATAGACCTTTGAGATCATCCAGTCCAACCTATCACCCATCACCATCTAATCAACTAAGCCATGGCACCAAGTGCCTCATCCAGGCTCCTCCTGAACACCTCCAGTGATGGTGACTCCACCACCTCCCTGGGCAGCACATTCCATTACTATAAAATGGATGTGATATGAGGGGACACATCCTCACCCCCTCCAAAGAGCCACCACAAATTAGTAGGTTATGCACATTGTCTACAGTGTATATGGGAAGGCCTTTTGCTTCTACCTCAGAGACATATTTCTTTTCACAGTAGATCCATAGATTAGTATTACAGAAGTCATCAATTATAGTTAACCTATAACCACACTGCCAGCATGAAATACTTCACAAGATTCCTCAGGCACACTCAGTTCTCCAAACTGCCACATATGAGATATGATATTACTGCAATTAATGGATGGGGAAACCATAGTGCTGATAGGTTGAGTGTCATGCCACAATCCAATTGCACAGATAACTGGCAGCTGGTGTCGCTTCCCAGCAGCCCATTGCCTCTTTGCTGCCCACCTCTCTGATAAGGAGATAACTTCCATGTGTTTGGGAGCATCCTCCCATCTATCAGGGACTTTTTCTATTGATCATGGATCTACACCATGGGTCTTCGCTATTTGCCTTGCAGTTCCCTCGCCTCTCTGCTGCAGCACTGCAGGTTTGCTGGGGAGGAGGGAATTACAAGCTGCTACCCAGTAGCCAAAATGCTGAGTGTAGCACTTTTCCACAAGCTGTCGGGATGTTGTCAGGACAATGGCTACAAAATTTCTCCAGCCCATGCTCTTCTAGAGAAACCAAATACACCATCTAAACTTTAAGTCACTGCACAGCTCATCATGCACTGACCCGAAGTACCCTGAGCACATAAAATGAGTGGGCCATTTACTGTACTGACAGAGTACTAAGGCTTAGAGATGAGCAGCAATATTTCTCCAGCCTATTTGGTTACTTACAACAGTCAGAGTGACAGTTTGCTGGACCACCTGCTTCTACATCAATCCCAAGCATTCCGCTGCCTGCTCATTTGATTGCACTTTCCTTCTACATATACTTGAGTAAGACTGCATCTTTGCTATGTATCTTGATTACACAATAAGAGTCATCACAGAAGACCAGGCTGGAAAAGAGCACAAGGATCTCCCTCATAAAAAGAGAGTCTTTATCTCCACAGTAGCCACAAATCACCTCATCATCATGATAAAATCCCCACTAAGACTTTTTTTGGTTTTGTCTTTCAAGACTGAACAAACTTAGCTCTCTCAGTCTTTCCTCATATGGCAGTTTATCAGTTTTTGGATTGTCATTATGGTCCTTCTCTGGGCCCTCTCCATCCTGTCATCATCTGATGACTGCAGCTCCTGAATGGCACCACAATGAAAGTATTAATTAGAACAATGCGATTACAGCAGTACAAAGGACTGGGCAACGTGACTTCATAAACTGAAAAGCTAATGCAGACACAACCTGTCAGTGCCACCTCACACAGTAAAAATACTTATTTAGTTAGAGATATTCCCCACACAGACAGACACTGCACCCCCAGGGAGGATCTGAAGATAGGAATCACCAGGGCCACAGTGCAAGTGTCTGCACAGGACATGAGCAGAGATGAGAAACGACAACGCTGACCTTTTTTTTGTTGTACTCATCTTCTGTCGCATTAGAGGCGTCCGAATGATAGTCCCGGAGCTCCTGCTCATACATCTCCAAAAAGTTATCATCTGCCTTTCCTTTCTTGGACTTGTCACCTTTCTTTTTCTTATCTTTGCTTTTTTTCCCTTTCTTCTTCTTCTTTTTCTTTCTGTGTTCATAGTCATCCTCATCCTCGCTGCTGTAATCTCTTCGCTTTGTTTTTTTCTTTTTCTTTTTCTTCACCTCCCCATCAATCTCTGAGTTCTCAGACTTGGGTTTCTTTTTGCTTTTCTCCTGACTTTCTTCTTCCCCATCTTCCCCAACTGCATCCTCGCCTACCTCTTCTGCTACCTCCTCTTCTTCTTCCTCCTCCTCCTCTTCTACTTTGCTCTTTTCAGTCTTTTCTTTCATGTCATTGTTTTTCACCCCTACACTTTTAACAACACTCTATGATATCCTTGGTCTCACTTCTGCCACCTCCCCTGGCTCTTTTATCAATTGCTGAAGACCTCCTCTCTTTGTGCCAAAGAGCTAAATTGCCCTTGTCTTGCAATGTCTTTCCTCCCCACCAACTCAGCATAGATATGTTCTGGTGTTTCTCATCCTTCCCAACCCACAGGTGCTGACAGCTCACCTCCTTCTGACTCTTCCTGTTTACCTCACTGAAGGACCTTCCTCTCTCTCTTGTATCTCCAGGTCTTTGGGTTTTCTCCTCTTCCTTATTATTATTTATTCATTGATCTGTGCTGAGAACTTGCTCCTTTTTATCTGAGTCACCTCAGGCTCCACACAGGGTCAGCTGACAATCTGGGTCTATGGTAGCAGGACGTGCCAATCAGGGTTGCAGCTTACTGGAAAAATCAGTCAGATGAGGGCACATGGTCAAGTCACTTCTTGTCCTTCACATGCCAGCTCAGGATGGGAGGAAACAGGGGCCTTTCTCCCCATGATGTGCAGCAACTTCAGAAACATCATGAAAAATTACTTAGTGCTGTACAGTCATATGGTTATGAGACAGATGGGCAGGTGAAAAAGGAGACCCACCAAGCAACCATATCACACTGGTCTACATTTCCTCTTCATTATTAATGGTGTCAGGATCATCTTACTGATAACCAAGGTCTCAACTTTACTTGGATTTTTTTTTCCCCCACTCTTGGTCAGTGACCAGAAAAAAAAACAAACACCTCCAGAATTTCTGTCTGGAGATAGAATAGAATAGAATTAACCAGGTTGGGAAAGACCTTTGAGATCATCAAGTCCAACCTATCATCCAACACTATCTAATCAACTAAACCTTCAGAGCATCAGCAATGCACTCCTGTATCCAGTTCCTCCATCCTCCAGTAATCGTGCTGGATTTCCAACCAAATGAAAGATCAATGCTCAATAAATACAATACAATAAAATACAATACACCAGGTTGGAAGAGACCTTCAAGATCATCACGTCCAACCCATCAACCAATCCAACCCACCTAAACAACTAACCCATGGCACCAAGCACCCCATCAAGCCTCCTCCTGAACACCTCCAATGAAGGTGACTCCACCACCTCCACGGGCAGCCCATTCCAATGGGCAATCACTCTCTCTGTATAGAACTTCTTCCTAACATCCAGCCTAAACCTGCCCTGGCGCAGCCTGAGACTGTGTCCTCTTGTTCTGGTGCTGGCTGCCTGGGAGAAGAGGCCAACCTCTGCCTGGCTACAACCTCCCTTCAGGGAGTTGCAGACAACAATTAAGGTCACCCCTCAGTCTCCTCTTCTGCAGGCTAAGCAACCCCAGCTCCCTCAGCCTTTCGTCATAGGGCTTGTGTTCCAAACCCCTCACCAGCTTCGTTGCCCTTCTCTGGACACGTTCCAGGAAGTCAACATCCTTCCTAAACTGAGGGGCCCAGAACTGGACACAGGACTCGAGGTGTGGCCTAACCAGTGCAGTGTCCAGGGGCAGAATGACCTCCCTGACGGCACCACACGCTGGAAGCATCATAGGGCAACACAACGGATCTTGGACTCTGAAAACCCTCTCTCCGTGTCCTAAATTCCGTCTGCTGCAACTCATGGAGATGAAGAAGCTGCCCAGAGGTCCTCATCTCTTCTACAGCCAAAGCCTCAGCACTGTTTCCCTACAGACTCAACATCTCCTGCAGCACCTTTCCTCCACAGACTCAAACTGTCTTGGGGGTTGAGGGGTGTGGTAATATAATTCCTTTCCTCTTCTCTCTAATCTCTCTTCTCTCTCTCCCTATTTTTCTCTCTCCCCCTTCTGATCTATCCACTGTATTTATGTAATAAATAGTCTAGCTGTTGATATTTTGGCCTCGTTTGTGCCTCTCATTTCACAACACGGGAATATTCAAAAGAACTGAGTCTCTTTCCCTCCCCGGACCAAGACATTAATAAATATGACAACCAGAAAATACTGAACACACTTTGCATGAGGTGCTCTTAAAATAGTCCATCTTGGCCAACCAAAGAGAAGTAAAACTTAGATTAATAAGCAAGCACACACACAAGTATACTATATGATGACTGAGATAGGTGAGGATAGGAAAAATGTCGTAATTTCATGGTTGGAAGGGCACCACAGCATGAAGCATGCCCAGCACCTTGCTTGTGTCCAGGACTGTCAGCATGAAGCTCATCTAACGTCTAGTACATGTGACAGAGGAGTCATTCCCGTGACCACAGGAAGGGACTGAGGGTCGTTCAAGCTCTGTTTTCCCACCTGAGCCACCAGTGCAACCATGGTGTAAGCCCCACAATGGTGTAAACATACATGCCTAACTGTTCAGCGTGGGTTGGAAGCTCTGGCAGGAGCTCATGGCAGGGAGGAAAGGACACACACCTTGAGATCAGGTTGATCTCAGCTTCAGTGACTAGCAGATGTTTTAAAGTCTAAGAATTTAAAGACAAACAAACTCTTCTTCTTAAAGGTGCTGTTACAGGTTTTGTCTTAGAAAATGGGTTTTATTTAAAAGTTGTGATAAAGAAAACCATGCTGAATTTCTCTGGTGTAGCCCATGTGTACATACCAAGCAGGGCGTCCAGCCTGGCACTAAATCACACTAATGGAAGAAGAGAGAGATGAATTTATGTCAGGGCTGTAGGATGACGATGCAGAGCCCCTGTTACCACCCATCCTGCCTTTGGGATAACTCAGGCCACTGCTTCCTTGAATGGTAATTTGTGATTTGCTTGATGGTATGCTGCTCAAGTTAACAATACCACATATATTGGTAAATAAGAGCAATAAGTCATTCTAAGTCTTTAATGCCCATGATTTGAATCTCAGCCTAGATAAATCTGGGTGTTTGCAGGAGCCAGTCTGGAAGGGAGAGGCACCATTGGGGTGGGTTAGTAGGTACATGAGGAACAAATGTTTTGATAGCAAAATGTGCACCCCAAGTAGGATAGCAGAGGCATTGTCCCAGGCAAGAGCGAATGGGGAGAATCAGGATCAGAGGATCCAAGACTGGGTGGAGTCTGTCCCACTCTTCTTAGCAGGTGTTGGCACCAGTCTCCACCAATTAATAAGAACAATAATTTTTAAAAAGCACTGTATTTTTCCTGGTCCCTGTTGCTGAATTAAATATCCTAAAGTAAATTATTCAGGAACGGTTTCCAAGCAGGTTAAAGCACAGGTTTGGAATGAAACATAAGAATGACTCTTCCAAGGTCTTAAAATCATAGAGAAAAGATAAATCCTTGCCCTTCCTTAGGGTATAGCTCTCACTTGCTAAGTTTCTGAGACATCATGGCAGAACCTGCACTGTGCCTGACATCCCCTATTTACTTTCAGGTCTTCATGTTCTGGAAAGCAGCAGCAACGTACATAGTGCATCTCTGCACAGCCCTTCTGAGAGAGAGTGCAGGATGGTTGGCTCAGCAGGCACCAACGACATGCTGCTCTGAAGGTATGTGGCTGCTGCCAGTCCTGAGGAGCTCAGGGATCCTGCAGAGATACTTGATGATGCAGCACATTTTCCTAGACACTTCCTTGCAGTGCACGACATTCATAAGTGTTACCCTTCCCTTCTCTACAACAGTCACCTCCCCACAGCAGATATTGCAAGCTGCAGGAAACCCAGCCCCTTTTCACCAGAAGTGCCCCACAAAACAGAACACAACCACAAAAACACACCTTCAGAAACATAAAAGCAATAGGATCTCTCAGAAAAGCAAAGCTCCTGTCTTTGTTATGGTTTCACAAGGTCAACACTTGATCACAAAGATTCCTTGAGTGCTGCTGCTCCCAACAACTCCATCTCCATGCAGCAAAATGCTGACACATCTATGTGTAAGGCCAAAAGGCAGCACTAGGAATACTCAGGACAAATCATCCAGGGACCAGAAGACTGGTCCCTTCTAGCCCTAAAATACCTTGCTTAATATCTGCTTACCCCCATTCCCAGAGTAATTTACTTGTCTTTGACAGCAGAGCTGTTGAAGATATGTTGGGCTTTTTTCCCCTCCTGTACTGGAAGATTCAGTTTTAGGATGCTCAGGGCACCTCTGGGATAAGCCTCAGGCTGAGGCAGTACCAGCAAGGGCTGAGGCCATGCTCCATTTACAGTTAATGACTTATGTGTCAGGAAGAAAGATCTGAGACACTTAAAACCACCAGTGGGACACCACAGTAGTTGCCCCAGTGAGATCTTTCTGAGCTGCTTCTAGCCTTGCCTTTTTTTCTTTTTTTTTTTTTTTTTTTTTCCTTCTGGTGCAGCAGAGCAGGACCTCAAATCTAAGCCAGAAAAAAAACCACTTCTAGCAATCAAGTAGACAAAAATAAGGGGAAAGAAGAGGTACTGGCTATGTCTCATTCAAACTTTGCTCCATACCCTTCCTTCATCTCTTGTTTTAATTAAATGAGAACATTCCAGCTTGCTTTTGTTCTACTGGCGAGTAACAGCTGGGAGAAGAACAATGAGGCTTATTGGTGCATAAAGAACTACTGGGAAGGCAACCAAGCTATTGGTAAGAACCATTAGTTCTGTAAATACTGTCAACAGTATTTATATGGCTTTACATTCTTACCTTTGATTCAGCAAGAGATTCCTGAAAATGCTCCCTCCCAAAAGACTCTGGCCAGCACCCACCAGAGTGCCCAGAGCCCAGGGTGACTTTGGAGGAGTAAAAGAGGTCAGAACTTGGCTCTTGACGATCCTTACTTGCTTGCAACCCTTTTTTTTTCCCCAGAGATGTTATAACTTGTACAGTGCTTAACATAGAATTATTCCATTATTAGGTAATGAGATTATTATGAAAAACAACAACTAAAAGGCAAGTCATATCCCTGGCTTCATCCAGAGGACTGTAGCCAGCAGGTCAAGTGAGGTAATTCTTCCACTTCACACTGCTCTTGTGAGACCCCATGTCAAATACTGTGTCCAGTTCTGGTGTCCCCCGGTGGTGAATGATGCTTATGTCAAAATTTATGTTCCAGATATAGACAGGACATGGTAAACAGCCTGCCCGGGCATGTTTTCCACCTCTGAGGTAAACAAAGTTCAGACAATATGCTCATGACTGTCTCGTTCATGGCATATGCTTATGCTGTATTTGGCAAAACACCACTTCATTGCTTAATTATCTGATTACAAAGAATAGAATAGAATCATAGAATCAACAAGGTTGGAAAAGACCTCATAGATCATCAAGTCCTACTTATCAACCAACACCTCATGATTAACTAATCCATGGCTTCAATTGCCACATCCAATCGTTTTTTGAACACCTCCAGGGATGGTGACTCCATCACCTCCCTGGGCATCACATCCCAATGGCCAATCACTCTTTCTGGAAAGAACCTTCTTACCTCCCCACCTGGCTACAACCTCCCTTCAGGGAGTTGTAGACAGCAAGAAGGTCTCCCCTGAGCCTCCTCTTCTCCAGGCTAAGCAACCCCAGCTCCCTCAGCCTCTCCTCACAGGGCTTGTGTTCCAAACCCCTCCACAGCTTTGTTGCCCTTCTATGGAGACGTTCAAGAGTCTCAATGTCCTTCTTAAACTGAGGGGCCCAGAACTGGACACAGGACACAAGGTGTGGCCTAACCAGTGCAGTGTACAGGGCAGAATGACCTCCCTGCTCCTGCTGGCTACACTATTCCTGACCCAGGCCAGGATGCCATTGGAGCCAACAGGAGCTCTCGTGTGCACTTGCAGCCCGGAAAGCCAATCAGAGCCTGGGCTGCATCAGAAGTGTGGCCAGCAGGTCAAGGGAGGTGCTTCTCCCCCTCTACTCAGCTCTGGTGAGACCCCACCTGGAGTACTGCCTCTAGTTCTGGAGCCCCTATTACAAGAGGACACAGTCTCAAGCTGCGCCAGGGCAGGTTTAGACTGGACATTAGGAGGAAGTTCTATACAGAGAGAGTGATTCCCCATTGGAATGGGCTGCCTGGGGAGGTGGTGGAGTCACTGTCATTGAAGGTGTTCAGGAGGAGACTTGATGGGGTGCTTGGTGACATGATCTAGTTGTTTGATGGGTTGGACACGATGATCTTGAAGGTCTCTTCCAACCTGGTTTATTGTATTGTATTGTATTGTATAAGAAGTTGGTGAAACCCTGGAATGGGTTGTCCAGGGAGGTGGTTGAGGCCCCATCCCTGGAGGTGTTTAAGACCAGGCTGGACGAGGCTCTGGCCAGCCTGATGTAGTGTGGGCTGTCCCTGCCCATGGCAGGGGGTTGGAACTAGATGATCCTTGTGGTCCCTTCCAACCCTGACTGATACTATGATTCTCTGATTCTTTGATTCCAAGCGCTTTGTTGCGGACCGCCACCGTTGCCTGGCTACGTGCGGCGCCGCCCTGCGAGCCGGCCCCGCGCACCGTCCCGCGGACAGGGCCAGCCGTTGCCTTACCCTCCGCCGAGTGAGGGCACCGAGGCGGCCCTGTGTGCACCCGTCCAGACCCGCAGCAGTGCCGGCCGAGCTCCGCAGCCACGGTGGGAGCCGCCTTCCCTCGCAGAGAAGCCGCTTGGCCCTGCCCTGCCAACCCCGGCGACACGGCCCGGAGCGAAGAGCCGTGCTCACGCAAGGCGCTCCGCAGGCTGAGCGGCAGGGCCTCCGAAGTTCCCCGGAAGGCTCCCGGAAGAGCTTGAGCCGCGGGGGAAGCAGCAGCCACGCGGTCGGCGCCGTTTCGGATTTCCTTGCAACGGCACATCCGTGCCGCAGTTGCTGCGCTGTCAACGCGGCGGCAGGGAAAGGTCCCGCAGAAGTCTCCGCCCGTGAGTAAGCCAAGAGCTTCTGTATGAAGTTTCTGTTGAGCTTTGTGCCAAACCGTTCTGTTCTATGGGCTTGCCGGACCCCGACCCCACTCCCACCCCCATCTCCCCCGGCCTCCAGGTCTCACTCCAATTAAGTTTCGTTTCTAGATGTCTAAATTCTCTAATCCATTGGAATTGGAGTGCCAGAATAGAATAGAATAGAGTAGAATAGAATAGACCAGGTTGGAAGAGACCTTCAAAATCATCGCGTCCAACCCATCAACCAACACCATCTAATCAGCTAAACCACGGCACCAAGCACCCCATCAAGTCTCCTCCTAAACACCTCCAGTGATGGTGGGGTTTTCTTGTGTCCTTTAGAGATTTTTTGCATTTCTTAGCAAAATTCCATAATGGGTTTTGCCTTTGCCCATATTTGAACAGACCCTTCTACCCTCAAAGCATATATCCACCCAGTGACCTGTAAGTTCACGTGGCATCTAGATGATGCTTACTGGGCAATAGTGAAGCTCTATTCCATTCTGGTTTGGGTTTATCAAAGTGTATTTTGGCCACGTCAGTATTTAATTAAATTAATCTTGTAAATTTTATTTTTCCATTGTCCATTTTCCTTTCATAGACCAAAATTCTTCCTACTAGAGCTGCTATGAGCCATGTTAAACCCACTGATGCAACACACCTGAGCTACATCTCACATTGCCATATGTTATGGCAACACATTTCTTCTGTGAGTAGCTCCTTCTTTGGTTAAACTGCACCAAGGAACTCTACAGGATCATTAGTAAATTCAAGAATTTCTACTGCAGTCCCATGCCTTATTTTGTTGATATTAGGTTTCCACCTCCAGTACAGCTGTGTCTTTTCTTCAGCTGCTCAGGAGATCCAGTGTTTGGGTGCGCCAGGACAACCAGTCTCCACAAGTTCTTTGCAGGTTCAAGTGGGGTCTCCTTCGGTGTGTTCTGACAGGCTGAGATGAGTCTTTGCCATCACATGCCAAACAAAGGGCTTTTACTAGATCTGAATAATGCAGTTTCTTTCCTGGGGATACAGTGCTGTGATACCACTGAAGATGAGCTAAACAAGTTATCTGCCTGAAAAGTGCCTCTATCTCTTCCCTCTCTCAAGAACTTTTTATCTCATATCCAAGCTTTTCACTTGGACTAAAAAAATTGAACAGAAGTAAGGTTTTTTCCCCCTCAAAAATAGTTGATTCGTGTGTTACTCAGGCTGGGATAACCCAGCCTATATATTCCAGGTCTCAGCTGGTTGAAGACAGTGTGGAAGATACATGTGCCCAGTCTTACCAAACTTTCCAACTGGCCCAGTTGTTAATTCACTGACTCATCTGGACACGCTGCTCTGCATGCCTTTTGTTTCCTTCAGAAGTTGATGTGTCCAGCTCCCTGGAGTCATGGTGCAGTGCATCCTGTGGATCACATCCCAGACTGAGCCACAACTTTCTTCAAGTCCTTTGCCAGCCTTGGGGACAGCTTTCACCTCCCTCATCTTCGTTGCCAGGCTAGGACAAGAGCTTTACCAGAGAGGTCCTGGGTCTATTCAGTTATTGTAGCTTTTGTCATAGGAAATGAATTTTTTTCCTTCCCATATACAACTTAACTATTAAGTTCTCCAAGCAGTGCTTGCAGATATTCTTTTAAACCTTTCTTGTTTCATCTTCAGCCTTTGTTTTGGTTTTTGCTTCAGATATCTGATCTGTATGATTGTTTCCATTATTTGTTCCAGCTTGATCAAGAGGATTTACCAGTCTGTGATTTCTCTCCCTGGCAACTGGGCTGTTTCTGATACTAACATGGCTCCTTATGTTATGAGTAATTAATGAGTATGTGGGGCTTCCAGGGTTGTTCTGTCAGCAGGCAGCACTGCTGCTACAGTCAAGTAATAAAGACTTGATGGGGTGCTTGGCTGTATGGTCTAGTTGTTGGGTGGGTTGGATTGGCTGATGGGTTGGACGCGATGATCTTGAAGGTCTCTTCCAACCTGGTGTATTGTATTATTATTATTGTATTGTAATGCATTAGTATCATTCTTTTTAGTAATAAAGAGTATGTAAAAATAAGCAGAGCAGGAGAAACCCAGGACAGGTTTTGTATTTCTATGCATCTCTGTAGCAGGCATTTCATCTTCTGAGTAGTATTGTATAGGCTTTTCTTATACCACCCTCTCTCTCTATTCTAGCTTGCTGCTGCCTAATCCTGTCCCAAAACTGCTACCATACTTAACTACATTTAGGAATTGAGGTAAAAATTAACCCTTTGGTCTGAAGAGACTAGTTTTGTCATGGACATTTTGTTGCTGCTGTGTGTTATTAACTCTAACCTTAATTTATAGTAATAGTAATAATAATCCCTGTATTTTTGCTGGTTTTTTTATTAACTGATACGTCCCCGAAAAACTTTCCAAGTGCCTGGCTTAAATACTTAAATACTAAGCCAGGTACTAAGCCTTCTGATCTAGTTAATTTTCCACCTGCCTCAGGTATGTTGGCAATAAAATGTTTTTCATTGCATAGCAGTTTTATTGCAGTTCCACCATAATTACACTTAGAATATATTTTAAAACATATATAATTACCCCAAAATTTAAGAGCATGACTGGCATTATTAGCTCTCTGCTCTTAATGGGATAGAGTTTAACCTGCAGTTGTACCAGAATTATTCTGAGAATTTTTTGCAACAATTATGTGTATTTTAGAGCAAAATAAAATTTTAGGTAATTATAGTGTGAGTTTTGCACTGAGATTCTAAAATAATTTTTAAAAGTGTGATCACACAAAATCATGTGCAAATGACATAATTGCCCTTAATTTTATTTTTTCTTTTTATAATACCATAGATATTTGTCAAAGCCTTCTACATCAAAGCAGTGGCAGAGCAGTGTAATAAATATGAAAGCTGTGGTCATATGAATTGCCTTTCTTTTAATAGGAATTTGTAGCAATTATGGACATTAAGAATTTGACCTGTTCCATAATGATGCAGGACATAGGATGAGATCTGCAGTAATTATACTGCAGATGTTGCCTTGTATTTGGATCTTCCTTTGGCCACTGGTTTTGTAATGAAAAAGGCTCCTCGAGAAGAACTGGATTCATGAAGGGGGGGGGGGGAAAGAGTGAATGAAATATGTTGTAGCCTAAAGTAGCCTAAAGTAAATGGAGAATGACTTAAAAATTATAGAAGCCTGAGTTCACATTCCATTTCTGCACTGGCACAGTGTCTCTGATGCTGATGGAATTAAATAGGTGTAAAATTGGTCTGACAGACTGGATGTCAAGCATTTTCAGAATGAGTTTTTGAGGCTTTGGGTGCTTCCAACCTTTGGTCAACACAGCTAACACCAGTCTTTTCCCATGACTTAATTGCTGCTCACTGGCAGCACTAACACAGGCTTGGTCCAGCTACCACAGGCATTAAATTCCCAGTCAAAATCAGAAAATTTAAAAAATAATAAATAAATAAAAGAAAAAAAAGAGAAAGTCCAGAAAAATAACAAGTCCAGGGGCATTATTAGTCTGTCTCATTTCAAGGGAAATCAAGTTGTGTTCAGGCTTGGTCTGAAATAAGGGCAAGTGACTAGGGAACAATTTTTTCTTGCAAAAGTTCTGCTTGAATGGCTGAAATTCAGTTATTCCTATTTATTCTTCTTTTCAAGACCTAAAATATAACAGCCTGCAAAATAATCAGCAGGTGACCAAAGAGAAAAACACAGGCTAGACACACAGAAGAGCTCAAAGTGGAGCATAAATACACATATTTAATAGTGATTTATGGATTAATTTTTTTGTTGTTGTTAGTGTTTCAAAATACTTTTGTTCAAAAGCTGTTTCATTACAGCCCAAATGGGAAAGTTAGAAGAGGAGACACATGTAAGATAAAGAGAAGTGTGCAAGATCTGCTGTGTGAGAATGTCCTAGATAATGAGTGACACCTGCGAGGTTTTGGTCTCACTTTCATTTTAATGGCTTCCTCCAGTGATATGCACTGGATTTCAAGCCTTTGTCACATTGTCAGCTCCTGTGATGACCCACAGAATATGGACATTTGACAGGTCTTTAATAAACAGTTTGCTGCTGGGATGAATTGAAGTTCAGATGAATCTAGCTTGGGCACAGCAGAACAGACAGCATTGTTAACTCACCTTCATGCTACTAAAGCAAAAACGGAGGAAGGGAAAAAAATACAGCCTTGGACACCTGCTATCTTTCCAGACACTAATTATGAAAGAGCTTTTTTTCACAGGGGATAAAAATGGAGCAGCAACCTAGAGTAAGGCATTGTTGCTCCAAGAAAACTGCAGCTAAGAGCACTAGGAAATATGCTTTTTTTCTGTCTGCCTTTCTCCCCACCTTGAAGTTTTAAATACTGATAGTCAATTAAAACCTCTCCAAGGGAACTCTGTTTGGGCCTTTTCAGCTGAGATAGGCTCTTAGACCTGTGTTTTATTTCTGCTGCCAGAGGGTCTTTCGTCGTTGGCTAATAGAAACAATAATTTATTGCAGGACATAATGTCCATGTTGGGGGCATGGGTACCACTACCAAGAAGATGAGATTCTTAAGAAAAAGGGGAGAGGAGAAAACCAGCTGTGGCTCAGCTGCCTGACTTGGACCCTGTGTTTTCCTCCGTGGAGGACGAGGAGAGGCCTGAGGCTGGACAATGTGGCAGCTGCAATGATGCCTTCCTCATTGCAGCAGAAATGGGAATCTCAGCTCTTAAAGACTTATCTAACCTACACAAATCTTCTTTCACTTTTGTCTTTCTGTTCCTGGAGTGACCTGGTTCCCTAATTTCCTGCCCACCTTCCTCACCTCACCCCATCTCCCCCTCCCCCAGCCCTGCCATTTTCCTTATTTGGCTCATTATTCTTGTATATGTCAGCCCTGATTCAAGCAGTGCTGTGGTTTCAATGAGGAAACCCTTACAGCTGTGATTTAGCAAAAGAAAGAAGAGCTTTTCTGGTGTGTCACTTTAGTAGAAACAGTACAGCAAGAACTCAGTGCCAGGGAGTTTGTGCCATTTACTACAAGACTTGTTGCATAGGAAAGCTTTTACTCTCCAGATCTGTTTCTCCCAGATGCAAATATTCTTGGGAACTGGACCTGAACTTCACGATTCAGCAGCCAGGCAGAGAGGTTCTTGGGGGTACTGGCTGATGGTAGGCTGAACATGAGCCTGCAGTGTGCCCAGGCAGCCAAGGGGGCCAATGGCATCCTGGCCTGCATCAGGAACAGTGTGGCCAGCAGGAGCAGGGAGGTCATTGTGCCCCTGTACACTGCACTGGTTAGGCCACACCTGAAGCACTGTGTCCAGTTCTGGGCCCCTCAGTTTAGGAAGGATGTTGACTTGTTGGAGCGTGTCCAGAGAAGGGCAACAAAGCTGGTGAGGGGTTTGGAACACAAGCCCTGTGAGGAGAGGCTGAGGGAGCTGGGGTTGCTTAGCCTGGAGAGGAGGAGACTGAGGGGTGACCTTATTGCTCTCTACAACTCCCTGAAGGGAGGTTGTAGCCAGGCAGAGGTTAGTCTCTTCTCCCAGGCAGCCATTACTAGAGCAAGAGGACACAGTCTCAGGCTGTGCCAGGGCAGGTTTAGGCTGGATGTTAGGAAGAAGTTCTATACAGAGAGAGTGATTGCCCATTGGAATGGGCTGCCCGTGGAGGTGGTGGAGTCACCTTCATTGGAGGTGCTCAGGAGGAGACTTGATGGGGTGCTTGGTGCCATGGTTTGGTTCATTAGGTGGTGTTGGATAATAGGTTTGACGTGATGATCTTGAAGGTCTCTTCCAACCTGGTCTATTCTATTCTATTCTATTCTATTCTATTCTATTCTATTCTATTCTATTCTATTCTATTCTATTCTATTCTATTCTATTCTATTCTATTCAAACTGATCTCTACTTTGTGCAGATCATTATGTTGCATCCTGTCTGAACATGGAATTGGAATCACGCAGAGAAAAACCCCAAAAAATAATGCTGCTGGCTGGGATAGGCATAGTAAGGCATTGAGACTAATTACAAAGGTGAGGTGATGTTCTTGGACAAGACAGAACCTGATGGATATCTGTGATATCTGTGGTATCACTCAAAGAAGATCAAGCATTGATATGCTATTTTCTGTGTTGTCTGTTGTGTGCAGCTGCTGGCTCAATTATCATATCAAAATGCCTGAAGTTAATGGAGAAGGTAGCCGTTTAGAAACCCAGGAGGTAAATGAAGGAAGTGTGGGGGTCTTCTTTGTTGGAAAAGCAATATGCATCAAACGTGACTGGTATGAAATACAGACCCTTTAAAGAATTAAAGAGTTTGGAAGGAAAATAAAATCCATGAACTCAGGTGTTCATTTTTCTGAGCAAGTTGAGGTCTCAGGGCTTCTCCTTTCATAGAAGGAAATAAGAAAATCAGGCATGCCAGAGGCATATGCTCGAGTGACTAAACTTTTTAAGATATGTGTGTTCCTAACGGTGTAGCTATGTATAACTGGAAAGATGTTTGTTGTAATACGTCCTCTCCACAAAACATCTGGACTGGGTAATGTATACAGTGACTACAATTGAGAGTGACACAGAATGGTAGGGGTTGGAAAAGACCTCTGGAGATCATCTAGTCCAACCCCCTGCTAATACTGGTATGCCTAGGTCAGGTTCCACAGGAACCCATACAGGCATTGTGAAATTCTCCAGAGAAGGAGACTCTGGGCAGTCTGTTCCAGTATTCCATCACCTTCAGAGTAAAGTCTTTCCTTACACTGAAGTGAAAACTCCTGTGTTCTAGTTGGTGCCTGCTGCCCTTTGTCTGATACTGGGCCCTGGCCTATCACTGGGCACCCAATCACTGGTTAATAATCACCAAAGTTTAAATAAGTAAGGAGGTGGATGTTAAAGTAGCCCAATCAAATTAGGTTGGACAGTGTTTGCTACCCTAAGTGGCACCTGACATGTTTTGTTCCGTTCTATTCAGTGCTGTTAGCTGATAAGACTTATCTCAACAAGCTGTGTTTCCTCCCCTGTCTTACAGCATGTAGTAATCTCTGCCGTAAGGCAGATTGTGGTGACCTTAGAGGCTCTCTGCCTGGCCCCACGAGACTGAAAAGGAGGACTGATGAGGTCCCGAACTGACTTAAGCAGAGGAGGTGAAACTTTCTCCTTGTACCAAGGACACTGAATCATAGAATCATAGAATCATAGAATCACAGAATCAGTCAGGGTTGGAAGGGACCACAAGGATCATCTAGTTCCAACCCCCCTGCCATGGGCAGGGACACCCTACACTAGATCACGCTGGCCAGAGCCTCGCCCAGCCTGGTCTTAAACACCTCCAGGGACTGGGCCTCAACCACCTCCCTGGATAACCCATTCCAGGGCTTCACCACTCTCATGGTAAAGAACTTCTTCCTCACATCTAGCCTGAATCTCCCCATTTCCAGCTTCATTCCATTCCCCCTAGTCCTATCACTACCTGAGAGCCTGAGAAGTCCCTCCCCAGCCTTCCTGTAGGCCCCCTTCAGATACTGGAAGGCCACAAAGAGGTCACCTGGGAGCCTTCTCTTCTCCAGACTGAACAGCCCCAACTCCTTCAGTCTGTCCTCACAGGAGAGGTGCTCCAGCCCTCTGATCATCCTCGTGGCCCTTCTCTGGACACGCTCCAGCACGTCCACATCTCTCCTGTAATATGGGCTCCAGAACTGGACGCAGTACTCCAGGTGGGGTCTCACCAGAGCTGAGTAGAGGGGAGAAGCACCTCCCTTGACCTGCTGGTCACACTTCTCCTGATGCAGCCCAGGATCTGATTGGCTTTCCGGGCTGCAAGCGCACATTGAGAGCTCATGTCGAGCTTCTCGTCCACCAGCACCCCCAAGTCTCTCTCCTCAGGGCTGCTCTCCAGCCAGTCCCTGCCCAGCCTGTATTTGTGCCTGGGATTGCCTCGACCCAGAATCCCTCTGTGCTTCTTAATAGTAGTCTATAATGGTCCCCTGGACCACTCCCCTGACACAAAGTGAGAAGAGTAATACACACAACTCAGGGCCGAGCTAAAGAGAGAAGTGTTTAATGTAAGTTATCATAAGCACAATGCATAATTGCCTTAGCTAATAATCTAATTAATCTACTAATACAATCCATGATTGCCTTAGCTCAGACTGTTTACAGAAATGCAGTGAAATACCCAGGGGAAAAGAGAAAAAACAGCATAAAACAGAATGCCAAAGCCAGCAGCTAACTGACTCCCACTCCTTCCACTGCCATGCCTGCAGAAAAAGAGATCACACCCAAGAAGCTGGAACCCAGAAGCACCAACTGGAACAGGAAGCCTCCTATGCTGCAAGCTGAACTTCAAGCCCCATAATAATTTGCTCCAGTTAGCACTTTCATTTTTTGAAGTTGGCATGACGACAGCACAGTATGAATACATTGGAATGTGCTGCCCGGGGAGGTGGTTGAGTCTCCGTCCCTGGAGGCGTTCAGGAGGGGACTGGATGTGGCACTTGGTGCCATGGTCTAGTTGTGAGGTTATGGTTACAGGTTGGACTCGATGATCTTCAAGGTCTCTTCCAACCTTGGTAATTCTATTCTATTCTAATAACAGCAGCAGGTTCAATTCAATCCATGACAAGGTCTCACAGGATGTTTCCATTTTCTGTGTGCTGTACCATCACTCTGGGAAACAATGAATGGATCTGACTTGGAGCTCCACGCTAGTCATTACTTTGATTTAGGAGCAAGACCAGTGTAATGAATTAGTCTTAACCTGCAGAGCTGCTCCTAGTATCATATCCAGCCAAAATCAGGAAGCAGAGACAGAAAAAGCAGCATTGAGAACAATGGAGGCACAAAGATAGAGTCATTTTCAACAGAAACCCAGAAGTTAGTATTCTAATAATCCAGAGTTCCTCACCTTACTGGATTGTTGTAAATATTTTCCATATATATCAAGCTATGAAGATAACAATAGGAACAACCCTTTACCTTTACATGCTATGTCTGTAGTAGCCAACCCTTTTGCTACAAAATGTCATGGCTTTGCTCTTGTTCAGGATTTTTCTTTAGGTGGCTGATATGCTTTTTTTTCTTCTAATTCCCAACTCTTTTGCACTGGTTTACTTACTGTCATATGTGGAGATCACATAATGTTAGGAGACTGATTCTGAGGCCGGCAGAGATAACCTAGGGAGGAGGGGAGAGACATAGAAAATATCCTCAGGGAAGAGGGGAAATCCAGAAAAATTCCCTTACGTTTTTCACTCTTCCCCATTTTGCAACCTTTCTCAAAACATTGCAAAGCTAAGTTGTGGTGGAGGGGAACTGGAGGAGAGAGGGGAGTTTCCTGGTCTTCTGAGATCAAAGACAATGCTTTAATCTCCGACAATTTCAATGCAGGGTCACTGGAAGGCCTTTGACTAAGAGTTTGGGACGTCAGCTAAGCGAGGGAAAGGTGCAAAAGCATGCCAGGTCCTGAAGTTGGGGTGAAACTTTTGGAGAATGGGACACAGGTTAAACTGATTTACAACTGGTTTTACCAGATATTTGAGTGCAATTTTTCTTTGGAGGGGACAATTTGTGAAGTAGAGAATGGAAAGATACAAAGTGTAAGGCATGGCCTGTGAAGTTAGTCTCAGGCTGCTCAAAGCAAGTAAAGCTGATGGATAGCTGAGGCCCACAAACTCGGATGCCTAGAATCAGCAGCATTTCCTAGGTGCAGACTCAGGTGTACCCCCCACCCCCATCCTTGTCTCTTTTCCAAAATCTCATTATTTGTTGAGTGAAAATAAAGCACAGCAATGAAAAGCAGTATGTGCTAGAGATTCTTTATCTACAAAGGCTGTTGTCATTTGGCACTTTTTATTTATGTGGTTTAATTTGAATAAATATGGTGAATACCAATGATTCAGCATTCCTCAGGGCTCTGCTGACAACTCCCATGAACACACACAAATGGAGGATGAGAAGTTATTAGCATAATCATCTTGTTCTCAACCACAATCACTGCCTCTTGTGTTCCAGCACAGCTTCACACAACTATTTGTTTATATGTACCTCAGCAGATCCAGGTGACCTTAATAAACTTCAAGAGAGATATGGCCTAATTGAAAATAGTTCAGGGGTGATAAGAAAGGATGACTAGAGGCCTCAAAGCACAGTTTACAAAGGAGAATTGAAAAAAAAATGAGTTTGCTTGATTTGGAAGGAGGAAAAATGGCAGGGGCTACAACAATTCTGAGCTCTAGGACTTCTTTGTAATATCTCCACCAGCCACAGTACTTCCTTGTATATTCTCAGTATGATGATTCCCAACTTTCCTCCTGCTGGCAGTGTCAGAACTGTGATATCATAGTATCATAGTATCAGTCAGGGTTGGAAGGGACCACAAGGATCACCTAGTTCCAACCCCCCTGCCATGGGCAGGGACACCCCACACTAGATCAGGCTGGCCAGAGTCTCGTCCAGCCTGGGCTTAAACACCTCCAGGGACGGGGCCTCAACCACCTCCCTGGATAACCCATTCCAGGCCTTCACCACTCTCATGGGGAAGAACTTCCTCCTCACATCCAGCCTGAATCGCCCCACCTCCAGCTTCATTCCATTCCCCCTAGTCCTATCACTACCTGAGAGCCTGAGAAGTCCCTCCCCAGCCTTCCTGTAGCCCCCTTCAGATACTGGAAGGCCACAATGAGGTCACCTGGGAGCCTTCTCTTCTCCAGACTGAACAGCCCCAGCTCCTTCAGTCTGTCCTCACAGGAGAGGTGCACCAGCCCACTGATCATCCTCGTGGCCCTTCTCTGGACACCTTCCAGCACCTCCAGATCCCTCTTGTACTAGGGGCTCCAGAACTGGAGGCAGTACTCCAGGTGGGGTCTCAGCAGAGCTGAGTAGAGGAGAAGAATCCCCTCCCTTGCCCTGCTGGCCACACTTCTCCTGATGCAGCCCAGGCTCTGATTGGCTTTCCGGGCTGCAAGTGCACACTGAGAGCTCCTATTGAGCTTCTGGTCCACCAGCACCCCCAAGTCTCTCTCCTCAGGGCTGCTCTCCAGCCAGTCCCTGCCCAGCCTGGATTTGTGCCTGGGATTGCCTCAACCCAGGCACACCTGATATCTTTATCAGTCTTCACAAGCAAGATTATTCCCACAGTGTATGGAAGTCATTCCTTGGAAACATCCTCAGGGACTGCTCTCTTCACCTGCAGCATTATTTCCTTAAATTTCTCCCTGTTGTGGCATCTGCCTGAACTACTTATCTAGATTTCCTTAATAATCACTGGAGGGAAAGGGGCACTGGAGCCTTTCTAGCCCAAGTTAGCTACCTAAACTAGGTCAGCTGAAATACTGTCTGCAGGTGATTTCAACCATATTCAAAGTGTCTTCTTGATGACTAGCTCAGATCAGTCCAGAGTTCGTAACTAAACATTTCTTCAATTAATTATCTAATTTATTTGTCTGTGATACCTGGGTCCCAAAGGAAACCTCTAGGAAGAACAGCACAGCAAACTAGGAGTGAAAGCCTCAATAATACAATAATACAATAATACAATAATACAATACACCAGGTTGGAAGAGACCTTCAAGATCATCGTGTCCAACCCATCAACCAATCCAACCCACCCAACAACTAGAATAGAATAGAATAGAATTACCAAGGTTGGAAGAGACCTTGAAGATCATCAAGTCCAACCTGTAACCATAACCTCACAACTAGACCATGGCACCAAGTGCCACATCCAGTCCCCTCCTGAACGCCTCCAGGGACGGAGACTCAACCACCTCCCCAGGCAGCCCATTCCAATGACGAATCACTCTCTCGGTGAAGAACTTTCTCCTCACCTCCAGCCTAAACTTCCCCTGGTGCAGCTTGAGACTGTGTCCCCTTGTTCTGGTGCTGGTTGCTAGGGAGAAGAGGCCAACCCCTTCCTGGCTACAACCACCCTTCAGGTAGTTGTAGAGAGCAATGAGGTCTCCCCTGAGCCTCCTCTTCTCCAGGCTAAACAACCCCAGCTCCCTCAGCCTCTCCTCATAGGGCTTGTGCTCAAGGCCTCTCACCAGCCTTGTTGCCCTTCTCTGGACACGTTCAAGTGTCTCAATGTCCTTCTTAAACTGAGGGGCCCAGAACTGGACACAGGACTCAAGGTGCGGCCTAACCAAAGCAGAGTACAGGGGCACAATGACCTCCCTGCTCCTGCTGGCCATACTATTCCTAATGCAGGCCAGGATGCGGTTGGCCCTCTTGGCTGCCTGGGCACACTGCAGGCTCATGTTCAGCTTCCCATCAACCAGCACCCCCAGGTCCCTCTCTGCCTGGCCGCTCTCCAGCCACTCTGACCCCAGCCTGTAGCTCTGCCTGGGGTTGTTGTGGCCAATGTGCAGAACCCGGCACTTGGATGTGTTAAATCTCATGCCCTTGGACTCTGCCCATCTGTCCAGCCTGTCGAGGTCCCTCTGCAAAGCCTCTCTGCCCTCCAGCAGATCAACTGCTGCCCCCAGCTTGGTGTTATCTGCAAATTTACTGATGATGGACTCAATGCCCTCATCCAGATCATCAATAAAGATGTTGAAAAGCATGGGGCCCAGCACTGATCCCTGGGGCACACCACTAGTGACAGGCCGCAACTAGACCATACAGCCAAGCACCCCATCAAGTCTCCTCCTGAACACCTCCAGTGAAGGTGACTCCACCACCTCCACGGGCAGCCGATTCCAACGGGCAATCACTCTCTCCGTGTAGAACTTCTTCCTAACATCCAGCCTAAACCTGCCCTGGCGCAGCCTGAGACTGTGTCCTCTTGTTCTGGTGCTGGATGCCTGGGAGAAGAGGCCAACCTCTGCCTGGCTACAACCTCCCTTCAGGTAGTTGTAGAGAGCAATAAGGTCACCCCTCAGTCTCCTCCTCTCCAGGCTAAGCAACCCCAGCTCCCTCAGCCTTTCCTCATAGGGCTTGTGTTCCAAACCCCTCACCAGCTTTGTTGCCCTTCTCTGGACACATTCCAGCAAGTCAACATCCTTCCTAAACTGAGGGGCCCAGAACTAGACACAGGACTCCAGGTGTGGCCTAACCAGTGCAGTGTACAGGGGCACAATGACCTCCCTGCTCCTGCTGGACACACTCTTCCTGATGCAGGCCAGGATGCTATTGGCCCTCTTGGCTGCCTGGGCACACTGCAGGCTCATGTTCAGCCTATAATCAACCAGTACCCCAAGGTCCCTCTCTGCCTGGCCGCTCTCCAGCCACTCTGACCCCAGCCTGTAGCACTGCCTGGGGTTGCTGTGGCCAATGTGCACAACCCGGCACTTGGATGTGTTAAATCTCATGCCATTGGACTCTGCCCATCTGTCCAGCCTGTCGAGGTCCCTCTGCAAAGCCTCTCTGCCCTCCAGCAGATCAACTCCTGCCCCCAGCTTGGTGTCATCTGCAAATGTACTGATGATAGACTCAATGCCCTCATCCAGATCATCAATAAAGATGTTGAAGAGCATGGGGCCCAGTACTGATCCCTGGGGCACACCACTAGTGACAGGCCGCCAGCTGGATGTGGCACCATTCACCACCACTCTCTGGGCTCGGCCCTCCAGCCAGTTCCTAACCCAACACAGTGTGATCCTGTCCAAGCCAGGGGCTGCCAGCTTGGCCAGGAGTTTGCTGTGGGGGACGGTGTCAAAGGCCTTGCTGAGGTCCAGGTAGACCACATCCACAGGCCTCCCCACATCCACCAGGCGGGTCACCTGATCATAGAAGGAGATCAGGTTGGTCAGGCAGGACCTGCCCTTCCTAAATCCATGCTGGCTAGGCCTGATCCCTTGGCCATCCTGTAAGTGCTGTGTGATCGCACTCAAGATGACCTGTTCCATAATCTTGCCTGGCACTGAGGTCAGGCTGACAGGCCTATCATTCCCTGGCTCATCCAACCGGCCCTTCTTGTGGATGGGCACCACGTTGGCAGCTTCCAGTCTTCTGGGACCTCTCCAGTGAGCCAGGACTGCTGAAAAATGATGGAGAGCGGCTTGGACAGCTGATCTGCTAGCTCCCTCAGCACCCTAGGATGGATCCCATCCAGTCCCATGGCCTTGTGGGGGTCCAAGCGGCTCAGAAGATCTCTAAGTGCCTCCTGGAACAGCGGGAAACTCTGCAGCTCTCTGGCTCCTTCTGCCAGCTCTGCAGGCCAGCTGTCTGGAAGACGTTCTGCCCTGCTAGTGAAAACTGAGGCAAAGAAGGTGTTAAGTACCTCTGCCTTTTCCTCATCCTTTGTTACAACATTCCCCTCCGTGTCAACCAAGGAGTGGAGGTTGTCCTTGCCCTTCTTCTTGCTATTGATGTATTTATAGAAGGACTTTGTGTTGTCCTTCACAGCAGAAGCCAGTCTAAGTTCTAAATGGGCTTTTGCCTCCCTAATTTTCTTCCTGCATGTCCTAGCAACATCCCTAAACATTCTGTAGGTTGCCTCCCCTTGCTTCCAAAGATGATACACCCTCTTTTTTTCCCTTAATTCTATTAAAAGTTCATTGCCCATCCAGGCTGGCCGTCTGCCCCGGCGGCTCATCTTCCGGCACACCGGCACAGCCTGTTCTTGCACCTTCAATAGTTCTTCCTTGAAGTAGGCCCAGCTCTCCTGGACCCCTTTGTTTTTAAGGGCTGATTCCCAAGGAACCTTCTGAATTAGTTCCTTGAGTAGCCTGAAGTCTGCCCTCCGGAAGTCCAGAGTGGAGGTCTTCTTGCTCCCCCTCTTGGCTTGGCTGCATACCGAAAACTCAATTATCTCGTGGTCCCTGGTGCCTAAACACCCTCCGACCACCACATCACCCACCAGCCCTTCCCTGCTGGTGAAGAGGAGGTCAAGCATAGCCTCACCCCTGGTGGTCTCGCGCAGCACCTGGGATAAGAAGCTGTCCTCCATGCACTCTAAGAACCTCCTAGACTGCCTCCTCTCTGCTGTGTTGAGATCCCAGCAGATATCAGGCAGGTTGAAGTCACCCATGAGAATGAGGTCAGGCGATCTTGAGACAGCCTTAAGCTGCCTATAGAATGCCTCATCGACATTCTCCTCCTGGTTGGGTGGTCTATACCAGACTCCAACCAGGATGTCTGCCCTGTTGGTCTTCCCTCTAATTCTCACCCACAAGCACTCAACCCGATCGTCCCTGATCTCCATCTCAAAGGCATCCAGTGCCTCCCTGATGTACAGGGCCACCCCTCCACCCCTTCTTCCTTGCCTGTCTCTCCTGAATAGCCTGTAGCCGTCAATTGCAGCGCTCCAGTCATGTGAGTCGTCCCACCATGTCTCTGTGATGGCAACTACATCATAACTTTCTTGCTGCAACAAGGCTTCCAGCTCCTCTTGTTTGTTACCCATGTTTCGTGCATTAGTGTACATGCACTGCAGCTGGGCTGCTGGTTTCACCTCTAGGTCTAGCTTATCACCTCCAGACTCCTGCCTGAGAGCACTGGTTTCCGACCCTCCCCCTTCGAAGCTAGTTTAAAGCCCTGTCAAGAAAGCATTTCGACAGGCTGGACAGATGGGAAGAGTCCAACATGATGGCATTCAACAAATCCAAGTGCCAGGTTCTGCACTTTGGCCACAGCAACCCCAGGCAGTGCTACAGGCTGGGAACAGAGTGACTGGAGAGCAGCCAGGCAGAGAGGGACCTGGGGGGACTGGTCGATAGTAGGCTGAACATGAGGCAGCAGTGTGCCCAGGCAGCCAAGACGGCCAATGGCATCCTGGCCTGCATCAGGAAGAGTGTGGCCAGCAGGAGCAGGAGGGGTCATTGTGCCCTGTGCTCAGCACTGGTTGGGCTACACCTTGAGTCTTGTGTCCAGCTCTGGGCCCCTCAGTTTAGGAAGGACACTTGAACATGTCCTCAGAAGGGCAGCAAGGTTGGGGAGGGGTCTGGAGCAGAGGCCTATGAGGAGAGGCTGAGGGAGCTGGGGTTGCTTAGCCTGGAGAAGAGGAGGCTCAGGGGAGACCTTCTTGCCGTCTACAGCTCTCTGAAGGGAGGTTCTAGCCTGGTGGGGGTTGGTCTCTTCTCCCAGGCAACCAGCACCAGAACAAGAGGATACAGTCTCAAGCTGTGCCAGGGGAAGTCTAGACTGGAGGTGAGGAGAAAGTTCTTCCCAGAAAGAGGAATTGCCCATTGGAATGTGCTGCACTGGGAGGTGGTGGAATCACCATCCCTGGAGGTGTTCAAGAGGGTAATGGATGTGGCACTTGATGCCATGGTTTAGTACAATACAATACAATACAATACAATGCACCAGGTTGGAAGAGACCTTCAAGATCATCGCGTCCAACCTGTCAACCAATCCAACCCACTCAACAACTAAACCATGGCACCAAGCACCCCATCAAGTCTCCTCCTGAACATCTCCAATGATGGTGACTCCAAGTCACCAGCAGTGAGCTAGGCACTCTGCAGGAACACAGGAAAACATGCTTCTGATGCACAGAGGTAGGCAGGGTAGGCATCAGGGGCAAAGGGCTGTTGGAAGTACAAAAGCAATGAAACTGGGAGTCCCTGTGCAAGTTAGCACTGCTTAAAGAGATCCTGCCCACCAGTTAAGGCAAAATGGACATTGTTTGAGCTATTAGGCCACTGAGAGGTGGATTTAAGCCACTTTGCCAACCTTGTTGACTAAACATCTTCCTTGGAGATATTTAGCACTTAGCTGCAAGAATGGTATTGCAAGGAGAGTGATCCCAGCTGGGTGAAGCAGAAATGCTGCACCTTATCATTGTCATTTAAAGTGGCTGATTGCCTGAATTTGCTGGAAAACAATTGGAGTTGTTACTAGCTGAGCAGAGGGGGAAATAGCATATGGTATAAGAGGTCTCTTCCCTGTGTGAGGCAGTAGCACCCTGAAGCACCTTCAAGGCTAGCCCTTGTTTCTGATTCTGTGTTTGTGTCAGCTCTGTGTGGACTCAGTTTCTTCATTTCCAAGGTTATTCAGTCCCACCGGCCCAAACCTTTGGAAGCCCTGAGCCAGACTCACTAGGTTTCAAGAAAACTGTAGAGAACAATAGCCAAGAATTTTACTTCACAATACAATACAATACAATACACCAGGTTGAAAGAGACCTTCAAGATCATCACATCCAACCCATCAACCAATCCAACTCACCCAAACAACTAACCCATGGCACCAAGCACCCCATCAAGTCTCCTCCTGAACACCTCCAATGAAGGTGACTCCACCACCTCCATGGGCAGCACATTCCAATGGGCAATCACTCTCTCTGTATAGAACTTCTTCCTAAGCACCAGCCTAAACCTGCCCTGGCACAGCCTGAGACTGTGTCCTCTTGTTCTGGTACTGGCTGCCTGGGAGAAGAGACCAACCCCCCTCCTGGCTACAACCTCCCTTCAGGGAGTTGTAGACAGCAAGAAGGTCACCCCTGAGTCTCCTCTTCTCCAGGCTAAGCAACCCCAGCTCCCTCAGCCTCTCCTCATAGGGCTGTGCTCCAGACCCTTCCCCAGCCTTGATGCCCTTCTCTGGACATGTTCAAGTGTCCTTCCTAAACTGAGGAGCCAAGAGCTGGAGACAGGACTCAAGGTGTGGCCTAACCAGTGCAGTGTCCAGGGGCACAATGACCTCCCTGCTCCTGCTGGCCACACTCTTCCTGATGCAGGCCAGGATGCCATTGGCCCCCTTGGCTGCCTGGGCACACTGCAGGTTCATGTTCAGCCTACCATCGACCAGCACCCCCAGGTCCCTCTCTGCCTGGCCGCTCTCCAGCCACTCTGACCCCAGCCTGTAGCACTGTCTGGGGTTGCTGTGGCCAATGTGCAGAACCCGGCACTTGGATGTGTTCAATCTCATGCCCTTGGACTCTGCCCATCTGTCCAGCCTGTTGAGGTCCCTCTGCAAAGCCTCTCTGCCCTCCAGCAGATCAACTCCTTCCCCCAGCTTGGTGTCATCTGGAAATTTGCTGATGATGGACTCAATGCCCTCATCCAGATCATCAATAAAGATGTTGAAGAGCATGGGGCCCAGCACTGATCCTTGGGGCACACCACTAGTGACTGGAATCGTAACACCATAATGAAAACAGCATTAAAAAATAAGCCTAGCCACCCAAAACCCAAACAAACAAACAAACCCCACCAAAACAAAAGCCCCAAACAAACAACCAAGAAAACACACAAACAAAAAAACAACAAAAAATCCCCAAACCCAACAAATTCTGTATCAATAATTCAATGTCCACAAGCTGTAATAAAATTCTTTTGGCACATGACATCTGTAATGCTCTTTGGCTAGGTGTCAACCATTATTGCTGCCTTAAAATCAAATTTGTTTTCAAACTGGCTGTGATCGATTGTTTCAAGCTATGCAGGATAAGTATTTTAGCAGAAGTTACTAGTACATAGATCTGTGGCATGGGAAGGCCCAGAAAATAATTGAAAAGAGTTATATATATTTATGTAACTGTCATATATGCTTTCTAGAAAGAAAGGCTGCAAGTCTTTAGAGGTGGTGGTAATTGTAATTGTCCATTCGACAAGGAAAGAGCTTGTAGGTAGGAGCAACCTTCATGGTGAAGACAGGGTATTCTTGAAAGGCACAGATTTCAATGTTTCCCTAAAACTGTCCAAATGGATAGTAAAATTAATTTAAAATAATTATTAAAATATTGAATTTTACTTGAAAATACCAGTTCCACATACATATGTTGTTGAAGATATTACAAATATCCTTAGAGTGGCAAAAGAGAAGGTTTAGATAGAATCATATAATCATAGAACTGTCAGGGTTGGAAGGGACCTCAAGTATCATTCAGTTCCAACCCCCCTGCCATGGCCAGGGACACCTCACACTACAGCCTGGCCTTGAACCCCTCCAGGGATGAGGCTTCCACCACCTCCCTGGGCAACCTGTGCCAGTCTCTCGGCACCCTCATGGGGAACAGCTTCTTCCTCACATCCAATCTGAATCTACCCATGTCTAGTTTTGCTCCATCCCCCTCAGTCCTATCATTCCCTGACACCCTCAAAAGTCCCTCCCCAGCTTTCTTGGAGCCCCTGCAGATATTGGAATGCCACAATTAGGTCTCCTGGGAGCCTTCTCTTCTCCAGACTGCACAACCCCAACTCTCTCAGTCTGTCCTCATAGCAGAGCAGCTCCAGCCCTCTGCTCATCCTCATGGCCCTTCTCTGGACACCTTCCAGCACCTCCAGATCCTTCCTGGAACAGAGGCTCCAGAACTGGACACAGAGTTCCAGGTGGGGTCTCACCAGAGTAGAGTGGAGAGGGATAATCACCTCCCTCAGCCTGCTGGCCACACTTCTCTTGATGCAGCCCAGAGAGCCAATCCCATCCTGGGCTTCAAGTGCTCACTGCTGGCTCCTGTTGAGCTTCTCATCCCCTAGCACCCTCAGGTCCTTTTCTTGAGGGCTGCTCTCAAGCCAGTCCCTGCCCAGCTTATATTGGTGCTTGGGATTTCCCCTACCAAGCTGCAGGACCATGCACTTGGTCTTGTTGAATCTCATGAGGCTGTCATGGGCTCACCTCCCAGCCTGTCAAGGTCCCTCTGGATGGATCCCTTACCTCCAGTGTGTCTGCTGCACCACACAGCTTGGTGTCATCAGCAAACCTGCTGAGGGATACTTTGATATAAAGAAAATGTAGATGCAACATAGATATGAATCAGAGATAAGAGTAGACATACAACTATTATTTTCTTCTTCAATCTCACTATTATATATTGATGTTCCTGTATAAGCATTGACTCCCCAAAATTATCTGACCTTTTGTATACTTATATTGCAATTTTTGTTAGACATAGAGGTAAATATAAATACAATAGTTAAAAATGATTATATAAATGATGTTATATCTCTTCTTCCCAATGTAATTTTAAATTTCACAAGCAAAAACCCCAGCCAACCAACCAAAAAACCCTACAGCAACAGATCTCCATCATATCTTATCAGTACCAATTCATTCAGTAATACTTTCACACAGTGAAGGAGAATAAAACTGTTCCCAAAAAGGAACACAGTCAACTTTTTAGTGTGTTGTAATGGGCCAAGTGGATTATGAATTGGTCAGGTTAGAAGTGCAGAGATGGTGTCTCCTTTCCCTTCCCTTCCCTTCCCTTCCCTTCCCTTCCCTTCCCTTCCCTTCCCTTCCCTTCCCTTCCCTTCCCTTCCCTTCCCTTCCCTTCCCTTCCCTTCCCTTCCCTTCCCTTCCTTCCCTTCCCTTCCCTTCCTTCCTTCCCTTCCCTTCCCTTCCCTTCCCTTCCTTCCCTTCCCTTCCCTTCCCTTCCCTTCCCTTCCCTTCCCTTCCCTTCCCAAACCTTCCCTTCCCTTCCCTTCCCAAACCTTCCCTTCCCTTCCCTTCCCAAACCTTCCCAAACCTTCCCAAACCTTCCCAAACCTTCCCAAACCTTCCCTTCCCAAACCTTCCCTTCCCTTCCCAAACCTTCCTTCCCTTCCCAAACCTTCCCTTCCCTTCCCTTCCCTTCCCAAACCTTCCCTTCCCTTCCCTTCCCAAACCTTCCCTTCCCTTCCCTTCCCTTCCCTTCCCTTCCCTTCCTTCCCTTCCCTTCCCTTCCCTTCCCTTCCCTTCCCTTCCTTCCCTTCCCTTCCCTTCCCTTCCCTTCCCAAACCTTCCCTTCCCTTCCCTTCCCTTCCCTTCCCTTCCCTTCCTTCCCTTCCCTTCCCTTCCTTCCCTTCCCTTCCCTTCCCTTCCCTTCCCTTCCCTTCCCTTCCCTTCCCAAACCTTCCCAAACCTTCCCTTCCCTTCCCAAACCTTCCCTTCCTTCCTTCCCAAACCTTCCCTTCCCTTCCCTTCCCAAACCTTCCCTTCCCTTCCCTTCCCAAACCTTCCCTTCCCTTCCCTTCCCTTCCCTTCCTTCCCTTCCTTCCCTTCCTTCCCTTCCTTCCCTTCCTTCCCTTCCTTCCCTTCCCTTCCCTTCCCTTCCTTCCCTTCCCTTTCCTTCCTTCCCTTCCTTCCCTTCCCTTCCTTCCCTTCCCTTCCCTTCCCTTCCCAAACCTTCCCTTCCCAAACCTTCCCTTCCCTTCCCAAACCTTCCCTTCCCTTCCCTTCCCTTCCCTTCCCTTCCCTTCCCTTCCTTCCCTTCCCTTCCCTTCCCTCCCTTCCTTCCCTTCCCTTCCCTTCCCTTCCCTTCCCTTCCCTTCCCTTCCCTTCCCTTCCCTTCCCTTCCCTTCCCTTCCCTTCCCTTCCCAAACCTTCCCAAACCTTCCCTTCCCTTCCCTTCCCAAACCTTCCCAAACCTTCCCTTCCCTTCCCTTCCAAACCTTCCCAAACCTTCCCAAACCTTCCCTTCCCAAACCTTTCCAAACCTTCCCAAACCTTCCCAAACTTTCCCTTCCCAAACCTTCCCAAACCTTCTCTTCATTCACATTTACAGTGCAACAAGCAGTACATGGCTTTAACTGTCATTAACATCAACAAATGAGGTAGTAGCTAAGTAAAATACAGCAATGGCTTTTCGGGATCAACAGCAACAAGTGGAGGATAGTGTGTGCAAACCCTAACCTCTCCCCAATTTAAAGATGTGACTCTTTTGAGGTTTGTTTGTCCTTCCTGAGGGATGCCTGGGAAGGAAATTCCATACATATGGATTAGGGCAACATTTGTGCTGTGGGCAAGATATTTATAGTGTCCATTATGGGCATGTTTATATCTTTTCCTTCAAAGCTCTAGCATCAACAATTTCAGTGGATGGACCATCAAACCTGGTGTGGCTGTCTCTCTTTTCCTGCAGTACATCCAATAAAACCTCTTCAGGTTCATTAAGAGAAGCTATAGAGTCAGGTGTGGGTCTGCTCTACCTTGACAGGTCTGAGAAAGTGCATCATTTAAAAGGTAAATTGTTTCCCCACAAAAAGAGCCTGGCAGCAAAGGAGTTTAATTCATGGTGTATATCTTAACTACAAAGTCTTGTCAGGTGCTGGGCTGCTTTCTCAAAGGAAGAGATTAAACCCACACAGCTTAGCCTGAACTGCAGCTGGATGCATCAGGTGCCATGCTCTTGTATTCACAGCAGCTGAGCAAGGAGGTTTGATAGATGTTCTCATTGTGAGAAGTGAAATCCTGACATCTTTGAAATCAGCAGGAGTTTTGCCATTGTGTTTGCACTGTAACTTAAATATCAGCATCCCGTGGGTCTGGAGATACCACCAGATGAAGTTTACCAAGCTGTTTTGAGGAATGTTCAGGCTTATCTGTTTTTAAATATAGTCTTCTTGCATGCAGATCAGTTTTGCTTAACTTAGCAGAGCGTAAATGGCTGTTGCTTGCCATGCTTAGCAGGAAACTCCTGCCAAGTTCAAATCATCTTTCAAGCCAAGCAACTCAGACTTTTCTAATTTAATGTATCAAGAGGACTTTGGGTCACCATACTGCTTCTGAGAGATCAGTCCATCAGAAATAATAACAACAACACAGGAAGAGCTATTTAGAACAGAGCACCAAGCAGCATGTCCTTTTCCTTATGATAACCTTTGGAAATAAAGGGTTACCAAACCCTTGGTACCATCTGCTGAGGGTCTTCACACTTTAAATAGAGCTGATGAGAGAGATGAGAAATTCTGGTTTGGCCACGTTCTAAATGTTGGTATTACCATTTACTACCTCGCAAAGTGATCAATTACTCTGAAGTTCCATCAGTTCTCACTGGCCCTGTTGACTGAAAACCACAGTTTTGTGTGGTTCACTGTTTCTGGGTTTTAGTCACCTCATATCCACTTCTGCAGTGACCTCTGTGTACGTACTTGCAGTGCCAGGGCTCTTGCAGGATCTCTCTAGTGAACATGCATTCAAAGCTCTTTTCCATCCAATTAAAAATCTTCACTATCATTCCCTCTTATCTAGCCTCTGTAATTGGATTCCTAGTTTCTCAATTTTCATGGCAGAAGGGAGGAAAATGATAGCAAACCCTTGATAAAGAAATAATGTTGAAATTTTATTAATTAATTCTGTCTAAAGGTTTTGTTCTTTCTTTGACTGATGAACTATCATTTGTCCATCTGTGTTCCCCATTTAATAACTTTGAGATCTTTTGGCCTGCTTGAGTCAGACTCGAAGATGAGTTTATAGCTCTCCTGTAATATCCTGGGGATGCCACATTCCAGAGCAGTACTGGTTAGAGGAGGAGATTCACCAGTCACACAGAGGAGAATCCTCTGCTGCATGAATAGGTACCTGTCCAGCCGAGGTATCTAACAGTCAGAGGGGACATTCCCACATCTCTGGCAGAGCACAAGCTGCCCCTTCACAGAAGAGAGCTGTAAGACAGAAGGGAAGATGGAAAGCATCACAGTGTTTCATTACAGAGCATGTGGGTTAAACAAAAGGAGAGAAAGAGAGAAGAGTAAGTCACCCAAACTCATAAGCGTGCAGCAGACAGGCTGGAGGGAAGGGATCCATCCAGAGGGACCTGGACAGGCTGGAGAGGTGGGCACAAGCCAACCTCATGAGATTCAACAAGACCAAGGGCAGGGTCCTGCATCTGGGTCGAGGCAATCCCAGGCACAAATCCAGGCTGGGCAGGGACTGGCTGGAGAGCAGCCCTGAGGAGAGAGACTTGGGGGTGCTGCTGGAGGAGAAGCTCAACAGGAGCTCTCAGTGTGCACTTGCAGCCCAGAAAGCCAATCAGAGCCTGGGCTGCATCAGGAGAAGTGTGACCAGCAGGGCAAGGGAGGGGATTCTCCCCCTCTACTCAGCTCTGCTGAGACCCCACCTGGAGTACTGCCTCCAGTTCTGGAGCCCATATTACAAGAGGGATCTGGAGGTGCTGGAAGGTGTCCAGAGAAGGGCCACGAGGATGATCAGAGGGCTGGAGCACCTCTCCTGTGAGGACAGACTGAAGGAGTTGGGGCTGTTCAGTCTGGAGAAGAGAAGGCTCCCAGGTGACCTCATTGTGGCCTTCCAGTACCTGAAGGGGGCTACAGGAAGGCTGGGGAGGGACTTGTCAGGCTCTCAGGTAGTGATAGGACTAGGGGGAATGGAATGAAGCTGGAGGTGGGGAGATTCAGGCTGGAGGTGAGGAAGAGGAGAGCCCTAGGATGGGTTGTCCAGGGAGGTGGTTGATGCCCCATCCCTGGAAGTGTTTAAGCCCAGGCTGGAAGAGGCTCTGGCCAGCCTGATCTAGTGTGGGGTGTCCCTGCCCATGGCAGGGGGGTTGGAACTAGGTGATCCTTGTGGTCCCTTCCAACTCTGACTGATACTATGATACCATGATAAGGAAGAAGACTTCATTAATGTGACTGCTCGTGAAGTACCTTAGCTTTTTAAGAGTGTTACAATCTGATTGTCTGTTTCTAAAGCTGCATTTGTCCTAAGTATTTTCTATTTTCATCTCACTGGCAGATTGTGGTGGGTTGAAGTTTCCCCCCCCAGCATTAACATTGCCAGACCAGCTCAGTATGAAGCAAATGGAAGCTGTATTTACAAGCAAGAACTACACTCTACAATGGAATGCAATGAATGTGTACAAAATACATGGTATTATACAGATATTTACAATGAGCAATCAGCACGAAAACCCCTCTGGTCAAAAAGACCAGGGAAGCTGTTTCGCTGCCCCCTGCCTGCCCACACCCCACCCCCTGTCCCAAGAAAGAAAGCAGCAATGGTTAGACTTAACTAAAATAATGCAGCCAAGGTCAGCCAGAAGCTGATTCATCTCTCCTGAGTGAAGCAAGCAGAGGAAGAGATCAAAATAGAAAGAATTGCTTTGGTACAGCCAATCTCACAGCAGATACTTCTCCAAGGAATTTGTTTAGAAAAATCTTTAGTTTTCCTTTTTGCACCCAATAGTGACTTATTTACATTTTCCTACTTTTCTGCTCAAAATGTGTAGCTAAATTTTAAAGGCATGGCCTAAAACCACCACACAGATCATGGAAATACTCTCTATCATCATGTTACATACACTTCTTCTGGTGTCAACTGACAGGACTAGAAGAAATGGTTGCAAATTGTACCAAGGGAGGTTCAGGCGGGATGCTAGGAAATACTTTTTCCCAGTGAGGGTTATCAAGCCCATATGCAATGGTCTGCCCAGGGCAGTGGTGGAGTTGCCCTGCCTGGAGGTGTTTAAGCAGCATATGGATCTGGTGCTTAGGGACACGATTTAAGATTGACTCTAAATTGGGACTGGATATTTGAGGTCTCTTCCAACCAGATGTTTTCTGTGGCTCTGTGATACAGCTAAACTCCCTCTCTTCTTTGAGAAGTTCTCTTTGGGAGAACTTTAGTAATGTTTGAAGATAGTAGTCTACAAGCTGCACCACAAATATTTATTTGAAGAAGTTAATAGATTTAATCTGGTCTTACAGTTAACCTCAGAGAGTCTCTTCCCTGAATGGCATTCCAAAGTCTTGGTCTAAAATCTTTAAATGACATCACCAGTGTGAACAATGAGACATATATTTTGGGTTTTTTTCTCTTGTGTAATGGAAGAAGAAAACTAATAAAGCCTTGAAGTTAATAATAGCACAAGCACAAGAGTGTATCATTCATGAAACTACTAAAAGGTCAAATGTGTTTGATAACCATCCCCAGAATGCCAGGAACTAAAAGTTTGAAACATGATGGAATGCTTGTGACTATGATTGCAAGGATGAGACAAATAATTTGAAAACCTAACCCATTATGCTTGCAATAGTATGAATCATTCTAAATCTTTCTTTCCTATTAAGAAATGTATTGCACAGCTTTTGGATAACAGGAAAGTCAAGTTAACATATCAGAAGGTTTAAACAACTAAGTAACTGTAACTTGGGAAATAGGGATAGGGAACAGGGTCACTTTAAGTATCTGAAGGGAGGGATAAGAACAGTTTCAAGTTGCTCGGGGGAGTGTAATTAAGTATAATTGGATAAAATTGAGCAATGAAAACTATTAGGGGAAGAAATCCTTATGAAAACCTCATTCAAAAGCAGGAATAGACTCCAAAGGAAGGCCTCTGGGAGAAAGCCTTGTTTTTCCTGGTGAAAAATGAGTGGAAAGAATTTTGAAAACACACTGCTGCTGCACTGGAAAGGTAATAGGGTGATCTGCAAAGGATATTCTGGTTTGGGTCTAATCTATACCATATCTATTGCCTTAGCATACCAGTAAAATGAAATAGATTCCTTTGAAGACCATTTCTAAGTGTCATTCTATGTGTCAGAGACACCATTACCCCATCTACGCTTTCTAAGCACTACCTTTATGTGAGCCAGTGAAAAAATCATTATCAAAAGCACTTTCTGTAGAATGAAATAAATTTTTCAATGAAATCTGCCATCTACACTGTCCTCTGTCAAAACTTTTGCGTCCCTGGGAGGTGGCAAAGCTTCTCTGCTTTTCCTGTTAGCACTTTGGTGGGGGAAGGCAGGCGCAGGGGGAATTCACTTACCACCCCTGGTCCTCTGGAATGAAGACTGGGAAAGGCCTAATTTTCACCATTTGTATTGATGGGCTTGACCTGCCATTTTCCATATCAGTTCTCATAAAATCATTTATGCTTTTTACAGAAATCTCGTTTTGCTAAACTTTATGCATTGGGTATCTGGACCGTATGGCAGAACCAGGCATGCTGGCGAGTTGTCCCCTGTGTATTTTTGATATCTTGTTATTGACCCTGAACCTACCAACCTGGGTTAAGTGACCAATCACTGATTAAGGTATCCCTCCATTACAATTTTATTTATTTTTTTTACTCCTTCATGACGTTCTGAAGACCATGATGTGCCCTTGGCTGGATTATAGGTTCATCTTACATGCCCAATTCAGATACTAGAGGGCCAGGGTTAGGGTTAGGGTAAGGGTCTCTCTAGTGCCTTCCTTCTTCAGACAGAACACCACCAGCTCTCTCAGCCTTGTCTTTGTAGGAAAGGTGCTCCAGCCCTCTGAACTGTCTCCTAGTTCTAATTTAGACTGGACTGGACTGGACTGGACTGGACTGGACTAGAATAGAATAGAATAGAATAGAATAGAATAGAATAGAATAGAATAGAATAGAATAGAATAGAATAGAATAGAATAGAATAGAATAGAATTAACCAGGATGGAAAAGACCCTCGAGATCATCAAGTCCAACCTATCACCCAACACCATCTAATCAACTGAACCATGGCACCAAGCACCCCATCCAGTCTCTTCCTTAACACCTCCAGGGATGGTGACTCCACCACCTCCCTGGGCAGCACATTCCAATGGCCCATCTCTCTTTCTGGGAAGAATTTCTTCCTAACATCCAGCCTAAACCTCCCCTGGTGCAGCTCTGTAATGGGCCGAGGAAAGACACAGATCATTGTGCTTCAGCTATAATATTTTAAGATCTAATAATCTGTGGTGTCCCAGGGGTCCAGCCCAGTGGGTGGACATGGGAATTTCTTCCCTACCAATCTGAAACCACCCTAAGATCTTTTCTGGATGGAGCTGTACCTTTCCACTGGGCCAGTTCTGGGCCCCTCAGTTTAGGAAGGATGTTGACTTGCTGGAAGGTGTCCAGAGAAGGGCAACAAAGTTGGTGGAGGGGTTTGGAACACAAGCCCTATGAGGAGAGGCTGAGGGAGCTGGGGTTGCTTAGCCTGGAGAAGAGGAGACTGAGGGGTGACCTTCTTGCTCTCTACAACTCCCTGAAGGGAGGTTGTAGCCAGGCAGAGGTTGGTCTCTTCTCCCAGGGAAGCAGCATCAGAACAAGAGGACACAGTCTCAAGCTATGCCAGGGCAGGTTTAGGCTGGATGTTAGGAGGAAGTTCTATACAGAGAGAGTGATTGGCCATTGGAATCGGCTACCCGTGGAGGTGGTGGAGTCACCTTCATTGGAGGTGTTCAGGAGGAGACTTGATGGGGTGCTTGGTGCCATGATTTAGTTGTTTAGGTGGGTTGGATTGGTTGATGGGTTGGACACAATGATCTCGAAGGTCTCTTCCAACCTGGTCTATTCTATTCTATTCTATTCTTCTATTCTATTCTATTCTATTCTATTCTATTCTATTCTATTCTATTCTATGTGGTTTCAAAGAGCTGCACCCTCATCCTTTGTCTCATCTTCCTCCACTTCAAAGCATCGGACATTCTCTTAACATAAAAAAATAGCTTTATTCTGAGAGATCAAAAATAAAAAATGCTAATAGCAAAATGAGAAACGTATTTGGGGTAGAAGTGTACAAGAGTGGAGCTAACAAAGCTAGCTTCCTTGTGCAGTGGAAGTACAGAATCATAGAAGCATAGACTCAACCAGGTTGGAAGAGACCTCCAAGATCATCACATCCAACCTATCACCCAGCCCTATCCAATCAACCAGAACATGGCACCGAGTGCCTCATCCAGGCTCTTCCTAAACACCTCCAGAGATGGTGACTCCACCACCTCCCTGGGCAGCATATTCGAAAGGCCAATCTCACTTTCTGGGAAGAACTTCTTCCTAACATCCAGCCTGAATCCCCCTTGGCACAGCCTGAGACTGTGTCCTCTTGTTCTGGTGCTGCTTGTCTGGGAGAAGAGACCAACCCCCACCTGGCTACAACCTCCCTTCAGAGAGTTGGAGAGAGCAAGAAGGTCTCCCCTGAGCCTCCTCTTCTCCAGGCTAAGCAACCCCAGCTCCCTCAGCCTCTCCTCACAGGGCTGTGCTCCAATGCCCTCCCCAGCTTTGTTGCCCTTCTCTGGACACCTTCTAGCAACTCAACGTCTTTCCTAAACTGAGGGGCCCAGAGCTGGACACAAGACTCAAGGTGTGGCCTAACCAATGCTGAGTACAGGGGCAGAATAGCCTCCCTGCTCCTGCTGGCCACACTCTTCCTGATGCAGGCCAATACTGTAAATACCTGTGAGCCACTACTTTGGTTCTTTTGTCATTCATTCAGGAACAGACACTGCCAATCATGACAGCAGACCTGGGAACTTTGTCAGTAGCTTTGGAAAGCTGTTTTGCCCTCTCCTCCTACCCACCAGCACCATTACAGGGCAGAAGTATCATTGAAAAGAGTTTATCTTATAAAAAAAGAAGGAGAAATAAAAATAAATGTTTTAGAGGGAGCTAAGAGAGTCAATAGTATTTCTGAGCCTTGTTAGATCTTATCCCATTGGCGTCTGCCTACCTATCCCTCCTGTTAAGGTTGCTTTGCAGGGCCCTCCTACTCTCCAACAGATTGTCACCTGCTCCTAACTTGGTGTCAGCTGCAAACTTGCTGATGATAGCTTAGTTATGGCAGTGATAAACTCCAGGCATGATGATTTATTTCACTTGTCACACTTTATAGAGCTTGATTCCTCTAATAACCAAGCTAGGATGTTTACAGTGAAAGGAAGCACCTCCTTATCATGACTGTGCTGGAGGTGCTTGCTTGCTGTATGAACCTCAAGCTGCTCTCTAAGCCATAAACCCCACACTACAAACTCCATTCCCTGGTACTGTTTCACATCCTGGGAAGGATACCACAAATATTTTCTGGCAGCATTTTCTTCTGCTTAGATAATCCACTCAGTCTTGAGCCCAGGAGTTCATGACAGAGTTCTTGCAAATGCAGCAGCACTGCTCATTGTTAGTCTAAGCACTTTCACCTCTTCAACAGTTAAATCTGCACAACGAACCAAGCTTTTTCTTGCTTTATTTTTTCCTTCCTTTCTTCTCAAGTGCCATAAAGAACGATGGCATTCATACTGTTCTGAACTGACAAAAGGTTGGTAGAGTAAAATTCAATATGATGTAGCTGGGAAAAAAAATTCACACTTTTTTTTTCTGTTTTCACGACATTTTAAGAACGTGTTGACAAATTTGACAAAAATCACTCAGAAGCCTGAAATGTTTTATTAAATGTTTACTTATTTCAGTTTAAAGTAACTTTTCATTTCAACATTTCCATAACGTTTTCTCAGTTCAATAAAATAACAATTCAAAACCTCATACAATGCTAACAACTATGTATTATTATTTCTTTTTTTAAACAAATGATTGCAGATATTTTGGGAAACTGAGGTCATTTGGGGGGGGGTCTTCAAAAATCATTTTAGTTGTATAAAATTTCATCTTTCAGCTCCATGTAGAGGAGAAGGTGAAAGAAATAAGACTGACAGGCTGAGCTGTCAAGCAATCTCCTTCCCAGCACATCAGTAAACTTTAAAACAGCACTGAGAGAAGTTAAGAGTTCAGAGACTCTTTCCTACGCTTCTTAAAGAAAACATGCATTTGAAGAGAGGACTAAAGACCAGACTACTGCCTTTCCTCAAGAGAAATGTTTTGTTGTGGGCATATGTGTAATATTAAAGATTAGAGAAATAAAAATCAGGAAATAGGGATTTTTTTATATGGCATTTCTTCCCAAACTGCACAAACTTTGATAATAAGAAACAGGTGAATTGGTTTATTTTTTCATTTGTTTTCTCATCCTTCCACATCTATGAATGATTCAGTGGGTTACCATGAGAAGAGTTCTCCTTTCTGACTCACCCTGTATCTCTGACATACAAGCGATCTAGACAAGGGGATTGTGTTGATTAGGTGGTGTTGGATGATAGGTTGGACACGATGATCTTGAAGGTCTTTTCCAACCTGGTTTATCCTATCCTATCCTATCCTATCCTATCCTATCCTATCCTATCCTATCCTATCCTATCCTATCCTATCCTATCCTATCCTATCCTATCCCATCCTATCCTATTCTATTCTATTCTATTGCTGTCTACAACTACCTGAAGGAGGTTGTAGCCAGGCAGAGGTTGGTCTCTTCTCCCAGGCAGCCAGTACCAGAACAAGAGGATACAGTCTCAAGCTGTGCCAGGGGAGGTTTAGGCTGGTGGTTAGGAAGAAGTTCTATACAGAGAGAGTGATTGCCCATTGGAATGGGCTGCCTGTGGAGGTGGTGGAGTCACCATCATTGGAGGTGTTCAGGAGGAGACTTGATGGGGTGCTCGGTGCCATGGTTTAGTTGTTTAGGTGAGTTGGATTGGTTGATGGGTTGGACACGATGATCTTGAAGGTCTCTTCCAACCTGGTTTATTGTATTGTATTGTATTGTATTGTATTGTATTGTATTGTATTGTATTGAAATCTTTCTAAAGGCAACAATCTCTCTCAGTAGGTTTACAGACGGCAGTTAGCTGTAAGGGTGTACTGAGCTGACTGATCAGAGAGGGACCCGGACAGACTGGATCAGTGGGCTGAAACTGATTGTATGAGATTCAACAAGGCCAAGTGCTGGGTCCTGCAGTTGATTCACAACACCACCATGATGCACCAAAAGTTCGGGGCAGAGTGGCTGGAAAGCTGCCCAGCAGAGAAAGACCTGGGGGTGTTGATGAACGTTTGGCTGAATATGAGCCAGCAGTGTGCTCAGGTGGCCAAGAAGGCCAACAGCATCCTGGGCTGTATAAGGAATAATGTGACAAAAAGGAATAGGGAAGTGGTTACCCCATGTACTCAGCGCTGGTGAGGCTACACCTTGAGTATCGTGCTGTGTTTTGGGAATCTCACTACAAGGACATCGAGTTGCTAGAGTGGGTCTAGAGAAGGGCAACAAAGCTGGTAAAGGTTCCAGAGTACAAGTGTAAGAAGTGGCTGAATACAGTTGTTTAGCCTGGAGAAGAGGAAGCTGAAAGGAAACCTTATCATTCTCTACAGCTACCTGAAGGGAGATATGTACCAAGGTGGAAGTCAGTCTCTTCTCCCTAGTAACAAGTGACAGCACAATAGGTAATGCCCTTTAGTTGCACCAGAAGATTTAGACTGGCTATTAGAGAAACTCTTCACTGAAATGGTTATCAAAAACTAGAAGAGCTTCCCAGAGAGGTGATTGAATCCCCCATCCCTTGAGGTGCATAAAAGACGCAGAGATGTGTTACTAAGTGACAGGAATTAGCACTAGATTTGGTAGAGTTAGGTAAAGGTGGCACTTGATGATCTTAAAGGTCTTTTCCAGCCAAAATGATTCTATGATTCTATTGATAACCTAGGCAAGAAGGCCAAATACACTGATGAATTTAGCAGTTTAATCCATGTGATCATGTAGTCACCATAGTAAAATCAGAGCTGTGTTGGTGTGACTGAAGTAATGGACACACTCTCCCATAGCCCATGTTCTCATTCTTGGTTGAAGGCAAATCAGCACAATTGCAGTAAATGGATATCTGTCTGCAGGAGCTGAAGATTTAGCTCTTAAAACATTTTTGGTAAAAGAGAGCCTCTTTACTGAAGTGCCTTGGGATTAACATGCAGATTAGGGTGAAAGGGGGCGGGGGAAAGCATGGCAAAACCTAATGCTACTGTACAGATCTTTAAGTATTGAAGAATTACTTTATGACTGAGATTCTGGGCTGATCTGGGGTTGCATGAGCAGCTGCAGTGTGTGGTGCAAGAGAAAACTGGCATGGCATGAAAGAGAAGACAGAGCTGACCAGTCTCATTCCCTGCACCAGGCAGAGTGAAAAATAAAACACAGAGCATAAATTCTGCAACACCATTTGGCTTTCAAAATCCATTACTTCTTTGAGCAGCTGGAGGATTTCAGGGAGATAGGAAGGGAGATATTTTCCTGAAACGTTTTAAATGCTGATTGTGACTTTTATCTTGGCAATGTCCTTCTGAAGTTTGAGATTGAATATTCTGGATCTGCAGAGGAATGCATTTCAGACTTCTGCAATCCAGACTATCTCTAAACAAAATATAACCACAAACAAACAAACAAAGAACCCCCCCCCAAAAGAGAAATCTGCCTGTTTGAACGTGCATTCTGATTCCCATGTCTCAGACACGGGGGGCTAGCAGTAGCACCAGTGGTGCTGTTATCCCCTCTGGTGATGGGACATTTTTTGTTTCTCTTTTTCTCTCCCCACAACTGTTTCCCCCCCAAAAAAAAAGAAGAGGGGGAGAGGGTGTATTTCCAAAACCCATCTCACAGTTTCTTTATTATATGCAGTCTCCCCTCCTCACCCAAAATACCTTGAATAGCCCTTTATGTAACTTCAATTAAAAAAAAAATAATACAGCTGCTCCTCTGAAGCCATCCAAATCTAATTAACTACAGAAGCTGAAGTTATATTAAGCTTCTCACTTTCTTCATCTTAGCATCTCCATTCATACCTTCATTCAATGTGTTCACAAAAAAAGGAATTTCTAATAATTGTATCTATAGTCTTGGGGAAAGAAAGGCACTAATCAGGAGGCCTGTGAAAGTAGGGAGATCGGAGCCTCGCTTGAACTTGGCAGTCTGGCTCCGAAAAACTTGCAGACAAAGGGGCAAAGGGAACTGAGGAGCTTAGTCCTACCTCTAAGGAAGCTGGTGAGAATTTGTTCAGCTCTGAATAGAGAACTCCGTTTCAGTTCTAAATTGTGCCTGCACAGATTCATTGAAATGCCTTCTCAGAAGGAAGAGGGGGCGGGAGGCAGGGTAGAGAGAAGGCTAGGAAAGTTTGCTGAATATAAATGAGGTTACGTGTGGCTGAAGAGGGAGATAGAAACTCTGCAGAGATTTATTCCTGACTGACATATAGTACCACAAAGGCAATAAAATGTGTCCTTGGCAAGTGGCATTAACAAGCAGCAAACCTTAATCTTCAGAGAGCTGAGATGATGCAATCCAGCTCAGTGGAAAATACTTTCTCAGTTTTGGAGAGTATTGTTTAAAACTTTTTTATCTAGTTTTAAAGAAGATGTAACTAGCTATCTGACCTTGTGATTCAGGCACTCTGCAGGCCACAAGACTAAGCAGAGTAAGCACTCGTGAATTTACTCAGTGGGAGCACAGGGGTCTTTCTATACTTTCTGTCTCACCTAGGGAAAACTTCAGAGCCTGGCTCTCCTCACTGAAGGCCTTGGTGGAAAGGAGTAGGATTCCACCTCAGATGAGTTTTATTCAAGAACTTTTTCTATTATTTATTTTTTTAGCTAGCAAAATATGTATTTTCAGTCCAGCAGTCTCGGGGACCTTTTGTAGTCTGGCTGTTCATAATGTCTTCACATATATTCACAACTTCTGATGCAAGGGAGGCCTCCCTGAAACTGCAACATTACTCAATGGTAAGAGACCAGAAGCTAGGTCATTAAATTAAAACAACTGACACTGCACAGCAGAGAGGGAGAGCATTTAATGTATTAAAACAAGAGCAATTATGATAGAAAACTTGTGGGTGGTACAAGAAGTCCCTCAAGAGTTGATCCAGAGAAAAGGAGACGCATCCATAATTACAGTTAGTTTGTTTGCAGTCCTGACTGGATTTATTGTTGTTTTTTCTGCTTGTCCACTTCACACTGATGTTCAGGAGACAGGATACTCTGACCCCAGCTTCTTGGGCTCCCGCTCTGAAACTCTGGAGAGTTGATTTCCAAAGGCAGGACAGGAAATGCTGGCATGTGCTGGTTTCTAAGGAAGAGTAAAGTCACTTCCCCAGTCCCCATGGCTCTTCTTAGGTTGAATAATCATTTTCTTGGCAAAATGAAGAATTGTCTTGTTTTAGGTATTTGCAAGAACTATTCACTGGACATTAGCTCAAGACGTAGCACCAAAGAGCCCCTTTCTCTGCCTCACATTGCTCAAGGCTGAGAACAGCTTCCCAGTTGGCCTCATACTGTACAGGCACATGATGAATGGAATGCTATTTTTACTCCACAGCTTAAACAAAAAGTAAACATTTTGGGAGGTTCACATACTGTCTACTATCTCTTTCCCCATAAATTAGAAAGAAATTGCAACCTTCCCTCACCAATCATTTAGGAGCTGTTTTTAGCTCATCTGTATCTACATTTTCTGCTATGTAGCTAAGGGCATTTACAACAGATACAAATTTCATTACTGGACTGTGATTGCATTTGTTTTGCACTGCTTTGATGTTAAATATAAAGAACCCCCAGGCTACTTCATCTAACATATGATGGCAAGCAATACTCCTGTTAAGGGAAGGCAGAGTGCTCTATTTAGCCTAATCTAGAGTGATGATATTTATCATACAGCTGAACAAGTTCCTAAATGAATGAAGGCACCATTCATGAGGTTATATACTGAAGTCAGTACAACATATGCACTATCAGGCCCCAGGATCTCTAAGCTCTTCAAACAACTTTGCACAGGGGAAGCTGAGTGCATTTCATTTCTGCAAAACCAAATTAAATAGAGAACAGTTGCTATTTCTTATTAGTTTAGTATGTCCATGCTCCTGGAGACAGCAAGACAATCTTACCCTATCCTCTCTGCCATGTCCTTTCTACAGGAAAACTCTGAACCTGTTGATTATGAATTCTAAATGCTCTAAATCATTATGAACATACAGACAAGGAAAATCTTTTCTTGACTTCACGTTTCTTAAGTTGTGTATCAAGATTTATTTTTCTCCCTTCACAAACAAAATAAGACTTGAACACACCTTTCAGAGGCAGTATGAATGCCTATCTCAGGTATCAAAGTACCAATGAGGAAGAAAATATCTCAAAAATATGTGCAAAGTAGAACAGCAACATCATGAACATCAGCAATGCATTGCATAGACTGTAGAACGGACACAGCCTCCATCTTCCTTTTGCCAGGTTGCTAGACTGGAATAAGACCTGCAGCAGCACAGAATCAATGAAATTGTGCTGATCCTTTCCTGTTGACAATTTGCACAATGCACTGAATTTTATGAACAGTGTCCCTCTAACCATAAGGACTTCCTAATGTGTAAATCATCAGAGTATCTGGGCCAGGCTTGCTAAATCACATTAGGTCTGGCCATAGAAAAGCAGAGAAATCATTGTTCTGCGGTATGTGGTATACCTGGTCTGCAGCACAACAGAAAGTAATTTTGCTATCAGGAAACACCATTGATGTCACATAAAAATACCTCTTTGTGACTAGGAGCACACTGCGTTGGGTTAGGAACTGGCTGGAGGCTGAGCCCAGAGAGTGGTGGTGAATGGTGCCACATCCAGCTGGCAGCCAGGCACTAGTGGTGTGCCCCAAGGATCAGTGCTGGGCCCCATGCTCTTCAACATCATTATTGATGATCTGGATGAGGGCATTGAGTCCATCATCAGTAAATTTGCAGATAACACCAAGCTGGGGGCAGGAGTTGATCTGCTGGAGGGCAGAGAGGCTTTGCAGAGGGACCTCGACAGGCTGGACAGATGGGCAGAGTCCAAGGGCAGGAGATTGAACACATCCAAGTGCCGGATTCTGCACATTGGCCACAACAACCCCATGCAGTGCTACAGGCTGGGGTCAGAGTGGCTGGAGAGCGGCCAGGCAGAGAGGGACCTGGGGGTGCTGATTGATTGTAGGCTGAACATGAGCCTGCAGTGTGCCCAGGTGGCCAAGGGGGCCAATGGCATCCTGGCCTGCATCAGGAAGAGTGTGGCCAGCAGGAGCAGGGAGGTCATTGTGCCCTTGTACACTGCACTGGTTAGGCCACACCTTGAGTCCTGTGTCCAGCTCTTGGCTCCTCAGTTTAGGAAGGATGTTGACTTGCTGGAACGTGTCCAGAGAAGGGCAACAAAGTTGGTGAGGGGTTTGGAACACAAGCCCTATGAGGAAAGGCTGAGGGAGCTGGGGTTGCTTAGCCTGGAGAAGAGGAGACTCAGGGGTGACCTTCTTGCTGTCTACAACTACCTGAAGGGAGGTTGTAGCCAGGGAGAGGTTGGTCTCTTCTCCCAGGCAGCCAGTACCAGAACAAGAGGACACAGTCTCAGGCTGTGCCAGGGCAGGTTTAGGCTGGAGGTTAGGAAGAAGTTCTATACAGAGAGAGTGATTGCCCATTGGAATGGGCTGCCCGTGGAGGTGGTGGAGTCACCTTCATTGGAGGTGTTCAGGAGGAGACTTGATGGGGTGCTTGGTGTTATGGTCTAGTTGTTTGTGTGGGTTGGATTGGTTGATGGGTTGGACGTGATGATCTTGAAGGTCTCTTCCAACCTGGTGTATTGTATTGTATTGTATTGTATGTTGCAGCAGCAACATCGATGGCACAGTTAAAGCAGGTGCCTTCATTCTCCTCACATCCTCTTTTCCATCATAACCACAAGACACTCTTTGGGTTGAACTACAGCAACCAGTTTATTACTCCCCACATGTTTCAATGCATATAGCAATAAGTACTGCATACACCAATAAGTATCAGGCCCATTTTTGTTAGTATTACTTGCCAGGACAAAGTTTACTACCAAGGTAATAGATATTTCATTTCTGACCACATTGTTTGAGTCTAAATTTTGAGTTTAGCATTTCAGGTGTGTGGTGTCTCCTTACTCACTCAGAGGGAGAAAAGGGAATGGTCCCAGGATAACAGAGACATCACTATAACCAGAAATGTCCTATTGCTTCTAGGCAAGAAAGTGATTCTCATTTCTGGAAGCTTCGGGGCACAATCATCTCTTTATACAGCTTCTGGATATCAGAGCCAGACATAAGCATACACAATATCAATGGCCAGGGGGTCTGAGCATGCTGCAGCCTTTGCCACCCACCTTTATACCTCTTCTCTTCTACCACAGGCTGCTGTTAACCTCATTTTACAGATAAGGAAGAGCATGGCACTTAGAGCAACATCAAGCTTCCTACTAGAGGTGCCCTACTTAAGCACCCTGACTTCCATGGCTTCCTAGTTCAAAACAATGATGGGCAACTGAGTGGCCACTCTCTCCATCTGCTTGACTCCTGATCCATATGCCATCAGGACAACAAGGCCATCACAATGCTTCCACTTCAGATGATTTGTCTAATCCAGGCATGGTGGCTGCTGCTACAGTATCACAGTGTCACACTACATTAGAGGTTTGAAGGGACCTCCAGAGATCACTGGGTACAACCCCCCTGCCAAAGCAGGATCACTTAGGGTAGTCCACACAGGAATGCATCCAGGTGGGTTTTGAAAGTCTCCAGAGAAGGAGACTCCACAAACTCTCTGGGCAGCCTGCTCCAGGGCTCCATCACCCTCACTGTAAAGAAGTTTCTCCTCATGTTGAGGTGAAATCTATGTTCAAGCTTGAACCTGCTGTTCCTTGTCTTATTACTGTGCACCACTGAAAAGAGCTTGGCCCCCTCTGCTTGACACCCACCCCTCAGATATTTACACTCATTGATCAGATCCCCTCTCAGTCTTCTCTCCCAGACCCAGGTCTCTCAGTCTTTCTTCACAGGGGAGATGCTCAAGTGCACTAATCATCCTTGTGGCTCTCCCTTGGACTCTCTCCAGCAGATCACTGTCTCCCTTGAACCTGGGAGCCCAGAAGTGGACACAGGATTCCAGGTGTGGTCTCAGCAGGGCAGAGTAGAGAGGAAGAACAACCTCCCCAGCCCTGCTGGCCACACTTTCCTTGCTGCACCCCAGGACCCCACTGGTTCTCTTGGCCACAAGGGCACATTGCTGTCCCATGCAGAACTTGCTGCCCACCAGCACTCCAAGGTCTTTCTCCACAGAGTCACCCTCCCAGTCTTGTATCATCAGGGAACTTGCAGAGGGTACTCTCAATCCCCTCACCCAGATCATTGATAAAGACATAGAACAAATGAAGGAAGGCTGGGGAGGGACTTCTCAGGCTCTCAGGTAGTGATAGGACTAGGGGGAATGGAATGAAGCTGGAGGTGAGGAGATTCAGGCTGGACATGAGGAGGAAGTTCTTCCCCATGAGAGTGGTGAAGGCCTGGAATGGGTTATCCAGGGAGGTGGTTGAGGCCCCGTCCCTGGAGGTGTTTAAGACCAGGCTGGACGAGGCTCTGGTCAGCCTGATCTAGTGTGGGGTGTCCCTGCCCAAGGCAGGGGGGTTGGAACTAGATGATCCTTGTGGTCCCTTCCAACCCTGACTGATTCTGTGATACTATGATACTATAGAGCAGAGGCCCAAAACATCTTGCAAGTCTGTGTAGGATGTCTGTGGTGGCATGTGACTTGCCAGCAGTCAGTAGTACCTGCCTTGATGCAGTATTTCTTCTCCTCCCCTGCCATCACAGAAGAGATTGCGACTAGGTTCTGCAGCTCATTTCTGTTATCTTTGACATGCTGATAAGTTGAATAAAATATAACACACAGCGGCACTCGGGTGGCCCTGTCTTCACGTGCCTGTAGCTCGTGAGGCCAGCGCCTTCGGTGGCGGAATTTAAACAACGGGCAGCGCTTCGCGCGGCTCCGCTGGGCAGCAGCCCCTGCTCTGGTGCTCTCTGGTGCTCTCGCGCGCCGCCGCACTTTGTCTAAATTTTTGACCAGTGGGTGGTGTGTCCAGGGGCAGCGACGACTGTGGCCAGGGGCAGCCATGGCTGTGGCCAGGGGCAGCGACGACTGTGGCCAGGGGCAGCGACGACTGTGGCCAGGGGCAGCGACGACTGTGGCCAGGGGCAGCGACGACTGTGGCCAGGGGCAGCCATGGCTGTGGCCAGGGGCAGCGACGACTGTGGCCAGGGGCAGTGACGACTGTGGCCAGGAGCAGCCATGGCTGTGGCCAGGGGCAGCGACGACTGTGGCCAGGGGCAGTGACGACTGTGGCCAGGAGCAGCCATGGCTGTGGCCAGGGGCAGCGACGACTGTGGCCAGGGGCAGCGACGACTGTGTCCAGGGGCAGCGCCGACTGTGGCCAGGGGCACCCATGGCTGTGGCCAGGGGCAGCGACGACTATGGCCAGGGGCAGCGACGACTGTGGCCAGGGGCAGCGATGACTGTGGCCAGGGGCAGCCATGGCTGTGGCCAGGGGCAGCGACGACTATGGCCAGGAGCAGCCATGGCTGTGGCCAGGGGCAGCGACGACTATGGCCAGGGGCAGCCATGGCTGTGGCCAGGGGCAGCATGGTTATAACGCGCAGCAAAATCTCCTTTAAAAAATCAGTGTCGACCCAGACTGAGGTAGAACACAAGCAGGTAGCTGTCCAGGTATCTGGCTGTAGTGAGTGCTGGGGCCTGGCTCTTGAGATGCAGAGTAGCGGGGGCAACTCTTGCATTAGGTGTGAGCAGATTGGCTATCTGCTCGACCTTGTGGCCAGACTAAAGGATGAGGTTGCTAGTCTTAGAGATGTATGGGATTGTACAAAAGTGATGAGCCACAGGAGGAAAGAGATGAACCTGAGTAGGCAGGCTCCACAGGCTCCCCCAGCAGAGACTGGTTGTCCAAAAAGCAGAGGGGAATGGATACAGGTTCCTCTCAAAGGACACAAATTAAAACCTCCTTGCATCCCCCCACCTCCCTCACTGCCCTTGGAAAGCAGGTATGGGGTGCTGGAGATCGAGGGTGAGGTGATACTGATGCCAGAGGACACACCATCTGGGGTCTTCCCTGAGGCTAAACAGCCTAAGGTTAAACAGCCTAAGGTTAAACAGCCTAAGGTAAAGCAGCCTAAGGTAAAGCAGCCTAAGGCAACGCAGCCTAAGGTTAAACAGCCTTCCCCTGGCATCAGGACTTGCTCCCTAAAAAAGAAAAGGAGGGTAATTGTTATTGGTGATTCCCTCCTGAGGGGAACAGAGGGTCCCATATGTAGGCCGGACCCATCTCATAGGGAAGTTATTAGCCTAGCAGGAGTCCAAGTTGGAGATGTTACCAGAAGGCTGCCCAGTCTGGTACAGCCCTCTGATTATTATCCCTTATTGGTCATGCAGTTAGGGAATGATGATGTTGGTACCAGGCCTCCCAGGGCTATCAAAAATGACCTCAGGGCCCTGGGAGATCTGGTTGAGGGGTCAGGTGCACAAATAATTTTTACATCGATACCGTCAGTTGCAGGAGGGAACACAATAAGGAACAGGTCAGCCGCTGTAGTCAACAAGTGGCTTAGGGGCTGGTGCAGACGAATGAATTTTGGGTTTTTCGGTCTTGGGGAACTTTCTACTGCACCAGGTCAGCTGGTAACAGATGGAGTACATCTGTCCCAGAGGAGGGGAAAGGTCACAATACATGAGAATGGCCTGTCCCCCAAAGGTAAAAAGATTCTGGGAAGGGAATTAGCAAGTCTCATTGACAGGGCTTTAAACTAGCTTCGAAGGGGGAGGGTCGGAAACCAGTGCCCTCAGGCAGGAGTCTGGAGGTGATAAGCTAGACCTAGAGGTGAAACCAGCAGCCCAGCTGCAGTGCATGTACACTAATGCACGAAGCATGGGTAACAAACAAGAGGAGCTGGAAGCCTTGTTGCAGCAAGAAAGTTATGATGTAGTTGCCATCACAGAGACGTGGTGGGACGACTCGCATGACTGGAGCGCTGCAATTGACGGCTACAGGCTCTTCAGGAGAGACAGGCAAGGAAGAAGGGGTGGAGGGGTGGCCCTGTACGTCAGGGAGGCACTGGATGCTGTTGAGATGGAGATCAGGGATGATAGGGTTGAGTGCTTGTGGGTGAGAATTAGAGGGAAGACCAACAGGGCAGACATCCTGGTTGGAGTCTGTTATAGACCACCCAACCAGGAGGAGGATGTCGATGAGGCATTCTATAGGCAGCTTAAGGCTGTCTCAAGATCACCTGACCTCATTCTCATGGGTGACTTCAACCTGCCTGATATCTTTTGGGATCTCAACACAGCAGAGAGGAGGCAGTCTAGGAGATTCAGGAGGGCAGACTTCAGGCTACTCAAGGAACTAATTCAGAAGGTTCCTTGGGACTCAGCCCTCAAAAACAAAGGGGTCCAGGAGAGCTGGGCCTACTTCAAGGAAGAACTATTGAAGGTGCAAGAACAGGCTGTGCCGGTGTGCCGGAAGATGAGCCGCCGGGGCAGACGGCCAGCCTGGATGGGTGATGAACTTTTAATAGAACTTAGGGAAAAAAAGAGGGTGTATCATCTTTGGAAGCAAGGGGAGGCAACCTACAGAATGTTTAGGGATGTTGCTAGGTTGTGCAGGAAGAAAATTAGGGAGGCAAAAGCCCATTTAGAACTTAGACTGGCCTCTGCTGTGAAGGACAACAAAAAGTCCTTCTATAAATACATCAATAGCAAGAAGAAGGGCAAGGACAACCTCCACTCCTTGGTTGACACGGAGGGGAACGTTGTAACAAAGAATGAGGAAAAGGCAGAGGTACTTAACACCTTCTTTGCCTCAGATTTCACTAGCAGGGCAGAACGTCTTCCAGACAGCTGGCCTGCAGAGCTGGCAGAAGGAGCCAGAGAGCTGCATAGTTTCCCACTGCTCCAAGAGGAAGTTAGAGATCTACTGAGCCGCTTGGACCCCCACAAGGCCATGGGACCGGATGGGATCCATCCTAGGGTGCTGAGATTGCTGACAGATGAGCTGTCCAAGCCACTTTCCATCATTTTTCAGCAGTCCTGGCTCACTGGAGAGGTCCCAGAAGACTGGAAGCTGGCTAACGTGGTGCCCATCCACAAGAAGGGCCGGTTGGATGAGCCAGGGAATGATAGGCCTGTCAGCCTGACCTCAGTGCCAGGCAAGATTATGGAACGGCTCATCTCGAGTGCGATCACACAGCACTTACAGGATGACCAGGGGCTCAGGCCTAGCCAGCATGGATTTAGGAGGGGCAGGTCCTGCCTGACCAACCTGATCTCCTTCTATGATCAGGTGACCCGCCTGGTGGATGTGGGGAGGCCTGTGGATGTGGTCTACCTGGACCTCAGCAAGGCCTTTGACACCGCCCCCCACAGCAAACTCCTGGCCAAGCTGGCAGCCCATGGCTTGGACAGGAGCACACTGCGTTGGGTTAGGAACTGGCTGGAGGGCCGAGCCCAGAGAGTAATGGTGAATGGCGCCACATCCAGCTGGCGGCCTGTCACTAGTGGTGTGCCCCAGGGATCAGTACTGGGCCCCATGCTCTTCAACATCTTTATTGATGATCTGGATGAGGGCATTGAGTCCATCATCAGTAAATTTGCAGATGACACCAAGCTGGGGGCAGCAGTTGATTTGCTGGAGGGCAGAGAGGCTTTGCAGAGGGACCTCGACAGGCTGGACAGATGGGCAGAGTCCAATGGCATGAGATTTAACACATCCAAGTGCCGGATTCTGCACATTGGCCACAACAACCCCAGGCAGTGCTACGTGCTGGGGTCAGAGTGGCTGGAGAGTGGCCAGGCAGAGAGGGACCTGGGGGTACTGGTTGATTGTAGGCTGAACATGAGCCTGCAGTGTGCCCAGGCAGCCAAGAAGGCCAATGGCATCCTGGCTTGCATCAGGAAGAGTGTGGCCAGCAGGAGCAGGGAGGTCATTCTCCCCCTGTACACTGCACTGGTTAGGCCGCACCTTGAGTACTGTGTCCTGTTCTTGGCCCCTCAGTTTAGGAAGGATGTTGACTTGCTGGAACGTGTCCAGAGAAGGGCAACAAAGCTGGTGAGGGGTTTGGAACACAAGCCCTATGAGGAAAGGCTGAGGGAGCTGGGGTTGCTTAGCCTGGAGAAGAGGAGAGTGAGGGGTGACCTTCTTGCTCTCTACAACTCCCTGAAGGGAGGTTGTAGCCAGGCAGAGGTTGGCCTCTTCTCCCAGGCAGCCAGCACCAGAACAAGAGGACACAGTCTCAGGCTGCGCCAGGGCAGGTTTAGGCTGGATGTTAGGAAGAAGTTCTACACGGAGAGAGTGATTGCCCATTGGAATGGGCTGCCCGTGGAGGTGGTGGAGTCACCTTCACTGGAGGTGTTCAGGAGAAGACTTGATGGGGTGCTTGGCTGTATGGTCTAGTTGTTGGGTGGGTTGGATTGTTTGATGGGTTGGACGCGATGATCTTGAAGGTCTCTTCCAACCTGGTGTATTGTATTATTATAACAATTATTATAACATTATTATAATTTCCTCAACCAGTTGGCATGTCTTTGTCACTCTGATTTCTGAAAGGAAGCACGTGGCTTCCCATTACTGTAGACCAATCTTCAATGAGGAGGAGTTTGACTCCTGTGACTGATTGTATATAAGGTCATTTCAATCACAACCTCTACCCAAGAATCCAAGCTTGGGGAGCACCAAGCGGTCAACTTCATTTCTGCTTTGAATGCAAGTCTGATCTGATTCTCTGTGATGTTTAATTAGGGTGTGTCATTGCAGAGAGAGCATGTGGTTTTGTGCTGACAAAAGCATCAGAAAAGAGTTGTGCAAACATTTTCTAGTGCAAACCTTCAAGATATTTCCTTGAGTTCTCATAAGAAAGTAGAATGCACAGCACCCAAGTCACCACTTGATTTTACATCACTCCATGTGCAAAAGCTTTTCTTTAAGTCTCAGTACCTGGAACTGAGTTACCTGACATTCACAGAAGTAATTTTAAAAAACAAAGGGCAAGTCTGAGATTACTGCAAATTCAACCAGCAAAAGGTAGAGGAGAATAATACAACTTGCAAGTTCTTCGAGTCAGTTTCTCAGTCTATTCTCCATACAGAGAAAGGATTTGAGCCACAACCTCTAGAAATGAGTGCTCATCACTTACAGTTTGATTATCCAAGATGATGAGAAACATACAGCTGAGCACAAACAGTTTTGTGAGTGATATTTCCCTTTCTAGATGCAAACTCATGAACTGGAACACCTCAGTAGCTAAGGGCAGTGAGCACAACAGAGCTGTCTTGGTGTCCCCACAACAGCCAGGAAGACACCAAAGCTGAAACATACTCCAAGACCATCCCCAAGAGCTACTCAGCAGCCCTCCCCTCTTTCCCAGTGATGCTGTATGAACATTTCAAGAGCTAACATGTCTTAAGGAAGTTCATATATTATTCACCAGGCCATTTGTGAAACACAAAATTTTGCTTCACCACTTTTTGTCCCAGTTAATTATGGCATTGATGAACTTCTGAGCACAACATCTGCAGCTTTTAGGTGTGTTGCCCTGGAAGCTGGCAGCTGGGTTCTGGCACGGCTGTTTTGTTTTTCCCCAGTGTAGCCAGAGCAGTGAACACTCCAGATAAATTCAATGTTTGGAAAGGTTTGAGGTAAGCTGGGACTGATAGAGGCAAAGTAAATCAAGTCACCAGTATTGTCTGCTCTGTGGGAGAGGAGGCCAGGGAAGCCTTCCAGTCTTTTCAGTTAACAGATGCAAGAGATGGTGGAAAGGTCAGCGATAAATGCAACGCTCGCTTCATATCACATATTCACAGGGGCTGGACTAAAGAGGGGCCAGAAAAACACGTGTGTACTTTCAACCTTTCTCGGCAGGCAGAGATGGAAATGACAGGCTATTTTTGTGCAAAGCCTGGAGACAGTCGCTGTAGGAGAGTGGGACCAAAATAATAAAACCGCAATCAAAAAATAATTTCCCTCTCTTCTTTCATCCTCCCTGCCTCTCCCACACCCCATCCCCCCATCACGCCTTGCAGAAGCTATAAATCTAGGCCATCAGAGAGAAGCTGGAGCAGCAGCATATTATCTTCAGAAATCACTCCCAGAAGGGAGCAGAAAGTTCACAAGCAGAGTGCCAAAAAGGAGAAATCGCAACACTGTCATTGGATCCGGCTGAGGCTGGAAGGCATCCAAGCTCCTTGCACTGCTGACATCCCTGTGCATAATCAGAAATTCCTTTCAATTATGTGGGAAAAGGAGCTTCACATTGTCAGCCCAAATGCCCCCATGAAGAAATAGCCTGCCACAGTACCACCATAGAAGGTCACAGTGGAGCAGCATCCAAGCAGGGCAGCTTGCTGAGGAGATGGAGGGGAAGGGCATGGTACTGGTCACAACATATGCTTTTATAACACTTTGCTCGTCCATTAACACATTTAATCTAAAGCCCTCTGAGTGCTTTGAAAACATCAGTTGACTAAAGCTGATAGGAAATAAGCTGATGTTATTAGACAAATGTTATGGATGATGTAGAAATAAACTCAGTTTTGATGTCCTTAAAGGCTAGGAGGTGGTTCCTGCAAACTCCAAGCCTCAGTGGCTTTTTCTAACTATGCTAAGCAAGAAGTGCTATCTTTCCCAAAGGTGTGTGACCTGGGAGAGTTGTCTCCATGGGTATCTGCCCTGCAGCCAGACCAAGGGCACTCTACCTTCATGCTAAGCAGCTCAGCACTGTTGTGACAGGGACTTGGCAGTATTCTGCTTTAAATGTAAATCACAGAGGTGACTGAGAGGAGATGCCACATTTATTGAAATGCTATCTATTTTTTGTTATTGTTCTTGAATGCATTTAACTGAGAGGTGGAAAGTTTATAATTTTCCTCTAAATGGGTTCTGTCCCCCTTTTATTTTATCTTTTTTGGTGGGCAGCCTTGTCAACAATGGAGAGAGCTTAGGCCGTTTGGTCCATTAAGCTGAAGGTGGTTGTTTTCCCTCGCTCTGCTCCATGAACTGACAGGAGATATTAATATCATACTGCTTCTTTGCCATCTAACTTAGGTGCTCTGAGTCACTCCCTGGAAGCATCTATTTCTTGGCCTATACAGAAAACCTAGGCTATGACTCATGCCTAAAATGGATACACCAAATAGTTTGTCATAGTTGGGGTGAATGGCTGCTATTGTCTGCAATGTCTCAGTGGTAAGATCCCCACGCCAGGGACTATTGTTTCAGTGTTTGCACAGTGCTTAGCACAATGGAACATTTTAATTGCCTCCCCACTACACCAGCTTGTCTCCAAGTGCACATTTTTCGTGATGTTAATGGTCTATGATGATGCATCCTTCTTACAAAAGAATGGGAGGAAAAAAGACTAGTATAAGAAAAGTGAGCAACGTGCTCTGGGCACAGAGCCAAATGGCTGCACCACTTAGAGACCTCAGATCTACACTAATGGTAACCTGGAGCTGTGAATTATGTGACCAGGTCACTCCTGAAGAGTAGTCTTACAGTCCTAGATAGTTTGGAGGTTGGGGGGATTGTAAGGGGGGCAGCGTGCTTGTCCTGGCAATTCAAGAAATAAGGCCATCTGATGAGCGTAGCTCTGCCAGGGAACAATTTAGCCTAAGAACGATGAAAGACCACCATCAGCAGGAGTAGAAGTGGCACCATTGTTGCACATCTCATCAAAAACCAGCTAGGCCTTGTGAGTGCTCTGCCTTGTACTTTAACTCTGCATGATGCAAATAGCTTTCAGATAAGACCAAGGAGGGTTCAGGAAGTGTAGGGAGGGGATGGTGCACATGGGCTCTCTGTTACACAGCTTAGTAAAGGACCACTCCACAGGGCTGTCACTGGCATCTTTCACTGGCCCTGTCATTATTTTGAATGAATAAATACACAGGAGACTAGCTGCACACTGGAATGCCTGGAATGTCAATACAGAACTCAGCTAATAATGGTTCTATAGTGTAAATCAGCAGCATAGCGGGTCCTGGTTTCACTTGGCTGTGCTCCATGAATAGCAGAAGCAACATTGAGTAACAGTGAATTGAAAATCAGTTTAAAAAGAGGAAGAGGATAAACCCTGGAAATACTCTCTGTTATGGTGTTAACTATTTTTATAAGCTGAGAATTATATCTTTAAATGATTAACGTGGGGAAAGTATCATGTTCTGTGAAGCAGCAACATAACTCTGGCAAGAAAAATCTCTGGAGTGAATTGGTCCTAAGAAGAGGAGTTTGCGAAAGCATTTTCTCTTCACCCTTATGTGACCTAGGATTGACCCAAAAGAATCATATTCATCAGGAAGAGTGCTGGGTGCTGTTAAAATTAACTTACATCATGACCTCTGATTGGAGCTACAACTAGCACAAAGTGACAGCTGTTGACTCTCATTAAGTGGCTGCCAGATTGGTTCATTTATTTATTTTTAACTTTGCTACATATCTGTGGCTGAAAAGAACTTAGCAGAAACGTGGGGAACATCTCTTTCAGTGACCATTCTGCATGCCTCTGTGAGTTCCTTTGTGACAGGCTACTTGCTGTGAAGTCTATGCTGTGAGACGTAGCTGGCACAGCTTCTTTGGCTTAGAGAATGAAAAAAGTCAGCCAATGTATCTTTGCCAATAAAACCCTTCTGTAGACACAGTTGTGCTGTTTGATGAGGTTTTCACAATGATGCTGGCAGGATGCTGCCTCAGAGGACTTTCACATTGTTTCCCTGCAATATAGCAGCAATGGAACAAAACCACCCTAGCAGGTTCTTTCCCGAGGCTAGGATCATTTCACCCAGCTTCAGCTACAAAGCTCTGTGTCAGGAGCATATCAGTCTTGGTTTCCTTACTAAATAATTCAGGAATGGGAATATGGCTTCTCTGGAGTGCAGATGAGGTCTAAGGAGGACTGAGTCATCTTCAACAAGTCATAACATCATAGGATGTTAGGGATTGGAAGGGACCTTCAAAGATCATCCAGTCCAACCCCCCTGCCACAGTAGGACCATAGAATCCAGCACAGGTCACACAGGAACACATCCAGAGGGGTCTTGAAGGTCTCCAGAGAAGGAGGCTCCACAACCTCTCTGGGCAGCCTGTTCCAGTGCACTGTGACCCTCACAGTGAAGTTCCTCCTCACATTGAGGCAGAACCTCCTGTGTTGTAGTTTGTATCCATTACCCCTTGTCCTATCAGAGGGTATGATGGAGAAGAGCCTGTCCCCTCTCTCTTGACCCCCAGCCCTCAGATATTTATTAATATTTATCAAATCCCCTCCAAGCGTTCTTTTGTCTCCTGTGAGTGTAAAGGCTGTGAGTGGCTAGACACAAGAAACACAGAACCTAGTGCAGCCAGGACATTGGATCAAATTTGATACGAAAGAAGACACACATGCAGCAGGACAAGAAAGGATGGCCTCAGGTTGTACCAGGGGAATTTTAGGTTAGGTGTAACTAAAACTTTCTTCACTGAAAAGATTGTCAAGCCCTGGAACAGGTTGCCCAGGGAAGTGGTAGAGTCACCATCCCTGAAGGTATTTAAAGTACATATAGATGTGCTGCTGAAGAACATGGTTTAGTGGTGGATTTGCAGTGTTGGTTTAACAGTTGGACTCAATGATCTCAAGGGTGTCTCCCAACCTAAACAATTCTATGGTTCTATAATTTGAGAGCAATCAAAAACTTGCGTTAACATGCCAGAGATATCTCCAAAGGTGTGCACCTCTTTTTTCCTAGAGCCAGTTATGCCCAGACTGAGAAAATAGGATTTCTAAGAAACTTCTTAGAATAATTTAAAGAGGAAGAAAATAAACTGAGATAAAATTGAAGGTTGTATCAGGAAGGTTGCACCACAGCCCTGAGGAAAATTTGGTCCTGTATCAAATATATGTGTACCTATGGGCATGAAGTGCTGTAAGATCATATGTGCATGCTATTGTAAGTATATCATCATAATGGACCATGTACCTACTTGCAAGTAAGTTCTGCCTGTGCTGTTGGCAGTGAAGTGTCTTGGGCTAAAGCTGTGAGGCTACCAAGTTTGCTTGGGATGAAGAGCATGAAGCAGAGACCCAGGCAGAAGAAAAATGTACTACCTGTCAAAAAAACCCAAGTATGAGCTGGATCAGTTATTTTCATCTCAAAGATGATAGGAGGGAGAAGTCTGTCTCTTGAAGCAGCTGCAAGAAAGAGGGTAGAAAAAGAGTCTCAGAAAATGGAATCTTCGTCAGAGATCACAGCAAACTCCACAGCTCTTGCACTGCTCTCTCCCTTGGAAATTGATTCAGCCATTAAAAATACTTCAAATGAGGAGTGATTGAAGAGCCTCAGGTAATTCTAGGAAGCACCCTGGTAGGTCTTGTCTGCCAGCAGGGATCCCCACTTTAGGAGGTCTTTCTTTGACACTGAGGAGTTGAGCTGTCTTAAATGCAGGGCTGGCACTCTGTGGTAGGTAAAGCAGGGGAAACGATGGTTATATGAATGACCAATACATTAAATTTTAGCAGCCCAAATAATATTATTTTACTACTGTTTCTAAAACTGCATAGAAGGCACACCTCAAACTGGGAAAAATGGTTTGATCCCTAAATATTCAATGTGGGTAAGGCCACAGACTCCCTGACCGCCGGCCAGCATTCACTAGATCTAAGGTGGTCTGCCAAAGAAAGTCTGCAAGGAAAGAAGTTGTGTATGTGACTGGCAGCAAAAGCTCCTTCTCACTTATAGATGTTATTTCCTTTCACATTAGTCTACTTTACACCTGAATAGCAAGATGCTGTGATAGCCAATACAACAACCCACGGGACCAGAGGGCTCCTCGCGATGGAGTGCAGCAACATGATAAATTCCGGTTCCAAATTTAAACATTTCTAAGATTTTTGGTCAAAGGTCCTTCTAATTTTGGTGCTAAATGAATTGCTAACTCTCATTTGCTCAGAAGTTTGACAATGTTCTCAGGTGACCTGGATTCCAAGTGTTTAAAACGAACCAGTGACCTGCAGCCACAGGCGGCATCGCGTTTCTTTCAGCGCGCCCTTTCCCATATCAGTTCTTCTCTAAAACTATTGTGCTGACTCTATCCACAACAGCAACAGATGCAACACAAAGGTGCCAAGCTGACAAGCAATGGGGTCTATTTTAGATTCTCTGTCCCCCAGGTTCTCTCTTACCAGGTGCTTTCAAGATGCAGTAGTTAAAAAGTCATTTGCCACAAGAAAACATGAAGCAGGGCAGTATCATAGCTAACACTCTGGCCTGAGCCCCTCCAAACTGGGTCTTGTTCCCAGCTCCCTCTGAGAGCAGCTGTCCCTGCAGCTGTGCCAGTCACTCCACATACATTTCTCTCCCACCCTTTATCTGTCTCTTCTATTTAGACTATAAGCCCTTTAGGGCAGGGACTGCTTGTAAGGACATATTTACGCCATTGTGAGCACAATGGATCCTTGATCTCAGCTGGGGACCCAAGACATTATTTCAAGTTCAGTAGTAACTGAAGTTTTCTCTATCTGGGTCTGAACCAGTGTGATGGGAAACTCCAGTTGGGGCACAGGGTAGTGTGAACATAGCCAAAGGACTCTCTGTTTCCAGAGGTCAGGAAGTAAAGCATGCTCGACATCTTTGTAAACCTCCATGGCTCCTAGCACTTTGGAAGGTGCTAGACCATCTTCAGTACATACAAACTGCTGTCACTTCCCAGAACTCTCTTCTTCTTCATTAGTGGATGTAGGAACAGAATGTTGGAGTTAGGTTTTCTGTGTTACATATATTTAATTAGGTGACAATCATAGTGTCAGTACAAATAGGCATAGATACACGTGTTACAAGTGGCCATGTTTTAAATTAGCACCCTATAATTTTCAATAGTTTAAAGGCATGATGGACTTTCCATATGAGAAACTGCAAAGACTTGGATTATTTAACTTGGAAAGAAGGATAATTACACCAGCTTAATTGGCCTATTTAAGATGATGAATGGCATAAGAAAAGTGGATCATTCCTTCTCTTTACACTCCACAGTAATATGAGAACTGGGGCTCATATGTTAAAATAAATGGTAGGTAAAATTAAAACAAATAAAGGAAATATCCTACAGTGCAGTCTGTCTGTGGAATTCATTTCTGTGGAGGATTAGACTTGAGGAAAAATCAGAAACCAGGTGAAAAATTTAACATTTTCAGGGCAAGATTAAAGTCCTGTGTTTACAGGTGTACATGTGCTGTCTTTATTAGCCCTGTTCAAGCCAGGTCTGATGGCACTGAGTCATATTTTTTCAGTCAGTTATTCAGTGCTGGCTGAAAAGGTATGGCTCAGGTTCAAATCAGTCAGCTTCTCCCAGTGCATAGGTTGCACAAGCAGTTAGGGAGCAATGGCTTTTTCCTTAGTTCTCCCCAGTCTAATAGTGCAGGTGGTCATGCAGTGGTTGATCAATGTAGACACCAGAAGCTCCATCTTCTAACTTAAGAATTTTGCTCACTAGTGCTCTTCTGTGACTGTCTAGGTTTCCAGTAGGTGCACATGCTCCTCATGTGGTGTAAATGTGCCTTGTTGATGTGAAAGGATGTGAGCATGTGAGAATTAGGACCTCTACAAGGTCTACCCTTGTTTCACTGTTGCACTTTCCACCAGAGTGGACTGAGGAATTGTTCTCTACAACTACCTGAAAGGAGGTTGTAGTAACGTGAGGGTCAGTCTCAAGTAACTAGTGGTAGGCCAAGAAGGAGTAGCCTCATGTTGTGTCAGGGGAGGTTTAGATGACATGTTAGGGAAAATTTCTTTACTGAGAGGGTGGTCAAGCATTAAAATAGGCTGCCCAGGCAAGCACGGAGTCACTATCCCTGCAGGTGAAAAAAAAACATGCAGACATTGTACTTCATAACACAGTATGGTGGGAATGGTGGGTTTGGGTTAATGGTTTGGATTGATGATCTTAGAGGTATTTTCCAACCTTAATGATTCTATGATTATATAATTTCATGAATGAATAGGATGGTCAGATTTCTCCTACAGAGGTAGCCTCTGCTGTTGGCTACTAGTCCCAATGAGTCAGTGATTTCATCATTTGTTTCACATTCTGCCTTCTTGTACCCAGTGGACCTCATATACCATGAGCCAGCAGTGTGACCAGGTGGCCAAGAGGGCCAATGGCATCCTGGCCTGCATCAGGAACAGTGTGGCCAGCAGGAGCAAGGAGGACATTCTGCCTCTGTACACTGCACTGGTTGGGCCACACCTTGAGTCCTGTGTCCAGTTCTGGGCCCCTCAGTTTAGGAAAGGATGTTGATGTTGACTTGCTGGAAGGTGTCCAGAGAAGGGCAACAAAGTTGGGGAGGGGTTTGGAACACAAGCCCTATGAGGAGAGGCTGAGGGAGCTGGGGTTGCTTAGCCTGGAGAAGAGGAAGCTCAGGGGAGACCTTCTTGCTCTCTATAACTACCTGAAGGGAAGTTGTGGACAGGCAGAGGTTGCTCTCTTCTCCCAGGGACCCAGCAATAGACCAAGAGGACACAGTCTCAAGCTGTGCCAGGGGAGGTTTAGGCTGGATGTTAGGAGGAAGTTCTACACAGAGACAGTGATTTGCCATTGGAATGGGCTGCCCAGGGAGGTGGTGGAGTCACCATCATTAGTGGTGTTCAGGAGGAGACTTGATGGGGTGCTCGGTGCCATGGTTTAGTTGATCAGATGGTGTTGGATGATAGGTTGGATGTGATGACCTTGAAGGTGTCTTCCAAGCTGGTCTGGTCTATTCTATTCTATTCTATTCTATTCTATTCTATTCTATTCTATTCTATTCTATTCTATGCTATGCTATGCTATGCTATGCTATTCTATTCTATTCTATTCTATTCTATTCTATTCTATTCTATTCTATTCTATTCTATTCTATTCTATTCTATTCTATTCTACTCTACTTAGGTTACCTCTCTAGAGGTAACTATTTGGTTACCTCTCTGTTAGTTTAGGAAAACTCCATTCATTGCCAGCAAAATTCTAAAGACATGGTGAAAACTCAACTCCCCATATTTCAGCTAGATTTTTCTCCAGCCCATGTTATCAGCAAATCTTGTGGGAAAGGTGAAAGTAATTGGACTGCAGGACATGAGAACATTGTAATTGTTTCTTTTTGAGATGAAAAGATAAGCTGCTGAGTATCTGCACTGTGAAATCTCTTCAGACGTGTTAAACAGGCATGATAAACTTGCAGCATGTGGAGATGCTTGGGATGATTTATTCTTCTAATCATAAAGATCCATCCTGAAACGAGACGTTACAGTATCTTTAAACTTCATTTGTGTTCAAATAGTTCACCATAAAAGCTTGATTAGTGCCCACAAAATTCAAATCATGCAGAACAAGGATTGCTGTGCAGACTAGAACAAATTTTCACAGGTGAATAGACAGATCTTTTGTAACTGATAGAAATTAAGTTATCTGTTTTCTTCTACTAGTTTCGTAGGCTGTATCCAAACAGGATTATTTGGTCACTTAGTTTTCCCTTCTATAAATCTCAGATCATTACCTTTCACCTCAATATTTCCAAGCTGATCCTGTTAAGTTGGGATAGACAACAGGCTTTTCAGCCATCAAGAGACAAAATTACTGTGTCTGAGGAGCAGAGATCTCAAGACTAAAGTACTATTAATATCCAAAACTGTGAAAGTGAATAATTCATTTGGTAGAACATGTTCAAGTGACTCTCAGAGATGATCCAGTAAAAGAAAGTGAGAAACTGCTATTTCTAGATATATAACCTATTAAGAGAAGAAAAAAAAAGGGAGAGAGAAAAAGAAAACACAGAAGTAGATATCTCTGTGATGCAGATGACTTGGCTAAGAAAAGCTGCAAATAAGTCATGGCCATATCAGCAATGTATGAAGGCCTTGTAAGTTAGTGCTGGAGGAGAAAGCTCAGACCTTTTGACCTGTCTTCTCTGGATTCACCCCTGTAAAGACCCTGAATGTTATATAAATTTTTAAAAATGGAAATAAGCATATCTCTCTCTCTCCTTGTGCTGGTAGGTTGGAATTTCTTGTGGCATATTGTTTGGATTCTGCAGATTTCAGTATCACAGTATCACAATATTGCTAAGGTTGGAAGAGACCTCGAAGATCATCGAGTCCAACCTGTCACCACAGACCCCATGGCTAGACCATGGCACCAAGTGCCACATCCAGTCCCCTCTTGAACACCTTCAGGGACGGCGACTCCACCACCTCCCCGGGCAGCCCATTCCAATGGCGAATCACTCTCTCAGTGAAGAACTTTCTCCTCACCTCCAGCCTAAACTTCCCCTGGCGCAGCCTGAGACTGTGTCCCCTTGTTCTGGTGCTGGTTGCTAGAGAGAAGAGACCAACCCTTTCCTGGCTACAACCACCTTTCAGGTAGTTGTAGAGAGCAATGAGGTCTCCCCTGAGCCTCCTCTTCTCCAGGCTAAACAGCCCCAGCTCCCTCAGCCTCTCCTCACAGGGCTGTGCTCAAGGCCTCTCCCCAGCCTTGTTGCCCTTCTCTGGACACCTTCAAGTGTCTCGATGTCCTTCCTAAACTGAGGGGCCCAGAACTGGACACAGGACTCAAGGTGTGGCCTAACCACTGCAGAGTACAGGGGCACAATGACCTCCCTGCTCCTGCTGGCCACACCATTCCTAATGCAGGCCAGGATGCCATTGGCCCTCTTGGCCACCTGGGCACACTGCTGGCTCATGTTCAGGCAGCTGTCAATCAGCACCCCCAGGTCCCTCTTTGTCCGGCCGCTCTCCATCCACTCCGACCCCAGCCTGTAGCTCTGCATGGGGTTGTTGTGGCCAAAGTGCATCACCCGGCACTTGGTCTTGTTGAATGCCATCCCATTGGACTCTGTCCATCTGTCCAGCCGGTCAAGGTCCCTCTGCAAGGTATGTTTGTCTCTGTGTGAAAAGGAATAAAAACGATAAGTGATCAGTGCAGGTGTAAAAGATATGACCGTGGTTCTCATTTACCTTTTACTGCATGTCTTGGCAATGTTGTTTCCAAACATATTTTCTTAAGTGTTGGCATTACTTTTTGCTTGCATTGCCTGTCTTTTGGTGCAAATAACTGTAGTAGAGTGAAGGAATAACAAATGTCTGATAGTGAGATTTTTGCAAGACTTCCAAGTTGGGTAAGCCCTACATCTACACTGGTCAAGAAAGCAAAATCCATAAACCAAGGGTTTACAAGCTTAGCGAATGAGTTATTAAACTGAGTAGAACATGCTACAGATACATTTTAAATAGGTTATAAATAAGTTCGTTTTATATAATAGAGACATAAAATCTGAGGAAGACAGAATCAGGAAAAGTTCTGTATGGTTCATAGCAGAATATGGTGAACAAACTGTCCAGTATACCCTTCACTGACTGGACAAATAAGTTGTATTTAGAGACTATTTCTTTGCCCTAAGCGTGCTGATCTCTTTTCTCTCAGTCATAGTTTTCAATGGCAGTCCATTATCTGTTTCGATATGCTCATGGTCTCAAAGGTATAGTACCATTTCTAATTCCATTACCTTCTGATTCAGACATCACTCTCCCTCATTATTGATGGAGTTAGTTTATAATCCTTTCACCTCAGGTGATCATAGCTGACTACATGACATCAGCAAGTCACATGTGTGAGCATCACAAAACACTGAGTCTATAAAAGTTACTGTGTTGCTCTGCTTCTGTAGCACAGCTGGCTAATTGCACTCAGGATCCAAAAAAAACCCAGGTATCAGCTGCACTACCACCTGGATGTCCTTGTCAGGACTGATAGTATTGTGTGTTAGGCATTGAGGATGTATGTGGTTAGAGGCTGCTACCAGTGATGATCAATCTGGACAGGGAATGTGGAAGAAAAGGTGGAAGCAGTAAGTTCACTTCATGTGCATCAGGTGGGCAGACTCAGCTCTGTTCACATAAATCTCACAACGAATTCTTTAGCAATGGTTAAATTCAAGTTTTATTCCTTTGTCCCCCTCCTTCCTCTAGTTCCCCCTTTTATTTTTGTCACACAAAATTGGAACTTTCTTCTCATCTCAGAACATGGTTTAGGATGAGGGGTGAAAGAGCTACTTTATATGCCTTTTCATGATCAAGATACTGATCTGTGGGAAACCACCCTGGACAAGGATGCTTTGCCAGCATAATTAACTAGGAGCAAGAATATATGGGATGGCATGATTAAAGAGACCTACCTCTGCAGCCATAGAATCATAAATCATAGAATCAATAAGGTTAGAAAAGACCTCAAAGATCAAGTCCAACCTGTCACCCAACACCTCATGACTAAATAAACCATGGCACCAAGTGCCGTGTCCAATCCCTTTTTGAACACTTCCAGGGACGGTGACTCCACCACCTCCACCACCCCCTGGGCAGCACATTCCAATGGCTAACAATTCTCTCTGTGAAGAACTTTCTCCTCAACTCACATCTAAACCACCCCTGGTGCAGCTTGAGACTGCGTCCTCTTGTTCTGGTGTTGACTGTCTGGGAGAAGAGACCAACCCCCACCTGGTGCAACCTCCCATCTTCCCAGAACTGGCAGTGTAAGACATGCTACCATTTACAATAATACAATACAATAAACCAGATTGGAAGAGACCTTCAAGATCATTGCGTCCAACCCATCAAACAACTAGATCATGTCACCAAGCATCCCATCAAGTCTCCTCCTGAACACCTCCAATGACGGTGACTCTACCACCTCCCCAGGCAGCCCATTCCAATGGGGAATCACTCTCTCTGTATAGAACTTCCTCCTAATGTCCAGTCTAAACCTGCCCTGGTGCAGCCTGAGACTGTGTCCTCTTGTTCTGGTGCTGGCTGCCTGGGAGAAGAGACCAACCTCTGCCTGGCTACAACCTCCCTTCAGGGAGTTGTAGACAGCAAGAAGGTCACCCCTCAGTCTCCTCTTCTCCAGGCCAAGCAACCCCAGCTCCCTCAGCCTCTCCTCATAGGGCTTGTGTTCCAAACCCCTCACCAACCTCTGGACACATTCCAGCAAGTCAACATCCTTCCTAAACTGAGGGGCCCAGAACTGGACACAGGACTCAAGGTGTGGCCTAAGCAGTGCAGTGTCCAGGGGCAGAATGACCTCCCTGCTCCTGCTGGCCACATTGTTTACTAGTTCACTATCTATAAAACATTTAAAGATATTGTTTTAAATAAATTTAATGTGGGAAAAATGTGAAAGGAAAATAACAAGAATAATCTTCCTTGCACCATGACTTCTGCTGAGTTGACATGGGTTTCTTTGTGTTGGGGTTACAAAATAACTCATATGCAATAAAAACATTGGTCCAGTTCCATCTTGATGCTGTCATTTAGGCATGCTCACTTACAGTAAATGTGTGACTTTTTCTTATGTCTCAAATCTTAGCTCTCTACTTGTCACTCATTAGAATTCTGAAGGATGGTGTCTTATTTGACCATAAATCCTTGGAAAATTCTCTGAGTGCTTCTTTCTTGACTCATTTTGCTTCTCTCTTGAAGCAAACCCGTTAGACTTAAAGAATTACTCACTTAGATCACTTCCATAAAGTACATTTCTTGCAGGAATTAGTTCTCAGACTCAGAGTTACTTTTTCATGCTGACAAAAGGAAAAAAAAATGTCAAGACTTGATGTATTTTACACACCATGCTTCATGTTTCATATATAAGCTGAACATGAAAAATGCAAGCGTTTGTAGTAGGGCATCCAAGGTCTTTGACTGACACTTTCTTTTTCCAGGGAAAAAGATGGAATAATTAATTTACTGTTTTCTCTGGAGAGTTGCTCTCTTCAGTTTCACAGGATCACAGGACGTTAGGAGTTGGAAGGGACTTCTGCAGATAATGAAGTCCAACCCTCTTGCCATAGCAGGACCATATAACCATATAATCTAGTGCAGGTTGCACAGGAATGCATCCAGACAGGACTTGAAAGTCTCCAGAGAAGGAGATTCCACAACCTCTCTGGGGAGCCTGTTCCAGTGCTCTGTGAGCCCTACAGTAAGGAAGTTCTTCCTCATGTTGAGGTAGAACTTCCTGTGCTGTAGTTTCCCTCCATTGCCCCTTGTCCTATCACAGGGCACAAGTGAGAAGAGGCTGTCACTTCCTTCCTGACACCCAGCCCCCGTATGTTTATAAACATTTGTTAAATCCCATATCAGGCTTCTTTTCTGCAGACTAAACAGCTCTAGGGCTCTCAGCCCTTCCTCATGAGGCAGTGCTCCAGTCCCTTAATCCTGCTTGTAGCTCTCTGCTGGACTCTCTCAAGTAGATCCCTGTCCCTCCTGAACTGGGAAGCCCAGAACTGGATGCTGTATTCCAGGTGAGGTCTCACTAGTGCAGAGTACAGGGGAAGAAGAACCTCCTTCAATCTGCTGAACACACTGTGCTAATGCACCCCAGATTACCAATGTTTCAAATGTTAATCCTATAGCAGGGACTGAGTGATGCAATACAGATGCTCTAGCTTAAAGTGTCTCATTTTATATTGAAAGGAAAGGTCATGCAGACTACCTTGGGGTTGGCATATCGGTGTATACCTATATTGCACAAATACAGAGGAGTTTCACAGAAGCTAGGCTGAGTTTAGAAACATCTGATAAATTATGTACTGTACTTAAAAACAGGCAGAAAAACCCAGGAGGACCAAAGACTGCATCAAACTTAACATCTGGACAAGTCTTATGGTCCAGCATCCAAACCCTTGTAGAATAGCCAGTCAGGTGTCAGAGGAGGGATAGAGTCCATCTTCCAGGGAAAGATTGCTTTTGAAGGGTGACAGGGTTTATTTGCAGAAGGCACAGCGTCAGGTTAATTTATTAAGATGGACACCAAAGCCCACTTAACTCCTGCTCCCATAGAGCAGCAGAGATCTCTCAGCCCCAGGGTTCTTAGGATGGTAAAGCATCATGGAGAAGCATGAATTAGGGACAGAATAGTAAAGATTGCCTTCAGAAATAGGCAATTTAAGCAGAAATACTTTCAGTGATGTTGTTCACTGAGTGAATTGCAGTCAAATCTCCATGGGTGTACAAGTGTCCAGTCTCAGGAGTTGATTTGAACTGTATCTGCTTATAGCCTGGAGGTCGGGGGTTTGTATTGGATAAACACCTGAATGGAGTGATATTTTCCGCAAATAAACATTTTACCCTTTTTTTGGTGGGTTTTCTGAGTTTGAAAATATAAGCAAGATATCTAGACTCACATTTCCAACTTCTGATAAGGCCCTAAATCACACAAAATCTGCTATTCTTGAGGTATCAGAGTCATTCTGCTTTCCTGTTGCACTTGGGAACGGAAGAGGTGCAACACTCAAAATTATAGTACACTAGAAGGCTTTATCCTGTCAGAAGCCAGCATTTAATTTGCATTTTACTAATAGTCTCTGGCAGAGACTACAAGAAGCATATTTCATCCATAAAAAATATACACCCCTTTAATTATAACAGTGCATACTATAAAAATGCTCAACTATTATAGTGGCCAACGAGGGGAAAATTAGACATGCAGCAGAGTAATCAATGATGTGGGGTCAAAACAAAAACAATGTTACATCTTTCCTCATCTGATCTACATTTCTAATCTGCCTTGGGGCTTTCTTATGAATTAAAACTATGTTAAGCAGACTACTTCAAGACATGAAAACAAACATGATATGAAAACCATGTATTTCATAGCAACTGGATCTCATTAATTGTTCCCTTCTTTAAGTTTCCAAGTGAGGAGTGAAAAAATATATATCTGGGCAGAAAGTCAAAATTCCTTTAAAATGTAGGGTGGATTGGGGTTTTTTATTTTATTTTGTTTTAATTTATTGCAAGCTGAGTCCAGGAGGTAATTACGGCCAGGTTTTTTGTATTATTTTTGACATTGAGCCTAAAGTTGGAGCCAAGTGGAGCGAAGGAATTGACATCTGTAAAGCACAGTCAAATGCTGGTCTTTTCCTTCAGTGGGTTATGATGCCAGAAGCCCTGTGCGAAACAAATTTTTTAAGAGGGTTTGCTGTTCAGCTGGACAGAGAACGAGCCAGGACTCAGACCACAGGGCAGCAGTACAGTCCTGGAGTTAGGGCAGGTGGCTGGAGGGGAACATTACTGGGTTAAATGTTTCTGTGTGGTGGTGAGTTAATTTAAGAAACAACAACAATAGTGAGTATGATCTCAAGGATCTGTGTGCTCAGATGTGCAGGTTGACACAGACCAGAGTAGATGTTCAATAGCACAAGCCTTTCTGAATAAAGAAAATGCATTCCCCAGGTCTGTTCAGCTGAAGCTGTGCAAGAGTTTTTTTCATTAAGCTGTAAAATGGGTGTATTTGTGATCAAACAACAATGATGAGTAAACAGATCTTGAAAGGAAAGTATTATAATAACTGTGTTATTAATGATTGCTTTTCCATACTCAGAAACTCTCCTACTCTTAGGAACACCACTACATCAAAAGCACCTTACCCAGAGGATTATCTTTCCTCTCAAAAAAAAGCCCCATTTATAATTGTTTTTAAAGTTCACTTAATACCAAGATTGCGTTTGGGATCATGATTACACAGGAGTAAGGGCTGCTAAAAGACTGAGAATTGTGTCTACCGGTTCAGTGCAGATCTTTCCCATTGCCTGCTGGAACAAATGTCATCATGGGAAGCAGTTATGTTCCCCTCAGCCTGGCACTTTGGGAATTTGTTGAAGAAGGATTTGTTCCATAGCTAGTTTGCTTCTCTCTGGCAATTCAGGAGGAACAAAAAGGCCAAAACATTGGTGTTTTTTCAGATCTATGCAGTCTGAAATGTAGGTTACCATTCTCAACCCACCTGGCTGCTGACACCCTCACCATCACCTCTTACAAGGACACTTGTAAGATGTGGGCTGAGCTGTAGCAGCTCACAGGCACAGGATGATGATTCATGTGCCCCATGCCAAGTGGTGAAATGTGCCCCCACCCTTCTTCTTTGAAGTGCTTTTTTTTTCATTGACTGTACTTAAAAACATACTCAAATATCTGCAAGGTAGAGGAATGAGTTCCACCCTCACTGTCCCATCATAAACTTCCTTCTCTCTGTCCTGCATGTTGCCACAAGTTTCAGCTTGCCACGTGGACTAGATTTCTTGTTACTGTTTTAAAGATACAACTTGATTGCAACTTATTCCACAGGGATTTTCTCTCATGATATAAGACAGGAATGCATCCGTATCTCATCTGCTCACAGACCACATCTGCCTGTTTAGATAAGTCAGTGGGGTAATGGCTTTAAATTAGAAGAGGGTTGATGGTGACTAGAAACAAGTAAGAGTTTTCTTTCTTGTGAGAGTGGTGAAACACTTGCACAGCTTGCTAAGAGAGGTGGCAGAAACATAATCCCTGGACACTTTCAAGGTAAAGCTGGGTGAGGCTCTGAGTTAACATGATTGAGTTGAAGCCGTTCCTGCTCATGGCAGTGGGGTTGGGCTGCATGACTTCTAAGTGTCCCTTCCAACTCAAAACATTCAATTTCTTCCTAACATGACAGATCTCTGCCTGTGCAAGGAACGTTAGATGAGACAAAGCAAGGACATATAAACATTTTTCACCTCACATTAGTAAGGCAAAGCCAAGAGGGCAGTCAGTTTCACTCTTCTCCTTCTCTAGCCTTACGCAAACAGGGACATATCAGCATCTCCTGGTGCCTGGGGAATCCCAGCTGGGGTTCTGTGACCCTTTCAAATGCGAGCAGTTTACAGTATTTTCAGCTTATTGTAACACAGAAATCTGTCTGGAAACAGGTCATAAGAACAGAACACTCTGCTCATTGATGCTTGATCTTCAGTCATAGGTCGTTCAGGTAAAGCTTTGGCATGATGGCTAGCTACTAAAAATAAATAATTGAGAGGATCCACGAGTTCTCTTTATGCTACAGTACTGAATGCATTAGATTTCTTGAGTCTTGAAAGGCAAAATGGACAGAAAATATATCTATATTCCATTTCCTGACAAAAATGTTCCTCTTCATAGCCATCTTTAACAATTATTGTCTTCATATTATTTCATTATTCCACATGAAGTAATTAAAAGAGAGTAATCCTCTAGTTCAGTGATGATGTTTCAAATGAGAGCACAAAGGAGACCAATAAAGACAACGTCAGTCCACAGCATTCCTACATTTTCAGTTTTTCCTCTACTTTGTTTGCTACAAAGTGTTTGTTTCTCTTCTCAAGAAGCTTTACTGCAACTGTCTCTTCTTGAGATTTTGCAGCATGTGCCAGGCTACCACTCAAACACTCTGAATGTGAGCAATTACTGTATATTAAAAAGGACTGTGGAGAGGCTGAGTCAGAGCACTAATCCATGAGTAACACCCATATCAAGTTCACAAGCACTGCTGGGAACACACTGTTCTCCATGTTAATCATGAGTTTGAGAACATACTTGCAAGCAGATAGGGTTGGCCTTCAGAGAGGGATTTGCATGGATAAGGTGATCAGTGCCCATCCTCTTTTATCATCTGTACATGTGTTGCCTATACACAGACCTCACACTAAGCTCTTTTTAATAACACGGCCCAGCTGTGTCTATTGCCATATTAAAACATTGCAGTATCACAGTGTCACACTGCATTAGAGGTTGGAAGGGATCTCCTCAGATCATTGGGTACAACCTCTCTGCCAGACCAGGGTCACCTAGAGTAGTCCACACAGCAATGCATCCAGTCAGGTTTTGAAAGTCTCCAGAAGAGACTCCACAACCTCTGTGGGCAGCCTGCTCCAGGGCTCTGTCACCCTCACTGTAAAGAAGTTTCTCCTCATGTTGAGCTGAAACCTTCTATGTTCAAGCTTGAACCTGTTGTTCCTTGTCTCATTAGAGCACACCACTGAAAAGAGCTTGGCCCCCTCCACTTGACACCCACCCCTCAGATATTTATACACATTGATCAGATCCCCTCTCAGCCATCTCCAGACACAACAGCCCCAGGACTCTCAGTCTCTCTTCACAGGGGAGATGCTCAAGTCCCCTAAGCATCCTCATGGCTCTCCCTTGGATTGTCTCCAGCAGGTCTCTGTCTCTCTGGAACTGGGGAGCCCAAAACTGGACACAGGATTCCAGCTGTGGTCTCAGCAGGGCAGAGCAGAGGGGTAGAAGAACCTCCCTAGACCTGCTGGACACTTTTCTTGCTGCACCCCAGGACCCCATTGGTTCTCTTGGCCACCAGGACACATTGCTGTCCCATGCAGAACTTGCTGCCCTCCAGCACTCCAAGGTCTTTTCTGTGGAGCTGCTTTCCAGCAGGGCAGCCTCTAACCTGTTCTGGTGCCTGCTGTTACTCCTCCCCAGATGCAGGACCCTGCACTTGTCCTTATTGAACTCCATGAGGTTTGCCTGCAGCCAGCTCTCAGCCTGCCCAGGCCCCACTGGATGTCAGCACAGCCTGAGGGGTGTCAGCCACCCCCCAGTTTTGTATCCTCAGGGAACTTGCTGAGGGTACTCTCAATCCCCTCACCCAGATCATTGATAAAGACAATGAACAAAACTGGACCCAGTACTGATCCCTGGGAACATCACTGGCCACAGGCCTGCAGGTTGACTCTGTGCCACTGCTGACACCCCTCTGAACTCTGTTGTTGAACCACTTTGCAATCCACCTCACTGGCCAATTGCCTAGGCCACATCTCCTGAGCTTTTCTATGAGGATGTTGTGGGAGGCAGTATCAAAAGCTTTACGGAAGTCAAGGTATAAGACATCCACTGCTCTTGCCTCTTCTACCCATTTGGTCATGGTTTCATGGAAGGCTATCACATTAGTCAGACAGGATCTCCCTTTGCTAAATATGTGTTGCCTACTCCTGATAACCTTCTTGTCTGGTCCTGACTGACCAGTGGAGTGTCCTCTTCCCTCCTGTTCTTCTCCCTTGCTTCCAGAGACTGAGGTTCCTGAGGGCTGGTCTTAGGAGTAAAGACTGAGGGAAAGAAGGCGTTCAGCAACTCTGCCATCTCTGTATCATCAGTTACCATATCTCCTGTGTCACTCAGTAATGGTTCCTCCTTTTCCCTGCTCTTCCTTTTATCATTGATGTATTTGAAAAAACTTTCCTTGTTCTCTTTCACCCCCCTGGCAAGAATCAGTTCCAAGAGGGCCTTGGCCCTCCTTATTGCACCTCTTGATTCTCTGGCTGTATTTCTGTTTTTCTAAGTGCTTCGTACTTAGAATCATAGAATCATAGAATCATAGAATCAGTCAGGGTTGGAAGGGACCACAAGGATCACCTAGTTCCAACCCCCCTGCCATGGGCAGGGACACCCTACACTAGATCACGCTGGCCAGAGCCTCATCCAGCCTGGGCTTAAACACCTCCAGGGACTGGGACTCAACCACCTCCCTGGACAACCCATTCCAGGGCTTCACCACTCTCATGGTAAAGAACTTCTTCCTCACATCTAGCCTGAATCTCCCCATTTCCAGCTTCATTCCATTCCCCCTAGTCCTATCAGTACCTGAGATGCTGAGAAGTCCCTCCCCAGCCTTCCTGTAGGCCCCCTTCAGATACTGGAAGGCCACAATGAGGTCACCTCGGAGCCTTCTCTTCTCCAGACTGAACAGCCCTGACTCCTTATCCACGCAGGTCTTCTGCCCCCCTGCCTGAAGGGAATACATGTTTCTTGAGCTTGGAGGAGGTAATGTCTAAGTTTTGAAGAGGGCAAAGTTAGCCCTCTCAAAGTCCAGGGTTGAAATTTTACTTATCACTCTGCTTCTTTGTCTGTTGATATTAAACTCTAACATGCCATGGTCACTACAACCAAGATTATCCCCAGTCATAGCATCTACAGCCAGTCCTTCTCTGTTTGTTAATACCAAGTCCAGCACTGCACTCCTCCTTGTTAGTTCTTCAATTACCTGCAGGAGAAAGTTGTCATCAGCAACCTTTTGGACTGTTTGTGCTTGGCTGTGTGATCTTTCCAATATCAGAGTGTTTGAAGTCACCCATGAGCACCAGGGCACTTGATCTTGGGGCTACATCCAGCTGCCTGTAGCTTTTTCCTGGTTTGTTGGGGTAAACACCCACAACCATGTCACCCAATTTTGCATGTCCCCTCACTATTACCCATAAGCTTTAAACACTTTTATCATGTCCCTCAAGGTTAAGCTCAAGTCATTCTAGTTGCTTATTCACATAGAGAGCAACTCCACCACAAGGCTGAAAGCGTAAATTTTGCCATGCTGCCCTTACATCTTGCAATATGGCTTTCAGGGAAGGCAGGAAATATAAGATGTACTAATATTGGAATATATCATTCCATTTATTCCTCACAGTGCCTGCAATCTACAAGACTGCCTGCAAGTTGTTAAGCATAGAATCATAGGAGCAATAAAGTTGCAAAAGGCCTCAGAGATCATCAAGTCCAACCCAACACCGCCTGACATGTAAATCATGGCTTCAAGTGCCACATCCAATCCCCTCTTGAACACCTCGAGGGATGGTGACTCCACCACCTCCCTGGGCAGCTCATTCCAATGGCCAGTCTCTCTTGCTGGGAAGAACTTTCTCCTCACCTCCAGCTTAAACTTCCCCTGGCACAGCTTGAGACTGTGTCCTCTTGTTCTGGTGCTGGTTGCCTGGGAGAAGAGATCAACCCCCACCTGTCTACGACCTCCCTTCAGGTAGTAGTAGAATAGAATAGAATAGAATAGAATAGAATAGAATAGAATAGAATAGAATAGAATAGAATAGAACAGAACAGAACAGAACAGAATAGAACAGAATAGAATAGAATAGAATAGAATAGAATAGAATAGAATAGAATAGAATAAAACAGGCTTGAAAAGACCTCAGAGATCATCAAGTCCAACCTATCACCCAACATAATCAAATCAACCAAACCACGGCACCAAGTGCCTCATCCAGGCTCTTCCTAAACACCTCCAGGGATGGTGGCTCCACCACCTCCCTGGGCAGCACATCCCAATGGCCAATCTCTCTTGCTGGGAACAACTTCTTCCTCACATCCAGCCTAAACCTCCCCTGATACAGCTTGAGACTGTGTCCTCTTGTTCTGGGGCTGGTTGCCTGGGAGAAGAGACCAACCTCCACCTGGCTACAACCTCCCTTCAGGGAGTTGTAGACAACAAGAAGGTCTCCCCTGAGCCTCCTCCTCTGCAGGCTAAGCAACCCCAGCTCCCTCAGCCTCTCCTCACAGGGCTGTGCTCCAGACCCCTCCCCAGCTTTGTTGCCCTTCTCACCAAGGATTTTTTTAGAATAATGAGAATTTGTGTAGATTCCTCAGGGAAAGTTCTGTGTTGCCCTTGGTGAATATGCTGTAAATACATGAGCCTTGGTGGTCAGGTTCTAGCAGAGTTTTACAACTAGTGTGGGGAACGATTTGGGGAAGCTGCTCTCCACATTGCAAATTCTTTTCCTCATTTGCAAATACTAATGAATAACAACATTGAAAATTAGTATCTAATGATTGATGTAATTATATAGATTAGGTCTGGTTGTCTGTGAATGTATTGGAGGACTGTGAATCGATTTAGCCTGTAAGTTGTTGTAACATGCAATAAAGTGAGACAGTATTATTCCTATCCTGCAAATAGAATGATAAGATTAAAACCAAACATTGGGGTTTGGGTTTGGTTTTGGGTTTTTTTTTTTTTTTGGGTTGTTTGTTTATTTGTTTTTAAATAAAATCAATAACTTTGGAATGCCAACTGGAAGCCATTCATTTCAGCTGATGTTTTCCAAAAGTGATGCGTAATAAATGCAAACCCAAATGCCCCAAATCCAGATCTCTGATGATAATTCTTGGTCTATACTGCCCCATGCAGGTCCTGCAGCATTAGGTGAGCATGCAATTAATTTGTAAATCAATGTGTCTCTTGTATTGAAAGCAGTTGCACAGGAATCCTGTGTGCTCCTTCCCAATTGCCCTTGCTGAAAATTCATCTTCCACCTGAAAGCCCCATTTCATTGCATTTCCCTGTCATTCCAGCTTCTGTTTGCTTAGTAATTACAGGACACAATTTTCCAGTGATCAAGCAACATTAATACATGCCTATGTACAGCTCAGTGCGAAAGAGCCTTCTTTCTACCCTTTGGGAGCTCATTATTATATACACAATCTTTGTATTTTTATTAGTCAGCCTCGTGATTTGTGTGGTAAGGGGGATTGACAATATTGTTTCACATACATCAAAGGCTGAAACGAAGTTTAACAAGAGCCAGCAGGTTACACACAAGCCCCAAAACACTTGTTATAAGTGTAACTTGCCCAAACAAAACTAGGCAGTGAGTGTTGGCAGAAATTATTCCAAGTCTTTGCAGCAGTCAGATCAGCAGCTGTAAAATGGAAATTACTCTTTTTTTTTTTTTTTTTTTTTTTAAAGTACACTTCTAAAATATCACTTAATGCAAGATCTGAGTCCAGTACAGCTCTTTATTTTGGCACTGCCCTGTTGAGAGAAATGAGGAATGTTTGATGGCTTATATAGTTGCCCCACAAAACTCAATCATTTAGTGTCCTTTTAGGATTAGTCTGCCCATAAAATGTCTTCTAAATGTCAAATTCATCTACCTAATTATTTTCAGAATGTAGGAGGGATAAGGAAAGTGGAAATACTCCTTGTGCAATTAACAAGGAATGGAAGGAAAAGGAAAAGCTTTTTTTCACCTGAGGAAGCCAGTTATCCAAGCCTTGTTAAGCACACTGATTATAAACATTTTTATTGGTCTCTCTTTCCATGCATTTTCTTACTTTTTTTGCTGAGTTGTACTCTTTATTCAAAGGGAACTCACATTTAGTCTTCCTCAAACTCTATCCCAAGGGAACCTAATATTAAGAAAATGTGTTGCAAGTTTCCCATAATTTAAAATGAGGTCATTTTTCTCTTTCTCTCTCTGCTTTGGGAAATTTATGGGGAGCAGAGACATTTGATCTGATGGTTTTGCCATCCAGTGAATCAGTACTGAAGCAAAGCTCCCACTGACTTCATTGCAAACAGGTTCTGCAGACTGTGCATCCCCGTGTCCTACCTGACCAGGATCTGTCCTTTTGCTGGTCAAAATGGGTTTGAAGGAACAGCCTTAATACACAGACACATTTCCAGTTGATCTTAATGGAAATGGTGACAGCATTCTTTGAGGAAAGACAATGTTACTCAGCTGAAACAATTCACAGTATCACAGTATTGCCAAGGTTGGAAGAGACCTCAAAGATCATCGAGTCCAACCTGTCACCACAGACCCCATGACTAGACCATGGCACCAAGTGCCACATCCAGTCCCCTCTTGAACACCTTCAGGGACGGCGACTCCACCACCTCCCCGGGCAGCACATCCCAATGACGAATCACTCTCTCTGTGAAGAACTTTCTCCTCACCTCCAGCCTAAACTTCCCCTGGCACAGCTTGAGACTGTGTCCTCTTGTTCTGGTGCTGGTTACTACAGAGAAAAGGCCAACCCCTTCCTGGCTACAAACACCCTTCAGGTAGTTGTAGACAGCAATGAGGTCTCCCCTGAGCCTCCTCTTCTCCAGGCTAAGCAACCCCAGCTCCCTCAGCCTCTCCTCACAGGGCTGTGCTCAAGGCCTCTCCCCAGCCTCGTTGCCCTTTTCTGGACACGTTCAAGTGTCTCAATGTTCTTCCTAAACTGAGGGGCCCAGAACTAGACACAGGACTCAAGGTGTGGCCTAACCACTGCAGAGTACAGGGGCACAATGACCTCCCTGCTCCTGCTGGCCACACCATTCCTAATGCAGGCCAGGATGCCGTTGGCCTTCTTGGCCACCTGGGCACACTGCTGGCTCATGTTCAGGCAGCTGTCGATCAGCACCCCCAGGTCCCTCTCTGTTTGGAAGCTCTCAGCCACTCTGACCCCAGCCTGTAGCTCTGCATGGGGTTGCTGTGGCCAAAGTGCAGCACCCGGCACTTGGACTTGTTGAATGCCATCCCATTGGACCTTGACCATCTGTCCAGCCGGTCGAGGTCCCTCTGCAGGGCCCTTCAACCCTCTAACTGGCCAACATCTGCTCCCAGCTTGGTGTCATCTGCAACTTTGCTGATGACTGTCTCAATCCCCTCATCCAGATCATCAATGAAGACATTGAAGAGGATGGGGCCCAGAACTGATTCCTTGGGGACGCCACTGGTGACTGGCCTCCAGCTAGGCCAGGAAATAATGACTGAACTGGAACAGGAGCGTTGAGCCTCATCAAAGTTGGGTGGAAAGGGAGACTGCTGTTCTGCAGCATTGCTCAAAATGTTTTCATTCACTGTTCCTCTAGAAAAAAAATAAAAAAACCCAACAACAACAAAAACCAGTGATTTCAGTGAAACCTGGGTGAATTTTCATAAATCTCCATCAGCAGACCCACTCTTTGGTGTACCAGAGCCTACATAATAACCGAGCCCCTGTTTCATCTGGATCAAAATCATCTGATTCTCATTTTGACTAGGAAAAAAAAAAAAAAAAAAAAAAAAAGGCATCTTGGCCCTGATAAAACTTTCCTGGTGGGAGTTTGACCAGAGCAAGCACATTCCAGCTGAGAAAATGCTGCTTTGTTTCCAATTTTCCACAGAATGGCTACTGTCAAACACTCCTAACCACCTCTGTGCCTATAAACCAGACAGAGGAGCCAACATGCCAGGTATCTACCCCCACATCTATGGCTGCTGTAAAAAACTTATGTGAGTCTCTTAACCCATTTATACCTTCAATGGGTTCTTAATGGAGGAGCAAGTTGGCTGTGAGCTGCAAAGTGCTGGTGAAAAGACGAACGCCTGGGCTGGTCCTGTGCATTGGTGCAGGTAATAGTCCTTTCTGCCATATCACTGCCACAATTCTGCACCGAGGGGAAAGGTAACTAGCAATAATCATCCAGATCAATTATTATAATATTTGCTCAGCCTCTTCAAAAGCTAATAAGATCCATAGTCACATGTTTTGATTTTATGATTTTTTTAGATTTTTTTCTGTTGGAAAAGTCCTTTAAGGTTATTGAGACCAACAGTTAACCCAGCACTGCCAAGTCACCACTAACCCAGGTCACCCAGCATCACACCTAACTACCTCATGGGATGGTGACTCCACCACTGCCCTGGGCAGTCTGTTCCAATGCTTGACAACCCCTTCAGTGAAGAAATTTTTCCTAATGTCCAACCTCAATCTCCTCTGGTGCAACTTGAGGCTGTTTCCTCTAGTTCTATTGCTTGTAACTTGGAAGAAACCAACTCCCACCTCCTTTCCAACAGCAGCAGAGAACAGGGAGGTTTCCTCTGAGCCTTCAGTTCTCCAGGTTAAGCAAGCCAAGTTCCCTCAACTGCTTCTCACAAAACTTGTTTTCTAGACCCCTCAGCAGCTTCTTTGCCCTTCTTTGGACAAGTTCCACCACTTCAATATATTCTTTTTATTGAGGCACCAAATTACCAAATGTCCAAAATGACATTTTGTGGGTCAAAATCCTCCAAAAAGCTGAAGTATCACAACCCCAAAAGGAAAACTATAAATCCATCAGAAATACTATTTGACTTTCTTAGGTCCCTCTAAAACATTTATTTTTATTTCTCCTTCTTTTTTTTTTAATAAGATAAACTCATTTCAGTGATATTTTTGCCCTGTAATGGTGCTGGTGGGGAGAGGAGGGGAGGGGAAAACAGATTTCCAAAGCTACTGACAACCTTCCCAGGTCTGTTTTCATGACTGCTGGTGTCAGCTCCTAAATGAATGGCAAAAGAACCAAAGTAGTGGATCACAGGTATTGACAGTATTGGTCTGGATCAGGAACAGTGTGGCTAGCAGGAGCAGGGAAGTCATTCTGCCCTGTGCTCAGCACTGGTTAGGCCACACCTTGAGTCCTGTGTCCAGTTCTGGGCCCCTCAGTTTAGGGAAGATGTTGAGATGCTGGAAGGTGTCCAGAGAAGGGCAACAAAGCTGGGGAAGGGTCTGGAGCACAGCCCTGTGAGGAGAGGCTGAGGGAGCTGGGATTGCTTAGCCTGGAGAAGAGGAGATTCAGGGGAAACCTTCTTGCTCTCTACAACTCCCTGAAGGGAGGTTGTAGCCAGGAGGGGGTTGGTCTCTTCTCCCAGGCAACCAGAACCAAACAAGAGGACACAGTCTCAAGCTGTGCCAGGGAAGGTTTAGGCTGGATGCTAGGAAGAAGTTGTTCCCAGAAAAGAGATTGGCCATTGGAATGTGCTGCCCAGGGAGGTGGTGGAGTCACCATCCCTGGAGGTGTTCAAGAAAAGCCTGGATGAGGCACTTAGTGCCATGGTCTGGTTAATTGGATAGGGCTGGGTGATAGGTTGGCCTGGATGATCTTGGAGCTCTTTTCCAACCTGTTCGGTTCTATGCTTCTATGACTCTATGACACTCATACTTACTGCTGGAGCGTGTCCAGAGGAGGGCAACGAAGTTGGTGAGGGGTTTGGAACGCAAGTCCTACAAGGAAAGGCTGAGGGAGCTGGGTTTGCTTAACCTGGAGAGGA